>CM040122.1:317389959-318029726 GCA_022559845.1 Amorphophallus konjac | reverse complement strand
GTTTGCCCTTACTTATGGGACGGAAGCGGTAGTCCCGTACGAGACTCTGATCCCTTCTCTCAGAGTACAATTGGATGAGGAATTTCCTCTCGACGAACGTCGTAATTCACTCCTTGCCCAGTTGGAACTCTTAGACGAGAAGCGGCTGGCCGCTGTCGAGCATGTGCGTGTGTATCAAAATAGACTCGCTCTCTTTTACCAAAAGAAAGTCGTTGAGAGAAAATTCAAAGTCGGTGAGATGGTCATGAAAAGAATTTTTGTCAAACCTGGAGGGCCGCGTTCTAAACTTCAACCCAATTGGGAAGGACCGTACATGATTCAAGCCGTGTACCCTAGCAACGCCTACAAGCTAGTCAACGTCGAAGGGACCGAGTTATCCCACCCTTGGAATGGGCTTTATCTTAAGAAGTACTACCCTTAGCTTAGTGTCAAAACAAAAAAAAACAAAAAATTTTGAAATTCACTAAAAATATATAAAATCTTAAAATGCCGATGCCTGGTGGTCACCATGTAGTTAAGTCGCTGCATCCAACCTCCATGTTAGGATAGGGCCCATTAAGGCTTGGTAGGCACCGGGTCTTGGTTTGCTAGAACTGTGGAGATCCCTGTCCGACCACATCGGCCTATGCACGCTCAAAGGAAGCCAACATGTACTAACTTACGTATTTTATCCAAAAAAAGTTGGTAGCATCACCTATGGTGGGGCCTCACCCAGAAGATCTCCAGAAGCTGTAATCTTTATTCTTTTCTCTTCGACCAAATGAGACAGTCGGTGCCCTTAAAACGCTGAGCATGAGAAACCAAAACTCAAACCCCTTAAGGCAAGAGTAGGATCCATTTCCTCGAGCATCGATCAGAGCACGAGAAGAGGGCAGTGTCCCCGCAAGCATACAAAAGGGAGCCCACAACGTCAAATGACTATATCTCCCTCACAAAAAGAAACACAAAATCAAAATCAAGAGAAAAGCCTGGTCGTGACCGTGCCTGATGCGATAAATGGAACCCCTCAAAGCAAAAGTCTGAATCCACAAAAGGGGCCATGGAATGTAAATGTTCGAGATTTGGTCTGAAGTTGTTCGAAAGAGGTGAGTTAATGGGCCCTTATTGGCTCGCCGGGTTAACGGTTTTGCCGATCCTCTCAGGAGGTTTACCCCATGCACTCTTCCTTCCTCCTCTAAAGATGAAAGCTAGATGGAGTTTCTAAAGGGCGAAACCCGGCAAGGTTTGTAACCTTATTTTAATATACACATATGGTTGCCTACTTTGAAAAGCAAAAGCTATCGCTGCGAAGGAGTCTCTGTGTTTCTGGCCGGTCAAGACCCCTGTTTACCACCTTGATGTCTTCTTATTTAACCTTGGGCTTAGGCCAATGCAAGCGCGTCACCTATGGGTGCGACGACGTCTGATTCCGAGTCAGCGTCGCGCGGTTGGTCGTTAGGGTTCCAGGGTGTTCCATCATATACCACCTAGGGTTGTGAGGAAATAGACCCGGGTCGGGTAAATCATTTACCTCAAAAACCTTTTGGGTGAATCCCTGTGGTCGGAAGCGACTGGGAGCCTAAGCATGGCATGACGGTATTATCATCAGGGTAAGTCTTAGCCGGTGGGATTATTATTCGAGGGGTCCAGAGGCCCAAATCAACCTAGATGTGCACTTTGGATACTTGGGAGGTTAGTAAGAAACCCCTGTTCTCATGTAGGTTAGGTGCCATTTGGATGCTTGCCAGGCGTTAGCAACAAAAAAAAATGATGAAATGATAAAAAAAAAAGAAAAGAGAAAATGTACATATTTGAAAACAAAAAAATTGAATATAACAAAACAACAAAAAAATGCCAAATATATATAAAAAAAATCAATGATTAAATTTGTATGCAGCATTTCACTTTTAATCTCGCTTGCATTCGTGTGCTTGTCTGTCACATTCATCATCATCACATCTTTCCCTTGCCTTCGTTAATAAAGGCTTGGCCCCTTGACCCGTTATCAAGGACAGTCAAAGTGACCATCTGCTTATTGAGCAAGGGGCCAAGTCAGAACAGAAATTCTGATTTGTTTGTTTCAGTGATGTGTGCAGGGATTCGAGGCAACAAGAGTAAAAGTGAAAACCAAACAAAACCGAACCTTTTATTCTACCCCAAAAATAAAAAAAATACATCAAGCTCCACTCTCTCTCTCTGCATTACTCGTCCCGCTACTGTCCGGGCAAAACGCTCTCAAGGGTGCTACCCAACCACGAAAAGCGGTACTCCTACCGCTCTGTACTCCTCTTCCTATTCCCAGACCCCGACGTTGATCTGTGGGGGCAGCAAAAAAGCTACTAACACAAAAGCCACGCTCTTGTGCTCTTCGGTAGCGCTCCTCACCATCTCTCAGCCATTGTTCAGCAAGACCAAGGCTGGTTCGGAGTTCAAACAGCTGGGCCTCTATGGCCCTTCGTTCCTCCCTTTCAGCCAATCTGTCGGCTCGTTCTCTCTCTCTATCTCCTTCTCTCTCACGGTCTTCCCTCTCCAACTGGAGAGTGATCCTCAGCTCTATGGCATCCCTAGAAGAGTCGTCATCTGGATGGCATCGCAGTTCCTCCTCCAGCTCTACTATTCTAGCCTCCCTCTGCGCAGCTTGGGCAAGTGACTCTTGCATCTCTTTTTCCTGCCAGATATACCATCTCAGATATGCGGCAAGACATAAACAAGGAGAACTCAACACTGAGACTCTTACCTGTATAGAGGGCATTCCTTCTGCCTCCGCGGCACGCTGCGTGGCACGAGCAAGTTGCTCGTGAAGTAAGTCAAGTTATGAGGTAGGGATCCATAAGTTGGAAGAGACTCCACCGGCCCCCATCGCTGATGAGGCCGCGTCAATCTCGGCGCGCTGTAATCATGAGATGATAATTAATGGCCGAACACCATGAATCTAGGGCCGTGTTTCGAAGCGTGCACTGTATACACCTACTGAGGCACTCAAGGTTCCACGTGTGTGACCCAATTGTTACTCCGTCTCTGCCAGGCGAGATCGCAAGTTCGGTATCATGGTATCACGGAGATCCTGCAGCCATAAGAGTCAGCATTTCCACAACAAAAATCAAAAAAGAGAAAATCAGAAAAGAGAAAAAAATGGGAGATCTACCTCCACAAGTCCCCGGGGTTGGAGCCGCTCTGCGTAGATTGTCTTATACAAACGCAGATAGTCTTCACTATCCTGCGCATGCGATTCCACGATTGTGCCACCCCATTGCCAATCTTCATACTGTTCGGGGAACCGCGCACACCAATCAATGCAGGTTGCCGGTCCCCGTGTCTTTCTCCCGATGCGAGGTGGCACAGCCGTATCCACCCATTCCTGAGCCAATCCTAAAGTCCTCATAACCAATCGTAGCCGAAGCGGCTCGATTTCATTCAGGCAGTGCATCCACAGTTCCGGTCCAAACCGGACACGACTTGTTCGAACCCATGGTTGGTCGGCATCGACCATGCCTGAGTAGGGTCTCCAGTTTACCTAGGTTAGGTTGTACATACCCGTTTAGCCGGTCAAAGCCAAAAACAAAATGAAAATGATTCCAAAACAAAAAAAAACAAAAAAACAAAAAAAAAGAGAAAAAAAAACCCCACCATCGCTGCAGGGAACTACTGTAGCTCTCACCTTAGCACCATCAGTTGGTAGGTTAGGGGTGCTGCACTCATGATGGGTTGCCACCGCCTGGCTAACGGCACCATCACTGGTCGCCAATGTCGAGCTCTCCCCATCGGGAGGTAATAATAGCTCCACAGCTGCATTAGCACATGCCATCAGTACCTTAAGTGGACTATTACAAAAACAAACAAAAAAAATACAAAAAAAAATACCTGGATGAATGGTGTGAAACCACTCGCAGTCATCTCACGGTCTGCCTCTTGGAACAGACCTGTAAAAAAATGTGCCAGCATGGTAGCTCCCCAGGCGTAGTGCCCTACTCTTTCGAGGTCTGATAGCAGCTCAAGGAAGCGACAATGGATACCGTCCCCTTTCGAGCTCAATATCAATCTTCTCAGTAAAAAGAAGAGAAATCTCCTCAAATCTATGTTGGATCTCTCCCGATTGCCAAAATCTGTGCAATACACAGCACGACATCCTCTTTCCATTCTTTCCATGAATTCTTCTGAGGACTCATAGTCCCGTCGATGAGTATCAGTGAGCCCTAATGCCTCCATGATAGATGCCCTGGCTACTGACCTGTTCTTCCGACCATCTAGGTCCAAACCCAGTAGCTTCTGGGCACCTTCTCGGTAGTCCGCGTAGGTGACTCCGGTCACTGCCTCACCATCTACCTTGAGACTCGTGATTCGGACCACATCTTCCAGATTGGGCACCATGTGCCCCTAGGGCATCAAGAATGCCCGACTCACTGGGTCCCATCTTTCACGCAAGGCTTGGATGAGGACCAGGTCGAGCTTGATCGGCTCGATCCGGAGAAAGGTGCCAAATCCCATCACGTCTAGCCTGGCCTTCTGAAAATCCAGGAGACCCCTGTATGCTGCCGCTACTAACTCCCATGAAATGTGCAATTTCATCACACTCTGCGCATGCACAAGGAGTGGAGAAGGGTTTTGTCAGAAGAAAGGAAGAAAGGAAGAATGAGAAAAAGGGTAGGGGAGCTCAGCTTACGAGTTACGATTGGGTCCTTTCACTGAAGTGCCCTTCAAGGTCCGAAAGCTTCCTAGAACTGCTACCACTGGACCTGCTCCTCTTCGAGGAATGGGAAGATTCACCCTCCATCCCGATCTCAGAACTCTGAGTTCCTTCTCTTTCGTAAGAATTTGTACTCTCCAAGTTGGCTCTCGATGTCCCCGGAGTAATGAAAGAGGTAGGTATTTATAGAAATGGGAGAAGTGCGGGCCAAGATTTCCTCCGTCACCTTTAACGATAGCCCTCGCGATAGGGCGCCTGCCCTGCGGTCCTATGTGTCACTTCACCGCTCGCGTAGGGTGACTGTTTAGACGGTGTAATATGACGACCCGCTTCCTATGTTATCTAGGGATGACCTATCATGCTTTGGAAGTCGTCCGCAAAGTTTGAAACATCGTCCGGGAAAAGGGATTGGAGCCATCATTACTGACTTTGATGGCAGATTCTCGTGGAAAATAGTCACAGCAAAACGCGATCCTCCTTTTTAGGGTGGGGTTTCAGCTGACATATCACATGGGAACAGTGCAAAGGAGAAGAAGTGTAGGGAAAAAGGAACGCACAAGAGAACAAACAAGCAGCAAAAAATCAAATCACATCATTCATAATTCTACATGAGCTGTCATAGACACCACAATCATAGAGAGGAGGCGGGTCCGCTGGCTCGCCAACTCTCGCCATTATCATCATGCTCGTCCCTCTAGGTGTCCCTCTCCTCTCCCCTGAGGTGAGGGTCCCTCAGAAGCCTTCTGGATCCCCGTGCAGCAGCATCTGCCTCGCCTCATGGCACCTGCTCTACGGCAATGGCTCGCTGCTCCTCCCCTGGCGTGGCGAAGAGACCACCAACAGAAAAGCGGCCAGACTGGCGGAGTCGCTCCCCGAACTCTCGCGCTCTCTCGTAGCACGTTTCCATCGCTCCTAGCCTCTGCACCACGACCTGAAGGCCTAGCTGGAGCTCCCTCACCTGGGCCTCCAAGGCCTTCCTCTCGGCCTGATCTCGCTGTCACTCGGACCTTCTCTCCTATCTCTCTCTCTCTGCCTCTCTTCTCGTCACCTGGAGAAGGACCCTTAACTCCAGGATGTCTGGAGAAGGCCTCTCCTCACCGTGACGCCGCAGCTCCGCTACAGCTGCCACCCAGGCATCACGCTCCTCTTCCGTCTGGGCCGCACGGGTCACCGCACCGGCAAGTTGCTCCCGGAGGTTGGTAATCTGAAGAAAAGGGGCCGAGGAACTGGAAGATGCGCCGCCGGCCATTCCCACCATCGTTGTCTGATGGGCACGCTGGAACAAACAAACGACGGCCGTAAGCTAAGCTCCAAATTTAAAAACAAAAAAAATGCAGCACTCAACTTACCAGGATCGATAATTCCTGTTGAGTGACGGCCAGCTGCCGCCTAGCCTCTGCCAGTTGGGCAAGCAAGCCATTGATGTCGCGTGTATCCCCGGCTTGGGGAAGTCCCACATAACTCTCTCTCTGCTGCCGCAGGAAGTCGGCACTGTCCTGCACCAATACGCTCCCTTGCTGTCCAGGGAGACGTATACGCCAGTCCTCGAGCTTCGCCTTGCCGCGACTCTCCTTCCTGACACGGCTCGGCTCGTCTGCACTCGCCCATTCATTGGCCAAGCCTGGGGCCCTCGCCATGCCCTGCATCAAGAAAGAAGGGTCTTACGTCAAAACACGAGAACGCGTCTCCTGTCAAGGACGCGTCCATCATTTGAGTGCAACACTCACCGAACACTTTTCCCTCTCGCGTGGCTCCCTCAAAACTCAAAATAGATCAAAGAGGAGGAGATCGAAAGACCTACCAGACCGTGTTCACCTCCCTCCGCGCCATCGGGTCCCTCGGATGCCCGAAGCGGCCCTTCCTCTTCCATGGACGCCTCTCTATGCTCTTGTGCGTCCCTCCTCGGGCGAGGAGTCCCTCGTCCCTCTCCACCTTCACCATGGTTCGGCCCACCAAACTCCATCGATCGAGAGTGGAAGAAGACGAAGAGGGTGAGCGAATCTCGGCGGGAGGCGGGCTCGTTTGCGGGTAAGGCACAGAAGAAGAAAGGCCGCCTGGCGCTTTAAATTTGAATTCCAAAGCTAAGACGCGTCCTCGTGCCTAAACGCGCCCAAAAGAGAAAAAAAAGAGAGAGAAAAGATCCTTCCGTGCAAGGCGTAATTCCCTACTTTTCAGGACAAGGTCTCGTGAAGCGTGCCTCGAAAGAACAGGTGCAAGAAAATAAGCGTGGGAAAGGGACTTCGCACATGCCAATTCCAGATCTTTATTCCATTAGAAAGCAACAGTGTGAGCTACATCAGGGGCTTAGGCGCTTTAGGACTTAACTTCCCCAATTCGGTTACATAAGCCCTCCACAGCTCGCATTCTTCCCCTACATGCGCTAAGGCCTTTCCCGCAACACTTGTCTTCCAGGGTACTTTAATGGCCTTCGATTCCTTCGCGTCCACTTCCGCGCCCAACTCCCTCTTCTTCAAAGGAACGATGCCGGTTAACAGTGGGAACGAGTGGCGTGGAATGCCGATCTGGAGGCAGTACCGATGCGCATTGTAAAGGATAAACTCAGTCGCACCGATCAGTTGGACTTCAGCTCCAGGAGAAGACCTCATGAGGAGTTCAAGTGAGAGTAGACATGCCGGTGCGCAAGTGAAGAAGCTTTGTGTCATGGTTCAAAAGTGAGACCGCTAGTCTTCACGTTTCTTCAGCCACAGAACACGGTTCCCCACGGTGCCACCGAAGCCTAACACATCGGCTATATGATGAAGGGGGCTTTTTTGGAAGAGCTTCGAAGCAGTCGGCATCCCCTCACGGTGGTCAAATTTGAAGTGCAAATCAATCCAGCAATTCAGAACAAGTGAACAACCGAAAGGAGGCTTACCCATGCTCGAGGTAGTAAGGCCACTGTAAAGGTAGGCAAGGACGGCGGGTCCACCCTCTTCCCACTCCAAATCTCGCAGATGGCACTCAGTTGGTCCTCCTCCACTATGTTGTCGGTATAAGGAAACAAGAGAGCACCCTCCAGACAAATGGTGAACCCTTTCATAATTCCTTCCAAGTGGTCATCATCTGGTGACCCTCTCAGGGCATCCATGACCCATTCCGTGAGCCTTTACAAATCAATTCCCTTTTGAGTGCGGACCTTCCTAGCAGCACCAGGCGGCATGAAGCTTCCAAGGACGCTCTCGGAAGTCCCCCTTGTCAGCATGCGCATAGCCTTTACCTCCCGTCACTCTTGAATTTCTTCAATCCGAGTAGAAGTTCCACCTCCTCAAGGAGAATGGTCGCCTAGAAGGTAGGGAAGATGAAAGTGTGGGTCTGGGGATGCCAGATCTCCGCCAATGCGCCCATAGCAGCCCAGTCCATGCGAATCCTCTCGTAGTGCTTGGCATGAATAAGGAGTCCATGAAGATGCCACCTCGTGAGTATGGCCCTCATGCCAATGGAGATGTTGGAAGTTAGCTTCAAAAGCCACGGTAGTTTGGAGAACTTCCTCGGGCCTGGGAAAAGAGGATATGGCTGGAAGAGGAAAAGAAAACAAGGAAGGAAAAGAAGTGAAAAGAAGGTTCACGCGGAGAATTTGAAATGAATCAGCTTACCATATACGACTGGATCATCCCACTCAGATGACCCTCGAGGTCGGAGAGTCGCCTGATCTCGCTGCTAGGCCTGCTCCTCTTCATAACACGGGAAGACCCTCCTTCCATCCTGAAATCCCTAGATCCTCTTCTCCTTCTCCTCCTGAGCTTTCAAAGCTCTCCTTGGTGCATTTGGATGAACTAGCCTAAGGGGGGTACTTATAGGAAGGGGGGCGCTACAGGACGGTACATGTCACATCAGTGGTCAGTCGCCAGGATTCTATCTGGATCTCCTTTGAACTGTGGTGTGATTCTGTTGTGATTCTGCTACTTTCTGATGTATTTAATCTATGTTGGTCTGTGTAGGTTTTACTAACGGACGTCTTTGTCCCATCTTGTGTACCACCAGTCAGTGATTGGTCCCACCATGTCATTCATCATATTATATGATATCTACGCTATTAGAGCATGTCAAGGACCTTGCGACCCGAACGAATCTGGGATTTGAGTTCCCTTTCAACAAAAACAGTGATGTTCCAGAAGAATTTGGGTTGTACGGATAGGCCGTTAATTTGTGGTAGCGTGGGGACGACGGTTCCATTCAGTGAGTTGGTGCGTGGATAAACGGGCCCCGGCTTAGTATCGGCTCACCGGATCGGTATCCTGACCCATGCTTAACAAATTGACAATATTATCCTTGGCTATTTTCTATTTTAGTTTGTTTTAAATTTTTCTTTAAACCCAGCATGCATTCATATAGGACTTTGAGTTTATTGCGGAAGGTCATTCAAAGTGATTCGATTGTGAAAGCCGCTGTGCTTAAATTCTTATAATATGAGATATTCCATTCCGAATGAAGTACTGAGTTTCCTTGAGACAGCCCTGCGCTGTTCTTCCAAAAGAGACCCTTGTCTGGATTGATCCTCAAATATTCCTTTACTTTTACTCTATTTGACCCACCTTGGTCGCAGCACTTCCACATTGGCTGGTAACCGCTCCCCAAGGTGAAACCTGCAGGTTTACGACCCAGGTACTTCCACACAGAGAAGTTGGTCCCCTTTTCTACTCGTGCCTGAGCGCACATTTTCCCCTTCCTTGTTTGATTTCCGTCCAAGCAGATGTTGAATTCAGAAGACCTTCTTCAAGGTCGTCTCGTTGAAAACTCTGAAAATATTCCAAAACCATAATGTTGAAAGCGTGTCTTATCACACCTTGGCATCTACTTTTCAGTCCATTCTCACTCCATTCCACTTCACTTTAATGCCATTCCACTACGTGTCACTCCCTTGCAAAGCAGACGCCAAGGCGGGGCAGCTGTAGACACGCCGTTCTTGACATTACCGTGAGTAAATCTTATATTACACTATGATACCCCAAGGCGGCCTTCATATTTTTAATTACTCTAGTGATTTCCTATTTTTATGACTTTTTTTACATTTTTTTAAATTTTTCGTGAAAAATCATGGAAGCGTCCACGCGCCTGGACGCCTCCATCAATGACACAAAAATAAAAAAATCAAAAATCATGGAAGCGTCCAGTTGCCTGGACGCCTTCATCAATGACAAAAAAATATAAAAAATCAAAAATCATGGAGGCGTCCACTTGACTGGACGCCTCCATCAATGCAAAGTAATAAAAAATAATAATATTAATAATGATAAAAAAAATAAAATAAAAAATAATAATTTCATGGAGGCGTCCAGGCCCCTGGACGCCTCCATCAACTTGCCCACGGGCGCCCCCTGCCCGCTGGTCGATTTGTCGTTTGGGAAAAATTCTAAATTGTGAAGGCGTCCTGCCAACTGGACGAGCCCATTCATGAATCACAGGGCTTTCGGCGGGGGTTCGGTGGGCTTTTATGGAGGCGTCCAGTTTCCTGGACGCCTCCATGAAAAAATTCGAAATAAATAAATAAAAATAGAATAAAATACTATTTTTGCCCTGATGGAGGTGTCCAGGGTCCTGACGCCTCCATCCTCCGGAGCTCTATAAATAGAGACCCCCCCCCTCAGTCTGGGGAGAGCTTCTAAGAGGTCCGATAGGCTGCCGGAGCCCAGAGGCTGCCGGAGTCATTTCTAACCCGTGGGGTCTTTTATAGGGGGAGGTTCTGCTAGCTTCTCGGGTGCCCACGCACGCGAGAGGAAGGTCATCTTCATCCACCGCGCTTCCACGTCGTCCCTACGCTGCCGAAGCTCCGCCGGATCCCGCCATCGGCACATTCAATAAGCCAACTCTCTCTTATGTGACACACCCTTGGACGTACACAAGCAAGCACATTCGCAATCTAAATGGGCCAATTTGGGCTGCCGCTCTCTCGTCGCTCGCCCAAGCCCGGGGTGACTTGGCAATGCCAAGTGGAGGATGTGGGGTTGGACCCTTGCTGGTAGAGGGCCAGCAAGACCAAAGTTTGATACCCAATGGATGTGAATGCCCAATTCAATGGGGCCGACAAAGTGCCAAAGGCACCGGTTACTCTCTTCCCCACGGTGATCACTCAAGACAACGGGGCTTGAGGACCGAGCTCTCCCTCTCACGACCAGCGGAACTAAGAACTAATATTGAAAGACAAGCACTAAATGGAGTGAGGTGTGAGCACTTACTCGACCGGTTTGAAGAAACCGGTCCCGCTCGGAGACGAGGGCGAGCGGGGAGGCGAGTGGATCCCCACACGCCGCGGCGGTGTAGCTTGACCTGCCCAAACAAATTACAACACTACACCTCTCGTAGGAGGGGGGATCTTGGGGTGGGGGTTAATAGGAATTACAACCAAAAACTACCTCCGCGCAGGGAGGGGCCTTCAGCCGGCCAAGCGGGGAGGGGAATAAGCGATGAAAACGCAAGAGAAGAAGCCGATGCCGAATCTGCCTGCTTTCTGTGAGGGAGGATAGATAGACGAAATTGAGGCCGCAGAGATTGAACCGGAATTTTTCTGATAGCAGGACTAGGGGGAAACTCTTCGTAACTGGTACTAGAACACCCCAGAATTTTGTTAATTTCTCTGGTACCACTGCTGGCCGGGTGGAGGTTCGAACAGAGTGACAGAATCTGGGACAGGCAGCTGCAGGTTTCCAACAGCAGGTTGCAGAGTATGCTCCGACAGCTCCTGGACTCCGAATCAAGAACCGCAGGCGTTGTAGGAACCGTGGATAAGTCTTCTTCACAGCACAACTGACGGGGAAGCGAAATGATGCCGGAGGAGGCCAGGGACTCTGAACACTGATGACTGGTCAGTGTAGACTGTGGGGAAGCAGATCCGAGTGGCTGAGGGAGAAAATTGATAACTCATGCTACTGGATGCCGAACGGAGCTCTGCTTCTTGATTCTGAAAGTAGACAGGGCGATGAAGAACTTTGCAGAAGAGCTCTTGAACTGATTCTTCCGAGGTTCGTCGTGGTGAAGCTTCTACTTCGGTTCTGGTACTCAGCAAGGGCAGCTCTGCGCAGTGGTGGGAGAATGGAGCTCTCGGGCAGAATACAACTCGGATGAAGATGAAACCACTTCTGTTGCGAAGGAGACTGGTAGACGCTTCCAACGATAGCTCTTGGGTCTTCAAACTCGTCCGGAGGAAGTCGTGGTGGCCGCTGCAATTTGCTGTTCACCTGCAACTTCTGGACTGCAAGCAGCAACCTAGGTATAGCTTCCAATGCCTAGGGAAGAAGACGGGGAAGGAGGCATATGGTTAAGGGGAGATGGTTGAGGGATGGATGAAGGTGGAGGGGAGTTGTGGTGGGTGGCTAAGGGTAGTGGAGGGGCTGGAGAAGGGGGTGGCGCAAGGGGGTGGTCTGGTTCAGCCAAAGGGAAGGTTGAGTGGAGGGTGGAGGATGAAGTGGGTGGAGGAGGGTGGAGGGAAGGAGAGGGGCGAACCTAATCTAAGGGGAGGAGGGAGGGGCGGCCAAATCCCATGGAGGGAAGGGGTTTTCAAATTTGAAATGGCCTAGGAAGTTGGGGAATTGTGTGGGGAAGAGGGGTGAGTGTGTTGGAATGGGGAAGATAGTGTTGGGATGGGGGAATGCTACCTTGGAACTAGGGGGGGTGGAGTAATGGTGGCTATGGGAAGTGGAGGGGCTTTAATGGGGTAGGTGGGGGTTGGAAGTGGTTGGGAGGAGGAGGAGAGAGGGAAAGGGGCGAACCCCTTAGTGGAGGAGAGAGAAAGAGAGAGAAGAGGGGGGGTGGGGAATCTCTCACCCTAGGGCTTCTCACCCAATTGGATTCACTCCACTAAACTAAGCTTTGAACTCTCAAATGGCATTTTCATTGATTGATTCATTACCTTCAAATGAAGGAAATGGGGCCCTATATATAGGAAACCCACATTTTACAATAAGACCCTGACAAAAGACTCAATGACAAATAACCGAAGGGGTAGGGGGGGCTCTTGGGCCAAGCCCGAAGAATTGGGCCCAATAGCACACTAAACAATCTAATGACACTCAAACTTAGGAAAATAAATGCAAGACCTAGGGACATGACTCAAATAAAATGAAAATTACATCAAATGACTCAAATAGATAGCACAAAAGGATAATTGGGCCTTTATAGAGAGAGGCCCGAACTCAAACGATGCCGGAGTGTGAAGAAGACCCTAGCCAAAGGGAGTTGTGGATGATGCCTCCATCAAATCCCCTGGGCTGTGAAGAGCTTGACTCCGTCGAGTAGGGGTCCATCCGACTGTGGTACTGCTCGAGGAGGTCCGGATCCAACTGCTAGAGATCCTCCCGACTCACCCAAGAATCCTCCGAAGGAGGCCGATCCTTCCACCTGACGAGATGGCGCTCATATACCTTGCTCCGAGTGGTAGTGACTTGTTCATCCAATATTTGTTCAATTTGTTCACGCTGGGCTCTCTTGGCTGGTGGTCTCTCCTCACGGGTGGGTGCTCTCTCAATGGAAGAAGTAGGCTCAATCTCCTCACTAGGTACCACCGTGGGTCCCTTATATGGCACTAGGTCGGCGACATTGAATGTGGGACTTATTCCATACTCCTCAGGGAGATCTAACTCGTAGGCATTTGCACCAATGCGCCTCAAGACCTGGAAGGGACCAGCCCCACGTGGCCTCAGTTTAGAGTTGGCTCCCGGGGAGAGCCTCTCCGTCCTTACCATCACAAAGTCACCCACATGGAATTCTTGGTGACGCCGATGAGAGTCGGCCAGCCTTTTATAAGCCTCATTCTTTTTGCTGATGTGCTTGCGAATTTCTTCATGCAATTCTCTAATATGTTGTGCAAAAGACTCGGCTGAAATGGACACTCTAGCATGCTGGGGAAGGGGAATGAGATCGGAAGGCTTTCTTGGCTTGTACCCATGCACGGCTTCAAATGGACTCATCCCTATGGACTTATTGATGGAGTTGTTATATGCAAATTCGGCCTGTGGTAAGATGAGATCCCAATTTCTGGGATGATCCTCAACAAGACACCTAAGGAGGTTCCCTAGACTCCGATTGACAACTTCTGTTTGGCCATCCGTTTGGGGGTGGTAGGCAGTGGAGAATTTGAGGAGGGTACCCATCATGTGCCAAAGAGTTTTCCAAAAGTAGCTAGTGAATTTGACATCCCTATCGGAGACTATGGTCTTAGGTAGCCCGTGGAGTCGGACAACCTCATCAAAGAACAATCGGGCCACATGGGAGGCATCGGAGGTCTTGGAGCATGGGATGAAGTGGGCCATCTTGGAAAACCTATCAACTACCACATAGATGGAGTCATGCTTTCTTTGAGTCTTGGGTAACCCTAGCACAAAGTCCATACTCAAGTCTTGCCATGGACGGTCGGGGATGGGGAGTGGGGTATATAGGCCAGTGTTTTGCTTCACCTGTTTGGCCGAAGCACATGTTCGGCATTGACCCACTATCTTGCCTACATCTCTCTTGAGACTTGGCCAATGAAACTATCCCTCAACTAGAGCAATGGTTTTGTGGACTCCAAAATGACCAGCTAGCCCTCCCGCATGTAATTCCAAATCAAGAAGTCACGGAGTGAGGTCCGTGGGATGCAAAGCTTTGGTCCCTTGAAGAGGAACCCATCCTCTAAGACAAATCCCTCATGTTCCTTGCTAGAATGGGTGGTCAAGGTGGTATAGATGTGCCCAAAGTCGGGGCAGCTAGGGTACTCATCCTTGATCCTATCAAATCCGCTCACTTCCACTTGGATAGTGGATAACAAGGAAACTTTCCTACTAAGGGCATCCGCCGCTCGATTCTCACTCCCGGCTTTGTGTTTGATGACAAAAGTGTAGGATTGGATGAACTCAACCCATCGGGCATGTCGGGCATTTAGCTTTTGTTGGGAGTTGAGGTATTTGAGGGCCTCATGGTCGGAAAAGATGACAAATTCTTTGGGCAACAAGTAGTGCCTCCAATGTCGGAGGGACTGCACCACGGCATAGAACTCCTTGTCATAAGTGGAGTATCTAGTCCTAGCATCACATAGCTTCTCACTAAAGAAGGCTACCGGGTGTCCCTCTTGACTAAGGATCCCTCCTATCCCTATCCCGGATGCATCACATGTGACTTCGAAGACTTTAGAAAAATCGGGAAGGCATAGGACCGGGGCTTGGGTCAACTTCTCCTTAAGTTCTTGGAAGGCTTTAGAGGCTGATTTGGTCCACACAAAAGTTCCCTTCTTGAGACAATCGGTGATTGGGCCGGTGATAGTGCTAAATCCACGAATGAACCTCCTATAGAATGTTGCCAATCCATGGAAACTTCGGACCTCATGAAGGGTGTGGGGTTCCGGCCAATCAAGAATAGCTTGGACCTTGTCGGGGTCCATTGAGACACCCTTGGTGGACACCACAAATCCTAGGAAGGTGATAGATGTGGTCATGAAGTGGCACTTTCCTAAGTTGGCAAATAGGCTTTCTTGTCGGAGGACGGTACAAACTTGCCTAAGGTGGTCAAGGTGGGCCGCTTGGGATTGACTATAGATGAGTATATCATCAAAGTAGACCACTAGAAAGATCCCAATGAAAGGCCTAAGGACCTCCGTCATAAGACGCATGAAAGTACTTGGGGCATTTGAAAGCCCAAAAGGCATGACTAACCATTCAAAGAGACCATCTTTGGTTTTGAAAGCCGTTTTCCACTCATCCCCGGGCCTTATCCTAACTTGGTGATAGCCACTCTTAAGGTCAATTTTGGAAAAAATGGTGGCTTCGGATAACATATCAAGCATGTCATCAAGCCTAGGGATGGGGAACCTATACTTGACGGTGATTTTGTTAATGGCCCGACTATCCACACACATTCGCCATGACCCATCCTTCTTGGGAGTTAGAAGGGCCGGGACGGCACATGGACTTTTGCTAATGCGAATGAAGCCCTTCCTAATGAGTTCCTCTATTTGCCTCCGTAGTTCGGCATGTTCTGTGGGATTGAGGCGATAATGAGAAAGGTTTGGGAGAGTGGCCCCCGGGACTAGATCAATTGCATGTTGCACATCCCGCATGGGAGGGAGTTGGTCCGGGAGCTCCGTTGGAACACATCATGGAATTCTTCTAGGAGTTGTTGGATTTCTATGGGATGGGGATTGGTGGAAGTGGGTTCTCCTAGGCAAATGATCACCGCACATAGTGGTACTCCTTGAACTATCTCCTCTTCAAGTTCTTTCCTAGTGATGAGATGAAGACCCTTGGCCAACCCCGAGGTCCCACTTTGTTTGGGAGTCTGGGTGAGGGATGGGGTTAGAGGGGTGGAGTTCCCCGAGGCTTGTATGGTGGTGGGGTGTTGTCCTTGAGGGAGAGTGTCCCTCTTGGTCATGGGACGAGGTGGGGAGGGGTTAAGACGGATAGTCTTACCCTCATGTTCAAAGGTGCATATGTTGCTCCTACCCAAGATGGTGGCATCTACATCATAAAGCCAAGGTCTCCCTAGTAGGATGCTTCCTACTTCCATGGGTATGACGTCACACCATATTTGACCATGGTATGAAGAGAAGGTGAGGGGCACAAGACATTGGGTATTGACCGGGATGGAGTTGTTGTTGATCCATGAGACCCGGTAAGGATTTGGGTGAGGGGTGATAGCTAGCCCAAGAAGCTTGATGGTATCGGGTGATACGGCATTGACACAACTCCCACTATCCAAGATCACTTTCCTTACATGGCTCCCTATCTTGACAAAAGTGTGAAAGATTGAAGTTCGACGCCAATCCTCTTCTTGGGGTTTGGTGAGGGTGCATCTAATCACTCCTAGATGGGAGTTGGTAGATGGAGTGGTGTGATCTAGACCCGATTCAAGGTATTGGGTCTCATACTCTTCTTCCCAATCTAGTGAGGCTTCATGGTCCTCAACAACACTCTCTAGTTCCTTTTGGGTGGGCGAGCTTCTTCCTCAATAAGCAAGCTAGATAATCCCTTGGATGGACATTGCCCCGCAAAGTGGCCAAACCCTTGACACCTATAGCATTGTTGACGCCCGCTACCCGGAGTGTTTCCTACACTTGGGCCTTTGGGATTGTCTTCCCTCCGTGGGAGAGGGTGACTAGGGGTGGGCTTGTTTGGAGTGATGGTGGGAGGAGGGTTGTAAGGCCTTAATGGGGTACTCCCACTTGGATTTGGGGCTTTCATGGGGGTGGCCGGAATGGGTCGTGGTCCCATGTTTTTGGGATCGGCCGGTCGGGGAGTAGCAAATCGAGGGATCCTAGAGAATCTTTCTACATCCCTTGCTATTTGATAGGCTAGCTCAAGGTTATCAACATCTCTCATGAAAAGCTCTCTCTTGATGTGACTTTGAAGACCATTCCTAAAGCGGGACAAGGTAACGGCCGGGTCCTCATGAACTCCACACTTCAAAAGATAGGAGTCAAACTTCTCAATATATCTACCACGGTCTTCCCTTCTTGGGTGAGGCTTTGCCATTCATCTAAGAGCATTTGATGGTAGGATTGAGGAAGGTATTTGTTCCTAAGTTGGTTCTTCATACCCTCCCAAGTATCAATAGGCTCTTCCCGCCTAATCCTTCTTAAACCCTCTTGGTTTAACCAATAAGTTTTGGCTAATTTGATAAGATGCATTTTGGCCAATCTTACCCTCCTTTGGTCGGACATAGGGTACCATTCAAAGTATTGGTCCATGGCGGTTTCCCATTCTAAGTAGACACTTGGTTCATGGGAACCATCAAAGTTTGGGGCCTCTACTTAATCATCCTTAAGAGAGGGTCATCCGGGTCGTCCCGTGGACGCCTTTCATGAATTGGATGGTGGCGGGGTCTCTCATGGTCATGGTAAGGGTCAAGATCCAAGTCCTCCCTATAAATTTCAGCATGTGGATGATGGGCTCTTGGTCCATGGTTCCTTGGATGGAACTCGTCCCTATGAGGCTCAACATGTGGAGGGTGGACTCTTGGGTCATTGTTCCTTGGGTGGAACTCATTCCTATGCAACTCACCATGTGGTGGATGGACTCTTGGTTCATTATTCCTTGGATGAGGGTCTTCCCTATGAGGCTCAATATGTGGAGGGTGGACTCTAGGCTCATTGTTCCTTGGGTGGAACTCATGCTCTTCTAGCCGAGCAATTCGAGTGGTAAGGGACTCAAGTTGGGCAAGAATGTTTGCAAGGGCAACATCTACCCTATTCATTGGGCCTTGAGGTTCCTCCCTAGGAGCATCTTGATTGAGTTGAGGATTGGGATCCATGGGTGGATTTGAAGATGACGGATCGGGTCGATAACTAGCACCACTACGGGTGGACATGCAAGACAAGGGGCAAATGATGTTGGACACACAATGCAAAGGTCCTAGGACTTAGACTTGATAGAGACAAGTCAATGACTTGCTCTGATACCAATTGATGTGACACACCCTTGGACTTACACAAGCAAGCACATTCGCAATCTAAATGGGCCAATTTGGGCCGCCGCTCTCTCGTCGCTCGCCCAAGCCCGGGGTGATTTGGCAATGCCAAGTGGAGGATGTGGGGTTGGACCCTTGCTGGTAGAGGGCCAGCAAGACCAAAGTTTGATACCCAATGGATGTGAATGCCCAATTCAATGGGGCCGACAAAGTGCCAAAGGCACCGGTTACTCTCTTCCCCATGGTGATCACTCAAGACAACGGGGCTTGAGGACCGAGCTCTCCCTCTCACGACCAGCGGAACTAAGAACTAATATTGAAAGACAAGCACTAAATGGAGTGAGGTGTGAGCACTTACTCGACCGGTTTGAAGAAACCGGTCCCGCTCGGAGACGAGGGCGAGCGGGGAGGCGAGTGGATCCCCACACGCCGCGGCGGTGTAGCTTGACCTGCCCAAATAAATTATAACACTACACCTCTCGTAGGAGGGGGGATCTTGGGGTGGGGGTTAATAGGAATTACAACCAAAAACTACCTCCGCGCAGGGAGGGGCCTTCAGCCGGCCAAGCGGGGAGGGGAATAAGCGATGAAAACGCAAGAGAAGAAGCCGATGCCGAATCTGCCTGCTTTCTGTGAGGGAGGACAGACAGACGAAGTTGAGGCTGCAGAGATTGAACCGAATTTTGCTGATAGCAGGACCAAGGGGAAACTCTTCTTAACTGGTACTAGAACACCCCAGAATTTTGTTAATTTCTCCTGGTACCACTGCTGGCCGGGGTGGAGGTTCGAACAGAGTGACAGAATCTGGGATAGGCAGCTGCAGGTTTCCAACAGCAGGTTGCAGAGTATGCTCCGACAGCTCCTGGACTCCGAATCAAGAACTGCTGGTGTTGTAGGAACCGTGGTAAGTCCTCTTCACAGAAAAACTAACGGGGAAGCGAAATGATGCTGGAAGAGGCCAGGGGACTCTGAACACTGATGACTGGTCGGTGTAGACTGTGGGGAAGCAGATCCGAGTGGCTGAGAGAGAAAATTGATAACTCCTGCTACTGGTTGCCGAACGGAGCTCCGCTTCTTGATTCTGAAAGTAGACAGGGCGATGAAGAACTTTGCAGAAGAGCTCTCGAACTGATTCTTCCGAGGTTCGTCATGGTGAAGCTTCTACTTTGATTCTGGTACTCAGCAAGGGTAGCTCTGCACAGTGGTGGGAGAATGGAGCTCCCAGGCAGAATACAACTCGGATGAAGATGAAACCACTTCTGTTGCGAAGGAGACTGGTAGACACTTCCAACGATAGCTCTTGGGTCTTCAAACTCATCCGGAGGAAGTCGTGGTGGCCGCTGCAATTTGCTGGTTCACCGGCAACTTCTGGACTGCAAGCAACAACCTAGGTATAGCTTCCAATGCCTAGGGAAGAAGACGGGGAAGGAGGCATATGGTTAAGGGGAGATGGTTGAGGAATGGATGAAGGTGGAGGGGAGTTGTGGAGGGTGGCTAAGGGTAGTGGAGGGGCTGGAGAAGGGGGTGGCGCAAGGGGGTGGTCTGGTTCAGCCAAAGGGAAGGTTGAGTGGAGGGTGGAGGATGAAGTGGGTGGAGGAGGGTGGAGGGAAGGAGAGGGGCGAACCTAATCTAAGGGGAGGAGGGAGGGGCGGCCAAATCCAATGGAGGGAAGGGGTTTTCAAATTTGAAATGGCCTAGGAAGTTGGGGAATTGTGTGGGGAAGAGGGGTGAGTGTGTTGGAATGGGGAAGATAGTGTTGGAATGGGGGAATGCTACCTTGGAACTAGGGGGGTGGAGTAATGGTGGCTATGGGAAGTGGAGGGGCTTTAATGGGGTAGGTGGGGGTTGGAAGTGGTTGGGAGGAGGAGGAGAGAGGGAAAGGGGCGAACCCCTTAGTGGAGGAGAGAGAAAGAGAGAGAAGAGGGGGGGTGGGGAATCTCTCACCCTAGGGCTTCTCACCCAATTAGATTCACTCCACTAAACTAAGCTTTGAACTCTCAAATGGCATTTTCATTGATTGATTCATTACCTTCAAATGAAGGAAATGGGGCCCTATATATAGGAAACCCACATTTTACAATAAGACCCTGACAAAAGACTCAATGACAAATAACCGAAGGGGTAGGGGGGCTCTTGGGCCAAGCCCGAAGAATTGGGCCCAATAGCACACTAAACAATCTAATGACACTCAAACTTAGGAAAATAAATGCAAGACCTAGGGACATGACTCAAATAAAATGAAATTACATCAAATGACTCAAATAGATAGCACAAAAGGATAATTGGGCCTTTATAGAGAGAGGCCCGAACTCAAACGATGCCGGAGTGTGAAGAAGACCCTAGCCAAAGGGAGTTGTGGATGATGCCTCCATCACTCTCCCATTTTCTTCTTAGTTCTTTTAAATTCATCATCTCGTATTCTCTGTCTCCCTTCATAAGGGAATCTTCGTCGATATACATTTGCATCATTCCATTCATCATAGCATTTTCCTCCTACTCGTGTCCGAGAGGGGTTCAAAACCAACACCAATCAGGTGTGTGTCTTGTCATGATTTCATTACTTTTTATTGCAAGAGATTGATACTACACTGCCATTTTCTAATTCCGTCTATTTACTGTCTGTTATTTTGCAAGGGTAACTGAAGAAAGCCCTCTCCGTCGGCCGGCCGAAGGGGGAGGAAGAAGCAACCCGCCACTTCCTGCTAGTGAGGTAGGCGCGATCACTCTTTCATTTTGGGGTCCTCGACCCCTGGTGATCACATCATAATCTTGAGGCCGCGGCGAGTCATATCCCGCAATGGCCGTTTAAATTTCTATCTTCATACTTTATGTTGCTCTTATACCTGCTATACTCTCGAGGCCGCGGCGAGTCACTTCCCCAATGGCCGTTTAAATTCTCGTTCTTATATTCTCTTTATATTCTGTTATATTCTTATCTGCTCATATTCTCGAGGCTGCGGCGAGTCACTTCCCCAATGGCCGTTTAAATTCCCGTTCTTATATTCTCTTTATATTTTGTTATATTCTTATCTGCTCATATCCTTGAGGCCGCGGCGAGTCACTTCCCGCAATGGCCGTTTGAATTCTGTCCTTTCTCTTGTATATCTTGAATTGCTGCTATATCTGGTATACTCTCGAGGCCATGGCGAGTCACTTCCCGCAATGGCCGTTTCAATTCTTGCTATTTGATTTCCGCACCATTCCCGTCCCCCCGAGGCCGCGGCGAGTCACTTCCCGCTATGGCCGTTTAACCCCCATATCTTGCTATATTACATTTGTCCCGCTCGCCCCGCCGGAGCAATCTCCCGTGGTGGCGCCTTCTCTTTTCTCTTATTTCTATGTTGCAACAAACAAAACGAGCTCGCGCGCTCCGCATTTTCATTTCTCAAACCGTGTGACGTCGCTCACAAGGCGGTTACCTCATTTCCCAAAATCCCCTAGCGGGACGCGCAAAGCGGCAAGTCATTTAGGGCGGCGTGGAAAAGTGGAAAGGTGCCAGCACCGTGTCAGTTATTTGACAGATCGGCACACATGATATATGCAGAGAAAATTGGTGCCTTCTCCAACAACTACGGACATAATAGTCAAATCACGCCAAAAGCGGTAAGGAACTGTCAATTCAGCACTTAATATTACCCCTACTATACTTTCCGAAAAACAAAAAGGTCTTACACGGCTACATAAGGGAAAGGAAAAAGAAAGAAAGAGCTAGTACATCAGGCCTCGAGCCCATCTCCAGGCTCGACAAGCAAGGCTTCCTCAGCACCAGACGGTCTGCCCCCAGTATTCTCGGTGACGGCCGGCCCAGACACTGACCCCACCTACGTGGGAACCGTCTCAGTCATGTGCCCTCCCAAGGCTGCTGGAGTTGGCGATCGCTCGGATGAGACCGAGGCCTCCTGACTCTTCTCTTCGCTCGATGTAAACTGGGAAGAGTCAGTGGAACCCCAATCCGAGTCATAGCGTTGCCCGGAAGGAAAAACGAGCCCAGACGCTTGGGCATCCGCCTCTATGATGGCCCAATTGAAGCCCTCGGAGAAGCTCTTCCGAAGGCCCCGACGGTAGCCCGACTCATAGTAAGGAAAAGCCGTCTATTGGAGAGCTGCTTGGTAAGCCTATGAGTGCCTATGTTGCTCGAGCGCTTCCATCCCCGCTAGCTCCGCCTTCCTCTCAAGCTCGGCTATCCTCTACTCAGACTCGGACAGCCTTCTCTTGGCCTCGGTCCGTGCAACCTTGGCCTCCCGGACTCGGTCCTCAAACTCCTTCCGCTCGGCCTTCCATTGCCTGTCGTGCTCGACCTGAGCTTTGCACTCCGCTTCCAGGAGCTCATTCTTCAGGTCGACCATACGACGGGCCTGGGCCAACTCCTCCGCATGGCTCGACTGCGCCTGCCCCCGGAGCGAGGCCACCTACCAACGAAGGTCCCCGAGATCAAGGGTCAAACGCTCAGCCTTCCGATCGAGTGCACCAAAGGCCCATGAAAGAGTCTCCCGCTCCGACTCCACCCGAGCATACGCGTCCACTTCCTCAGCTCCTAACTGGGCCAGGACCAGGCCCCCTTCCATAAGTTGCTCGAAAAGCACGGAGGGGGGACCCTTCCGGAGTTTTTCTCGCATGGCTTCTGAAGCTATGGAATGGCACCTGCGGTATAGAGAGCCCCGGACGCTGAAGGCACCGGTCGAGGGAGGGGAAACCCTCTCCAGAGCGGTCGGGATTGGAGCACCTCCCCCGAGCGATCCCGCCTCGGGGGCCCCACCGGTTGGCTCGAGAGGAGCGGCCCCGCCGCGTACCTCCCCGGCCTCGGTCGGCTGTGATTGAGTCGCTTCATCTGGCGACCCTCCAGCCTCGACTGGCTCGGACCGGGCTCCCTCGTCTGGCGGCCCGTCAGTTTCGCTCGGTGCCCTGACATCGGCTGTGACCCCTTCATCGTCGGCCCCCTCTTGCTCTGTAGAGGGGAGAGCCGCAGAGAAGCCTCTTCGGCAGGGCAGGTGAGCTCCGCCTTCCTTGCCCGCTTCTTCTCAACAGATAGAGCCTGCATCGAAGACCTCAGCAGCTTCGCCACGGGATCTTTACGCTTGACCCCCCAGCGTTCGGAAGCGTCATCTCGGGCTACCAGCTTGCCCTTATCCCGGGCACGGGATGAGCCCTCTAAAGCTTGGAGATCACTCGGAGCCGGCGTATCATCCACATCGATGATCTCCAGCTTGGCTGGCGGTGCCTCCTGCTCAGGAGAGCAAATTGAACCAAGGAGAGCAAATTGAGAGAAGGAAGGCACTTACTTGACAAGAAAGAGAGCAAGTCCCTGAGCCCCTTACCTTTTGGCAACAGCACTCGAGAAAGGTACTCCTCGATGTTGGACGGGGTCACCAAATCAGCAGTCTCTCGACGACTCTGCTGAAGGGTGGCAGCATCCCTCTCCACGTCTGGGGAGACCTCTATTTGCTTCGGAGGAATCTTCGGTAAAAGTTGGGCACTGTCGGGAAATTCCAAACCACACCGACTACAAACGTGCCCACCCAGAAGTATTGGGTCTTCCACCCCTTATGAGAACAGTCCTTCACAGAAAGGGACACATAACTCCTCTTCCGCTTCGCCTGAATGAAGAATAAGCCCTTCCCCACAAAAAGGTTCTCCTTCAACTCAAAGAAATAATGGAAGAGGTCCAGCGAGGTGACCACCCCACACTGGCCACAAAGAAAAATGAAGGATAAGATGAGGGTATAAGAGTTGGAGACCAGTTGGACAGGAGCCAGTCGGTAGAACCGAAGCAACTTAGCAACAAAGGGATGAAGGAGCAGGCAAAAGCCACACTTCCAGGTCAAGAGGAAGGAACAAAAGAGGCTGGAACGAGTGGCCAGACTAGACTTATGAGGCTCAGGTGCAAGGAACTGGAATCGCCAAGGTAGCCCATACTGGTTCTCCAGTCGGTTCACATCAGCCTCCCCTAGCTCGCTGTGAAGAGGCTCCGACTGTACCAAGAAAACCCTTGGGGCCTGTTCTTTCTGCCACCCCTCGGCCTCAAGATGTTGGTCTGCCATGGAGCATACAGAAGAACTGGAAGAAACAGAGGAAAGCTCTGGATCAGAGGACTCCAGAGGAGAAGGAAGTTGACGGATCGCCGCCGTGGTAACCTTTTCCAGCTCCGCGAAAGCTGCTGCGGTTCTCCGCTCCTCCAAACTGCTCTCATGGCGCATGAGCCCCCCTCAAATATAAATGCAAAGGCAGGTAAAACTCTAAACCCTGGAGATAAAAAGACGCAAACAACGCGTAATACTTATAACCCCTAGGTGGAAGCGGCGTGGCGCTCTGATCTCCCGGGGAGGGGCCTCCCTTTATTCATCATAACGGGCATTTTTTCAGGGCAAGCCGCATCATGTGGCCCCTACCAGAGAGAGATCTCTACCCAACTAGAGCCACAAAAAGTCTAGATGCTACTCGTCTGAGCCTAATTTTGGCTCGGGAGTAGGAGGGGGACAAGTGGAGAGGGGAAATCTAACCGTCCGTACGGAGAGGCCAAACGAGGTCCGACCCGACCCAACGAGGCCTAGCTCCTTGAAGTGGTAGCCCATGGGCCCACTCAATATAAGCCCAATAACTCACTTGGAACAAGCACTTCCTAGGCAGCCTTCGGGTTGGGAAGTCTGAGCATCAGTTCGATCGGGAAAGCTCCACCGGAGCCCCTTATTCCCTGTCCCGACCATGCACTCATCGCTCGGGAGACCTCTCCTGGGCCAGTGCCTATCGCTCGGGCCAACTAATAGAAGCTTATCTGTACGGTCGTTACGAGTCCCTTAGTAGCGGGGAGCTCAAGGGGATAGGGGAGATCAAGAGTCCGCGCGCTATAAGGAGCACGCAAGGAAGATATAACCCCCCTTGAAAACTCCTCAGCTTACAGGGATCATTCACTCGACGAGCCACTATTTAAACCTAAAGAGCCCCACTGTGAGAGGTAGGCAAGGCAAAAGCCAAAAACCCTGAGCAGGAATCACTTCACCTTTTGGTGGATGTAGGATGTAAATGTAATCTACCCCGCCCCGAGCTAAACAATATAAGCATGCATATAAGCGTGAAAGTGCATGAAACGAAAAGGGGTGACAAGGAATAGAGAACTAACCGTGATCGCCACCAAGGACTTACAGCACCAAAATGATGAAGAAAGGATGAAGATGGCACCGTGTACCTTGGAAAATATGGAGGAAGACGCGGCCTAACGGGAAGCCGCTACAACGTGTGATCGCGCTTAAAATGGGATGCGGGGAGCCGATGTAGGTGCACCTCCTCACTTCCTAGCCGGCTAGAAAGCAAGGGCCTCACGTTCTATCAATAGTCTCCTGCAAAATAAAGCCATGAAAACAAAAGAACACCCATTAGATCATGAAAGTGTAGCATGTGTCCCGAAATGATAAATTAACATGAAAGAATGGGGGAGAACGCACCGGGGGAGGGTTTTTAACCCCTATAAATGGGTGCAAAAGCAAGGTGGGAGTGTTGTGCATGCATAGAATTTGAAATCATGGAATTTGATGGAGAAATGGGGGAGAAAAATGTTGTGTAAAACGGAGAAAAATGCATGAACGTGCCGAAACAGCGCAAAAAAAATTAAGTGTAAAACTGTGATGATTTGTGAAAAGTAGAGGGAGAGAACTAAGCCTAGGTATGAAGAAAGAGAGACCGAAGAGATGAAAAACGAAGAAGATACTCCCCTCTTCAAGATGAGACCAATGGAGGACGAAGAGGATGCCGGATGACTCCGCCCCGAGTCGACGAAGGGCGCCCCGTCGCACAGGTTCAAGAACTCGTGATGATTTGCAAAAAGTATGGGTGAAGTTAGGAGGGTAAACGAAGATGAAATCCAGCAAATAAAGTATCAAAATGAAGCCTATACTTCCCTCAATAGCCTGGGGTCGAAGATTTGAGATGACGATTTGGCATGGCTTCGCCCCAAGTCCAAGAAGAGCCCCCCGTCGCGCAGGCGAACTGGGCAGGTTTATATAGAAAAAAGGTGAAAACCCTAACTTTCTGCTACGATTTCAGAGGATAGAGTCCACCAAATCTCGAGATCTATGGATCAATCTCGAGATAATAGATAGGATAAGAGTTAGGAACAAACGGGACTCTTTTTGGTGGAAGGATCTGGAAGATAGAGTCCATGTAAGGTGGCCCCGGAGCCTAATCTGGAAGAGTTTTTGTTGCACGAAAAGCAGAAAAACCTGATATTGCGGCCAAGATTTCAGGAGATATGGTCAATTAAAAAATCGTGTTTCATATACCAAATTCAAGATAATACAAAAGGGAAGACACAGCAACAAACGGGGCTCAATTTAGTAGAGTATTCTAGAAGATAGAGCCCTAACAAGGAGGCCCCGTTGCACAGGTTTCGGCCTTAGAATCCGGCGGCGAAGAAGATAGAGTTCAGAACTTTTTGGACTCTCTGGTAGATGGACGGTCGCACGATAGACCGTTCATTTCATTGGGCGGTCTAGCTGTAGACCGTCCAATCCTGGGGGCGACCGGGGGACTTTTCCCACAAAAAAAGAGATAAACGGTCATCCACGGACCGTTTTTTTATATAAACGGTCTCAAGAAGACCGTTCTTTGACATTTCAAAAATAATAAAAATTAAAAAAAAATTAAAAAAATTTACTGTTCATGGACGGTCAACTGTTGACCGTTTTACTGTTGGACGGTCAACTTGTGACCGTTCAACTCAAGGAACGGTCAACTGTTGACCGTTTAGCTGCCAGGCTCGCGCGACTTTAGAAATTGAAGCGTATCTTGAAAACGGTGTAAAATTAGAAAAAGTGGTAAACATAGAAATTGTAGATAACTTAAAAATGAACAACTTTCATGAAGAAAGTAAGATGAGAAAATGGTTATAAGAGAGAGAAAATGGGGCTAGAACAGAGAGAGAAAATACCGAGACATAGGTGAATAGTGCAGTCTACCGGAAAAACATAAATAACTTGAAATCGGTGCAGAACTGGCCAATGACATAGAAGAAGGAATTGTAGGGATTTGAAAGATGAACAACTTTGGTGAAGGACACATTTTGAAAAGAGGAAAGGAAAGGGGTGAAAAAGGACCGTTTTCAAGACTGCACAGCGAAAGGGGGCTGAATGGTTGAGGGAAGCCAGCCTAAATGGGCCGTAAGTTGACTTTGAATGCCGGAAGGTGACAAGATAGGCTCCAGGGCTCCATGAAATAATGATCTCCAAGGCTCAAATAGAATGGAATAATGAAATGGACTCGAAATCCATCCAAGGAAGGGTCCAAAACAATGGATAATTCGGGGCATCAAAATGATGAATAAGAGAAATGACTCAACTTGCAAGCTAAAAATGGGTGTCAACAGATGCCCCTCCTTGATGTTTGCTTTGCAAGGAAATGAGCGAAAGTGATGCGGAGGCGAAATGGAAGGAGATGGAGCGAAAGCGACAGCGACATGAAATGGAGATGAAGCAGAGATGAAGCGGAGAGAACTGATAAGCAAGCATCAAGGAAAAAAGACACCCATCACAACCAACAAGCGATAGGAATCCTCCCGAAATCGCCGAACTAACCACCAAGACTGGATGACGTGGATGAGACATGTCTGGAGAACTAAACTAACAGGAAAAAAGGAAGCACGACCAGGCCCATCGGGGACACAATCCACAGACGATGATGGGGTCGAAAAGGAACATAACGTAAAAAGCAAGAGAAATATAACTGAGATAAAATCCAGACAGGAATCACACTGGCCAACCAGACCAAGCGAAAAGATCAGAGAAATCGTTTAAATTCAGAGTGGAATAAAGATCTCTTATCCAAGGAACTTAAGTGCAACTAACCATTGCAGAGGAGAAACCCTTGAACGGATCACGAGGCGTGAATGCTCAAAAGATGACATGCTGGGCTAAAATAAAGAAATCGTTAAAACGAATGCAAAGAAAACATAAAATAGAAAGTACTCGAGAATAGTATTGCTAGATTGGAACAATCAGGGTCAAGACACTATCCACAACCACGGTGTGCAAGATAGAACTATCGTTCCCTATTTTTCCAACCTAACGGCCTATCCGATGATTAAACATATGCACCTAGATCATCATCGTTTTTGTTAAAGGGGAACGTCAGATCCTGGAACACGTGAATGACCAGCCGGTTCTCGAGATAATATAACAATATAGATACCCTATAGTAATGCAACAATGAGTAGGGATAGAGAGCCATACCTGACTTACCTGTGTAGGCAAAAATGGCATTTTTTTTGAATTTTTATTTTCTAATTTTTATGGATTTTTTTTTCAAATTAGACGACCAACAACATGAATAAGTAAGCATGAACAAAATGAAAACATAACGAATAAATGAACGAAACAACATAACATAACAAAGAATGAACGAGCAAGCAACACATGCAAAGCACCACATAAACAAACAAAAGCATGAGAGCGGAGAACATGGTGGGGCATGACAACATATGGCAAGATATCACACCATGCAAAATGAAACCCCATGCAATGGGATAGAAATACGTAGGACGAGGACATCTAAGACAAACATAGGGGAGATGACATAACACATATGAAATAATCACAAGTGGGACCAGGACACATGCAACACATGGCGGAACGAGACAACACTTGGAACTAGAACATGCATGAGATGACCCTAGGGGATAAGACACCTGGTATGACGATCACAGGGGGACAACACGGGAAATGACAAAATATGTTCTTCAATCAATCCCAAGATCTGACGAAGTCGAACCGCCAGGTTCGCAACAGTGAGGCAAAGAGCCCTCTCTCATAAAGATATGATCAAAAGTTGAGCGACGCAAAGCATGAGAAGGACACGAGCTTCGGAATAGATCGAGGGACAAGTTAGAAGAAAGAGAAGACAGATCAGAAAAATATGAACAGGAGGCAGAGCAAAAGATAGAGCCAGAAAGCTTGAACACCTGCGACCTGCACACTTAGCAAATAGATTACGTATATGTCCTTAAAACAAATGCAAATGTATGAAAAAGACACATTTTTTAGATTTTTGTATTCTTTTTTATTTTTTTTTAAAATTTTCAATAGTATTTCATTTTTTGGATTTTTTGAAATATTTGATTTTTTAGATTTTTGAAATATTTGATTTTTTTTGAAATTTTGAAGTATTTGATTTTTTTAGATTTTTGATAATATTTAATTTTTTAGATTTTTTTTTGAAATATTTGATTTTTTTAGACTTTTGGTAATATTTGATTTTTTTGGATTTTTGATAATATTTGATTTTTTTTTGTGATTTTGACATAGCAATCCGCAGCACCTAAAGACGAGCTCAAACTACTGGCCAGGGATCGTCGCTCCTACCCCTTTCATTAAAGGCTTCCCTTAAGCAGGGCGTGCATGTGAGGGTGGCTTACCACAACCGACTGCTTCTAAAGAACGGTGCCCCTACTAAGGCCATACCCGGGATATAACCCAGCCTAAGAGGGAGAAGCAGAAGAAAAATTGGAGATAAGCTTCGTGCAGGATGGGAGATATCAAGGCTCGAATTCTTTCAAGGGCACTACCCCTCAAAGAGTAGGTCTGTTGCGCTGGGACTTTGTGTCTTTGATTTTTAGACCCATATTTATCAGGCACGCATACGACCGGGCTTATGACGTCCCGCGGGGAACTATACTGCCACTCTTGCCATGCCTTTCAATCATAATTTTGCATTGATTCATTTTTTCATTTTAGTAGCCCTTATTGGCCAGATATAATATGAAAGCTTACTTTTGAGGGTCAAGACTGCCCCTATTTGAGACCTTTCTCGTATTGGGGAGCGCCTAGGTTAGTCATCTTATCCATCCATCTCTTGCCCATGCACTTGGCCGAGCAGAGAAAAGAAAAGACCTTTGTGCATACCCAAAGTATGGCCAAAGCAGCAACGGTGCGCCTCAGAGAGATCGGCTATGGCTTGCCGTGTAGTGTGTGAAAAACCCATGCCTAAAGGTCACCCTCAACAATTGGGGAAAGAAACTAGACTCCCAGCGCGGAGCTATTACCAGCCTAAGGATGCTGCAGAAAATAACCTTTTTTATTTGACACAAAGTTAAGATCTAATTAAACAAAGACTCCTAAAGCCACTCAATCATGTTGAGGAACCAATGTTATAAGCATGTGCAGGAGTAGTAGAGATAATAGCTATGATAACATTTTCTTGCACAAAATAAAAAAAATACCTTTGCAGATCCGTGGGGTGATCTTGACCATCGAGCTTTGAGGAGTGCGAGCTTCACTTTCCTTGCTTGCCAGGATAAATGATGAAAGGAGAGCAAAGGATTGGATTCTTCGATATAGAGGAGTGGCAGACATCATACTGGACGAAGAAGGGATAAAAAGGAAGAGAGACGAGGGCTAGAACTCCCTCGTTAAGGCACTGAGGCCCTGATAACAAGGAACTGAATACAGAATAACCAGTTATTAACTAAGATCAAGGCGGGTTAAAGCCTCGAAAACAGCAAGAAAAAGGGTAATGACCTTGAAAGGGTGAGACAGAAAGAACAGAAAGTCATCGAAAAGATAACTGTGAAGACAAGAAAGAAGGATAATGATCATCCGACGTGGTCGGAGAAGAGGAATAGCGATCACCCGACAGAGGCGGGGAAGAGAATGTATGAACACCCGACAAGGTTGGGGAAAAGAAATGGAAACCACCCGACAAAATTGGGGAAGGATCAGAAAAATCACCCGACAAGGTCGGGGAACGAGTGCAAGGGATCCCAAACAAGGTCTGGGGAAAGAGACGAGCAGTGAAATCCGGACATGTCCGGGAAGAAAAACTAGAAGATGCCCCTGACTCAGGGGAAGAGGAAGACATAGGCCGAGGCCTAGAATGGTGGGGATAGGAAAAGATGGTGCAAATATGGTCAGGTGGTGGAAGGTACACCACCCACGGATAAGAACTGAGCAACAGAAAAGATGAATGGACTGAAGAAGGAGATGAGGCAGTGGACCCCTGAGTGCACAACTGACGGCCCTTGAACTTACGTCGCCGCCTCTTCTTAGCCGCAATCTTCTTGAAACAACGCCGCCTGGCGCGAGCTCGGCTTCCCGGGCTCCTCAATCTGTAATGTCTTCTCAAATAGCGGGCCCACCTAGCAGATGGCCTGGCCCGGTCATGAATATGCAGCTTCATTGGGGCGGCTGCCCCTTGACCCCCAGTGCTAACAAGATGCAGACATTCTTGGGCAAACAGCTTCTCAACTGAATGAATATCATGAAGCCACGGAGTTTTGTCTCTTGGCACTAGAACATAGAGGTTCGGTAACTCCACTCGGCAATCAGGCTCGAAGCATAACTCCCGTACTAGAAGAGCAGGACAAAGCTGAGAGAGATCAATACGCGGCGTTGATGTGGCCGGCATGCTAATAAATTGAGGGAGGTTGCACAACAAGTGCAGAATGTCCTTGGAAAGTGCAGAAGATGCAGCCAATTGCCCCTTGAATAAGGAATCCATCAGGCTCCGGGCGGCCGTATGGGTTAGCATAATCCGAGTAGAGAACCCCTCTCGGCCAGTGAACTGAACATCAATCGAGCGAGGACAAATAACAACATCGATAGTGAATCCCCCGGCGAGCGATGAGATTGCCATCAGCCTCGCTCGTGAAGAAACGGGCACTAGTGCGAGTGAACTCTTCTTTGCAACCATTTCTGAAAATGCAGGCTCATTATCCCGAAAATAGCCAGGGACCAAGACCCAGATTGGCAGGCGGTAAATGACAACTTGAATCTTGAAATGCACAATCGAAACCTGGCTCGGCTCATTATCACCCTGGGGACCAGACCCAAGGGGCACCAAAGGTAGCGTGTACCTGCTCTGCGAAGTGGGAAGTGGTAGAGGAAGGTTAGAAGGAGGAGGTTTGAAGGGCGCGGGTGGCGATGGTGCAAGTGATGGGGGAATAATGATGATGATGGGCATGGGTGGAGGTAAAGGCAAAAGTGGAGGTGTGGGTTTGGGCTCGGCCTGCTCGGGCTCAAAGGATGATGGCGAAAGGGGGAGTGAAGGAAGTGGTGGCGGCGGTGGCGAAGGTGATGAGGGTGGCAAAGGGAGTGATGTGGTTGATGAAGACGGTGAAGGTGAAGGGGATGGAGGTGAAGGTAAGGGTGGGGAAGAAGGAGGAGAGGAAGGTAGTGGTATAGTGGGGGAAGAGGCAGGTGGTGGCGCTCTTCGACGTATCTTCACAACTCGTCGAGAGGCGTTGTGGATAGGTGTGGTGGTGGAAATGGAGGGTGAAAGAGAGGTTGCCTGAGCGGAGGCTGGGGTAGGTAAAGGTTGTGGAGGAGATGGGATGGAGGAAGAAGTAGGTAATGGAGCATGTATCTTATTAACTAAAGAAACACCAGGGTGCCCCTGGTCTTGAAGTGGGGACGGTTGCCTAGGCGGCACGGCTTGCTGCTGCTGCTGCTTGCTGCTGAGATCCAAAATAACTTGGCGTATGACAGCCCAATCAATCATCCTCTTGTCTTTCAAGCTGTAAATAAACTCCCGGAACTCGGGACAGTCCTCAATCAAATGCCCCTGCTGACGGTGGAATTCACAGAACTGGAGCAAATTCCCGACTGTGGGTCGGCAAGGCACAACCGGAGGGAGCTGCAACACATGGGTGGCCATCAAAGCCCTGAAAACGTCTGTAAGAGATTCCGACAATGGAGAGTGAGAAGCCCACTTCAGGCAAGGCGGATGCCGAGGGGTGTGAGAAGGTAGTGGGGATGGTAGCGGAGGTTGTGTAGGTAAGGGGGATTGCGTAGGCGAAGGCGGAGGGCTGGAATGATGTGGCGGTGTGGGGGGAGTGGGATTGTAATGGATGGCATCTACCCACTCGCGGTGTGGTGTTTCCTTGACCGGAGGTGGAGGGGTGTGAGGAGATAAAATAGCGGAGGGCCGACTCGTGGATGGTTGGTATGCGGTGGAGCACATGGAGGTATAGGGGTGTGTGGGAGTGGACGGTCGACTCGTGGAGGGATATAAGGTGGAGGGCTGACTTACGGTGAAGGGCGGAGGGAAAGTGTATGTAGAAGGTGACGGTGGAGGAGACTCATGGTCAACGGAAACTAGGAGTTGTTGGCTAACGAAGCGGGCTCGATTGTAAAGCTGTTGCCAGGATGTGATATCGTTCAGGGCTAAGATACATCTGAGCTCGGGCGTTGCGTTAGAAATAACCATCTTGATCTGCTCGCCCTCCGGAATATGCCCCGGAACTTGCGCGGCTAGGTGACGCCAGCGGTCGGCAAACGTGGAGAATTCCTCGTCGGGCGTCATCTTCTCTCGGGCCAGATCAACCAAAGAATGTCTGGGCCCAACCTGATCCTGGTACTGCTGAATGAATCTTGCTTGAACAGCTTGAAAATTCATCATCTGCTCTTGCGGTAACGTGAAGAACCAATCCTTGGCCGGACCCTCTAAAGATAGGCCAAACAAATAGGCCATCAAGCGTTGATCATGCTGGAACTGGGCCGACTCATATAAGAACTCCTTCAAATGCACGTAGGGGTCACCGACTCCACCATAGCGACGATAAGCCGGAATCTGTTGACGTGGGGGAAGCTGAAGACCTCGGAATGCAAATGGGATATCCAAAGAAGTTTGAGGACTGATTTGCCATTGCAATTCATCAAGTTGGCTTTGGGCCTGAGCGATCATCTCCTCGGTAGGAAGAGTCCGAGAAGGATATGGGCCAGCTTGAGCAAGAGATGATGAATTTAGACTAGGATAATGTTGATGGGCCGGATAAGGGGATCCGACCTGAGAAAAAGGAAAGCCCGCTCCGAGAATTGAGGAATACATGGGCCTGGAAGAATTACGAAGGTGGGAATGAGAATTGATTGGTCCAACAGCAGCACGGGTGGGACAAGAAGGCCCGTTAGAAGAATAGGGTCCAATGGAGGAATAAGGTGATGGGCCCGCATGGGAAGAGGAATCCACGCGGGGATAAGAAGACGAGGAGGAAGAAGGGTAATATACAGGAGAAAAATGATGCTCCATGAGGGCAAATGGAGACTTTATATAGGAAAATCAGGAAAATCCAATGAGGGAAGTAAGGGCTCAAAGGAGGGGGGCTGACTCAATAATGCAAAGAAAAAGAAAAAGAAACCTAGGACAATGAGACTAGACAAATGGACACACAGAATGGACTACCCTAAGTGGGCCTAACAACAAAACCTATATGGATGATGGGGGATGCGACACAAAATAACACAAGTGGGCATGGACAAGCCCACACAACACAAACAATATGAAGGTTTTCACCCAAGTCAAACAAGTTAATATGATGGGAAGTATTTTATTGTCAAAGTTTTGGGTGGACCCTTTAATGATTTGAATTGAGATTAATTCTCTCAAGATAGGTGTCCTATAGGGAATAAGGTCCAAACTTTGGTTTGACTAAGGTTAATTCCTTCACAACGTATGCAAATGCAAGCCTGAGGGGTGAAAGGATACAACCGGCCCGGCGTCCGTGTGGGAATCCACGGCTCGCGGGGACTTACGGAGGTCCCGGATAAGATCACCTAGTCGAGCCCAAGGAATATGGGAGCGAGAGGATCACTTATCGAGGGGGATTATGCAACTACAATATGCCAATATGCATGATCCTATGTGCACCGGGGTGCATGCAATTTCTAGCCTAAGTCTAACAAATCAAGACAATCATGAAATCATGCTAACATTACAAAAATGTATGAAAAATGTAAAACAATATGAACAACAATGATGCAAGACCTAAAATAGGGACAACTAGGCACTAAAAGATAAGAAAAAACACCAAAGGAAAACGTACCCTTGTGTTTGCCCAAAATATACCTAAGACTAGATGCACAAAATGCTAAAATAGAGGCGACTTTTAAATATGCCAATGATGTCTAAATGATGCAAACTCTATATGTATGGAAAGACAATACAAAGGACAGCACAATGCAACAAAAATCAGCTCAATCCGACATCGGGAGACAAAGTTATGCCCGAATGAACAAGGCCCCTGTGAATCTATCCCAAATCTGGCTAAGACTAGATGCACAAAATGTAAAAAAAGAGGTAACTTTTAAATATGCAAATGATGTCTAAATGATGTATATGACCTATGGATGGAAAGACAATACAAAGGACAACACAATGCAAAAAGAATCAGCCCAATCCGACGTCGGGAGACAAAGTTATGCCCAAACGAATAAGGCCCCTGCAAACAGAAATCCTGCCCGGCCAGAACCGTTAAAAGGTCCCTGGATGACCGTTTATACCCTTTGTGCGGTCTACTAGATGACCGCCCAACATATGGACGGTCCAGGGAGGACCGTTTATAACCCCAGAGGGTTTGGGCGGTCCAGGAGAGGCCGTTTAACGCGTTAGGCGGCCCTACGATAGACCGTACAACCCTGATAGACCCGAAAATAGACAGAATGATAGAGAAACGTGGAGAAGACTATCCAAACATGCATGAACTCCCACCCAACATGCAAGAGACTAAAAATATAACGTGATGGGCACTAGGTGTCCCACCGTGATCGCCAAAAAACTGTAGGATGTAAATATAATCTACCCCGCCCCGAGCTAAACAATATAAGCATGCATATAAGCGTGAAAGTGCATGAAACGAAAAGGGGTGACAAGGAATAGAGAACTAACCGTGATCGCCACCAAGGACTTACAGCACCAAAATGATGAAGAAAGGATGAATATGGCGCCGTGTACCTTGGAAAATATGGAGGAAGACGCGGCCTAACGGGAAGCCGCTACAACGTGTGATCGCGCTTAAAATGGGATGCGGGGAGCCGATGTAGGTGCACCTCCTCACTTCCTAGCCGGCTAGAAAGCAAGGGCCTCACGTTCTATCAATAGTCTCCTGCAAAATAAAGCCATGAAAACAAAAGAACACCCATTAGATCATGAAAGTGTAGCATGTGTCCCAAAATGATAAATTAACATGAAAGAATGGGGGAGAACGCACCGGGGGAGGGTTTTTAACCCCTATAAATGGGTGCAAAAGTAAGGTGGGAGTGTTGTACATGCATAGAATTTAAAATCATGGAATTTGATGGAGAAATGGGGGAGAAAAATGTTATGTAAAACGGAGAAAAATGCATGAACGTGTCGAAACAGCGCAAAAAAAACTAAGTGTAAAACTGTGATGATTTGTGAAAAGTAGAGGGAGAGAACTAAGCCTAGGTATGAAGAAAGAGAGCCCGAAGAGATGAAAAACGAAGAAGATACTCCCCTCTTCAAGATGAGACCAATGGAGGACGAAGAGGATGCCGGATGACTCCGCCCCGAGTCGACGAAGGGCGCCCCGTCGCACAGGTTCAAGAACTCGTGATGATTTGCAAAAAGTATGGGCGAAGTTAGGAGGGTAAACGAAGATGAAATCTAGCAAATAAAGTATCAAAATGAAGCCTATACTTCCCTCAATAGCCTGGGGTCGAAGATTTGAGATGACGATTTGGCATGGCTTCGCCCCAAGTCCAAGAAGAGCCCCCCGTCGCGCAGGTGAACTGGGCAGGTTTATATAGAAAAAAGGTGAAAACCCTAACTTTCTGCTGCGATTTCAGAGGATAGAGTCCACCAAATCTCGAGATCTATGGATCAATCTCGAGATAATAGATAGGATAAGAGTTAGGAACAAACGGGACTCTTTTTGGTGGAAGGATCTGGAAGATAGAGTCCATGTAAGGTGGCCCCGGAGCCTAATCTGGAAGAGTTTTTGTTGCACGAAAAGCAGAAAAACCTGATATTGCGGCCAAGATTTCAGGAGATATGGTCAATTAAAAAATCGTGCTCCATATACCAAATTCAAGATAATACAAAGGGGAAGACACAGCAATAAACGGGGCTCAATTTAGTAGAGTATTCTAGAAGATAGAGCCCTAACAAGGAGGCCCCGTTGCACAGGTTTCGGCCTTAGAATCCGGCGGCGAAGAAGATAGAGTTCAGAACTTTTTGGACTCTCTGGTAGATGGACGGTCGCACGATAGACCGTTCATTTCATTGGGCGGTCTAGCTGTAGACCGTCCAATCCTGGGGGCGACCGGGGGACTTTTCCCACAAAAAAGAGATAAACGGTCATCCACGGACCGTTTTTTGATATAAGTGGTCTCAAGAAGACCGTTCTTTGACATTTCAAAAATAATAAAAAATAAAAAAAATTAAAAAAAATAAAAAAGTTACCTTTCATGGACGGTCAACTGTTGACCGTTTTACTGTTGGACGGTCAACTTGTGACCGTTCAACTCAAGGAACGGTCAACTGTTGACCGTTTAGCTGCCAGGCTCGCGCGACTTTAGAAATTGAAGCGTATCTTGAAAACGGTGTAGAATTAGAAAAGGTGGTAAACATAGAAATTGTAGATAACTTAAAAATGAACAACTTTCATGAAGAAAGTAAAATGAGAAAATGATTAGAAGAGACAGAAAATGGGGCTAGAACAGAGAGAGAAAATACCGAGACATAGGTGAATAGTGCAGTCTATCGGAAAAACATAAATAACTTGAAATCGGTGCAGAACTGGCCAATGACATAGAAGAAGGAATTATAGGGATTTGAAAGATGAACAACTTTGGTGAAGGACACATTTTGAAAAGAGGAAAGGAAAGGGGTGAAAAAGGACCGTTTTCAAGACTGCACAGCGAAAGGGGGCTGAATGGTTGAGGGAAGCCAGCCTAAATGGGCCGTAAGTTGACTTTGAAGGCCGGAAGGTGACAAGATAGGCTCCAGGGCTCCATGAAATAATGATCTCCAAGGCTCAAATAGAATGGAATAATGAAATGGACTCGAAATCCATCCAAGGAAGGGTCCAAAACAATGGATAATTCCGGGCATCAAAATGATGAATAAGAGAAATGACTCAACTTGCAAGCTAAAAATGGGTGTCAACAGTGGAGAGGGATCTCGCACCCCCCATCTCTCTCCTAACTCCTCCCTTCGTACCAGTGCTCTACTACACTTGCTGACTTAAGCATCGGAGGGTTTTCCCCGGAGATCTATCCCTGAGTACCTCTGACTTGTTTCCCATCTTGCAGTTCACACTTCAAGCATTCGTGGTCATCCTCATCCCCGCTCAGGAGTAACGCGAGATCGCCCCCTCTTCAGATCTAGTATAATTTATCATTTCCATATTAGATTTTGGGTATATTAAAAGGTGGTTTCAGATCGGCAAGGCAAACCTTGTCAGGAAGATAACATCTTGTGTGAGTAGAATCTCCGGATTCTCACCTCCGCCATCGTACCTAAGATCGGTTGAGTGCGATAGATTCTATTAGATCTCATAGTTTTCATATAGTCTTGGAATTCATTACATCTTTTATTCTCTCTTGTTTGTATTGGGCATAAGTTTGTTAAAAGTTTGTATACACCCAATTCACCCCCCTCTTGGGTGTCATTGATCGCGGGACTTCACATAGATGCGTCGGTGTAGAATTCTGGGAATCACTACTCTAGGCTCGACTACGTCGAGGTAGATCTCCTATAGCGTAGACCTGTCCTTACTGCATAAGCTTCAAGTTGGTTTGCTGTGCTGATGCAGCTCACTGATGATATGAGTTGGTTTTAGGCCAGTTGCATCGGTGCACCTCTTGGGTTGCGTCGATGTAGAATTCTTCCAGAGGGAATGTGGACCGATGTATCGAGATAGTGTAGTGGCTGCGTTGAAGCAAGTCTTTGAAGTTGTTTCAGTGACCATCGCTGCGTCGATGCATCCTCTCTGATACGTCAATGCAGAATTGTGGCCAGCTGGTTTAGCATCGCTGTGTCGATGCAGAATTGTGATCCTCTCTGAATTATTTCTACTGCGTCGATGAAGCTGATGAGTGCATCGATCTGATCAAGATGCAGATGCTTAGTTGCATCGACCTGTTTACTTTGCCAAACATGTGAAATAAAGCCTTATGTGAAATAAAGACTTATACTGAATAAAAGACAACATAATCATATAGTTTTGCCAATCATCAAAACCAATTTTGCCAGCATAACCTAGGGAGGACACAACACTTCAGCTGTCGATCTGCCCGGCCGCTTTGTGCTTAATCTACAAGACCCTAGGGGATGTCAGCAAGAGCCAGGTTTTACGGCACCTGAGGATAATCGGGCAATGCATTTTTTCAACGCGTGGGTCTACACTTTATTCCCAGAGTTCGCGTCGTGCACCATTCAGGCCCTGATGCTATTCCCAAGGATGCTGGAGTTTGCCAATGCTGATCCTAGTTCGGCATCGACGCAATTGTATCTTCTGAGAGGAAGGCTTACATCGATCCCGCATGACACCCCTGGCAGTATCCACTTTTGGGCACTGGCAGCCCATTCCAGCCCTCTAGTGAATAGGTAGAGGGAGTGCAAGGATGATCAGGGGGAGAGGCATCTCCATCCCATCAGCTAGAGGAGAGTCACTCGCCCGCTATTGGAGTCGGAGCTTCAAGACTGGGCGCTATCAATTCGTCCCAGCGTCCTTGCTTTCAGGAAAGGGAACACATTGCTGTTAGAACCCTACTACCCCTTCTATTTCGGACATAATTTCGGGTATGATCATCACATACCCTCGCATAGTGCTCAGCTCCCTCTACCCGCCAGAATGTTGCAAGGAGCACTAACTGCCGACCACGCTAGAACTTGTTGGGACTTCTTTCATCGGGCAGATACTTCATCGTTCACGGTGCCAGCCCCTTTCACATACTTCTTGCGAGTGACAGTGGACTACATTAAATGGTGGAATGCCCGGACAGGGTTCTATAGGAGGTGCCAAATGGACTCCTGGGATGCAGCTGAAAGAAAGTTTATGAGCAAATAAAAGGCGGCCATCCTTGACATTGACCTGGATCATCTGTCCCGGTTGAAATCCGACAGGAAGAAGGAAGTAGAAGATTATTTGTCTGCCAGCAAGGATGCCAGGAAGCTCAAGCTGCAGCTAGCCATTGGCTTGCCAAAGCTCTCTACAGACGAGTTTGCGCGGTCTCTTCGGGATCTGTGTCGAGTGGGGACAGCTCGACTAGAGCTGATCAACTATCCCTTCCTGGTAGAAGAGAATATCACTCCATCCTAGCGCTAGCACCTCGAAGTGGAATCCGCTTGTCCGTACCGAGCATTTGCAAAGAAGGAGGACAGAGGGCCCGAGCATTATCGATAGACCACATGGCTATTCGTCCTTCTCCAAGTGCATGGACTCAAGATCGATGATGCGGTGGAGACTATATTGGACCAGAACCTACATTTATCTTTTCAGTATGTCGACGGGTGGGGGATGGAACACCTGAGCCGATACCACTGCCTTTCGTCCCGGAACCATTCTGATTTGGCCAACGTCGCTGATCATTGCGCCAAGGTCGGGGATGTGTGCTCGTTGATTAGAGAGGCAGCTTACGGGGACAAGGAGGGATCCCTGACATACTGGCCTCTCTCCCATCTCTACACCGGTCCAGCAGGTATAATTCCTTTCACCTTCATTTACATGCATACATATCTTTGGTTCATTGATTGCGGGGGTAATGCTCCATCCTTAGCTTCTCCCTATATTGCTTTTTGGACATATAACCCTTCCAGCTATAGGATGAACGACTATCGGTAGCTCCTCTCGGTGGCAAGGAAGCCGCCGCACTTTACAGTACCGATGCGGGCCCCAACGACTGCTCCACTATCGACAGGTGGCAAACGCGCACGAGCACGGTCACAGATAAAGGAGGCGATCTCTGCGACGCAGGAGAGCGTATAGAGGAGGGCCAAGAAAAGGTAGGTCGAGGTCGAAGAACCCTCTGCAACTATCCCTCCTACTCCCGAGGTTCCCTCTTTCGAGGAGTTCGCCGCATCTAGAACTACACCAAGCCCACCCAGAGGTATGGCTCTTTTCCTTTAAAATGTCCGTTGTTAAAGTGCACGCAAAGGATGCAAGCATCCGACTACGTCATTCTTGATATTTCAGGGAGTGCTGCAGAGCATTCGCCAATCGTCATTCCTAGAGTGGGGACAACTTATTTCCCCATTGTGGGGACCAGTGATGACGTCACCACGCCACCAACTCCAGCGAGCGAGGCCAAGAGAAGTATTTCTTCAGTTGTCCTGTGCTGGCTTTGTTTTCACCACATCTGGGCTACGGCACTCACTGACTTGAGTGGTCTTTTGTTTGGCAGGGATGCCGCAGCAACAGCGGAGCAGGTGATTTCCCCGGTGGCTCCTCTATCACCGCAGATGTACTCAAGGAAGGCTTTGAGGTTGAAAAAATGCGCAATGTCGAGTCTGACAAAGGCGCCCGCAGCAACAGAGCCCGAGAAGGACATGCCCTCTCGGACTAAGGAAGTGCCCGCCCCGACCGAATCTCCTTCGGGTGAGCGGGTAGATTATGACTACTCGTCGGACGAGGTACCTGCTGCCAGGGATGATCCCCGGGAGCATATAGCCGATGTAGCCTTCCAAGGCCAGGCAAGCTCAGGCGCGATTGAGGTGCCTTCCTGCTCACCCAACCTCGAGAGGACTTTACATGAGGCTGGGCTGTCTGGCGATGACGAGCCCACCCCCATCTCGCTGCCTTCTACTTTGTTGACTTTCTCAAGCCCACCAGAGGCAACTGTAAGTGTTGATTTGCATGCTGCACACTTAGTTGAGTCTTGCGTTAGTGTCGATCATTAATCTTGGCTTTACATGGACAGGTATCTCTGGCGTCAACAGAAGCCCCAACCCCTAAAATTTCTTTGTCCGGCGTTGAAGCTCCAGTGCCTACTGGCGCCATGCCTGAGCTCAGCCTGGTGTCGGTTGTTGAGGTGGGCGTAAGTGGCAATTTACTCACTACAAATCTGACTAGCAGTGTCCCAACATGAGTCGTTAACTCTGACTCGTGTGAACAAGTGCTTTTGGTGTTGGAGCAAACACCTTCTCCTCGGACTCGCCTGCCAGTCATCAGGCCCCGAGTATTTTACGGTCCTATGCTCGTGCATAGCCGGGGGCCAGTCTGTAATGCCCTGGATCACTATTGGATCTTTATTTGGTCTTTCGGATGCCTCATTTTCAACCGTTTACCATCTCTCTTCTTTCTCTCTCGTTTCAGGTTCTCTTGGCGCGGGGTGCACACCGTTACGGAGCTGGCCGAGGCGAGGACGTGGGGATGAGCGACGGTTTGAGCGTGGCGGGCGCGATCCCTCGGTGGATTCAAAGGAGGCGCCGTTCGCGTTCCGGGTGGTTTTTGACGCGGTTTAGTCGCTTCGGCGCGCGGTTTCTTCGGTGGAAGTAGGGAGATGGATCATCACTTCGCCCTCTACGTTTTCCCTACTTCTCTATGTGGTTTGGCGCTAGAACGGGTTAGATCGGGACGGTTTGGGAAAAACTGATGTTTTTGGGGTTTTCAGGGTTCGCTGGAAATCGGCAACCATTCACGGCGTAGTTAGTGTCAAAACGACCGCTGGGATGTCCAGATCCCATTCACGTAGGTTTCGTGTTGATTGGTCGTCATTCGGGGCCGGTAGGAGTCCGGGAACCCCGGTGACTCGTTTTGGGTCGATTTGAGGAAATCGCCCCGATCTCGCGTTCTGATGCGTGCATGTGCCATTTTTGGGTCTCTGGCGTATTGTATGGTCATGTGTGTCTGTTTCCCCTGCGCTTCGGCGTGAATGGGGCGTGGAACGGGCCAATTCGGCCATTCCACTGTTTGGTCCGCCGTGTCGGTGTAATGGTCGTTCCAGAGACCATTACACGCTGTGACGGTCCCTCGATAGACCGCCACAACAGTTAGCTATTGTGCATTCGTCGAGGCTAGGTCGGTGTAACAGACCAGTCTGGACCGTTACATGCCTGTGACGCCCCTGTTGAGGCGCGTCACGGCCTAGTCATCTCCTCAGGGTTCGTGTCGGTCGGTTCATTGTAACGGACTCTCCCTGTGCGTTACGACCAGGTAACGCGCTTACTGGTCCGTTACATGTTGTTTGGTCCATGTCCGGGTTTGTGGCTCTGTTGGCCCTGACGCGCCTGCCTTGGTGCGTCAGGTGGTGTAACGCACCTATCTTGGTGCGTTACATGGTCAGTGTTCTGGCCTTTGGCCTGTTGGCCCTCGCGCACCAGTTCTGGTGCGTTAGGCTGGTGTAGCGTGCCTGTAGAGGTGCGTTACAGTCCTTGTGGCCGTGATGGCCATCGTCTTGTCTGTCTGTGTGTCTGTGTGTGCGTCTGTGTGTGCCTGTGGTGGCATCTGTCGTCCTATTCCCGTGGTCTGGCCGCTTCCCCGTGGGTGTCGGTTGACATTCCTATGAAGGCTAAGACTACGTTTCCAAGTCTGTCGGCAGTTTCCTGTGCTGCCTTTGGTGTTTGAGGTACGGGTGACAGGGTATGATTATGTGTCTGTACTTCAGCTCCGTGTTTTGTGGTCTTCTCATGTCGTTGCCTTTCGTCACAGACTCCTTGTGACAGCTCGCGGAGAGGGGCACTTTCCGGTATACGGTTTGTAAGCTAGTCTCCATCGGCTCCTGGCTGCACCGTAGCGTCCTACGGGGGGAGAAAACTAGCTAGAGGCCTGGCTCAGGTAAAAGCCAGTGTGTGCACACGTGGTCAGGGGAAGAGGACTTACGCTGACGGGCGTGACCCTGACCAGTACTTGTACTGTGGTTCCGCGTGGGTCTGCGACTCGGCCATGTTCGCCTTCGTCGTGTCGGTCGGTAGTCGAGACACTTGTGGTGTGTGTTGTGGTGCAGTGTAAGATGTCGGTGGACACATGTGGCCGTTCTCCTAGTGCGGGGATTCTCTGTCGCGTGGCGCACGACTCCCGTGCATTTCCTGTGTCGTGACCTGTCGGGGTTTGCCTTCCCACGGCTGTACCCGAGGTCAGTGTCCTGTCGTATGCATGACGTTCTAGTCATGTGTGGGGCAGTGTGCGCGACGTTCTGGTCGTGTTGTCTGTGCCTGTCTAGGTCTTTTCTAGACTTTCTTTTGCATGCTATTGCTAGGAGTAGTTGGGGGCCGAGATTAGTTCGGCTTTCCTCTTTTTCCCCTTATCCTTGTTGCTCCCTACCCTTGCTTCCCTTCCTTTTATAGCTTTTCTAGTATAGCTTTCCTACTGTTCCTTCGGTTGTTTCCCTTGTTCCGTGTTACTGCGTGTTTTTCAGTGGAGATCCACGTGACCCCTACTGAGCCAGTGACACGAGGCTCACCCCTACTTTTCAGGTGGGGTGACGTGTTCGTTCTGCTTTCGCGGGTCTTGGAGTTCGAGTCGTAGCTGCAAGCTGGCACCTCAGTCGGGCTTCCCCCGACTTGTCGGTACGTCTTTTCTTTCTGTTGACTGTACTGTTAGACTGCTTGTCTTTCCTTTGGACTGAACTCTGGTATAATTGTTAAATTCAAACTGTTAATTAAAAAGTAATTTTATTTCTACTACTTTAGCAAACCGATCTAATTAAATTTAATTACTTACTGTTATATCTCTGTGGCTTCAATGTACTACACGACAATCCTTTCATCCCTTCGGAGCTTTACCGCTCTTGGGAGGCTTCACGGGTTCCAAGTGGTATCAGGTGTATTCGATAGTCCTATCGGGTATATCTGGTATCCGGAATTCGGGTCATCACACAGTCCTAGGGGTTGATATGTGTAGCACCCCAAAAATTTAAATAGAGAATAAATGATAATAACTATACAATATTAGCAATGGAACGAAAATAAGAATAATTCTCATAAATGAAAAAAAAAGAAATAGCTAAAATAAATTAATGGACCTAAAATAAGATAGAAACGTTAAATAAACCAAATTGCTAGGACCCTTTTTACTTTAAAAGGTGTAATGATGGGCCTTAACACATATATTGTATTTTATTTTTCCATTAATACAATTTTATAGAAGCCAAAAGAAAAAAATTAGCTATATTATAAGCTAGCCCATTAACTAATTAGATATATCAAACCTTAGCTAAAATAATATGACTCATATATAATAAATGGGTCACAAAGTCATGGGGTTATAAATACATATTATATAAATCAACCCAATAACACATTTATAAATATATACACTTAGTGGGTCTTTCCACTCAAACCCACGTATAGAACCCATATGCCATGTTGTAGCACCGCTGATAAATAATAAGAAATAAAGTATATTCTAAATAAATTAAACTTGCATAAGTAGACCAAATAAAAATAATTAGATTATATATATATATTCACTTAGTGGGCTTAAACTGAACCTTCGTATATTAATCTTATAAGTTTAACTTACTTCGGGCCTTTGAACCAAAACCTGTATATGTATATATATACATGTAAAACCTATGGTCTCAAGCTCATATAACCCAAAATAGTGCAACCTCATAAGGTCACGTACTAACCAAACTCACGTGAGCCACTAAGACCATCCAAACACTTAAGTCAATGGGTTAACTATGGGCTTAAAATTTTTATGGGTTTACCTATTTAAAAACCTAAACCCATGTATGTGGGCTCTCACCTACAACAAACACATCACATAACCTTACGTACACAACCGAACCCTAATAGTACCCATACACATGAACCCGAATCCACGTACACAGCAAGGCCACGAGCATGCAGTTAGCCTTAGGGTTTTTCACGAAGAGAAAATTAAAAGATGACAAGCGGCTGATAAAATAGTAGGAATCCGGCAACGCAGGGGAAGCCATTAAACCTTCCCATCAAAGCCATTCAAACCCTCAGGAAACCTTACTCCCATATATAAAAAAAAAACCAGATTAATCCCCGTAGCATTTTTCCCTTTTGCTTGCAAGTTTCTCCGCTTGCAGAACATCGTCCACTTGCTGCCGCGCCATTCGCCATCTTCTTCCTCTCCTTCCTGCGCCTGCTACAGGAAGGCTTCTTCCTTTCCTTCATCCTGCTACCGTCCAAGTCTCCTTCAAGCATCCTACGGTTTGCAACAAGAAGGAGCTTCACCTTCTTCACCTTCTTCTGTGCGGCTCAACTTCCTCCTGCGACCTTACCTGCAACAAGAAGGAGTCATCTTTCTTCCTCCATCCTCTGTACCACGGTTACAGAAAATAGAGCACCGTATCTTCACCTGCTCAACGTCCAACTCTTCACAAAGGTAGGTTTTCTCTACCCCAAGACCCAACTATGATTAAAACCGGATATGAAACTAGTTATTGCATGCACTATATCATGTTATGAGATCGTTAAATGTTCAACAGAATGTAGCATAAACAGAAATGGATAAACATGCTTTATATATTTTCTGTAAACCAAAAAATTAATTGTCGCTATTTATATTGACGTTATTTGTTTTAAAATTTTAAAAATTTAGTTGAAGAACGCATGAATCACTGTAGCATATTAGTATGGAACTTTTACTTTGATAGCCCGTTCAGGGTCGCCGGGACATTCGTTGGCCATGAATATTTATGGGCGTACTAGTGGGATGGAGACCGAGGTAGTAAGAGTGGTTGCACCATTTTCCGTGCCTCATATCTCAAGATCCCCCGTCTCTCAATGAAAAATTATTTTGAACGTCCGGTTAGGTAGAGTTTTTCGAGCCCGTCATTTCGGTATATCATAGGCTCGATTCCGACGTGGTTACGTCGAGAAACGAGAGGGCCTAAGAGTTGACACTATTTGTTAAATGACGGCACAGTGATTGTCGTTTATTTCTTTTGACGCCTGCACGTTATGTCGTTAAATTTTATATATATATATATATATATATATATCTTGTAACCATATCTTTGAAAATCCATATCTACTAAATTATACAACAGAAAATTATAAAATTTATATATTTGGAATCCTTGAATTTTTCTCCTAATTATCATATATTCTATTTCTTTAAATTATTTTAAATAAATAAATGTGTCTTTGAATGTATATTTTTAAAATTATTCAATTAAATAGATATTGACATGAATTCTTGTTAAATAAATTAAGTTAAAAATCATAGAATTAACGTCCCTCTAAGTGGACGCTAATTAATAAATGACACTACTCACGGACGTCAATTAAAATAAGTTTATTTAATTATAGTTAATTATAGAATTAGATGGACGTGAATTCTATAATTAACGCATTCATGTTCTCACTGTCTCTTCCGATTTTGACCCATACCTCGGGTCTTTTGACACTCTCATCTCACGTCCGTAGATGGAGTCCCTTTTTCGTGATTGGTTCACGTTATACACCTCAACTCTTGGTGACATATGAGTCCTCCGTTGGACATTCCGTTCCTTTGGACTGGCAAGATAGTCATTGAGACCTCCGTAAGTCTCCGCTAGTCTTGGATTCCCTCAAGACAGCCGAGCAGGTTGTACCTTAAAAATCCCTTCATGCCATTTACCCAGTTTTTGTGTACTCCATGACTTGATTGTTTATTAATTTCCTACAAACTGGGTCGCTAAATAACAACTAATAAATATTGGGCCTTCGGCCGCATGAATGCTATTGTCTAGTAGGATGGAAGTCCTAAACTAATGATGAACTCATGAGACCACTGACTCATGAGGAAACATGAACTAAAGACAAACCCATGAGACCACTGACTCATGAGGAGAAACGAACTAATGATAAACCCATGAGACCACTGACTCATGAGGAGAAACAAATTAATGATAAACTCATGAGACCACTGACTCATGAGGAGAAACGGACTAATAATAAACCCCTGAGACCACTGGCTCATGAGGTTAAAGTTATCCTGACGACCTACGAGCAAAAAACTACTAGCTCGTTAGGTAAATTCTAGACTGACATGAGTGCTTGAAAATCATGTACCTCTACCCAAGAAGAAGGGTATTTACTTGATGATCAATTGTCTATTATCTCGTGATATGATATGGAAACATCTTGCACGATATATCCTGCAACTTAGTTCAATTGTTATGCCAGATATTTCATATCTTTCGCATTGCTATATTTCTATATTTTCTCGCTTTCACTCATTCATGATCATGATACATTGCATAAGATGTTAATTACTTTAAGCAAGTCTGGATCGTAGAGATATAATTCCTACTGAGCGTTCGCTCACCCCATTTTATTCCAACATTTTTCAAGTAATCAGGTGGCTAGCGAGACCGTGACTCACATGGGAGGGACAAGTGTGCGAGCGAGCTTTGAAAATTAGTGAACCCGAGTCTTTCATCTTTCTTGAGTCTTGCATGATGTCTCTTATTTAATTATATTGTCTAAGTCTATTAGTGCATCATCTCCTTTTCTTTCATAGTGACGTAGTTGAGTCTTCAAGTCACTGTAAGAGATTTATATTTGAAATAAAATTTTTATTGTTGTTCCAAATCATTTGGACTTATGCGATTGCTCTTGATTATTCACGACTGTTTAACTGCCACGTTCCGAGCAAACGACACGTTCCGGTGCTATCGGTTCGGGGCGTGACAGAGGTGGTATCAGAGCTTCGGCTTTCAATTCCTTAGGGCATTAAGTCCAAGAGATAGGTTGAGTATCCTTGTCGGTCATCCTATAGGAATTCCGTGAGAATCGGGTAGAGCCACGTATTAAGTGTTAAAATATATTCACTCTCTAATTAAAATGTGCTAATCCTGAAATATATAAGAAATTAATTCGTGTCTTGTTTTGTAGAAATTTAACTCTCTAGCTAGATGGCGGCTGGGCAAAATCAATGGAGTGAGATGGTCCAAGGTTTGACTCAAGCCCTCCAGCAGGTGGCTCATGGTGTAACGGATCGTGGTGCGGGAGAATTGCCCAGAAATTTTCAAGGACTAAATCCCCCTAGGTTTGATGGATCTACCGACCTTGACAAGGCGGAACATTGGGTAAAGGAGATTAAGAGGATATTCCGGATAATGCAATGTTCGGACCAAGATAAGGTCATATTGGCTACATTTCAGCTAGAAAAGGATGCTAGGGCATGGTGGGAGTCCATAGAAGCAACATTGTCGGATAATCAAGTATCATGGACAGAATTCTTAACATATTTTAATGATAAATATTTTTTTGAGAGAATTAAAGAAAGGAAGGCCGCAGAATTCACATCGTTGAAACAAAGGAGTATGTCTGTGGCTGAGTATGAGGCCCACTTCTCAAGGTTGTCCCGTTATGCACCTCATCTAATTATGACTGAAAGAATGAAGGCTAAAAGATTTATGAATGGGTTAAGACTTCAACTCATTCTCCAATTAGCGCCAATGGATATACAATCTTATCCGGAGATGGTTAAAAGAGCTCAATTGTTAGAGGATGTCTTGGAGATGATGGAAAAAGTCAAGGCTCGGAGAAGAAATAATGAGTTAGCAAGGAGAACCAAGACTAGTAAGAAGAGACCTAATTGTAGTGATGGGTCGTCAAATGGCAAGAAGATAAAAAGCGGAGAAAGACAGGATGGAGTGTCGCAAAATATGTGTAAACATTGTGGAAAAAGAAATCATCGGACGGAGGAATGTTGGTGGGAGTTAGGTGGATGTCTTCGTTGTGGAAGCAAGGACCACAAGGTAGCAAGTTGTCATCTTCCAAAAGATCAACCTCCGAAGGTTGAAAACCTCGATGGGACACAACATCAAGGAAGGCTTCAACCTTAGAATGAACTAACTGATGGAGTAACGAGAGGTACCCCTTAACATTAAGCTAGTCATATTTGTGTCTATTAGGAACGTAGATTCCATTCATTACCCTTTTTAGCATATTGTTGGTAATTAAGGTCATGGTGTAATAAATTTAAACTGTTTTGGAAGAAAAATACTATGTGAATTTGGGGACCAAATTCTTTTAAGTGGGGGTGGATGTAGCACCCCAAAAATTTAAATAGAGAATACATGATAATAACTATACAATATTAGCCATGGAACGAAAATAAGAATAATTCTCATAAATGAAAAACAAAGAAATAGCTAAAATAAATTAATGGACCTAAAATAAGATAGAAACGTTAAAGAAACCAAATTGCTAGGACCCTTTTTACTTTAAAAGGTGTAATGACGGGCCTTAACACATATATTGTATTTTATTTTTCCATTAATACAATTTTATAGAAGCCAAAAGAAAAAAATTAGCTATATTATAAGCTTGCCCATTAACTAATTAGATATATCAAACCTTAGCTAAAATAATATGGCTCATATATAATAAATGGGTCACAAAGTCATGGGGTTATAAATACATATTATATAAATCAACCCAATAACCCATTTATAAATATATACACTTAGTGGGTTTTTCCACTCAAACCCACGTACAGAACCCATATGCCATGTTGTTGCACCCCTAATAAATAATAAGAAATAAAGTATATTCTAAATAAATTAAACTTGCATGAGTAGACCAAATAAAAATAATTAGATTATATATATATATATATTCACTTAGTGGGCTTAAACTGAACCTTCGTATATTAATCTTATAAGTTTAACTTACTTCGGGCCTTTGAACCAAAACCTGTATATGTATATATATACATGTAAAACCTATGGTCTCAAGCTCATATAACCCAAAATAGTGCAACCTCATAAGGTCACGTGCTAACCAAACTCACGTGAGCCACTAAGACCATCCAAACACTTAAGTCAATGGGTTAACTATGGGCTTAAAAATTTTATGGGTTTACCTATTTAAAAACCTAAACCCACATATGTGGGCTCTCACCTACAACAAACACATCACATAACCTTACGTACACAACCGAACCCTAATACCCATACACATGAACCCGAATCCACATACACAGCAAGGCCACGAGCATGCAGTTAGCCTTAGGGTTTTTCACGAAGAGAAAATTAAAAGATGACAAGCGGCTGATAAAATAGTAGGAATCCAGCAACACGGGGGAAGCCATTAAACCTTCCCATCAAAGCCATTCAAACCCTCAGGAAGCCTTACTCCCATATATAAAAAAAAAACCAGATTAATCCCCGTAGCATTTTTCCCTTTTGCTTGCAAGTTTCTCCGCTTGCAGAACATCGTCCACTTGCTGCCGCGCTGATGGGAATCGACACCGAGCCTGTACCTTTTCTATTGCATTTATATCCTTTTAGTTTTTGTTTATATCCTTTGGAAAGTATGTACGCAAATGTAAGACTTTATAAGCCAATGAGTCATTCCCATGGATTGTGTGGGTTTTTGTGCAAATGTGTAGTAGGTCCAGCTAGGGGGCCCCCTCCCCTTTCCCATTGGTCCTCCTCATCCATGTGGGGCTGGTCAACCATCCTAGGTGGCCATCTAGAATGTTTGAATGCTAATTGACCACATGGGAGACAAAGGGGTTAAAATTTCAAAGGTAGGTCACCTACCTTGCCTACCTAGTCAAAGGAGTGCCCCATTCATATGTAATTTATTTTTTTTGAGTTTTGACCACATGGGGGAAGAAAATGACTTATTTCCCATGAAATTCCCAGCCCCCCACCCCTTGCCATTTTCTATATAAGCCTATGTATAGTGTCATTAGAGATTAATGAAGAAATGAAGAGAAAATTGTTGGAAAATCAAGAGTGTTCTTGAGCCCCTCCTCTCTCCCTCTGGTTTCTCTCCTCCAACCTCCAGTTCTAGAGTGATTTCTATCTTCTATCCCCTCCCCTTTATCTCCGGTGATCATCTGTGCCGCCGCCGCCGCCGTTCGTGCCGCCATCACGCCGCCATCGAGCCGCCTCTGCAGTTCTATCTTTGTCCGACCATAGCAGCTTCCACGATTTGTCTGTCTCCGCCACGAGCTTGGATTGATGTGAATTTTTTATGGTGTGTTCAGCCCTTACAACCCAAGATCCACCGAAATTTTCACGCCAAAATTCCATCATTTAGTATTTTTACATTTTCATCCAATCGGTCATCCCAGATCTGCCAGGTTTCTATCTACAGTGACAGAACCTCTGAGTTCTCCCCCTCCGACCATCCTTTTAATTTATCCAAACCCACCCACTTTTACTGGGAGTTCTATCCATCATCCCCTACCTCCACAAATGTTTTCAATTTTGTATCAGACTTCTATATATTTTTAGAAATTCGTGATCTTCCTCTGATACAGTGTTTTTAGTCAGATCCCAGATCCGACCACCCTCCACTTCAAAAATCATAACAAATCACCATTATCTCCAAATCCAAATCCAAAAATATTCCTGGTTTCCTTGTTCGATTTCCTACAACCTTTCTGAAGAACACATCTTCAAATGCGGACATCTACTTCAAGGTCAAAGGCAATCAACAGGAACGTTCTCTGTAGATCTGAGTCTTCAGTTACTGTACAACAGCAGCATATAAAATTCACCAACACAAAGTACAAATCTGGTGAATTTTTATGAAGGCCACTAGATTGTAGTACTTTGAAGCAGCTTTCCAACGGCTCTGATCTCGTCGCATTCCGACGCCGGTGCTGATCGCAGCGTCCGTTCTCGCCGGAGCGCGCGCTGAAATCTAGAACCGGCAGATTTCCGATCGGTTTTTCCGACCGGTGCCGAACGGAGCCGCCCGGCCTCCGGCCGGCGAACCAGCGTGCCGCCAGCCCGGGGAGCACTTCTCCAAGTGTCTCCACTACAGAGGTATCACCGGGTCCCACACGGCCCCTCCGGACAGCACGTGGGCCCCACGGTCGTGAACACGCGTGTAGCCGAATCAACACACGAAGCTGCCCGTCAACCCGAATTCGGTCCTCCCGGACCCATTTGTATAGCCCTTTACCTCCCTGCGTGGAGTGGGCATGTTCCCATTGCTGTAATTATTGTGTGTTAAGTTTCCCGGGAGTACGCATTTTCGGCCAGGTCCATCTTCCCCACGCCGAGCGCGTGGAGGTATCGTTCTCGCTCCCTACATTCGGCATTTGCTTATTTTCATATATACTTGTTTATGCCGCTGCTAGAGAGCATGCTTTAGGTCCGTTAGCTCGCTATATTATCATTCACCGCTGCTGCGAGAGAGTGCGAGATCGTCCCGTGACCCGATCTGGGCACACGAGAGAGCCGATCACCCTAGCTCATTGCCGGTTTCTCAACCGCGCACGTCCAACGCTTCTCTCGTTAAGGGACAACCGCGAGCTTGTCGTGTCCGTGGTCTCGTCCCGCATCAATTTGGTATCAGAGCGAGTTGAGTCTAGGGTGTCCAAATCAAAAAAAAAAGTGTCATTTACGTCTAGTCATTAGCCGGTTTAAGTCGAGTCTAGGATCATCATATTTCTAAAACATAAAAAAAAGTGTCTTTTTGCATTTACATCACTTTACTCGGTATATCAAAAGGTGTTGTCCGAACGCTAGGCTACGCCTATCGGGAAGGCCGCACACTTGCGCGAGTGACCTTCGGGTCAATTATCTCCGCCATGTACCAAGTCTTGGTTTACGTCTAGGGTCCTTAGTGTGCATGCATTCCAACTTTGCATTACTTAGGGTCGTGTCTAGTGTCTTGCCCAAATGGCCTTGCATATCCATTCCTAGGGATCCATTCCCGTATTTTGGCAACTATGGCCCACCCATGTCGACCCGTCCAAGGTGATAGGTCCGTGTCCGAGTACCTTCGGGCATATCATAAGTATTGGTTGGAACATGGCTTGGGAGAGGAGAGCAACACGGCCACATTTCAGTTCCGGAGAGGTTTGCGCCTTCACTTCCAATTGGAATGTCTTATCCGCAATGCATTCTCTCTAGCGGAATCCTATACGGTCGCTCTAGTGGTCGAACCATTTGAGTCACACTTCTCTCGGTATGGTGGCTTTCGACAAGCATCCACCTCCCAGCCGCCTACACCATGGCCTTCACCACTCGAGAGAGTTCCAATGTCATCCATCTCTATTTCTGAATTTGATTCGGAATCCTCTCATTTGGAACCACCAAGGCCCGAGCCACCCGTATTTCTAACGGGTACGCTTTTCATAGCCGAGCCGCTTCTTAGTTGGCTCAAGGATGGCTTGGTCCCACCTCCCTTCCCATCAATGGACCCCACACTACCACTAGTGTCAAGCAACTCATTTCATACCACCTTCCGGTCTCGTCACTATGTGGACACATTGGACGACCTTCTTAAAGGGTTAGACCGGCAGTTGACCTTTACACATTTATTGGCCCGAGGCTTCGACCAACCCACTAGTCGTAGCTTCACCCATCCGGCCATAAGGTCCATTACCTCCGTATGTACCGCGGGTTATGTTACCACGGAGGTTCTTCTACTTCTCCCGCTACCGGATGAGCCCGACTTCATTACTTTTCTTCCGAGGGAGGAGTCATATCTCCTATACACGGTCCCATCTATCACGATGGATGGAGGTGACCCTCACCTTCATGAATTCCAAACATGGGACTATGTAACGGAGGAACCGAGGGGTCACGCTTTCTTTGACCCATTCGACCCCTACTCTAGTGGGCCCCATGACCCATCACTTCCTTCATACCTTATCAGGGAAGTCCACTTTCACACCCCTTTCCCACCGGTCAGGTCATCTACATCAACCAAGCCCATCCACGATACACCTACACCCGGTTCTTCCACACCCGGCTTCCCTAGCCCTCCCAAGTCTCCCAAATCCAAAGGGCCGTCCATGCATGACTGGGTCATACTTGGACATTTAGGTGTACCCCATGCCACCCATCTCTGGTTATGTCAAATGCATGCATGGCACACATTCGGGTGTCCTGGTCCGCCATCACCCATGTACGGGTCGGACTAACAGTAGGGTTGTCTCGAGTCATGCATGAGTCAGTATTGTCTCTTCTTTGTGTGGTTTGTTTGCATGGTTTATGTGTCGTTTGTTTGTCTGCATGTGTCTTGTGCCAGCTCGTCGATGTCAGTCCCTTATGAGTGTGAAGCGAGTTGACTCACTCGATGAGTATGGGATCGGTTCTACATCTATACCCGGATCAGTCACCTACAGGGACTCAGCGGTGATTCCTAGTGAGTCTTCGAGCTACTTCCTTCCCTTTTGAGAGTGTCCCACCCGGAGTGTCCACCTTTAGCCCATAGCAGTCCGCGCATATCGAGTATATATGGAATGAGCAGGTGACGGTCACTTGGAGTGGAGCGTACCCGCGCTACTCGGCACGGTGATGGATCCGCCGGAGTACTCGAGCATCCATATCCCTACTCGACGGGGTCGAGTTCCTCCCACCCGGGGAGAGTTGATGGGAATCGACACCGAGCCTGTACCTTTTCTATTGCATTTATGTCCTTTTAGTTTTTGTTTATATCCTTGGGAAAGTATGTACGCAAATGTAAGGCTTTATAAGCCAATGAGTCATTCCCATGGATTGTGTGGGTTTTTATGCAAATGTGTAGTAGGTCCAGCTAGGGGGCCCCCTCCCATTCCCCATTGGTCCACCTCATCCATGTGGGGCTGGTCAACCATCCTAGGTGGCCATCTAGAAGGTTTGAATGCTAATTGACCACATGGGAGACAAAGGGGTTAAAATTTCAAAGGTAGGCCACCTACCTTACCTACCTAGTCAAAGGAGTGCCCCATTCATATGTAATTTATTTTTTTTGAGTTTTGACCACATGGGGGAAGAAAATGACTTATTTCCCACGAAATTCCCAGCCCCCCACCCCTTGCCATTTTCTATATAAGCCTATGTATAGTGTCATTAGAGATTAATGAAGAAATGAAGAGAAAATTGTTAGAAAATCAAGAGTGTTCTTGAGCCCCTCCTCTCTCCCTCTGGTTTCTCTCCTCCAACCTCCAGTTCTAGAGTGATTTCTATCTTCTATCCCCTCCCCTCTATCTCCGGTGATCATCTGTGCCGCCGCCGCCGCCGTTCGTGCCGCCATCACGCCGCCATCGAGCCGCTCTGCAGTTCTATCTTTGTCCGACCACAGCAGCTTCCACGAATTGTCTGTCTCCGCCACGAGCTTGGATTGATCTGAATTTTTTATGGTGTGTTCAGCCCAACCCAAGATCCACCTAAATGTTCACGCCAAAATTCCATCATTTAGTATTTTTACATTTTCGTCCAACCGGTCATCCCAGATCTGCCAGGTTTCTATTTACAGTGATAGAACCTCTGAGTTATTCCCCTCCGACCATCCTTTTGATTTATCCAAACCCTCCCAATTTTAATGGGAGTTCTATCCATCACCCCCGACCTCCACAAAGTTTTTCAATTTTGTATCAGACTTCTATATATTTTTAGAAATTCGTGATCTTCCTCTGATACAGTGTTTTTAGTCAGATCCCAGATCTGACCACCCTCCACTTACAAAATCAGAACAAATCACCATTACCTCCAAATCCAAATCCAAAAATAGTCCTGGTTTCCTTGTTCTATTTCCTACAACCTTTCTGAAGAACACATCTTCAAATGCGGACATCTACTTCAAGGTCAAAGGCAATCAACAGGAACGTTCTCTACAGATCTGAGTCTTTAGTTACTGTACAACAGCAGCATATCAAATTCGCCAACACAAAGTAAAAATCTGGTGAATTTTTCTTAAGGCCACTAGATTGTAGTACTTCGAAGCAGCTTTCAAACGGCTCTGATCTCGTCGCATTCTGACGCCGGTGCTGATCGCAGCGTCCGTTCTCGCCGGAGCGCGCGCTGAAATCCAGAACCGGCAGATTTCCGATCGGTTTTTCCGACCGGTGCCGAACGGAGCCGCCCGGCCTCCGGCCGGCGAACCAGCGTGCCGCCAGCCCGGGGTGCGTTTCTCCAAGTGTCTCCACTACAGCGGTACCACCGGGTCCCACACGGCCCCTCCGGACAGCACGTGGGCCCCACAGTCGTGAACACGCGTGTAGCCGAATCAACACACGAAGCTGCCCGTCAACCCGAATTCGGTCCTCCCGGGCCTCATTGCTGTAATTATTGTGTGTTAAGTTTTCCGGGAGTACGAGTTTTCGGCCGGGTCCGTCTTCCCCACGCCGAGCGGCTGGAGGTATCGTTCTCGCTCCCTACACTCGGCATTTGCTTATTTTCGTATATACTTGTTTATGCCGCTGCTAGAGAGCATGCTTTAGGTCCGTTAGCTCGCTATATTATCATTCACCGCTGCTGCGAGAGAGTGCGAGATCATCCCATGACCCGATCCGGGCACACGAGAGAGCTGATCACCCTAACTCATTGCCGATTTCTCAATCGCGCACGTCCAACGCTTCCCTCGTTAAGGGACAACCGCGAGCTTGTCGTGTCCGTGGTCTCGTCCCGCATCACGCGCCATTCGCCATCTTCTTCCTCTCCTTCCTGCGGCTGCTACAGGAAGGCTTCTTCCTTTCCTTCATCCTGCTACCGTCCAAGTCTCCTTCAAGCATCCTACGGTTTGCAACAAGAAGGAGCTTCACCTTCTTCACCTTCTTCTGTGCGGCTCAACTTCCTCCTGCGACCTTACCTGCAACAAGAAGGAGTCATCTTTCTTCCTCCATCCTCTGTACCACGGTTACAGAAAATAGAGCACCGTATCTTCACCTGCTCAACGTCCAACTCTTCACAAAGGTAGGTTTTCTCTACCCCAAGACCCAACTATGATTAAAACCGGATATGAAACTAGTTATTGCATGCACTATATCATGTTATGAGATCGTTAAATGTTCAACAGAATGTAGCATAAACAGAAATGGATAAACATGCTTTATATATTTTCTGTAAACCAAAAAATTAATTGTCGCTATTTATATTGACGTTATTTGTTTTAAAATTTTAAAAATTTAGTTGAAGAACGCATGAATCACTGTAGCATATTAGTATGGAACTTTTACTTTGATAGCCCGTTCAGGGTCGCCGGGACATTCGTTGGCCATGAATATTTATGGGCGTACTAGTGGGATGGAGACCGAGGTAGTAAGAGTGGTTGCACCATTTTCCGTGCCTCATATCTCAAGATCCCCCGTCTCTCAATGAAAAATTATTTTGAACGTCCGGTTAGGTAGAGTTTTTCGAGCCCGTCATTTCGGTATATCATAGGCTCGATTCCGACGTGGTTACGTCGAGAAACGAGAGGGCCTAAGAGTTGACACTATTTGTTAAATGACGGCACAGTGATTGTCGTTTATTTCTTTTGACGCCTGCACGTTATGTCGTTAAATTATATATATATATATATATATATATATATATATATATATATATATATCTTGTAACCATATCTTTGAAAATCCATATCTACTAAATTATACAACAGAAAATTATAAAATTTATATATTTGGAATCCTTGAATTTTTATCCTAATTATCATATATTCTATTTCTTTAAATTATTTTAAATAAATAAATGTGTCTTTGAATGTATATTTTTAAAATTATTCAATTAAATATACATTGCATAAGATGTTAATTACTTTAAGCAAGTCTAGATCGTAAAGATATAATTCCTACTGAGCGTTCGCTCACCCCGTTTTATTCCAACATTTTTCAAGTAATCAGGTGGCTAGCGAGACCGTGACTCACATGGGAGGGACAAGTGTGCGAGTGAGCTTTGAAAATTAGTGAACCCGAGTCTTTCATCTTTCTTGGGTCTTGCATGATGTCTCTTATTTAATTATATTGTCTAAGTCTATTAGTGCGTCATCTCCTTTTCTTTCATAGTGACGTAGTTGAGTCTTCAAGTCATTGTAAGAGATTTATATTTGAAATAAAATTTTTATTGTTGTTCCAAATCATTTGGACTTATGCGATTGCTCTTGATTATTCACGACTGTTTAACTGCCACGTTCCGAGCAAACGACATGTTCCGCTGCTATCGGTTCGGGGCGTGACAGAGGTGGTATTAGAGCTTCGGCTTTCAATTCCTTAGGGCATTAAGTCCAAGAGATAGGTTGATTATCCTTGTCGGTCATCCTATAGGAATTCCGTGAGAATCGGGTAGAGCCACGGATTAAGTGTTAAAATATATTCACTCTCTAATTAAAATGTGCTAATCCTGAAATATATAAGAAATTAATTCGTGTCTTGTTTTGTAGAAATTTAACACTCTAGCTAGATGGCGGCTGAGCAAAATCAATGGAGTGAGATGGTCCAAGGTTTGACTCAAGCCCTCCAGCAGGTGGCTCATGGTGTAACGGATCGTGGTGCGGGAGAATTGCACAAAAAATTTCAAGGACAAAATCCCGCTAGGTTTGATGGATCTACCGACCCTGACAAGGCGGAACATTGGGTAAAGGAGATTAAGAGGATATTCCGGATAATGCAATGTTCGGACCAAGATAAGGTCCTATTGGCTACATTTTGTTGTGACCCCTCTATGTTGATGATGTTGACACTTACTCTATTCTTTAGCAACACCATTATTTTGATTGATTGGCAACTGAGTTTGATTTGATGAAATTGCTCCATCAGATTGACTATGTGTTCTTTACTTTTAATACACTGCTGTCTGCAATTCTTACTGTCATAAGTCCACACACTGCATCTCAATTAAATTGATTAAGTGTGCACAGCGTCAACGCATCATGTTACAGCGTCAACGCATAAGTCCACACACTGCATCTCAATTAAATTGATTAAGTGTGCACAGCGTCAACGCATCATGTTACAGCATCAACGCATAAGTCCACACACTGCATCTCAATTTAATTGATTATGTGTGCACAGCGTCAACGCATCATGTTACGGCGTCAACGCACCGTTGGCTTTGAACCTCAGAGTCTGTACATCCGAATTGCCCTTGATCTGGTGAAATGTATACACTCATTCACTGTAGCCTTCACACATTAAAGTCCATACATTCTTCAATTACTTTTCACTCAAGGCAAAGTCTATACACTGGGGTCTTTTCCCTACGTGTCTTAGGCGAAGTCTGAACATTCGATTCTGAAGCTTGAAGTCTATACAGTCCAGCCTAGTCCTACGATCAAGGCTTTTGCTACACTCAACTCTGTACATTGGCTTCGCTTCATCAAGTCTGTACATTGACTTGCCATCTTCCTTGAAGTCTGTACATCGCTTCATGTCCCCAAAGTCTGCACATCAGCAGTGATCTTTGAAGTCTGTACACTGTTTCAGGAGCTTCAAGTCCACACATCGCTCAAAGTCTGTACACTATCCATGCTTCATACTACGTCAACTCATCCTTCATGCAGCGTCAACTCCTCAAGTATATACAATGCTTTCTTTCGCATGAAGCCTTTAAGTGCATTATGTCTATACAATGCCTCTAGGATTTGAAGTCTATACAGCCGTTGCCTCCTTTGTTAAAGTCAACACATTGGGCAAATCTGTACGTTGCATTCTGGCTTCACAAGTCTATACAACGAAGTATATACACTACAATGTACATACTTATATCTTAAGACTTCTTTCTTGTTGCTGAAGGGACAGGGTCGATGCCTGGAGCTTAAAGCATCCACGCATCAGTAGACGAAGCTTTCACGATGTCTTCTATTACGTCAACGCCACATAAAAGCAGCGTCGACGCAGCAGTTGAAGAAGCATTCGTCTTCACAGGCCATTCCACTGCGTCAACGCCACAAGCAAGCAGCGTCGACGCAGCAGCTAAAGAAACGAGGCTAATGGCTACTGGAATGCCTCACTGCGTTAATGCCATTGAGTGAAAGCGTCGACGTAGCAAGTTAGATTGATGACTTTGAGCACGTGAACGGAGAACTCTATACATCGGACTGAAGAAGCTAATGCGGGGCAAGTGATCCCAGGTACCTGGCTCGTGATCCGAAAAGGACAAGGTATCCAGATGAGGACACGTGTACTGACACTCCATTGCATGCTGCCACGTGGTCCAAATTGCTGGGCGGGAAACGTGGAGAGCACACGCCTGCTGCTGTTGCTGCTATATATACAAGCCTTCTTCCACAGAAGAAAGCTGATCGAAGGAGAAGAAGAAAAAGTCTATACACTCAGCAGCAGTGAGCCTTCGATCCACAGAGAGAAAAGAGAGAAGAAGAAGATACAGAGAAGAAGAAGAAGAAATAGAGAGAAGGAGAAAAGAGAGAGAGTGAGGTGAGAGAGAGCTGATCGAGAGTGAGAGTGAGAGTGTTTGTATCTCAGTCTCGTGGTTCAAAACCAGAGCTGAGCTTTGCTCTTTAAGAGCTACATTGCTTTTGGGTTTTTATTTTTCGTTTTGATTCTGTCTTTCATTTCGAATGCTGTTTCTTCAAGCTGTGTGTCAGCGGTCTTGCAGTGGTGGTCTCCACTGGACGGGTTAAGCTGTATTTCCCCAGCGGTTGCAGAGGATCAGATCCTCTGGTCGGCAAGCTGTAGTGCCCAGCGAAGCTGTGTATCAGCGGGTTGTTTGGCCAAGCTGTAAAGCCCAGCGGACGCAAGCTGTGCTGCGCAGCAGGAAGCCATACTCGGTTGAGTGTGGGGTGGACGTAGGTCGCTGACCGAACCACCTAAAAATTGTGTGTGCAGTGTGTTTGTGTTTTTGTGTGATCTGTGTGCGATGGGAATTTCTTGCTTAGCTTGTTTGATTGCATCGCTTATGCTCATGTCTAGCTTTCTACCTTTTGCTTAGCACTTTTCATTTAGCTTTATTGATGCTTGCCTAAATTCTCTCTAGAACTTACAATAGTTTTAAATTAGGCAAGTTGATCTATTCACCCCCCTCTAGATCCACACTTAGTGGAGATAGACTGCGTCCATCTAACCCAACACTTGGTATCAGAGCCTAACTCTTCTGCAGGGACTCATCGCCCGAAGAGAATAGGCAGAGATGGATGCTCGAGGGATGACTGCCGAAGGTCACTCAACAACGAAGCCCCCATTCTTTGATGGATCAAACTACGCATACTGGAAGAACCGTATGCAAGTGTTCCTCAGGGCTAAGGATTACGAGATTTGGAAGATTGTCAGCAAGGGACCTTATGAGCTGTCCCCGAATGAAGATGTATGGACCAAGGAGGAGATCAGAAGGTCCACGCTGAATTGGAGTGCTATTAATGCTATCCAGTGCGCTCTGCATCCTACAGAATTCTCCCGTGTGTCTGCTTGCAAATCAGCTAAGGAGATGTGGGATGCGCTGGAAGTAATTCATGAAGGTACATCTCAAGTAAGAGAGCAGAAGGCCAATCTTCTTGTATCTGAGTATGAAGCCTTCAAGATGAAGCAGAACGAGTCCATTAGCGAAATGTACGCTCGGCTGACTGTCATAACCAATGGCCTCAGAGGTTTTGGGAAACCTCAGGCAGAGTATGATGTAGTGAGGAAAATTCTGCGCTCCCTAACTCCCAATTGGCACACCAAAGCAACAGTGATGGAGGAGTCAAGGGACTTGCGTAATACTAAAGCTGATGAGCTGATTGGCTCACTAATGGCATATGAGATAAACATGCCAAGGACAGATGAAGCCGAGAGGAAGAAGAAGCCGATAGCGCTGAAGGCTAGTTCCAGCAAATCAACAAGATCCAGCTCCAGCAGCTCTTCATCATCAGAGAGAACCTAAATGAAGAGGAAGATGTGACTCGATCTGAGATAGCCATGATGACTAGAGAGTTCAGGCGATTTCTCAGAAAGGGAGCAGGACGGTTCGGTCAGAAGAAATACAGTGGTGACCGAAAGGATAAAAGGTATAAATCTAAACCTGAAGCTAATGTTGTTATCAATGCAGGAAACCAGGGCATCTGAAAATTGACTGTCCAGACAATCAGAAACATAAGGACAGGTCAAAGAAGAAAACCAAGAAGGGAAGAGCTATGATCACCACATGGAGTGATGAAGATGAAGGCTCTTTCAGCAGCAGCTCAGATAGTGAAGCCGAATCTGAACAGCCCATTTGCCTTATGGCAACAAGCTCCGAAGATAGAGAGGAGGATACAGATGAGGTAATCACTAGATTTGAAAACTTCACAATTGCTGATTGGGTAGATGCTTATCATGACATAGCTGATAGAGCTGATGATATTAGAAAAGAGAATAGGCATCTTAGAAGAAAAATCAATTCCATGCAAAATGATAAAACACTAACTGATAAAATTGCATGTTTGGAATCTGAGATTGATGAATTGAAACTCACATGCTCTGAAGAAGATGAAATCAAAAATGAGTTAAAAGCTTCTAAGGAAGAGAATCTAAGGCTTGAAAATGAAATTGATGAATGGAAGCTGAAGATTCAGAAATGTGAAAGTGAAGTCAAAATTATCTCTGAAAAATATGAAGCTGTCCTCAATGTCAACAATGAGCTGAAAAAGGCTATTGATGAACTTCAGAAAGACAATGAAGATAAAATGAAAACCATTGAGAAAATGACCCAAGGAACAGATAACTTAAATGCTTTGTTAGGGTCAAAGGTTAATTTCAGAAAAGAGGGCCTAGGTTTTAATTCTAGTGCAACAAAAACATTCGGAATGAAAACAATTTCATTTGTTGCTCAAAAGGAAAAGGGACCTCTAATTAGCATGAACTCAACAAATTTGATGAACAAAACTGCTAATCTGAAAAAGCCCAGTGCTGAGGAGAAGGGCAAACAAAAGGTTAATGAGCCTAGTAGAGCTAGCACATCTAAGCAGAATCCTAGGGCTCAGACTCAGGTTAGGGGTCAACCTACACAGTCTGGTAAACCCCAGGTCAAGGTAACCAAGTCTCCACCAACACCTCCACCTCTGAAGAAGACCCAATACAAACCTGTGTATAGGTCAGCAGGGTCCAAAGTACAGGGGAGACAAAGTGCTGCTAGGAGTCAACCCAATTATTTTTATCAACCCAGAGCTCAGACCCACTACAATGCACAGCCAACCTACTTCAATAGGTCGAATTGGTCTAGAACTCAGGATAGGTTTACAGGTCTTGCACACTAGGGTGCTAAATATCAAAGACCTCACAGTAGAAATTGGGTCAATGGGTATGGTTACTGGACATCTAGAAATCAATATTTTCATAGCCAGCCCAGGAACTACTATGGCCAAAATTTTGTGAATACACCCTGGCCAAGGCACTGGCACAGAAATAACAATACTGTCAATAATCATGCTGCTGCCAATAAGAAAAAGAACAACAGAAGAAAATCTGTAGGATCCACTGAACAAAACACATTTAAACAAATGTGGATTCCGAAACATTTGCTTTCCTGTTTTGCTTCTAGTTCATTTACATTGGAGCCCAATCAGTCTTGGGTTCCAAACTTCTCTACCTAATTGTGTATGCAGGTATGTCTGGCAGCCAAGAACAACTTGTGGTACATGGATAGCGGCTGCTCCAGGCATATGACAGGAGATAAGGCCAAATTTTGCATACTAAATGAGAAAGTAGAAGGCCTTGTCACCTTTGGAAGCAACACAAAGGGTAGGATTATCGGATCAGGTAAGGTAGGTAAGTGTTCTACTTGCTGCATTGATGATGTTATGCTGGTTGAAGGGTTAGCCTATAATCTACTTAGCATTAGCCAGTTATGTGATAAAGGTTACAATGTTTTATTCAATTCTCAATGCTGCAAGGTTTTTGAACCTGATTCTGATATTGTCAAATTTTCTGGAAAAAGAATAAATAATACTTACATGATAAATTTAGATGAAATTCAACACACTAACCTTTGCCTTACTGCCAGTAGAGAAGACATAGCATTTTTATGGCATCGTAGGTTAGGTCATGCTAGCTACACTGTTTTGCACAAATTAAATAAGCATGGCATGGTTAGAGGACTTCCTGAAGTCTCATTCAAGAAAGAAAACAAAATCTGTGATGCATGCACTCAATCAAAGATAACTAGAAAGTCATTTAAGTCTAGAACTGAAAATCTGTCTTCCAAACCCTATGAGCTGATACATATGGACCTTTTTGGGCCAACTAGATCTGTCAGCCTATCAGGGAGGAGGTATGGGTTTGTCATGGTAGATGACTTTTCTAGGTATACTTGGGTTTATTTCTTATCTAATAAGAGTGATGCTTTCTCAGAATTTCAGGAGTTCTATGTTAAAACAAATCAGAAAATTGAAAACATTTTGTCTGATCATGGAGGTGAGTTTGAAAACTCACAATTTGATGAATTCTGCAGGTCAAATGGAATTAGCCACAAGTACTCCTCTCCAAGGACACCTGAGCAGAATGGAGTTGTGGAGAGAAGGAACAGAACCCTAGTGGAAATGGGTCGTACACTTCTTGTCGAAGGTGGTCTACCAAGGAAGTTTTGGGCTGAAGTAGTGAACACTGCCTGTTATGTAATTAACAGAGCCATGGTAAGACCTTCTACCCAGCAAACACCATATGAGATATTAAAAGGTAAGAAACCTTCTATTGCTCACTTCAAGGTTTTTGGTTGTAAATGTTTCATTCATATAAATGATAAAAAGGACCTTGATAAATTTGAACCTAAAGGAGAACCATGAATTTTTGTTGGTTATTCTGAAAACACCCGAGCATACAGAGTGTACAATCTGAACTCTAAAACTGTTGAAGAATCTCCACACATAATTTTTGATGAATCTTTGGCAAATTCTAATGCTGGTAAATGTAGGAATGAAACCAATGGTGAAATCCTGAAGGAAGGAGATCTTGCAGACAAATCCGAGGATGAAGAAGAACATAAAGAGCTTAATGAAGAGGAGCCTACAGTTCAGGGGGAGGTAAATCAAGTTCATGATACTCCAACTGCAAATATTAGATATCTCAAGGATCATCCTGTAGATAATGTTATTGGAAATCTGCATGACCCCCTAGGACTAGAGGCCACTTAAGACTTCAACATGAACTGAATGCGTATGCTTTTGTATCAAACATAGAACCCAAGTCCATTGACTGTGCTCTCCAAGATGTGCATTGGATTAATGCCATGCATGAGGAGCTCAATCAGTTTGACAGGAATAAGGTGTGGCATTTGGTTCCACCTCCTGATCATAAAACAGTCATAGGGACTAAATGGGTATTTAGAACAAAACTGATGAAGCGGGGAATGTTATTAAAAATAAAGCCAGACTTATAGCTCAGGGGTACAATCAGGAATTTGGAATAGACTTTGAAGAGTCTTTTGCCCCTGTAGCTAGGTTAGAAGCAATAAGAATTTTATTGGCTTATGCATGTTCCCTAGGAATAAACCTTCAGCAGATGGATGTGAAATCTACTTTTCTAAATGGGGAAATTAATGAGGATGTCTATGTGAGACAGCCTCCTGGGTTTGAATGTTTAGATTTCCCTAATCATGTTTACAAGCTCAATAAAGCTCTCTATGGGTTAAAGCAAGCTCCTAGAGCTTGGTATGACAGGTTGAGCAAATTTCTCACCGACAAGAACTTCACAAGAGGTATAGTGGATCAAACATTGTTTACCAAGGTAAGCCATCCAGATATTCTTATCATTTAGATTTATGTGGATGACATTGTGTTTGGGTCAACTAACCCCAAATTGTGTGAGGAATTCTCTCAAATAATGACTGATGAATTTGAAATGAGCTCAATGGGTGAGCTCAAACTATTTCTTGGACTGCAGGTTACATAAACAGAAGATGACATCTTCATCTCTCAGTCCAAGTATGTAAAGAACTTATTGAAGAAGTATAAAATGGACAACCTCAAGGAAATAGCTACTCCAATGGGTACATCAACCAGTTTGGATGAAGACTCTAAAGGTAAACCTGTGGACCAAAGGCTATACAGAGGTATGATCGGATATCTTCTCTATCTTACAGCATCTAGGCCTGATATACAATTTGATGTGTGTTTATGCTCTAGATTTCAGGCCAGTCCTAAAGAAAATCACTTTAAGGCTGTGAAAAGAATTTTTAGGTATTTACTAGGCACCCAAGAACTAGGTCTCTCGTATCTGCTAAGTGTGAGTTAGAGCTTCTAGCCTACACTGATGCAGACTATGCTGGGTGTCTAGTAGATAGAAAAAGCACTAGTGGCTACTGTCAATTCCTTGGTGGCTGTCTAGTGTCTTGGGCATCTAAGAAGCAACACACTGTAGCATTATCCACAGCTGAAGCTGAGTATGTTGCAGCATGTAATTGTGCAGCCCAAGTACTTTGGATTAAGCACCAACTAGCTGATTATCAGATAAATCTGGGATGTATTCCACTTTTATGTGATAATACTAGTGCTATATGCCTTGCTAAAAATCCTGTTCACCATTCTAGGACTAAGCATATAGAGATAAAACATCATTTTCTTAGAGATGCTGTAAATAAAAAGGAGATTGAAATGAACTTCATAGAAACTGAAAAATAAATTGCTGATATTTTTACTAAGCCTCTTGGGAATAAAAATTTAAGTTTCTTAGAAGAGAACTTGGCTTATGTAAATTTCAGCATGATGAATGATTGTTTAATTGCTGTGAATAAAATCTCTGATGTGGACTTATTTTTGATTGCTTGGATAAATCATGTGGATGTGAATGTGGATGTAGAACTGTCCTGCATTGCATATATTCAGGGGGATCTTGTTGTGTCTTTGCATGTCTTTGCATATCATTCATTCATGACCTATGCATAAGCTCTCTCTCAATTAATTCTTGCCATACTGCATGCATATAGACAGGGGGAGTATTGCTAAGAAAATCAGAGTGGTTTCAACTTTCTTGAAGTCATTCAACCTTTAACTCTGAATACTTGTCTCTGACATTATGGCAATCTGTTGGTCAGTTCTGATTTCTAAGCAGTAGAAAATGGACTTCTTCATTTATAAGAATTTGAATTGTTCAAAGACTGATGAAATGGTTTAATTCTTATAATGGTTGGAGTTTAAAGATTGCAATCAGTATATAAGTAAGTTAAAATTGATAAAACTCTCAACCTCTTTCTTATTTCATGTCAGATAAAGCTAATCATATCTGAAAACTCATCTGAAATCATGTCGGAGAGATTAAGTATGTGTATTGTTCTTAATCAAGTCATTCTGAAACATAAAAAGGACAGCTAAGAAAGATACTGAAAAACATTGAGAATCACTGAAAATATATATGTTGGCAGAGCAATGACTAGTAATCACTGAGAAACTGAGTGATCCATCAAAGAAGTGGATAACACTCATGTCATGAAGTGTATCAGCTATCTCTGTTTAAAATGTTCAAAACAGCAGGCTGGTTTCACTGAGTACCTGGGGGTAACTGGCGTCTGATAAATGTGTACCCTCACACAAAAAGGTGTAACTCAGCTCTGTTGAATTTGATCATAGGTAGAATGGTCCATCTTGTTGAGTATCTAGGGGTATTGGCGTCTTATAAGCGTATACCCTTAAGCAGAAAGACTTGTGGTACCTGAATGCTCAAAATGATCTAATATTGATCATGCTGCTCCCTCAAAAGAAAAGTTCATGAGTGTCAATTTGTTTAGTTTCAATACATGACTTGGGTTCTCTCAATTTTTTTTAAGACTATGAAAGTAAGATATCATGAAACTGAATCTTTCATGCAAATGTGATTCTGATTTATTGTCTTATCATGCACAGTGAACTTATCTATTGGTTGTAGTGCATGAACTCCAAATTTTATCATCTTTAAACCAGAACTCTTTCTGACAGCAGTTTCTAAATTCATATGACTGAAGACTCTATGCTTTAGAATGCTTATTCATGAACTACCTGTTTAGAATGTCAGTCAGTTCTTCTCTTGATTCCTCCATTGTATTTAATTTTTCCCTCCTCTTTGTTGATGGCAAAGGGGGAGAATATTGTCTAGGGGATGTCTAGTGGGAGAATACATATCTGTCTGAATTTTGAAGTCATTTCTGAATTAATTCCAAGGGAGAGTTTGAGGTAGTGAGTTGCATGCATTCATAGCATCTGCATGTCAATCTGAATAACACATCATGTCTTTCATCAAACATATATATCTATGACAGGTTGTTGCTACTCTACTTCATATGGGGTTTATGGGGTTGCCATCATCAAAAAGGGGGAGATTGTTGTGACCCCTCTATGTTGATGATGTTGACACTTACTCTATTCTTTGGCAACACCATTGTTTTGATTGATTAGCAACTGAGTTTGATTTGATGAAATTGCTCCATCAGATTGACTATGTGTTCTTTACTTTTAATACACTACTGTCTGCAATTCTTACTGTCATAAGTCCACACACTGCATCTCAATTAAATTGATTAAGTGTGCACAGCGTCAACGCATCATGTTACAGCGTCAACGCATAAGTCCACACACTGCATCTCAATTAAATTGATTAAGTGTGCACAGCGTCAACGCATCATGTTACAGCGTCAACGCATAAGTCCACACACTGCATCTCAATTTAATTGATTATGTGTGCACAGCGTCAACGCATCATGTTACAGCGTCAACGCACCGTTGGCTTTGAACCTCAGAGTCTGTACATCCGAATTGCCCTTGATCTGGTGAAATGTATACACTCATTCACTGTAGCCTTCACACATTAAAGTCCATACATTCTTCAATTACTTTTCACTCAAGGCAAAGTCTATACACTGGGGTCTTTTCCCTACGTGTCTTAGGCGAAGTCTGAACATTCGATTCTGAAGCTTGAAGTCTATACAGTCCAGCCTAGTCCTACGATCAAGGCTTTTGCTACACTCAACTCTGTACATTGGCTTCGCTTCATCAAGTCTGTACATTGACTTGCCATCTTCCTTGAAGTCTGTACATCGCTTCATGTCCCCAAAGTCTGCACATCAGCAGTGATCTTTGAAGTCTGTACACTGCTTCAGGAGCTTCAAGTCCACACATCGCTCAAAGTCTGTACACTATCCATGCTTCATACTACGTCAACTCATCCTTCATGCAGCGTCAACTCCTCAAGTATATACAATGCTTTCCTTCGCATGAAGCCTTTAAGTGCATTATGTCTATACAATGCCTCTAGGATTTGAAGTCTATACAGCCGTTGCCTCCTTTGTTAAAGTCAACACATTGGGCAAATCTGTACGTTGCATTCTGGCTTCACAAGTCTATACAACGAAGTATATACACTACAATGTACATACTTATATCTTAAGACTTCTTTCTTGTTGCTGAAGGGACAGGGTCGATGCCTGGAGCTTAAAGCATCCACGCATCAGTAGACGAAGCTTTCACGATGTCTTCTATTGCGTCAACGCCACATAAAAGCAGCGTCGACGCAGCAGTTGAAGAAGCATTCGTCTTCACAGGCCATTCCACTGCGTCAACGCCACAAGCAAGCAGCGTCGACGCAGCAGCTAAAGAAACGAGGCTAATGGCTACTGGAATGCCTCACTGCGTTAACGCCATTGAGTGAAAGCGTCGACGCAGCAAGTCAGATTGATGACTTTGAGCACGTGAACGGAGAACTCTATACATCGGACTGAAGAAGCTAATGAGGGGCAAGTGATCCCAGGTACCTGGCTCGTGATCCGAAAAGGACAAGGTATCCAGATGAGGACACGTGTACTGACACTCCATTGCATGCTGCCACGTGGTCCAAATTGCTGGGCGGGAAACGTGGAGAGCACACGCCTGCTGCTGTTGCTGCTATATATACAAGCCTTCTTCCACAGAAGAAAGCTGATCGAAGGAGAAGAAGAAAAAGTCTATACACTCAGCAGCAGTGAGCCTTCGATCCACAGAGAGAAAAGAGAGAAGAAGAAGATACAGAGAAGAAGAAGAAGAAATAGAGAGGAAGGAGAAAAGAGAGAGAGTGAGGTGAGAGAGAGCTGATCGAGAGTGAGAGTGAGAGTGTTGGTATCTCAGTCTCGTGGTTCAAAACCAGAGCTGAGCTTTGCTCTTTAAGAGCTACATTGCTTTTGGGTTTTTATTTTTCGTTTTGATTCTGTCTTTCATTTTCGAATGCTGTTTCTTCAAGCTGTGTGTCAGCGGTCTTACAGTGGTGGTTTCCACTGGACGGGTTAAGCTGTATTTCCCCAGCGGTTGCAGAGGATCAGATCCTCTGGTCGGCAAGCTGTAGTGCCCAGCGAAGCTGTGTATCAGCGGGTTGTTTGGCCAAGCTATAAAGCCCAGCGGACGCAAGCTGTGCTGCGTAGCAGGAAGCCATACTCGGTTGAGTGTTGGGTGGACGTAGGTCGCTGACCGAACCACCTAAAAATTGTGTGTGCAGTGTGTTTGTGTTTTTGTGTGATCTGTGTGCGATGGGAATTTCTTGCTTAGCTTGTTTGATTGCATCGCTTATGCTCATGTCTAGCTTTCTACCTTTTGCTTAGCACTTTTCATTTAGCTTTATTGATGCTTGCCTAAATTCCGCTCTAGAACTTACAATAGTTTTAAATTAGGCAAGTTGATCTATTCACCCCCCTCTAGATCCACACTTAGTGGAGATAGACTGCGTCCATCTAACCCAACACATTTCAGCTAGAAAAGGATGCTAGGGCATGGTGGGAGTCCATAGAAGCAACATTGTCGGATAATCAAGTATCATGGACAGAATTCTTAACATATTTTAATGATAAATATTTTTTTGAGAGAATTAAAGAAAGGAAGGCCGCAGAATTCGCATCGTTGAAACAAAGGAGTATGTCTGTGGCTGAGTATGAGGCCCAATTCTCAAGGTTGTCTCGTTATGCATCTCATCTGATTATGACTGAAAGAATGAAGGCTAAATGATTTATGAATGGGTTAAGACTTCAACTCATTCTCCAATTGGCGCCAATGGATATACAATCTTATCCGGAGATGGTTAAAAGAGCTCAATTGTTAGAGGATGTCTTGGAGATGATGGAAAAAGTCAAGGCTCGGAGAAGAAATAATGAGTTAGCAAGGAGAACCAAGACTAGTAAGAAGAGACCTAATTGTAGTTATGGGTCATCAAATGGCAAGAAGATGAAAAGCGGAGAAAGACAGGATGGAGTGTCGCAAAATAAGTGTAAACATTGTGGAAAAAGAAATCATCGGACGGAGGAATGTTGGTGGAAGTTAGGTGGATGTCTTCGTTGTGGAAGCAAGGACCACAAGGTAGCAAGTTGTCCTCTTCCAAAAGATCAACCTCCGAAGGTTGAAAACCTCGATGGGACACGACATCAAGGAAGGCTTCAACCTTAGAATGAACTAACTGATGGAGTAACGAGAGGTACCCCTTAACTTTAAGCTAGTCCTATTTTTGTCTATTAGGAACGTAGATTCCATTCATTACCCTTTTTAGCATATTGTTGGTAATTAAGGTCATGGTGTAATAAATTTAAACTATTTTGGAAGAAAAATAATATGTGAATTTGGGGACCAAATTCTTTTAAGTGGGGGTGGATGTAGCACCCCAAAAATTTAAATAGAGAATAAATGATAATAACTATACAATATTAGCCATGGAACGAAAATAAGAATAATTCTCATAAATGAAAAACAAAGAAATAGCTAAAATAAATTAATGGACCTAAAATAAGATAGAAACGTTAAAGAAACCAAATTGCTAGACCCTTTTTACTTTAAAAGGTGTAATGATGGGCCTTAACACATATATTGTATTTTATTTTTCCATTAATACAATTTTATAGAAGCCAAAAGAAAAAAATTAGCTATATTATAAGCTAGCCCATTAACTAATTAGATATATCAAACCTTAGCTAAAATAATATGACTCATATATAATAAATGGGTCACAAAGTCATGGGGTTATAAATACATATTACATAAATCAACCCAATAACCTATTTATAAATATATACACTTAGTGGGTCTTTCCACTCAAACCCACGTATAGAACCCATATGCCATGTTGTAGCACCGCTGATAAATAATAAGAAATAACGTATATTCTAAATAAATTAAACTTGCATAAGTAGACCAAATAAAAATAATTAGATTATATATATATATTCACTTAGTGGGCTTAAACTGAACCTTCGTATATTAATCTTATAAGTTTAACTTACTTCGGGCCTTTGAACCAAAACCTGTATATGTATATATATACATGTAAAACCTATGGTCTCAAGCTCATATAACCCAAAATAGTGCAACCTCATAAGGTCACGTACTAACCAAACTCACGTGAGCCACTAAGACCATCCAAACACTTAAGTCAATGGGTTAACTATGGGCTTAAAATTTTTATGGGTTTACCTATTTAAAAACCTAAACCCACGTATGTGGGCTCTCACCTACAACAAACACATCACATAACCTTACGTACACAACCGAACCCTAATACCCATACACATGAACCCGAATCCACGTATACAGCAAGGCCACGAGCATGCAGTTAGCCTTAGGGTTTTTCACGAAGAGAAAATTAAAAGATGACAAGCGGCTGATAAAATAGTAGGAATCCGGCAACGCGGGGGAAGCCATTAAACCTTCCCATCAAAGCCATTCAAACCCTCAGGAAACCTTACTCCCATATATAAAAAATAATCAGATTAATCCCCGTAGCATTTTTCCCTTTTGCTTGCAAGTTTCTCAGCTTGCAGAACATCGTCCACTTGCTGCCGCGCCATTCGCCATCTTCTTCCTCTCCTTCCTGCGGCTGCTACAGGAAGGCTTCTTCCTTTCCATCATCCTACTGCCGTCCAAGTCTCCTTCAAGCATCCTGCGATTTGCAACAAGAAGGAGCTTCACCTTCTTCACCTTCTTCCGTGCGGCTCAACTTCCTCCTGCGACCTTACCTGTAACAAGAAGGAGTCATCTTTCTTCCTCCATCCTCTGTACCACGGTTACAGAAAATAGAGCACCATATCTTCACCTGCTCATCGTCCAACTCTTCACAAAGGTAGGTTTTCTCTACCCCAAGACCCAACTATGATTAAAACCGGATATGAAACTAGTTATTGCATGCACTATATCATGTTATGAGATCGTTAAATGTTCAACAGAATGTAGCATAAACGGAAATGGATAAACATGCTTTATATATTTTCTGTAAACCAAAAGTTTAATTGTCACTATTTATATTGACGTTATTTGTTTTAAAATTTTGAAAATTTAGTTGAAGAACGCATGAATCACTATAGCATATTAGTATGGAACTTTTACTTTGATAGCCCGTTCGGGGTCACCGGGACATTCGTTGGCCATGAAAATTTATGGGCGTACTAGTGGGATGGAAACCGAGGTTGTAAGAGTGGTTGCACCATTTTCCGTACCTCATATCTCAACATCTCCTGTCTCTCAATGAAAAATTATTTTGAATGTCCGGTTAGGTAGAGTTTTTCGAGCCCGTCATTTCGGTATATCATAGGCTCGATTCCGACGTGGTTACGTTGAGAAACGAGAGGGCCCAAGAGTTGACACTATTTGTTAAATGACGACACAGTGATTGTCGTTTATTTCTTTTGACGCATGCACGTTATGTCGTTAAATTATTTATATGAATATATAAATATATATCTTGTAACCATATCTTTGAAAATCCATATCTACTAAATTATATAATAGAAAATTATAAAATTTATATATTTGGAATCCTTGAATTTTTCTCCTAATTATCATATATTCTATTTCTTTAACTTATTTTAAATAAATAAATGTGTCTTTGAATGTATATTTTTAAAATTATTCAATTAAATAGATATTGACATGAATTCTGGTTAAATAAATTAAGTTAAAAATCATAGAATTAACGTCCCTCTAAGTGGACGCTAATTAATAAATGACACTACTCACGGACGTCAATTAAAATAAGTTTATTTAATTATAGTTAATTATAGAATTAGATGGACGTGAATTCTATAATTAACGCATTCATGTTCTCACTGTCTCTTCCGATTTTGACCCATACCTCGGGTCTTTTGACACTCTCATCTCACGTCCGTAGATGGAGTCCCTTTTTCGTGATTGGTTCACGTTATACACCTCAACTCTTGGTGACATACGAGTCCTTCGTTGGACATTCCGTTCCTTCGGACTGGCAAGTTAGTCATTGAGACCTTCGTAAGTCTCCGCTAGTCTTGGATTCCCTCAAGACAGCCGAGTAGGTTGTACCCTAAAAATCCCTTCACACCATTTACCTAGTTTTTGTGTACTCCATGACTTGATTGTTTATTAATTTCCTACAAATTGGGTCGCTAAATAACAACTAATAAATATTGGGCCTTCGGCCGCATGAATGCTATTGTCTAGTAGGATGGTAGTCCTAAACTAATGATGAACTCATGAGACCACTGACTCATGAGGAAACATGAACTAAAGACAAACCCATGAGACCACTGACTCATGAGGAAACATGAACTAAAGACAAACCCATGAGACCACTAACTCATGAGGAGAAACGAACTAATGATAAACCCATGAGACCACTGACTCATGAGGAGAAACAAACTAATGATAAACCCATGAGACCACTGACTCGTGAGGAGAAACGGACTAATAATAAACCCTTGAGACCACTGGCTCATGAGGTTAAAGATATCCTGACGACCTACGAGCAAAAAACTACTGGCTCGTTAGGTAAATTCTAGACTGACTTGAGTGCTTGAAAATCATGAACCTCTGCCCAAGAAGAAGGGTATTTACTTGATGATCAATTGTCTATTATCTCGTGATATGATATGGAAACATCGTGCACGATATATCCTGCAACTTAGTTCAATTTTTATGCCAGATATTTCATACCTTTCGCATTGCTATATTTCTATATTTTCTCGCTTTCACTCATTCATGATCATGATACATTGCATAAGATGTTAATTACTTTAAGCAAGTCTGGATCGTAGAGATATAATTCCTATTGAGCGTTCGCTCACCCCATTTTATTCCAACATTTTTCAGGTAATCAGGTGGCTAGCGAGACCGAGACTCACATGGGAGGGACAAGTGTGCGAGCGAGCTTTGGAAATTAGTGAACCCGAGTCTTTCATCTTTCTTGAGTCTGGCATGATGTCTCTTATTTAGTTATATTGTCTAAGTCTATTAGTGCGTCATCTCCTTTTCTTTCATAGTGACGTAGTTGAGTCTTCAAGTCCTTGTAAGAGATTTATATTTGAAATAAAAATTTTATTGTTGTTCCAAATCATTTGGACTTATGCGATTGCTCTTGATTATTCACGACTGTTTAACTGCCACGTTCCGAGCAAACGACACGTTCCGCTGCTATCGGTTCGGGGCGTGACAATATGGCGTTTCCACTTTTCATCTGGAAGCCCGTAATAGGCGCGCTACCTTCGATCGTACACCCCCTGCCTCGGCGCCTCAATGCCTCGACAAGCCCCTATATGCGCGGATATTCGGGGACATCTTAGGACGCATCCCATAGCTTTTGCCAGCTTCGAGCTCAGCCTTCATTCCCACTTCTTCTTCAACAGAAGCTCCTGCGTTAGCCTCACCCTAGCATGAGACGACATCAGGTTTAGACTCCCTGGCTGTGGTGGAGTGGGAAGTCTCTCCCGCGGCCGAGGTGCCGAGCAGTTCGACCGTGGCCCTACCCTTATCTTCAGCAATGGTTGTGCGGGAACCCTCCCCCGAAACTGAAGCACAAAGCTTCTTTCTGGTCGTCCCATCCTCCTAAGCCGTGGTCAACGCCAAAATTTGGATAGCAGTGGATAGCCATGTTGAGTTCAACCTCCTTGCCATACCCTCTGTAGGCTTCAACACTACGGACTTCCCAGTGAGGTAGAACCTGGCTGTGTTGCGGTCCATGGTATTTTTCGACCCAAGACTCACGTACCAGGGCTTGAAGGCTATAGCGGGAAAGTTGACGGAGGCATTGCAAATGATGGGCTGCTCCTTGGAGGAATGGTCGCAACGCGTAATATTACTGCTGAAGTATGTGAACCGCCACGAATTCCTCGAGACTCAAATCCCCAGCCAATTTGCCGCCCTCTGTCTATAGAAGAATTAATACCAGCAAGCCTTGGGTCCCCGGGAGGATGATAAGGAGTGACGCTACAAAGCCCTAGAGGAGTATCATGGGTGTGCCACGGCTTTAACAAGTATAATAGAGCGGCTTAACACCTAGCTTTTCTTGGCCCATGCTGAGCTCTAGGAAGTCGAGGTGGCTGAATCTGAGGAGGCCAAACATCTGGTTGTGGCCGAAGGGAAGGTGACGTCTCTAAGGATAGAGCTGGAGCGTCTCTGGGAGTAGGAGGATCGATTGATGAAAATGGTGAATTTCTCTTGTGTTGGGATCCTGCCTCTTGATGAGATCTTTCGAGGAGTGGGCTAATCGCCAGGTCATCTCCTTGTGCCTCCTCCTTTTGATTTGATGTTTTCTTTTTCTTGTTTGGATTGTAAGGCAGGGGTATGCCCCGAAGCACATGTAGCTTGCACCTTGTAAGAAATAGAATATCATGGTTTTGCACATGGCTTCTACATGCATGTACTCCCAAGAATCTTTTCCTTTTCTTTCCGCCCTTTTCCTTTTTTTCATGGTGCTTTGGAGCGTGACAACAGGAACGGGTTTCATCAAGCAACCCATTGGGGGGAAATCTAGTACGGACCCGCGTGGATACACGAGAGAGCACTCGCCCTTTCAGAGAAAGGATGAGGGGACCACTCCATCGTGCTAACTGTGCAGGCTAATGAACGGTGTCAATAGAACACCCAAGCCAAAAAGGTTTAATGCAGCCCCGATGGGACGGAGAGAAGAGTTTGTTTGTTCATCGACCCGGACGGAAGGTCTAAGCTAAAAGGTTTATTGCTGCTTCGATGGGATAGAGAGAAGAGTTTATCTATTCATTGACCCAGATGGAAGGTCCAAGCCAAAAGGTTTAATACAGCCCCGATGGGATAGAGAGAAGAGGTTGTTTGGTCATTGGCCCCGACGGAAGGTCCAAGCCAAAAGGTTTATTGCAGCCCGAATGGGACGGAGAGAAGAGTTTGTTTGTTCATTGACCTAGACGGAAGGTCCAAGCCAAAAGGTTTGTTCGTCGATGTCGTCAGAGTACCGGGTATTGACGTGGCTAATTCATTGACACGGGGTTAGTGCCAACGCAAAAAAGTCTTTTGTTCCTTGACTCGAACAGAAGGTTCGGGTCAAGTGCATATTCATCAGTACTAACAGACATCGGGAACTGACATGGTTTGTTCTTTTATTAGTCTATTTATTGACACGGGATTAGTGTCAAAGCAAGAAAATGGTTTTATATTCCTTAACCCAAATGGAAGGTCCGGGCCTAGTGCTTGTTCATTAGTACCGACAAGGTATCAGGAATTGATGTAGCTTGTTCGTTTCTTCATCTATTCATTGACACGGTGGTGAGGACACACGAGTTAGGGATCAGCGCAACTTGACAGGCCAACAGTATAGGACACGCAGTGCAACTCGGGCTAGGTAGGCATCGATGTGGCTAGGAGATAGCTTGGAGTCCTAGTCTTGAGGTAGGATTTTATTATTATTTTCATTTTGGAAGTCTTTGTACGCCATTCAGAGGCCATTTGAACTTAATTGGATCATATATGTTCTTAGAGGGCTTTAGAGTGGAAAGTGAGCCTCATTAGTTGCATAAGGCCCAAGAGGAGGGTTGGGTTGGCTGCCATGGTCTGAGCCCAGCTTTAGGCCGCCCTCCCTCTCTCTCTCCTAGTCCCTTTTGGGCTAGGAAGAGGGCTCCCCCACCTTCCTCCTCTTGGAGCTGGGTTTGGGCCACTTTCCTAATCCCCTTTGGGCCCAGTTGGATTCCCTCCCCTCCTTTCCGATTTGGGGTAGAATTGCTAGGTAATTAGGATTTTTTTTGTTAAGGAATTAAGATTTCCCTTCTCCCCCTTTAAATATTCTCTTGTACCCCAGTGGAAAGAGGACAGAAGACACGAACAAAAGGTTGGTTTTGGTGGAAACCAGCCGCTCCCCCCTTTCTCCTCTCCCCTAGGTGCGACGCCCAGGCTTATTCCCACCTTCCCCCTACGCTGTGTTGCTGTGGATCCTCATCCTCGATGCTCACCCCCGCCCATGGGTCCTCACCCTAGCCACTTGCTACTTGGAGGCGTGGAAGAGCCAGGCTAGTCAGGTCACCCTCTCTACCAGTCTGTAAGGACAGAGCCCTGAGGAATAGGTTGGCATCGCCCTTTCCCATAACCTTCTCGCCACCACCGCATCACTACGTCTTCCCTACATCCTCCCCCTTCTCTAGTAGCCGCCCTATGCCCATAGACCTCCAACCTCCCCCCCAACTGTCCCCTCTTTCCCGATCTGTGCAGTCTGCCTTTGTGCAGATCTACAGAGACAGGGGTCAGCTCCACAGGTTGGCATCACCCCTTCCCCTAACCTACTCCCCCCCACCTCATCACTGCGTCTTCCCTACATCCTCCCCCTTTTTCAGTATCCACCCCATGCCCCCCAGACGTCCGACCTCCCTCTCTACTGGCCCCTCTTTCCCGATCTGTGCAGTCTGCCTCTGTGCAGATCTACAGAGATAGGGGTCGGCTCCACACACTGCCCTGCCACCAAATCCTTCACCACTCATCACGAAATTTGACCACTACCTTCCCAACATCTCCACCCAATAGCCAACGCCACCATTCGCCCTTCTGAGCCCGTTTGCTCCTCCAACCATCGCCATCTCCTGCTACCTGCAGTCTACCTCTGTGCAGATCTGCAGAGATAGAGCTCTGCACCACATAAAGCCCCACCGCCAAACCCTTCACCACTCATCACGAAACTTGGCCACTGCCTTCCCAACATCCCCACCCAATAGCCATCGCCACCATCCTCCCTCCCAAGCCCGCCTGCCCCTCCAACCATCGCCATACTCTACTGCGTGTAGTCAGCCTCTACTGGACTGCAGACAGGCGGCCCCATCGTCTACAATACCCCACGCCCAAAACACCATCTACACATGACCCCGGGAAGCCTCTGCCTCCTTACCACGTCCTCACACTACTTCCACACAAAATCCCAGCCCAGAACTCCACCCGAGCACCACTCCCCACATCCATCCCTTGATGTCTATCCGACTGCCAGCTGGCGGCCCAAACCAGACAGTCGCCTACCAATCTGGCCGCCCCGACTTCCACTCCTAGTTTGAATGCACCGTCTTTGTTGAGCTCGTTGAGGTCATCTGTGCCAACGTCCATGCCAAATCTCACACTCAGAGGACGACCAGAACCCAACGTGCCAGGCCTCCCGTCGTTGCTGGTCGCCTACCCCTGTGCAGGCCGGCTTATTTCAGTCTACGGGACCTTCGTGAGTCCGGGTCGACAAGTCGGCCCTTCCGGCCTCCATCTTCACGTGGGGCACTCGTCATCCCCTGCAGATCATCCATAAAGGCCCTACGCTGGCCCCGATGCCTCGTGATGCTCCTCCCACATCGCCGATCGCGTGCTATCCAGGAGACGTTGTCCAGTTTACGATGACTAGTAGTGTGCCATTGCCACCCTTGCACCATTGACCTGCTGCCCGTCACCCCAAGCACATCCCTTCCGAGAGGATTGATCTTGTAGCCTTTTACCTCCCTGGGAGGAGTGGGCATCGGATTTGGGTCTGTACTCATTTAGTCTTCGTTGTACCGGGAGTCGTGTGTCTTGGCCGGGAGTCTTCCCCACGCCTTGAGCGTAGAGGTACGCATTCCACCCCCCCTATATCGTGCTTGCTAGTTTCGTATGTGCTCTTGCTACCGCTACTTGTGTGAATAGTACGACCCTAGCCCATTATGATATTTCACTACTGCGAGCGAGAGAGCGTGACCGTTCTGTGACTCGATCCGAGCACGTGATGTTGTGCCTCTTAGGCACAAGCATGTGCTATGTCGCCTTGATGATAGCAATGCTATTTGGTTTTGATGATAGCAAGACAGTGAGTGCATTTGAGTGCATTTGATATTGTATTTTGATGATAGTAATGTTATTATGTTTTGATGATTGCAATAAACAAAGTGCATTTCTATGCATTATTATTCTTGAGCATTCTGCATATTGATAGCAACATGAATGATGATGTCTAGCATTGATGGCATTTACTCTTTATATATGTGCATTGCATTCTGTCAGATATCATGTCTCTGCATATATCATGTCTGGGTAGCAAAGTCTATACACTGGACTGTGTAATTGTGCATCATGCAAGTCTATACATTGGACTCTCGTTCAAGCCTATGCATTGTCTTAGGCTAAGTGTGTACAGCGTCTTAGGCGAAGTCTGTACAGTCGTGTCTTATGCTCCTAAGTCTATACATTGGTGTTGGTCATCAAAGTCTGTACATCGCCTTCAATCTTCAAGTCTATACACTGGCTTATTCTTCAAGTCTGTACATCCACAGTTAAACTTGAAGTCTGCACACTAGTCTTCACTATCAAGTCTGCACATTGGTGTTCGATTTCAATATCCAATACATTGGGCTTTTACATGAAGTCTATACATTGTTGTTTGCAGTACAAGTCCATACATTGGACTGTTCATCAAAGTCTGTACATCAGACTGCTATAGTATGTCTGTACAGTGAGTGATTCATTGGTGAAGTCTGTACACTCAACTGAACTTCAAGTCTAGACATTACACTGTAGCATCCATTGTCTTCGTGTTGTTTTTTGTTTGATTGTCTTCGTGTTGTTTACTGTAGCAGCTCGATTTGTTCTGATGAACTTCGAGTCGTTTCCCAGTGAACCCCATGTCGCTTCACCTCGTGCTGTTCTCATCGTCTTAGTATTGTTTTCACTTCGTGTTGTTTTCACTTCGTGTCAACTTCGTCTTCGTGTCGTTTTCACTTCGTGTCAACTTCGTCTTCGTGTCGTTTTCACTTCGTGTCAATTTCATCTTCGTGTTGTTTTCAACTCATGACGGTCTCTGTCATCTATCTCCATGTCGTACTTACTTCGTGTCGGTTAATGTTGTTTCTGTGTCTTCGTGTCGTTTTTGTTCCACTGCGTGCAGAACATTGCAGCACCTCGTGTTGCTTTCTGTGCCACCTCGTGTCGGTTCTGTGTGAACCTCGTGTCGCTTCTCTCTGTTTTCTAGTTGCATCTCGTGTCATCTTTTATGTCTGCTTGTTTAACTTCGTGTCACTTACTGTTGTTCCTCGAGTCTTTTTGTTTTAGTGTCACTGCTTCATCACGTGTCGTGATAGCCGTGTCACTCTTCTAACTTCGTGTTGGTTTTTCGCTTTAGACTTCGTGCCTTTCTCGCCTTGACCACACTTCGTGTTGCTTTACGTAGACCTCGTGTCTTGCTTGTTTGCAACCACTTCGTGTCGGTTTCTGTTGCCAGTCCATGTTGTTCTCGTGCCATTCTCTTTGCTGTTTATTACGTCGTGTTGTTTTCTTTACTTCGTGCTGTAGTCATCGTATGTATCTCGTGTCGTTCTTCTTATTACCTCGTGTTGTTTTCATCTTCTTCGTGTCGTTCTCTTTGTAGTGTTATCTCTGTTACAGTGTGTATCTCGTGTCGTACTCAGTGCATCTAGAATTGCTACTACATACTTCGTGCAGATTTAGTTATTGTGGCCCTCAGTTTTAATGGTTTTCATCTCCTTGTAGGTCCGAGGAAGAAATATTCCCTAGTGACTGGCAGCACGTGATCCGAGGCTGGAATGAAGTCTGCTGAGAGACTGCCACGTGATCCGAATTTTTAGGGCGGGAGCTGTGGAAGCCACACGCGCCCTAGCTGCTGCTGCTGCTATATATGTGAGCCTTCTTCCACAGAAGAAGGGCGATCGAGTTGGCGAGAAGAAAAGTCCATATAGAGAGCCACGATCCAGAGAAAAAGAAAAGAGAAAGAAGAAGAGCAGAAAGAGAAGAAGAGAAAGAGATAGTGCTCGTGTGAAGAAAGAAGAAAGAGTGAAGAAGAAGAAGTGCAGCAGAGAGTGAGAGATTAGGAAAGCAGAAGAAGGAGAAAGAGAGATAGAGAGTGAACGAGAGAGCTCATGGAGAAGAAGAAAGAAGCTTACTTGAAGATCTGACTACTGGACCGTGGATCAAATCCAGGCCAGGCAGCTCCATGCGAGCCACATTTGTGTTATTTGTCTTTACAGCTTTCTGATCGCTGTGTATTTTTCTTTTCTTATTTTTCCTGTTTCATTTGGTTATCTGTGTTCTTCCGATCCTCAGTAGTGAGGTCGGGGTTCCTCCTGTTAGTTCAGGAGAAGGGAGATTGCGATCTCCGGTTCTGGGCTTGTGGATTCAAGTCCAGGGGTTTCCTCCAGGTCTGGAGGAAGAGAGACCGTGTGTCTCTGGTTTGCTAGTGACTGGTGTCACTAGTGGTTCCCTCCGGTTGGGAGGAAGAGGGGAGGCTGTTCCCCTGGTCAAGCTGTGTGGCAGCACCTGTTGCAGACTGAGTCTGCTGTTTCTAGCGTGAGCTAGTGGAAGCCACACTCGGTTTGAGTGTGGGGTGGATGTAGGTCTGGAGGACCGAACCACCTAAAAACCCCTCTTGCATTGTGGTTTGATTGCTTATGATTTGCTTCCGCTAGATGAATGCATAGGGGCGCTCCATGCGTTTGGCTTCGGGTTGAGAAGAAGAGTTAATTAGTCTTCTTAGAATGTTTTAATTTGTCAAGAGAGCAAAATTCTAGTTGAGCGACTCCTTGTCAAATTCAGCCTAGTTAGCATCCTAGTGATCTCACTGTATGCTTGTTTGGTTCTGCAACTGATTATTAGCTTTAAAGCTTATCTAGTTTGCGAACTAGTAATTCTAGTGAGCATCATATTTTAACTGGGCGAAAGTTTTTTAAAGGGTTATATTCATTCACCCCCCCCTCTGAATACTGCACCGAACCCAACAATTGGTATCAGAGCGGGTCTCTGATCTATCAGATCTAACAATCTGCAGAGGATCCTACCGATTTGTTTGGTGCATTTCAGAGTGGGTCTCTTGAAATCGTGTCTTGCTTCATTGACTTGTGTCTTATTTTGATTATCTGGTTTCAGTGGAGTTCGTGTCATTTGTTTTACTTCGCTGAACTTGTCTGCCATCTGTTCTAATGGCTCGACCTCCGATTTATGATGGTTCTAACTTTGAAAGTTGGCTAGGAGGCCTAGCTGTGTACATAGACTTAATTGGTCCACATTTGTGGAGTCTTATATCTAAAGGCCCACACCGCTTACCTAAAGATCAGACCAATTGGTCTAGTGAGGACAGCTCTAAGAATTGCGATAATACCATAGTTCTTAATATCTTGAGAGCTGTAGTTAATACTGATATGTATCCTTTTATTCTCGGGTGCACATCTGGAAAGGAAATATATGACAGAGTCGTTTCTGCGCATAATCAGCAAGGTGATAACTGCTTGATGGCCAACCGGGATGATGAAGATGAGATCTCATCTCAGGTAAGTTCTGAATCAGAAGGATACTCTTTCGATGAATTAATAGAGATGTATGAAAATTTGTTAGAAGTATCCAAGAAATTGAAATCTGAGAACAAAAAGTTGAAAAAGAAATGTGATAGAATAAATCTGAAAGATTCCTGTGAAAACTGTCCAAATATGAAAAAGTCTTATGATGCATGCATGCTAGATGTTCAGAATCTTAAGAAACAAAATGATTCTCTAAAAATTGAAAAACAAACATGCTTAGATAAAATGTCTGAACTTGAGAATCAACTGAATGATAAGAAAAATGAGCATCTAAAAGGCATGCAAGAACTAACTGAAGTTAATTCTGAATTGGACAAAATGAAATTGGAGAATGAGGATCTTCAAAAGAAGAATAAAACTCTTATTATCAGAATGAATGAAATCAATGAGGTTTCACAGTCCTCTTCTGCTAAATCAGATTGTAAAATATGCTCTGCTTTAAGAGAACGAAATGAAGATCTCTTTAGTGAGAATGAACGGCTAAATTTCTTTTCATAGAAAACTCAGTCTATCTAGTGTGTCTGTCAGTCTGAGCCAGCAGAAAATCTTTGTGGAACAGTCATTTTCATTTTCAATCCATTCATTTGATGGATCGGAAAAAATTATATGTTGTAGCCCTCTGAGTCCTCCATCCATCGGTACCACTTTGCATCGATCTGACATCGGATCAGGCCGCAAAAATTCATCTCGTGGAGGCGCGCAGTTCAGATCCGAGGATAGGCCAGCAACTCAATCTGAGAATTAATTCCTCAGAAAATGCACCGGTTCACCTTCGGTGACCGCCGCTCCTGTGGATCTATCGGCAACCCATCAGAAGCATCCCAGCCAGTCTTCGCAGCAAGGAGTCGACCGGAAGTCTCCGTCCCAGTTGCTGAGTTCCCTTGCTGTACCGAGTTGGAACAGTACCGAGTCGGAATCGAGTCGGACCAGCAGCCTGTTTCTGGCCCGAAAGCCCTTCTGGCTTGCTGCCCATCAACCCAAGTTCGCTACTCCCGGGTCCCGTTGTAGCCCTTTACCTCTCTGCTTGGAGTGGGTAATTAAATTCACTATTGTAATTATTTATTTACTATGTACCGGGAGTACGAGCTTCGGCCGGGGTCGTCTTCCCCACGCCCAGAGCGTGGAGGTAAACTCACCTCCATCTTTATCGCATTTTTTTATCTCGTATACTTTTGAATACCACTACTAGAGTGATAGGTAATTAGCTCGATATTTATTTTTATCACCGCTGCGAGAGTGAGTGAGTGAACCCGTCCCGTGATTCAATCCGAGTACACGAGGAAAAGCCGATACCCAACGCTCATTGTCGATTTCTCAATCGCGCACGATCTCGTGTTTCCCTCGCTTAGGGATGCCCGTGAGCTAGAGTCCCAGGTTCGCTGTCCGTCCCGCATCAATATGTACTTGAGACTCTGATGGTCGGTGAAGACCTCAAACCGAACCCCATATAAATAGTGCCTCCAGATATGCAAGGCGTGGACCACTACTGCCATTTCCAGGTCATGAGTGGAGTAGTTCCTTTCATGGTCCTTCAGCTGTCTTGAGGCATAGGCAATCACCCGACCATTTTGCATCAGTACGCAACCGAGGCCGATTCTAGAGGCATCTGTGTAAACAGTGAAGCCGTCGCCCCCCCCCCCCCCCCCGCCGAGGGAGTGCCAACATCGGGGCCGTAGTCAATTTTTCCTTGAGCATGTGAAAGCTATCTTCACACTCCCTTGACCAAATAAACTTTGCTCCTTTCTTGGTCAGCTTAGTCGTTGGGGCTGCAATGGTGGAGAAACCTTCGATGAACCGGTGATAATACCCGGCCAGTCCAAGGAAGCTCCTAATCTCCATGACTGTCTTCGGTGCTTCCCATTTTGTCACTGCTTCCACCTTGCTAGGGTCCACCGATATGCCATTCCCGGATATAACATGCCCGAGAAACATAACCCGATCTAGCTAGAATTCACATTTGCTGAATTTTGTGAAGAATTTGTTCTCCCTGAGGGTCTGCAGAACCACTCTCAAGTGCTGCCGATGCTCCTCTTGACTGGCAGAATATATTAGGATGTCGTCTATAAAGACCGCGACAAACTGATCTAGATAGGGGCGGAAAATCTGATTCATCTGTTCCATGAATACAACCGGTGCATTAGTCAACCTGAATGGTACTACTAAGAACTCGTAGTGACCATACCGAGTCCTAAAGGCCGACTTCGGCACATCCTCGGGCTTGATTCTAATATGCTGATAACCTGTCCTCAGATCAATATTGGAGAAGACTTTGGCAGATGATAATTGGTCAAACAACTCCTCAATCCTCGGCAGAGGGTACTTGTTCTTTATGGTGACCTGGTTGAGCTTGCGGTAATCAATGCACAGCCGCATGGTCCCATCCTTCTTCCGCACGAACAAGACTAGTGATCCTCACAGGGACACGCTGGGCCAGATGAAGCCTTTGTCTAGCAACTCTTGCAATTTCTTCCTGAGTTCAACAAGTTCTATCGGAGCCATTCGGTACAGTGGAATAGAGATGGGTGCGGTGCCTGCTACTAGCTCAATAGAGAACTCTGTCTCTCGAGCTGGTGGTAGTCCCGGTTGATCCTCGGGAAACACATCAGGAAATTCTCGGACTATGTCCAAGTCTTCCAAAATCTTGACGGAGCCTTCTTCAAGCACCACACTGGCTAAGAAATAGTCGCATCCTCTGCTAATCAGCTTGGAGGCCCGGATGGCTGATACCATCATTCTTCCCGACTTGTCCTTAGGGCATTGAAAGAAGAATGTCTCCTTCCCCGATTTCTGAAAAATCACTCTCCTCCGATGGCAGTCCAAGAGAGCGCAGTGTTTGTCTAACCAGTCCATCCCTAGAATGAGGTCAATGTCATTCATATCTAGGATGTATGCTTCCCCCAGCAATATCCTCCCATTGATGTTGACTTCTATAGTGGGGATCACAAGCTTGGTGTGGACTTGTTTCCCGGTTGGTGTGCTAACTATCATTTCACCGAAGAATGTGGCTTGGGGTCGGTTCTTTAGTTGGTTGGCAAAACTAGTGGATAAGAATGTGTGTGTAGCCCCCGGGTCAAACAAGACCTTTGCATAAACATTATCCACAAGGAGCGTACCTTCAACCACGGTCGGGGTATTGTCTGCCTCTTCTTGCATTAGCGCATAGACTTGACCTTTGTATTGAATCTTCTCTTGTGGAGAAAATGGCTTTTGCTGAGTCTTCTTGGGACAGTTCTTCGCAAAGTGTCCGCCCTCGCCGCATTCATAACACTTGCCTTCAGTCCTCCAGCATTCTTGTCCCCGATGGTTGCGCCCACACTGGATACAAAACGGAATCCCTGGCCCGCCCTTTGGAACCGGTCCTTGGCGCGCCACCTTTTCCTTGTCTCGCCTCCCTCTGGCCTGCATAGGCCTCTTGCCCGATGACTTCTGCTCTGCGGCGAACCTATAAATGGACATTGGTTAGGACTTACCCTTATATATCTCCTAACTTTTATGGCTTCATCCATTACCTTGTATTTTCTTGCTCGGTTAGATGAGCAAGCCTCAACGCCGTTGGGTAGGAGCCAGGGTCTTGGGTTGTGACATAGCGTTGGACATTGCTGCGCAACCCATTGACAAATTTCTTCACCTTCCGATGTGCGTCATCGAATAGGTGCGGAGCATATTGGCCCAGAGCTGAAAACTTGGCCTCGTAGTCGGCCACCGACATGCTCCCTTGCTCAAGACTCAGAATTTCTTGCTCCTTTGTGTCTTGCACATGCTCTGGAAAATACTTCTCTCGGAAGACAGCCAAGAACTCCTCCCACAGTATGTCTCCGTCGTGGTAGTCCGCGAAGGTGGTCCGCATCTTGGCCTTCCACTATAAGTCGGCCTGGTCTTGCAGAACATATGTCGCCAGGTTCACCTTTTCCTCTTCGGGACACCGCATTGCATAGAACTTCTTTTCCATTTCGCTGAGCCATGACTCAGCCACCTCTGGACGGCTCTCCCCCTTAAAGATAGGAGGCGCCAACCTTAGGAACCGATTAAGTGCCGGCAAGTCATGACGTGGTGTGGCTACGGGCTGCTGCAGCATTTGTTGCTGCATGGCCTGCATCAACCCTTGGAAGCTCTACATGAACCCTTCTAGGTTGACTCCCGCATTGGGCACCTGCCCACCGCCAACTGTAGGAGCATGGACAGCCCCGCCATATGCCCCATTTGGATCATCTACCCCCGATCCTCTCTCATCCGCCTGGGGAAGATCTATTTGACTTCTTGGCGGCATGGTTCTGAAAAACATACAATAGTTTGAGTGAGAGGGTTTAAATGGTTCCGAACATACTCTACCCTTTACCCACTCTAACCTATCACTTCCTCCACTATGGAACATCTGAAATGGTTGTAACCATGGTTTGTCTCTCGTGCTCTGATACCACGTTGTAATGCCTCGGGATCTGATCCCAATTTTTGGGCATTATTATTATTATTTCTTTTTTATCGGACCCCGAAACAATCACTTTGTACGTATCGCGGAAGCACAATATTATGTAACATATATACATTCACATCAGAGAAAAGTCACAAGTTACGAGAAATGTAGGTAAGCATCTCAACTATTCATAATCTCCAAAAAGAGTACAAGTTCATGTTCCAGATTACACATGAGACCACATGGGCTTTCCACTCCACACCCCTACATATAGCAAAACATTCGACCGTAGCATACCCAGACGGACTGTGCTAACTCTATTCCTCTGCTGCTGCCTCCACCTCAACCTCCTCCTCTATATTTCCTAAAAAACGTGTGTCACAAGGGTGAGTGTGATGCTCAGTAGGCATCCTAAACAAACTGGGGTTAACTTTGCATCTATATAATCATTTATATGTATTTTTTAGATGTTAATAGTATCATAGTTCATTTAATATCATCTACTTAAAATAACTCAAACAAGGAAAGTACAGATTCTTTAACTAGTGTATGAACACCCAGGCATGCAGCAAGACCCCAGCACAAGAACAATTACCTATTATCATATTTTACGAGAGTTCATATTATTGCCATTCATGGAACCGGACAGCTGCCGCAAACACAGGAGGTCCACACACACACAACGAACGAAAGAGTACTGCGCAGACCCGAGAGCAAACTCTCACCTAGCTTCTTGTGGCCCAATGGTGTTACGTATCGCCGTCCCACAAAGGCCCCCCCCATAATGGGACCGAAGACTGAATCAATAGGATTTTAAACCAGGGCGTTACCTGTCGCCATCCCCTGGGATCTTTTACTTCCGCATTGTTACGTATCGTCGTCCCGCAGAAGGGACCGAAGTCCAACCTCACAGAATGCTGCTGTTTTCCCTTCATGGCATACATATTCTTACTTGATATTACAAGCATGATGCTCATCAGACATATTTTCATGATTTTAAGGGGGCTAAACATACTCATAGTCATGCTTCTAATGAGTTACTCATGCTTATAGATATGCTGCTAATAGTTTAAGATGGCTAAACACACCCGTAGTCATGTTCAGGTTACTATATGAAAGTACATGTTCATCCTTCTAGGCTACACATGCATAGAAAATGACTTATATCTAAAAGTACAGAATTTTTGGGTACATGAAACTTTTATAGTGGGTTACTAACTTATCCTTCTACCATTTTCTAATTTTTTAGATTTTTATGAAATAAAAGGCCCTTTCAAAACTCTCCTTTTCTGTGTTTCTGGAAATCTGGACAGACCCACAGGTGCACCCACCTTACCTGGACCTGCTCAGACTTGCCTCAAGGACTTCAACACATGTGCACCGACCTTACCTTGGACCTGGGCAAAACATGCACCGACCTCACCCTGGCCTGGGTAAAACATGCATTGACCTTACTTTGGCCTGGGCAAAACATGCACCGACCTCACTATGGCCTGGGGAAAATATGTACCAACCTCACTATGGCCTGGGGAAAACATGCACCGACCTTACTTTGGCTTAGGCAAAACACGCACCGACCTCACTATGGCCTGAGGAAAACATGCACCGACATTACTTTGGCCTGGGCAAAATATGCACCGACCTCACTATGGCCTGGGGAAAACATGCACAGACCTTGCTACGAACCATATGAAATATGTACAGGCCTTGTCATGATCAACATGAAATATGCACAGACCTTGCTATGAACCATATGAAATATGTACAGGCCTTGCCATGATCAACATGAAATATGCACAGACCTTGCTATGAACCATATGAAATATGTATATGCCTTGCCATGATCAACATGAAATATGCACAGATCTTGCTATGAACCATATGAAATGTGTACAGACCTTGCCTCAAAGGCTGACCTTCCCAGGGGCTGTGCAAATCCTTAGAGACACAGAGGTAACTCGTGGAAGCTAAAAACTTAATGAAACCAAAAACCAAAAGGAACATGGTGGTGGTACTCACGTGTCCTTAATCCCTCTTTAAAGTGTATAAAATATATTTAAAACTGTTCTAATGCATCATTGACCCCTAAAATTTAAGGTTAGGTGCCTACCTTTGAGGTGCTAACCGATGATCTGGGGATAATATCCACACCCCAGATCCTCCTCAACTTTACCCCTTTCGATCTGGGGATGAGATCCATACCCCAGACCCACCCAAGACTTTGCTGCAGGTTCACCTTTCTACGAAATGCCCAGGTCCTTCACCTCTCTTCCTTACCCAAGGGAAATCGTAGGTGGCAGAAAATGGAAGATTAATGTTGCTAAAAGGCTAACCACCCATGACACCCCCCTCCTTTTATAGTTTCTTTCAAGTCTCCTAAGGTTCTCCTACGACCCAGAAGGCTCCCACCTGCTTCCCATGGTCGATGGTTTAAGGAAGGTTAATACTAAGCATCCTTTCAGTTTGAACAGAGGTGACCCTTCATCTACCCAGTCATAGATGTGGGTGGGCGCACTTTTCTGTTGGGTTTGGGGTTGGGATGTCTGCGTATGAAATCAAGAGGACTTCTTGATCTAACTCTGGGCCTTGGTTTCATCGAATTTCCTTATTCTTAACCCGAGTTATGATTTTTGCAAGTTTATCATTTATTCTCCCTTATTCAAATTGTGACCTTTCAGTAGCCCAAGGTAATCCGGACACAACTCTATTATCAGTCCGCATTGGGCCTCGACCCCATCATAGAAGTTGTAGCTGACATCCTACTCGAAATTTTGGCCTTAGTTTCAGGTCATTTCATTAACAACAGGAGAAGTTATGAATTTCCCATTAATTACCTTTGAATTTCCCCAACACTCACACCCCTTCATGACAGCTGTCAGCCAAAGGGCTCCGGGCCCAAGTTCTGGTGTGAATTGGGCTTCCTCCCCAACAAAGGAGTTTGGGCTAAGGGCCCATGCTTTCTAACGAGCCTAGTTTCATCCTTTTCTGATCTTCCTATGTTAAGTTATGGGTTTTCTAAGGATTCTTAATTAATCCATCCAGATTTTCGGCCCGTTGAGCCTTATGGGTCCGAATTATACCCGATTGGCTAATTCCCATTTAGCGGTCATAACACATGCAATATAGCTCCCCCATTTTATTTAAAGTGAAGGGACATGTGTACGAAAAGTGCAGGTGAGTCAGTAAAACCAGGATGCTCATGTGTACACATAGGGGATTGTGCAATCATATAGGTGAATTAAGCAAAAGCCAATACAATCAATCAATTTTCTGAATACATATTAAATCAAATTACCATATGTGAGTGAATAACATGAAAATAGGCTTTAGCCATATGGATATCCAGATTTTTAATTAAACACAAGAGAGATTATACAAACTGCATTTTATTTTAAGAAAATAGCATATTGGAGGCTACGCTCTGCCACAATGAGATTTTCAGAATTTTTCAATTCAAAAATTTTCACAATGACAATCAGAATTTTTTCTTGAGTGATCAAGTTCAAATAACTCATTTTTACGTGAGGAGACACATGGAGCTCATGCCAGACTCCCCGGTTACTCAGAGTATTAACCGTTTCACTTTCTTTTGAGCAGAGATATTATAGTACAACACCTTTCTGAAATGAACCACATCACGTCTTAGGTGACATGTGCCCAATTTACTCAGTGTGACTAAACATTGCTCTGCCTTTCATTTTTCATCTTCTTTCAACAAATAGGCAGGCAGCTTTTTCCTCAACTGCCTCTCTAACAAACATGCAGCAGATTTAATATCTCTAAAGTGTTGAAAGGAAATTCCTATATCCTTATGACTAACACTCTTTTTCACATTTTGTGCAAGAAGTGTGCGAATTTTATTTAGTATGTATATCGAAAATATTATGAGCACATAACAATGCAGCTCCCCCTATCTAGATGCACTTATCAAATATTTACTCCCTCTGAGTGTATGACAAGAAACACACTTGTTAAGACTCAGATGCAATATTAATTATCAAGGGAGTATGAGGTCTTAGAATTTTCAAAGAAGGGGATGTAGCATATAATAACATGCAAGCACACAGTGGGAAAACATGCAAATATGCATCATAGAATGCACCATGAATGCAAAATTTTAGATTTTATTTAAATGTTCCAATGTACCTAATGCATAAACTCCATATGCATGCAACCTATAACAACATGAGAGTGCAATGCAAGATGCAAAAATAAGATGCCAAAACTTGATTTTCATAACATCGTGACAGATTTGCACAAGGAAACATACACATTTAAATGATGAACAACAACCATTTTTAGAAATTTACCTTCTTGAAACAAGAAAGATTTTCAGATTCAATTTGAAAACACATGCAAATCAAGACAAACTGATTTCATTCAAAAACCATGTTTCCAGATACGCCAAACAATTCAATTTCTGAATTTTGGTATAAGGCGGAGAACTTTGATCCTAAGATCACCTCACGCATAATGATAGCTTCCTGACATAATTAATATGTCATTTCACATATCACATTTGATATACCAAAAATTCATTCAACGAAAGCATGAATGGCTTGTAAAGAATTTATAATTTAAAGCATAACAAACTAGCAGAGGGAAAATATCAGAAACACCAATTTGACAACAAAGAAGTAAAGTCGGGGTATTACCATACGAGTATGCCTTGTTCCATTTTATTGGGACCCCTTTCAATTTATTTCCTCAAGACACACTTGCATCAAGATCAACTCATTTGACGGATTTTGGCACCCAAGCCTTCTTGGGTCCTTGGATGTTAGTAGCATTTCTTCCATAAGTTTTCTTTGACATTTTTATTGCCACCATATCATCATTCTTCATGATCCTGCAGTCCTCAATGACATGGCCATGGTTTCCACAATAAAAGTATTTAGGGGTGGCATTTCTAGCAAAAGATTTCCTTTTAGCATGATCAAAAGAGTTTTCAAAAATATTCCTTCTTCTATTTTCAAAAGGTCTAGATTTAACAAAATTAAACCTAAGAAGCATGGAAATTATCAGTTTTCAAAAACCAACACTCTTTCATAACATGCACGTACTTCCTACAATGATAGCAACAATGAGAAGTAGTTCAAACAAATGATTTTTCATTATGAGCATAAGTTTTTCCAAAGAACTTTCCCTTGTTAGATGAAAACCTTTGAGCACGATAAGCATGTTTGTCACTGAATTTTCTTTGAACATTAAACTTAGCATTCATGGCATGAAGTTCATCTTTTTACTTCACAAAATAACTTTTCATCACATGGCCAAATTTATGACAATAGAAGTAAGAAATATTTCATTGTCTTTTAAAAGAAGATTTATCTTCACATGCACGTTGGTCATCCTTTTTCATGATATTACAATCATCCATGACATGACTAATTTTATTACAATAAAAGTAAGAAATATTTCTTTTTATCTTGAAAGCATGTTTATCTTTGCAAGCATTTTCATCATCCTTTTTCATGACAACACAATCATCCATCACATGTCCAGACTGATCACAGTAAAAATAACTCAAATTTTTAATTTTTGGGACATGTGCATGTTTCATGTGACTATTGCAAGCATCAAATCTTTTGTTACTAGGTTGAGACTGAATTTTGGAATTTCGTTTCTCAACAACTGATGCATTTGAAATATGAGAGGAACATGATGCATGCACAAATGATGTTTGTGTTTTCAGGACCAAAAGCCTTCTTCTTTGTGGGTTCATACCCAAGACCTTCTCTTTGAAAATTTACCTTGGTCCTCAATATCTTGTTCAAATTTTCCTTCCCATTAACAAACTTAGACAAAGATGCATTTAAATCAACAATTTCAGATTCAAGTGAAGCAATGTGTAAATCATAGCTAGCTATTTCTTGTTCACTGTAAACTACACATTCATTCAGCACTCTATTTGCAGTTCTATAGCTTTCAAGTTCTTGCTCTAGCACATGCAATTTTTTCACATTCATCAACAACCAATCTTTTTCCCATTTCAAAAATAAGCAATTTTTCAGACATGGTTGTATTTAAATGTTTCAATTTCTCATTTTCAGATTTCAACAATGCATTTTCTTTTTCAAATTTTTCAAAACATTTCATGTTGCCTTCAAGTAAAGAAATTTGAATTAGCATAGCACCATTGTACTTTTTAAGCTCTTCATTTTCATCCATGATGCTCTTGCTATCAATTTCAGAATCAAGTAATTTCTCAAACAATTTTTCATCGTCAGACAGCGAATCTAACTTGTTTCCAAGACACTTTTCGGTTTCTTCAAGCAATGAAATCTTAGACAACAAGGATTTGTTTTGTTCATGCAATTCATGACACTCATTTTCATAATCCAAACATCTATTAGATTTTTCAAGGATAGCATATTCTTCACGCATGTTAGAAATATCTTCTTCAAACAATTTTGTTTTGGATTCCAGAAGTTCATTTTGACTTTCTAAACTTTCAATTTTTGATTCTAACAATGTGCACTTTTCACAATAAATATTAGCATGCACATTCTCATTAGTTTTCTTTTTTAGAGTTTTATTTTCAGATTTGAACTTCTTATATTTTTCATGCAAATTAGCGTAAGCTAATTCCCATTCGTCAACAGAAAGCTCTTCAGACTCAGAATTTACCTCCTTTGAAATTTTCGTCACCATGAGCCATTAAGCATGGATCCATCACTTCTTCTTCATACTTTCGCGCCAACTTGTCCCAAAGGTCTCTTGTTGAACTACAAGGAGAAATACATGAAAGTACATCACATTCAATGTTATCCTTCAGAAAATTTAAAGCTCGAAGATTTTCATTTGCAGAATGTTTATATGGTTCTTCACATATGACTTTCCAAATATAAGGCTTATGCAAATCAAGATAAACACACATAGCATTTCTCCAAGAAATGTAATCATGACTATCAAAAATAGGTAAGCAATTCATCGACATATGTTCAGGAGAAAAATTCATGATTGTAGAATGCACTGGTATCACTCTGTAGATCGTGAGATCAAGGGACAACAGAGCCTCGCTCTGATACCAATTGTTGGGGTCCCGTAGTGCAAGAACACGGATCTAGAGGGGGGGTGAATAGATCCCTCTACTAAAAATATGTCCAATTAAAAAATTAAACCTACTCGCAGCAGAATTAGCAAGTTTAACAAGATTGAAGAATTTAAACTAAGCTGAATAAACTTAATTTTCTCAATCTCACTGAGCTCACACGATTGCGTAAATAGATTAAATGGTGATGCACACAATCACATAATTCAAACCATGAGACACGGAGATTTTTAAGGTGGTTCGGGACCATGACGAGCTCCCTACGTCCACCCCTCACCAAATCGGTGAGGCTTCACTACTGTTAAAAATAGCCCGGGGAAAAATCCCCCCACACACACGGAGCCAAGCTCCAACACACACGTAGGGCGATGCCTACACAACCACACGGGAGTAAACTCCCAACCACACACGGGGAACACACCCCAAGTAACGCCCAAGCACACAAGCGGATATGCTCTGCACAAAACAACGCACAAGCATCAACACAAACACTCGGAGAACCCTTTCTCCAAATCTCCACACAAAAATCCTTTCAGAAGTTTATGAAATAAAGACAAATAGATACAATGAACCCCAAACAAACTCTAAAGATTGAAATGAAGAAGATGTAGCATGTATGAACCTCCCCCTTTTAGAAATACTCCGACTCTTCTTGGCTCGTTGTCGGATGGTCGCGATTTCACCATCATCTTGCTCCTCTCATCATTCTGCTCCCTTTTCTCTTCTATCACGAGCTCCAAATCTTCATGGATGTAGTTGATAGCCTCCTTGCAAGAGCTCCTCTTCCTTTTCCCCCTTTTCTTCTCCTGCAAGAAAAAGTAAATAAGCATTAGGGTTCCTCTCCTTACAAAACTCGGAGTTCACATTCATATATAGAGAGAAAAGGCCAAATGACTCATATAACCCTCCTAAAACATGTTAGAAACATCCTCATAACATTAAGAACCTTTGGGGGGTAGTTTGGTAAAGTTTCATAGGGTTTAGAATGGGTTTAGACACTTTACGGAACTCCCGTTCCAGAAGGGTCGACCCTTGGGCAACCAGAGGGCGGCCAGACTAAAATAAACACCCCATCTCACAGTGGTCGACCCCTGGGGTCGACCCTTGCAGTGGGTCGACCCCAGGGGTCAACCCCTGCAGGCAGGCTTCTAAAACTGGTTTCTGTCTTGAACAGAAACACTGAGGGTTGACCCTGAGGGTTGACCCATGCCATAAAAGCTTGAAAAAAACTTCCAAACCTCCATGAATTCATGAAAAAATAAATGATTAAATGTTACTATAATCCATTGATGATCAACCATGAATATTCAACCTGAAACACATGATAACGCACGAGGTTAGATGAGAATCAAAATTCTTACATCAAGTATTAACACTTAGAACTTGTTTCCATCAAAATACATCATTGAACCCATTCAAACATGTATTTGGCTTCTCATATCAATCAACAAAAATGAATTCCACCAAATGGCAAGGTTTTGTTATGATAAACATGAATCCATCATTCAACCAAATATAATGACATGGGAGCTTAACCATTCAATCGTATTCTTATATCTTTCATAATTTCAACATCAAGATGCTTCAATACCCAAATGTTAACAATCATGCCAAATGCAAAGCATGTAGAAAAGCATGGGAACTCATTCATTCAAACGGCATTCTTGTTGATAAAAACTAACGTTCATGAAGCATTATTTTCATGAGGAGCATTGTTATAAACAAGGGATCTTCTTGAATCTTCCAAGCAACCAGTTAAGGCAAATACAATGGTATTGTAGCTCAATCAATCATTTAGCATTTGCCGAAGTACACATGCATAACATGACGCTCAATATGACATTTATCCAAGCATATTTTTCACAAAATATTTCTCATTCAATACAAAGCAATCTCACCAAGTGTATATGCAATGTATATGCAATGTGCTAGCATCATTCCATCACAAGGCAACCAAAAACCATTGACATTAACAGTCCACGTGGAAACACATATATAGAGAGCCACACAAAGTCACAGATGCACCCACATGATGAAATCACAATAACAACATTTTATAATCATCAAAATCACATACACAATAATTATGATTCAATAAAGTTAAGGTTTTTGGATTATACCCTCTTATGTTCACTTTTATGTGTTAATGATTAGCGCTTTGATTACATTGCTTGCTTGCGGCATACTAGTCGACTGTTCACATTCCCAAATATCTTCTCCTGTACTTATATCTCGGGGCATGACAGAGATGGGCGTTGTGAGACCTTGATGGTCGTGGTTGGGGCCCGTCTGGGGCTGACAGTCAGGTGCCGGAGGCACCATTGTGATTGAATGAGATGGGCGCCGTGAGACCTCGATGGTCATTCTCAGGGCCCATTGACAGAGGCTGGTACCTGACACTTCATCTTGCGCCTAGACTCGTGAAGTATGCCCATTATTCGGGTAACAGCACTGAGGGCATGCTTATCGAGGTGACACTATAATGGTACACGATCATCGAGGTAGGGATCAAACATGGTGCTCTCATCAAGCAACATCCGATAATGTACGATTATCGAGGCAGAGGCCAGGTAGGGTGCGTGCTTTCATTAAGTAGCATCCAGCAATGCGCAGTTATCGAGGCAGAGGTCGGGCAGGGTGCTTTCATCAAGCAGGGTCCGATAGTGCATGAATATCGAGGCAGAGCCCAAACAGAGTGCTTCCATCAAGTAGTGTCAAGGTCATGCACGAATATGGAGGCAAAGCTCCGACAGTATGCCTTTATCAAGTCACACCTAGGGTTGTGCATGAATATCGAGATAGGGCTTCGATAAGGTGCCTTCATCGAGTCGCATCTAGGGTCATGCACGAATATCAAGATAAGGCCCAGGTATAGTGCTTTTGTCAAGTGGCATCCGAGATCATGCACGAATATAGAGATAGTGCCCAACAGAGTGCTTTCATCAAGCAAGATCTGGGGCCGTGCATGATTATTCCATGACATCTAGGGTGCGTTCATCATAGCAGGGGGGCCACCTTTTAGGAGGTTTGTGTTTTGGCTAGACGATGTATAAGGGACAATCATGCAACATGTCTCCGATGTGAGCCTAACAAACACAAAACCAGCCAACCAAGTCCTTCGCACGCCTTTTTAGTCCCGGGGGTGAGCTCTATGTATCTTATGACCCTTGGGCACCCCATGGGGGGTTTTATAGAGTTAGGAGGGGGATTTACGAGGACCAGGCTGGGGGGGGTCAGCCTGGTCCGCATAAAGGGGGGATTTATGCGGGTTTGACTGGCCCTTTTTGCTTTGATTGGAACTCTGAGAACGTGGTCGCCTAGGAGACCGCATTCTTAGTAACACGTGGGCTTTATGCGGGTTTGACCGGGGGGTTTTGGTTTGACTGGGATCTCTGAACGTGGTCGCCAAGGGAACCGCGTTCAGGAATGGGTTGAAGAGGTTGGGGGCTTCCTGGTCTGAGTAAACCTCTCTTAGGGGGGTCGGATGGACCGGAATGGTGGGATTTGACCTGGAAGAGTGGAAAAAGTCATGTAGGTCCTACTGGGGGTTAAAACGGGCTGGGGAAAGGGGTTTAGACGGGCCATGGCTGCATGGGCTCGGGATTAGGTGACTGGAATGATTGGTTGGGTTCAAGGGTTTGGGTTAGCTGGGGTTTATGAGGGTCAGGTGGACTGGGTGAAGACATAACTTACTTGAATCTAGCTCCGGATCGGCTGAACTCAGTGTTCGTCAATGCTTCATCTTGAACGTGGTGAGCCCAGGTGTGATGTGACTTGTTGGATTCGTCGGTGTCAAGCCGCTTGCAGAGGGTGTATCGGGAGTTGTCCCCTATTTTTCATCATGCATCGCGTGACGCGATGGGTTGCTGGGAGTCCTGGGTTGGCTCGGTAACTAGGGTGTCAGCATGATGACCCCCGCTTCATGGTGAAGAGTGGTATGGGATGGTAGGCTGTCCTGAGCCCCGGGTTAACCCAGTTGTTGAAGTGCCAGCGGTGTGATACCATATTCAGGGTATTCGGGGGTGATCCCCGAATATTTATAGAGTGCCGTTCGGTACGGCAGGTTGTGCCGAACATTGGATCCGACTTGGTTATCGGGAAGCTGGCTGGTGTAGTGTCCTTTGCTCGAGGATGATCCCCGATCGTTATGTTGTGCTGTTGGATTAGACGAAATGTCTCGATTTCTGAGCTCAACTCGACTGGTAGAGCAACTTTGGCGTTGTGCCATTTTGCTCTATTTAGGAAGTATTTTCCTATGCTTAATCCTTGATTAATTCAAGAAAATAAGCACGTACCAACAAATGCCCCCCACGGGGTGTGCGTCGGAGGCGAAGACGACGGCGTGCGGCCCGTGCGCCTTGCATTTTTTGATTTCTCCCGACCTTATCGGCGTTGTGGGAGTTACTTGTTCTGGGAGTTGATGCTCTTATTGCGATCGTCCATGCGATGATGGCACGTTTGAAGAAGACCATTGAACCTGGGAGGCTGTAGAGATGAATTCTGGAGAGATCTGGGTTGCTGGCGGGCAGTTTGCCAAAGCCGCTGAGGGCGTGGAGCTGGTGGAGACGGCGTGTATTGGATACACGCGAGGTGCTTGAAGTTGTAGCCCGTTATTCATGACTTGGGAATTCTGTTCCCGTTTATCTCATGTGTTGGGCATGTGGCAGAGGTGCACAGGGCCTGCGCCATGGAATTAGTTTGGTCTAGTCACCGAACTCTCCTTGTAGGTGGCCACTTCCACGGTTGACGGTGTGACTGGACTTGGCGCTTCTACTGAAGGCAAAAAGAGGCCAGGGGAGCCAGATGTTACAATCCTCCTGGATTTGTTGCCTGTGTTTGGGGGCCTATCTTGTGTAGCGGGCTTTGTGGATTTTCTGAGGTGAGGCGGCCCGCTGGAAGGAACCCTCCCCCATTAGAAATCGGGACAAGGGAGGCCAGGACTGTCGAGCCCATCCCGCCTTGTAGGGTGACTGGTGAGTAGTGGGGGACCCCTTGTGGCTCCCTTTTATCATCTGAGGTCGTATTGGCGGGGAGCCATGTTGTGCCCCCAGAGGTGGACTTGTAGACTGAGATTTATGTTTTCTTAGATTTTCCACATTGTCTATGTCAAGGAGTGCTATGAGTATTTTTCACTCCTTGGCATGTTCCTCTGTGAGCCTGACCGTAGCCGACGATGCTCAGTAGGGGGCACGAAATTTCCCCAGCCTTGGGAATTAGAGGGCCACCTATCCTTCGACTTTTGGGACCGCTAGTCGGCAATGAGATGGCCTGCTATTTTGATTGTGGTGAAGCCTGTGGTTGGTCGCCAGCGGCCTACCACCACTGTGGTGGTTGCTTTTTTTGTAGGGTGCTGGCATTGTTCATTGACTGCCTGTAGGAGTGTATTGGCCAGGCCTGGCGTTGACCATCCTATGCGACGGGCTGGTCATACCTCTGAGGCGTTGTAGCTGGAGTTGTGTTGTGGACTTGCCTCGACGAAGTGTGCTAGTTCGTTGTTGATGAAGACCTACCACATGTAGGTGTGTTGGCTTGATGCTACTGGAGGCGAGACTCGGAGAGGCATGTTGGCCTGGTGTTGCTGGGGATCAACCTTGGTGAGGCATGTTGCTAGGGGCCTACCTCGTCGAGGTGTCTTGGCTTGATATTGCTGGAGACCTACCTCGGGAAGCATGTCGGCGTGAGGTTGCTGGAGACCTGCCTCGGCGAGGCGTCTTGATCTATGGTTATTGGAGACTAGCCTTGGCAAGGCATCTTGGTCTGAGGTTGCTAAAGACCTGCCTAGGTGAGGCGTCTTGGCCTGAAGTTGCTGGAGACCTACCTCGGCAAGGTGTCTCGGCCTGAAGTTCCTGGAGACCTGCCTCGGTGAGGTGTCTCGGCATGTGGTTGCTGGAGACCTGTCTCGGTGAGGCGTCTTGGTCTGAGGTTGCTGGAGACCTGTCTCGGTGAGGCATCTTGGCCTGAAGTTACTGGAGACCTGCCTTGGCGAGGTGTCTTGGCCTGAAGTTGCTGGAGACCTATCTCGACGAGGCGTCTTGGCCTGAAGTTGTTGGATTTGCCCTCAGAGAGGCATGTTGGCTTGGAATCGTATTCGGTCGATCCTTGCAGTGTATGGCCAAATGTTGATGCTACCGGCTAACCATCATGGTGAAATAGCCGAAGTCGAGGTTGTCCGACCCTTTAAAAAGTACAATGGCCACAATTGATGTTAGACACATAATCATCATAGTGTGGTGGATGGTACCTATTAGTGTGCTGGTTGACCGTCGAGGTGTATCGACTAGGAACCCCGCTCGGCTAATCATTGAGGTGCATTGGCTGGGAACCACGATCGGCTGATCACTAAGGTGCTATCGAAGGTATTGTCACTGGCTGACCATTGAGGTGTAATGATCAGAGAGTGTGATAGACTGACCCTTGGGGGTGTGTTGGTCTAGGGTTGTTGTAGACAGGCCTTCGAGGCATATCCGTATGTAAGGCATCTCGACTGGTTCATGTGGTTGTTGTTGTTGTTGATCTGCCTGTGAGGCGTAGTGGCCTACTGTTTGAGACTGGGAACTGGATACTGAAAGTCTACCTGAGTAAGGCGTACTGGCCTGTTGTTGGCAATTGGAAGTTGGAGGCTGAAAACCTAGATACTTAGACTGGAGACCTATCTGGCTAAGGCGTGTTGGTCTATTGCTAAAAGCTAGAAGTTAGAGGCTAGAAATTGAAGGCTGAAAACTGGATACTGGGGCTAGAGGCTGGGACTTAGATATTAGATACCGGGACTGGAGACTGGGTACTGGGACTAGAAATTGGGAACCAGAGGCTGGAAGCTGGGTGTTGGAGCTGAAGACTGGGGTTTGAACACTAGATACTGGGACTGGAGACTGGGTACCGGGACTGGAAATTGGGAGCTGGGTGTTGAGATGGGAGACTAGATACTGGGACTGACAACTGGATACTGGGAACTGGATATCTAGACTAGATACCAGGACTGGAGACTGGGATCTGGCTATTGGGTACTGGAACTGAAGGCTGGGACTGAGATCTAGATACTGGCACTAGAGACTGGAAACTGGGACTAGAGACTGGAAACTGGAAACTAGACATTGGATGCTGGGATGGGAAGCTACGATTTGGACACTGGGCACTGGGACTGGAGGCCTTCCCTTATGAGGAGTGCTAGTCCATTGCTGAAAACTAGAATTGGAAATGGGAAATCAGAAATTAGATGTTGGGAACTGGGGGCCGGAACTAGATACTAGGATCGGAGGATGGGATTAGATACTAGCTACCTAGACTGGGGACTGGGGGTTGGATGCTGGGTACTGAAAACCAGAAGTTGGAAGCTGGATACTAGAAGTTGGAAGGTAGAGATTGGAAACTGAAAGCTGGATATTGGAGAGTGGAAGCTAAAAATGAGATACTGGAGGCTGGAGGCTGGAAGCTGGATAATGAAAATTGGATATTGGAGGCATGCCCATATGAGGCGTGCTGACCCATTGTTGGAACTAGAGCTGGAGGTTAGAGACTAGATACTGGGAACTGGATCCTGGGAGCTGGATACTAGCAGATGGATACGATAACTAGATGCTAGAATCTGGATATTGGAACTAGAAGCTGGAACTGGAGGCTGGAAGCGGGGTACTGGAGTTGGATACTGGAAATCGTGGCATTTGAACTCGATGTTGGAGGTTGCGTACTGGAAACTGGATACTGGAAGTCGGATATTGGAGCTGAGTATTGGGAATTTGATACTGGAAGCTGGATAGTGGAAGTTGGGTACTGGAAATTGGATACTGGAAGCTGGATGTTGGAAACTGGGTACTCGAGATTGGATATTGGAAGCTGGATATTGAAGGCTGAGTGCTAGAGGCATGCTTGAAAGAGGCATGTTAACCTGAATGGCTGGAGACTGGAAGCTGGAGGCCAACCCACAAGGTGGTGTTGACCTAGAGGACTGGAAACTGGAAGCTGGAGGCCGACTCGCGAGAGTGCATTGGCCTATGTTACTGAAGAGTAAGGGCTAGAGGCCGGCCCGTGGAGGTATGTTGGCCCATGTCGCTGAAGTTGTTGGAGGCTGACCCGTGAGGGTGTGTTGGCCTACATTGCTGGGAATTGGAAGCTGGAGGCCAACCCGTAAGGGTGTGTTGGCCTGTATTGCTGGAGGCTGGAGGCCGGCCCGTAAGGGTATGTCGGCCCGTGTTGCTAGAGTTGACGGTGGATCCTGAGGTATGTTAGCCAGAGACCAGTTACTGGCCAACTGGTCACCGAGATGTTGTTAGCGACTGACCGCTACGATGCTGTACTCAGAGGATTGGAACTGGAGTTGAAGCTGGCCGACTGATCATTGGGGTGTTGTAGCTAGAGACTAGGGCTAGAGCTGGAGCTGGCCGGCTGACTGTTGGGGGTGTTGTAGCTGGGGAACTGGAACTAGAGCTGGAGCTGGCCGGCTGACCATTGGGTGTTGTAGCTAGAGACTGGGGCTGGAGCTGGAACGGGCCGGCTGACCGCTGGCGGTGTTGTAGCCGGGAACTGGGACTGGAGCTGGCCGGCTGACCGCTGAGGTGTTATAGCCAGAGACTCGGACTGGTCGACTGACTACTTAGATGTGTAGCCTAATGTTGGAGCTGGCGACTGGAACTGGAGCTGGAGCTGGCCGGCTGACTGCTGATGCGTAGTAGCCGGAAGACTGGGACTGGTCGACTAACCACTAAGGTGTGTAGCCGAATACTGGAGCTGACAACTGGAACTGGAGCTGGCCGGCTGACTGCTGATGCGTAGTAGTAGAAAGACTGGGACTGGTCGGCTGACCACTAAGGTGTGTAGTCGACCACTAAGGTGTGTAGCTAAATACTGGAGCTGGCGACTGGAACTGGAGCTTGCCGGCTGACTGCTGATGTGTAGTAGCCGGAAGACTGGGACTGGTCCGCTGACCACTAAGGTGTGTAGCCGAATACTGGAACTGGCCGGCTGACTGCTGATGCGTAGTAGCCGAAAGACAGGGACTTATCGACTGACCACTAAGGTGTGTAGCCGGATACTGGAGTTGGAATTGGCGATGATCGACCCTCGAGAGTGTAATGGCCACCATTGTTGTGAAGTGATGTTGATCTCACTGTCGCGGGACATCACGATCGATGGCTTTTCATCAGTGAGGCATAGTAGAGGAAAGGGGTTTTTTTTTAATTCTCTTTACCATCTCCATCGCCCTTGCGGGTTTTCGTCAAAGCTGCCCCCCTTTTGCTTTTTTCGGTATGCCCCCTTGCTGGTTTTTTCCACACCGAGGGGTTACCCGAATTTACTGAGGTGCACGGAAGGGACTTAAACCGGCGCGCCACCCTCAACATCTTAATCCGGCGCCCCCATAAACCGGCGCGCCCCCATTTCCCCATTTGCCCTTGAGGTTGCCTTAATACGGCGCACTACTATTCCCTTGGCTTTAAGCCTTTCCCCTCATCCTGATGCTAATCCGGCGCGCTCACCTCCCGCGCCGGTTTAACCCCATCCTGTCCCGTCGGCATGACGATGCTCTGTTTTGCATCATTATGGCGTGCAGAGGACATTCAATGCCCATAACTCTGCTTCTACCTTCGTTCGACAACACACAAGCAGTAGCAACAAGGCAAGCTCCGGCAGATCTCTGAGCGTCCCATCCTCGGACGAGCAGCAGTGTACGGGACAAATGAACAGCGTCCAGCACAGTCGGTCAACTCCCGACTTCGTTGCGGACGAGGTGGAAATGGCAGGAAGGCTCCCAGGCTGGCTGATGTATATAAGGGGCAGCATTGTGAAGCCGGAAAGAAAGAAGAGGAGGTCAATAGAAGGGAACAGAAGAAAAGAGAAGAGGAAGGTTGAAGAAGGAGAGGAGAGAGGTCTTCTCGAGAGCTCTCCAGCCTCCAAAGAGAAGAAGCTACAGCCATCCGTTCACGCCTGCAAGGTGAAGAAAGAGAGGGAGAGGGTGAGAGCAAGAGAGGGGAGAGAGGGGGGGAGAGCTTGTGCTTTGTTCCTTCTTCTCCCCCGCCGATGTATCTTCTTCCCCCACCTCAACATTTAGCTTTTCTTTTATCTTCTCCATTGTATTCTTCCTTCCCTTTCCCTTGAGGATGAATAAAATAATGACTTTGTGAGCATGCGCAGTGTTCTATGGCTCTGATCCTTTCCCCCCCTTTTTTTTCTTCCGTTTTATTTCTCTGGTTCTCTGAATCACCTGGGGTCCTCGGGAGCTTGCCCTTTTGTGGCATGAACTCTGAGGGAACCCGTTCGAAGGGTGAACAGTCATGGCCACCTGCGGCCTACATCTGTCCCGTTCCACGAAGTCATCACCCGTGAGTTGTGAGAGCTCTTGAAGGCTAGTCCTCGAGCTCTCCAGCACTCACATCTGGGTTATTGGACCGCCATGAGGTCTAGATTTGAGGTGCACCCCGGAGTTATCCGTTTGGTGTTCCTTATTATTCTCTGGCAACTCCCAGTTCAGGGGAGGTGCTGCCCAAATTTCGCCAGGATGAGAACACTCAAGAACAGACGAACAGGATGAGTTCTCTGAGCATAAGAACAGCTGAACAAGCCAAGGCCTCTGGGAGTAAGAACAGCATATGTCTGAAGCCGTCTCTGAAGCAAACTGAACAAGTTCCTGCATAATCCCTCTTAATAAGATATTCAATCCGCATGCTCGTTCGTCTTAATAAACGATCAGAAAGCTTTAACCACCTTCTCTATCAACTTAATCCATCAACTAAGTGAATAAACCAACCAAAATATCAATCTGCAAGTTGAAGAAACGAGAAACAGAGCAAAAGAATCAAACAGAGCAAAATAAAACCTCGAAGATGCTTAATCCGGCGCCCCCCTAATCCGGCGTGGGTTAATCCGGCGCGCTACCCCCCCGCGCCGGTTTAACCCCACACTCAAAACCCATTTCATTTCCTTTGCCACTAACCGGCGCGCTATACTGTTCATTGCCCTATTCCGGCGCGCCCGTGGAACCTTTTCCTTCTTGCCATTAACCGGCGCGCTCCCCCTTGGCATCCATATTCCGGCGCGCCCCAACTTGCCACCTTAGCCGGCGCGCTCCCCCCTTGTGCTCCCTTATCCGACGCCCTCCTTCGAAGCTCTTATCCTGCGTGCCTCCCCTCTTGCCCACTTCGAAGCTCTTAAAATTTTTGTTCCGGGGGCGCTGCCCCCGAAAACCCCCACAAGGGGCGTTGCCCCCTTGACCCCCACGACCTGACCAGGCAGGTCGAACCCCGCGACCTGACCGCGCAGGTCGATCCGCGTGTGAGGGCGCACGTTATTGAGCTCGGACTACGCATTTAACAATTCACTCCCTCGGACTGGGTGCAAAGAGAAAATCAACGACGCCTTATGGTATCGGACGTGGTTTACGGAACTTCCGACATGGCCATAATCCGAAATCATCTCCGGCCAACAGTCTATCAACTCGACCCATCCCTACCGGGATCCAATCTCGCATTCTCATTAAACTTGCCTTGTTCATGGCAAACATTCGCGCGGTTTTGCTACCGTCTTTTATACTACAAACACGGACCTTCATCCGAACATGAAGTGGCCCATGAGTGGCCGACATAGTCTTAGCGTTCACGTCCCGATACGAGTTTCTAGCATAGTTCGTCTTTCACTATCCTCCTGCATTATTAATATTCTCTGTAGGCCGTAGGGCCCTTATTCCCGGCAATCAATCAAGGGTGTTCCCCCGTAAGGGGGATGTTAATAACGTCGTGGCCTTTACGGCACGGCGGGTTTCGGTCCCGACACGAACTACACAATCGTCTGATTAGTCAGATCGAGCGCACCATGGGCTTCCATGAAGCCCGAATAAATCGTCACTTTGTGACTGACACGCCCTCGCACTAAATAGAAGAATTAACCCCGATCAACAAATGAACGGATCCCCCCCTCCGAATTTTAGTGCATCCACAGCGGGACATCGCGATCGATGGCTTTCATCAGTGAGGAGTAGAGAGGAAGGGGTTTTTTTTAATTCTCTTTACCATCTCCATCGCCCTTGCGGGTTTTCGTCAAAGCTGCCCCCCTTTTGCTTTTTCCGGTATGCCCTTGTGGGTTTTCACACCGAGGGGTTACCCGATTTTACTTGAGGTGCCCTCGCAGGTTTTCACCTTTGCTGGGTTGATGGCAATTTTTGCCCTCAGTAGTCCCGTGGAGGGAGTTGACAGAGGCCGCCGGGGTATCTCTATTTTTAACCCCATTTTTTTAAATTGGGATCCTTGTGGCTGCCGTCCGTAGCGTGCTGCTGTCAGGGGACGTGACCTGAAGTTTATGTTGTGTATGGTTTGTCGTCATCGTAGCCATGGTAGCGGCTTTGGCTGGTTACTGAGTAATCTGAAGTTTGACTAGTGATCCGGGAACCAGTGAGTCTTGGTGGCATATTGATGGAGCCATAACTGGGTTTATGGTGGCTTATCAATGATGAGCTGATGATTGGGAGTTCTGGGTTGATGGATCTTTATGATAGATGGATCCAAGGTTGATGTGGTTTAGAGGCCCACCGAGGTGGTGTATAGGCTGAGGTTTGTTGGAATGAATGGCTGGATTAGTGCATGAGTTGCTGATGTATACGGGCCGACCTTGGTGATGTGAGGACGGAGGAGGTGTGAGCCAACTGGGGCGGTGTATGGCTAACTGGGGAGTGTACGATCAATGAGCTAGAGAGGTGTACTAGTCAGAGACTGGTATATACCAACCAAGGAGAGGAGTGGCCCAGGGAACTGGCGTAGGCTGAATGTGATGGTATATAGCCGACAGGGAGGTGCAAGATTTATAAACTGGAGCAGGACATTAGTTAGAGACTGGTACGGGCCAACTGGTAGGGGACATGATTGCTGGAAGGTGGCTAGCTGGCTGCCCCAGATGGGGGGGGGGAGAAATTCTATTTTTGTTCTCTTTACCAACTCTGCCGCCCTTTTGGGTTTTCGTCAGAGCTGGCCCCCTTTTACTTTTTCCAATTCGCCCTTGCGGGTTTTCGCATCGAGAGTTTACCCAATTTTGCATGAGGTGCTCCTGCGAGTTTTCACCTCAACTGGGTTGCTGGCCTTTTTGCCCCCAACCGCCTCCTTGAGAAAGAGGACGACTGAGTCCGCCAGGGTATGTCTATTTTTAACCCCATTTTTTTTGTTTACCTGAGAGCCTCTTGGCTGTTTGGTGACTGGCGTCGGGTGCCCTTAGCTTTCTACTATCGAAGGACACTGCTGGTGAGATCATTGTCGTTGATCCACTGTGTTAATGCTAGAGTTACTTGCTAGGGCTTGGCTAGTCGCCAAGCAATTTGGAGCTTCGCATAGACCTTCAGGCTAGTTGATCTGTGTAGCTTGCAGCTGGAGCTTGTACTGAAGCTTGAATGAATTGACTTTGGTGATGCAAAGGCTGAGGTTATGGGTTGTGGTGGCGATAGGCCAAGAATTGACGTAGGCCGACCAAAGAGGTGTATTGGCCAAAGGTTAGGGATTTAACTAATCGGGAAGGTGTATTGGTCAGGAACTGGGTGATGTGTAGGCCAACCATTGTGGTGTTTTGGCTAGAGATCAGGTGTTTGTTTGACTGTGGAGGTGTTTTGGTCAAGGGTAGGTGCAGGCCAACCGTAGAGGTGTATGGCCGGGGTGAAGGCCGAATAGCCATACAGGCGTATTGGTTGAGGGGATAGAGATTGGCTGCGATGGTGTAAGGCTAGGAGGAAATAGGTGGGTCGACCGTGATGGTGTATTGGCGTGGATGCTGGGAGATGACCGACCGTGATGGTGTATTGGTCAAAGACTGGGTGTAGGCCAACCGTCGTGGTGTGATGGCCAGAGGAAGGTATGCTGACCCACTGTTAGGGTAGACTGGTCAGGGATTCAGGGTGAGGTGGTTGGCTGTTCCTAGTGAGGAAGAGATATTTTTTTTGTTTTCTTTTAACCAGCTCCACCGCCATTTCAGTTTTTCACTAAAGCTGGCAACCTTTTACTTTTTTTGGTGCACCCTTATGGGTTTTCACACCGAGGGGTAACCCAATTTTGCCTGAGACACCCTTACGGGTTTTCACCTCAATTGGGTTTGCGGCCTTGTTTCCCCCAACCACCTCCTTATGGAGAAAGTGGCTAAGTCCACTGGGGCATCTCTATTTTTTGTCCTCTTTTTTTTTGTATTTGTGAGCCTTGCGGCTGTCATCCTTAGCATGTCGCTGTCAGGGGATGTTGCATGGAGGTTGCGACATTGGCAACTTGTTGCTGTTGTAGAAGCGACTGTGGATCGACCCTCAACCTAGTAGCTCGGAGCTTTAGGGTGAATCTGAAGACTGGCTGGTCTTTGCTATAGATGGTTGGGACTTTGACTGGGGTCTGGGTGGCTTGGCCTTAATGAACGTGATGGCCGAAGTCGAGCTTGGACTGAATGTCTGCCTCGGTGTTGGTACCCCTTGGGACATGATAAATACCGAAGGGATAGACCTCCTGCTAGGGTTTGCTGGTAGCCACCAGTGGGGACCCAACGGAGCTTTGTCGATGTCACCAGTTGGCATTGGCAGGGATTCCACCGAGTCGTTGGCCGACGCAGGTGGAGTTTCTTTGGAGCTACTGGGCGGGTGTCGGCGGGATTCATCCCGAATCGTCGATTGACATTGGCAAGGTGGGTTCCCGAGTTACTGGTTAATGTTAGTCCCCCCAGTCTATCAAGAGCTGGAGTCAACCCCGACGGATGCTTCACTGGATTAGTAAGATCTTAAGCTGACAACGGCTCTGCTAGATTTTGAGCTTGGCGCCATCCTGGTGAGTAGAGGGATCTCTTGACTCGTGACCTCCAAATGGGTTGGGCCTCTTTTCTAATGACCCATATTCATTTGAGGGAGGACCGACGCTCGCCCTTGGAGCTGCCCCCCTTGCTTGGGCTTGGAAGGTTGGATACTGGACCGGGGTGGTTGCCCGCGGTGTGCTACTGATGCATCGGCTTCTTTAAGTCTCGTCATGTCTTCTGGAGGCAGGGTCGGCTGTTGACACCCATTTTTTGCCTATGAGTTGAGTCATTCCTCTTACCATCATTTATTGATGTCTCAAGTTGTCCATTGCTCATTGGGCTATTTTCAGGCATGTCTGTGGGCTTATTTTTTGGGTACCTCCCTCCCTAGCTTGGTCTGCTCTTGAGTTCGGGCTTAATGGGCCTTGGTTTCATTCAGTTTTGGGTTAAATGGGCTTATTTATCTCGTCTTATCAAGTTCAAACACCCAGGCTCTACGCGGTCTAACGACCAGCCGTTCAGTCCATGAACGGTCTTCCTTAAACCGTTTACCCATTTATTAGACATTTATTTGATTTTTTTGAATTTCCAACGGCAAGACCTTTACACGATCCACGTTCAGCCATTTAATACATTGAACAGCTTGTATGAAACCGTTCAATCTCCCAGAGTCCTAAGTCGGTTGGTTTTTCAGATAATTATATATTTATCCTATTTTTTTGGATTGATCACCGACAGATGTACACGGTCTATCATTGGACCGTTCCATCATTTTTCAGATAATTTCTATTTTTATTTATTTATCACCGACAACATAGGACGGTCTAGAGATGGACCGTTTAATGGTTTGGGTAGCCTATCGCGCGACCGTGTACATGCTCAAAACCTGTGGATTATGAAGGTTTTCTCTCTCAATTTGTGGCTAAACCTCTAACTTTCTCCACCATTTTCTCTGCGGTTTCTCAACCAAATGGGATGCCATTTGATTCTGGTGGAAGATAAAAGGTTTATCTACGATTTTTGTTTTATCATCTCGGATTAATATCCATCGAGAAATCCAATTTTGAGGTTAGACTTTCAAGGGTCTATAAATAGTACCCTTAGTCCAAGCTTGAAAGGGGGGGGAGATCTAAGGTCGACGGCGAAGCCATGCCGAATTCCAGAATGACCTACAGTCAGGGAGGGAGGGTTTGTACGTCCACATTAGCCTCCGATTCAGGGAGTATTCGGTATTTTTGAGTCTTTGTTTTCACAGTCCCACCATCATTTTCGTCATTGCATGCGTAGTTTTCCTTGTTCCTTTCCACATTTTTCACTCTTGCACTTCATTACACACACCCTCCTATTGTTTTCCATGCTCATAAGGGTTTAAAAACTCCCAGGTATTCTCCATTCCAATTTATTATGTCTATTTTTCTTCTTTCTTAAAGTTACTACACTTCACAGTTCTGATCTTGGGTTTTCCTTTGTGTTTTCCACTGTGTTTTGCAAGTCAGCATCGTACTAGCGCGAGGCCCATCCCCTCTGGCCGGCCGGAAGGGGTGGAGGTTCAGATCCTACTACTTAGTGGGTGGTGGAACATCGTGGTTTAGTTTCGTCCGTTTTAAGATGAAAACGGTTCTTCACTAACCACGCTGTGCCTTTACACGGCTCCCTTCGAACCGTTCTGATGTCCACTGCTCTTCGTCCCGTGTTCCTTCTCAGCACTGGTGAGCGGTCTGTCGACCGACCGTCCATTAACAGGATGGTTCTTCTTGAGCCATTTATCTCCGCAGTGTTGCTTGCAGGCGAGTGTCTCCCCTTTTCCAAGGTACGGTGTATTTATTTACATTCAGAGCCTTGGTGGCGATCACGACCCACATACATTCACACCTTTCTGTCCTTCTAGTTTCATTTTGTTCGTGTCTTACATAGACTTAGGAGAAGGATAAGGAAGGACCACAAAAGGAAAGGATCAAGTGGGAAGGACATATTTTCAATCAACAAATTTTTGGCTATCACGGTGGGATGCCTAGTGCCCATCGTGCTAGCATTGTGCTGATCTACTTTTGTGCTTGGTTAGGGTTCTTGTTTAGGTTGTTTCAGGTTGCTGTTCATCCACCTTGAGTTGCTATTCTCGGAAGTGTACATGGTTCTTGTAGAGCCGTTCAGTAATCTCCGCGGTCAGACGATACGCTATCCTATTCCAGTCTTAGCATCAGCGGTCCTCTTCAAACCGTCTATCTTCCTCTACGGTCTTCCAAAAGACCGTCCGCTTCTGCTACCTCAGGTACGCTTCTGCCTTTATACTGTTGATTCATGTTGACTTTCTACGGTCTTTGCAGGGCAGTCCAAGAGTTCGCACGGTCTTTCGACAGACCGTGCTGTCAGGTACACCTCCGTCCACCTCCCTTTAGTCCATTCCAGTTTTCTGTCTAATTATTAGTTCTATTTTTCTTTTATTACTCTCTGCCATTGAACGGTCCTCACAGGACCGTTGACCTCCCTGCACGGTCTCCCACAGACCGTTTTGTCGTGCTACGGTGCACTCGAGCCTTCACTTTGATTACTATTTCATATCATTTCATATTACTTCATGTTATTTGGTGCTCTTGATCTCCCCTGTTGGTTAGTTAATTTTCCATGACGTGTGTCATGCTTTGCATATTTGCTTGATCATTGATTGATAGATCTACGCTAGACTTTGCATGCACTCCGGTGCACTTAGGGCTATACACACTTTTCATAGTAGTTGCATTCCTACCTAGGTAGGGGATCCTCTCGTCTCCATACTCCTTGGAGCCGACTAGGTGACCTTGCCCAGGACTTCCGTAAGCCCCCGTGAGCTGTGGATTCCCACACGGACGTCGGGCAGGTTGTACCGTACCACACCGTGTCTAGGGTTTGCATCTGTGAGAGGGAGAGTTCCTTAGAGTCCACCCAGTTTCCCATTTCCACCCATGATAGGTATCCTTGTGGTTGAGTGAACTCACATCTTAATTAATCCACTAAGGTCCTAAAAGGAAATTCATAAAATCTTCCACGCATCATTCATAACTTGGGTGATTACTTGGTTGTCTCTCTTCTCATCTCCTCCCCTCTCTTGTGTGCATTATTGGATTGTTTGTTTAAATCTTGGTTAGGGTTATTTGCTTTCTCTCCCTAGATGTTAGTGCATGTGGAGTTGCTTCTTCCCCATAGGATCGTCTCCTAGGGGCAACTCCCATTTCATCTCTTATTTCAATCCCCTGTTCGATTCTCCTCCAGTCATGTCATCTTACAACTTCTCTCACACCCACGAGGACTCCCTTCCACAAGGGCTCTTAGAGGACCCGCCCAGGGTCATTTCTCTCCAGGGGAGAGAGGGGTCCGCCCCTCCTCTTCCGTCTGCCACTATTGAGGATGCCCAGCCCTCTCTCTCTGATTCGTCCAATCACAACTCGGCCGGTCATGTTCTCCACATGATGGCCCAGTTGGACCCTACTCAGCTCCATCTCCTTAAACAAGCTTTGCAAGGGGCAGATGCCCCACCCCTCCCTGGCCCATTATCCATCTTATGGGCTCCCCCCTCCATCGGTTTATCCGTCTGCTCCTTATACAGGTTCCGCTCCTCCTGCATTGTCTCCTCCATCCCGGGAACGGGAAATCCTTGAAAAGTGGGCTGCCATGCAGCAGTAAATTGACCTCCTCCATAAGAGGGTCGGCCCATAATCTCTCGCTGATATCCCCGTTCCTAATTTTAGGGATATTCATTTTCCTCCCCAGTCTGAGCTCCCCGTATACCGGAAGTATGACAGGAATGGCAACCCGTTTATTCATGTCAGGGAGTTTCTTTATGAATCGGCGCAGTTTCAGCATGATGATCGCCTTATGGCGTAACTTTTTCGCCGATCATTGGACGGGGTCGCGCTAGAATGGTTTTATACCTTGCCTTTGGAGGAGGTGGAAAGTTTCAAGACCGTGAAGGAGAAATGCATTCAAAGATTCCAAGATCGGGTTGGCCCCGAGTATTCTTTCACAGACCTCGTTGCAGAGAAGATGAAGCCAGATGAGGACTTCGCAACATATGCAGACAGATGGAGGCAGATGGCCTCCCGTGTACCCGGGCAAATCCCGGAAGAAGAGAAAGTAAATTTGTTGATTTCAAATGTAACCTCTACATTCCGGAACATCTTGGCGATGAACGATATCTCAAACTTGCACCAGTTGTACAGTCGGGCCCGGTTCATCCAGACCCAATTCAAAGACTACCCTATCCATTCCCTTTTCGAGGCCCAGAAATCCAAAACCACGAGAAAGTTCGAGGGCCCAGTTACCGAGGGAGTACAGACAAACGAGCAGGGGCATGCTGTTAACCAGTCCGCCCCACCCCGTTTCCAGCAGCAACCCCAACGCAATACCCAATTCCCCGCTCCGCCAGCTCCATGGCCTTCATTTCCAGCACCCCAGCCACCACAACAACCACCACCACCACCACAATAGCCTCAGCAGCCACCCCAATACCATAATGTTCCACCTCCTGCTGCTTATGCACCTGCTCGGACGGGACCAAAGAGAGCCAACTATCCACCACTTCCAGAAACACTCTCGGACATTTTCTCGGCCTTAATGTACACTGGTGACATAAAGTTGCCTCCGGAACGTCAGAACTGGAACTCGACAGCCGACCAGTCAATGTATTACATATACCATCGGCAACCCGGGCGCACGATAGAGAGGTGTTATCAGTTCAGGGATTTAGTTTATGATTTGCATGAGGGCCAGAATATTGATTGGGCCCAAATGCACAAGTTAATTGAAGATATAAAAGAAAGGAGAAGACAAGCAAGGCCGCAGCAGGCGGCACCTCAGCAGCAGTAGTTCCAGCAACCTCCCCAACCACAACCTCCACAGCAGCAACAGCAACAGCAAGGCCTCGGGATTCATCAAAATCCCATGCCAGAACATCCGCCCGCTCCTCACCAGCAACAGCAGCCGATGGCACCGGATCAAGTGAATGTTGTTCACCGCCCAGCCCTTAATGTTGGGTGGTCTTTTGACGATGAGACCCCCGCTCATCTTTTGGCCTTCCTCCACGCATATGCCAACTCCCCCACGCTTTCTGTTCCTTCCATCCTCCGGCCCACCACCTTGACTACCACTCCATCCACTATCCCCTCCCAGTCACCTATTGCACCCGCCACGTTCCCCACCATTCCGCCAATCCTTCCACCATCACCCGCCATACCCTCCATCATCACCCCTCCACTTAGCCCTTTCACCGCTCCCCCAGGGCCCGTCAGGACAGCCTCCGCCATCCTCACCCCCATCTCTACCCCTTCCACTCATCCAGCTAGGCCAATTGGGGGTCCATCTGAGGCCGTGCCGGCACGACACTGCGCCCTCCGGAGCGGGCGTTTATTTCACAGAAGTTACCCCTCCACTGGTGCACCAGCACCCAATCCTCAAGTCCCTTCCTCAACAATTGAAGCAGAAGAAGTCGACCCCGTGCCTGGCATGAAGTATGATCTATTACAGCACTTGGACCGGATGCCGGCCAAGATTTCAGTCTTGGAGTTAATTAAAAGGTTCACGCTACATCAAGACGCCCTAAGGGCTTTCCTGCAAAAAGTAATGGTCAGCGAGGACGTGGCGGTAGATAGTTTGCCGTTGGTGTTGGCAACAATTACAAGGGGGCCTTCCATTTCATTTTCTGAATCAGAATTGGCACCCCCGGAGGCACGGCAGATGCCACTCTGCATTACTATTTCCTTAAACAAAGTGGCAGTTGAGTCAGCCCTTGTGGACACGGGAGCGTCAATAAATGTGTGTCCATTAAGTACATTGCGTGCCTGCAATATTTCAGAAGACATGCTTAGACCAACGCCAACCACGATTGTGGCTTATGATAACTCCAGATGAGCTTGCCATGGGGTCGTGACAGTTCAGGCCGAGCTAGGGTCTCTAAAAATGGATGTGGAGTTTTATGTACTGGACATAGACCCGATGTTCAAAGCAATTCTGGGTCGTCCATGGATAGACAGTCTCAATGCCGTGCCCTCAACTGCCCACCAATGCCTTAAGTTCCCATTTCAGGGCCGGGTAGTTAAGGTGAAGAGTATCTCCACAGTCTAAACTGTTGATGCAATTACAGACAAGATCCTTCCTACTTTGTGGCCAAGCAACATGCCAGTTCTTTCTGTTATGGACTTAAACAATTCATGGGTATATGCGTCACGCAAGCCCGCTGCTGCACCAGTAGATGTCAAAATTAAGTCCAAGATTCGAGACTCAAAAGGGTGGCAGATGATTTTGAAACTGGGCTATCAGCCGGACTTGGGCCTCGGCGCGCAATTACAGGGGCGAACTAAGCCCGTCCCTAAAGGCAGGAAAATGAGCCAGAGAGGCCTTGGCTATCGAGAGTCAGCACTATCTATATTAGGAGATTCTGGGCCACTAACGTGGGATTATCGTCAACACTTCGTGAAAGGCCCGTTGCAGCATGGTACTCTGAAGAAGTCGCCGCCCTGCTCTGATGAGAAGACCGATGCCGTGTTTGCTATTGCTAACCCACCACCGCCGCTGGAGGGGCTGGTGGGCGATATGGATGACTTTTGCAGTTGTTTTGAGAAGATGTTCCATGAAGAAGAGGCTTGTCCGAAAAAGATGGAGCTACAGCTCGTGAAGCATTCTCCGATGGAGCCAGTTTACCAGAGACCGCGGGAAGTAGGGAGCTCCGTCACTACTTTTTCCTTGTCCCCGTCCCGCCTCACCTCCTTGTTTCAACAATTGGGGTTTATTCCCCATTCCCCTCCGATTATGGCCGACCTATACTTTATGGGAAGACCACTTGAAATTCTATTTGTTCCTTGTGTTTGTGGGCAGTGCCCACCGATTGATTTGTCCACCATGTGGACCCCCACCACCAATCTCCACGAAATGTGGTTTTCATCTTCCGACCCCTTTTCGATTGTCTCTTCCCCTCTCTCTTTCCCATGCAACTTCCTCCTCCTCCTTCCTCCTCTAGTCCCTCTTGCCTCATGATTTCCTTCGACCTCCAAAAAAAATACCAATTTTAAAACAGATGTTTCGCTGGAGGATTACGCTATGTTCTGTTCATCTTCCCAGGGGCATGAGACCCCTGCTTCTTTCCCTGTAGATTTCTTATCTCCTAGGTTAGATGTACAGTGCGCAGTGTCTCCTAGGTTGGTAGAGTCAGTCGGGGTAGAGTCTAGCTCTAATATTGTCAATCCATCCACGTCTGCGGCGCACCCTATGATGCGTCGTTCTAAATCCATTCCCGACAGGTTCCTTCAAGATTTAGCTCAAAGATGTCACGCCCTCCTCAAATGTCCTGAGTATGTAGCCACCGCCATCGTCATAGAGGATGGTGAGGAAGAGGGCGGGGTGTGAAGCAATGACGATTTGTGCGTTTATGAGATTGTGGATGAGAAAGACCTAGCCGACGATGAGGAAAGCGATGTGGACGACACTGCTGACCAGTATGCGCAAGGGCTGAATGGATTTGATGAACCTTCATCAGCAGTGGATGAACCCACTAAGGAAATCAACTTGGGAACCGAAGAGGACCCCATGCCAATTATTATTTCTGCTAATCTCCCTCCTCAGGTTGAAGAGGAGCTGATTAAAGTCTTGAGGGAGTATAGTAATTCTTTTGCCTGGTCCTACGAGGACATGTCGGGTCTTGACCCCGCTCTGGTTGAACATAGACTTATCCTTAAACCAGGGGCAACACCCGTTAAACAAAAATCGAGAAAATTCCTCCCTCAAATGGCCTTAAGGATAAAGGAAGAAGTTGATAAGTTGCATAAGGCCAAATTTATTAGAGTCATTTTATATCCGCAATGGGTGGCAAATATAGTCCCGGTAATGAAAAAGGATGGAAAAATTCGGATCTGTATTGATTTCAGAGACTTAAATAAGGCATGTCCGAAAGGCGACTTCCCGCTTCCTCACATTGATGTATTAGAAGATAATACGGCTGGGTACGAAGCCCTCTCATTCATGGATGGATATTCAGGCTAGAACCAAATCCGTCTTGCTCCCGAGGACCAAGAGAAGACCTCATTCACCATGCCCTGGGGCACGTACATCTATGTTGTCATGTCATTCGGATTAAAGAATGCATGTGCCACGTATCAGTGGGCAATGATGGCTATCTTCCACGACATGATGCATGTGTATATGGAAGCCTACGTGGATGATATCCTGGTGAAGTCGAGGTCCAAAGAAGAACACCCCGTCATTCTGGCTAAGGTGTTGCAAAGGGCTAGGGAGTACAAATTGAAAATGAATCCAAAGAAATGCGTGTTCGGAGTTGCATCAGGAAAATTGCTCGGGTTTATAGTTAGTAAACGGGAGATTCATGTTGATCCAAATAAGGCAAAGGCCGTAATGGACATGCCCCCACTGAAGAATATCACTGAACTGCGAGGCTTGATTGGGCGTTTACAATTCATCAGGAGATTCATATCTCAACATTCGCAAAGATGCCGCCCATTCTATGAATTGTTGAAGGCGGGGGCCAAATTTGAATGGAATGAACAGTGTCAACACGCCTACGAAGAGCTTAAGGTTTATCTGTCTAATCCCCATGTCCTACAACCTCCTGTCCCTAGTAGACCCCTGATCTTATACATTTTTGTCATTGAGGACTCCCTAGGAGCTGTCCTCGACTCCCTAAGAGCTGTCCTAGCACAAGTGGACGACGAAGGAAGAGAGAGGGCAGCATATTACCTCTCTAGGTTGTTTAATCCTGCTGAATCTAAGTATACTACCATGGAGAAGACCTGCGCAACATTAGTATGGGTAGCTCAGAAACTCAAGCACTACTTTCTCACCCATGAGATTAAGTTGATCTCTAGAATGGACCCAATCCATTACCTCTTAGAAAAACATGTCCTTTCTAGCAGATTAGCTCGCTGGCAGAGCTTTCTTTCTCAATTTGATATCACCTTCGTTCTCTAGAAAGCGATCAAGGGATACGCGATTGCTGAACATCTTGCACATTCTTCTATCCCTCGCACTAATTCAATCCAGGACGAATTCCCTGATGAACATCTTGTTGTATTCACTCATCTCCCCTTCTGGTCTTTGCACTTTGACGGTGCATTAAATTCTCAGGGCCGTGGGATCGACGCTGTTGTGCCTCTTAGGCACAAGCATGTGCTATGTCACCTTGATGATAGCAATGCTATTTGGTTTTGATGATAGCAAGACAGTGAGTGCATTTGAGTGCATTTGATATTGTATTTTGATGATAGCAATGTTATTATGTTTTGATAATTGCAATAAATAAAGTGCATTTCTATGCATTATTATTCTTGAGCATTCTGCATATTGATAGCAACATGAATAATGATGTCTAGCATTGATGGCATTTGCTCTTTATATATGTGCATTGCATTCTGTCAGATATCATGTCTCTGCATATATCATGTCATGTCTCTGCATATATCATGTCTGGGTAGCAAAGTCTATACACTGGATTGTGTATTTGTGCATCATGCAAGTCTATACATTGGACTCTCGTTCAAGCCTATGCTCCTAAGTCTATGCATTACTGTTCATGCATCAGTATTCATCAAGTCTGTACAGCATGTCTCTCACGTTGGAAGTCTATACATTAGTGTGGGTCATCCAAGTCTGTACACTTGCTGCACTGTTCAAGCTCATACACTGGCAGCTCTAATTAAGTCTATACATTCGCTGCAGAGAGCACTGTCAAGTCTGCACATTGGTCTTCGATTTCAAGTCTATACACTGGCTTATTCTTCAAGTCTGTACAGCCGTTTGCATTGGATTTCATGTCTAGACATTGCACTGTAGCATCCATCGTCTTCGTGTTGTTTTAGTGTTTATGTCTTCGTGTTGTGTTTACGTTTTCATGTTAATTTTGTGTTTAAGTCTTCATGATGTTTCTGCATTTGTGTCTTCTGTCCTCGTGTTGACTTAACACACTTCGTGTTAGTCTTACGTCGTGTACTTCTTCTTCTAATCAAGTCGAGTCTGTCTGTGTAACCCGTGTCGTTTCCTTTGTTTTAGTTGCTCATCTTGTGTCATCTTTCTTGTTTGCTCGTGTGCCTTCGTGTCACTTACTGTTGTTCCTCTTGTCGTTTCGTCCTGGTCCCTCTGATTCATCACGTGTCGTGATAGCCGTGGCATCTTCTGTCTTCATGTTGTTTTCACTTCGTGTCAACTTCTGTTTTCGTCTTCGTGTTGTTTTCAACTCGTGACGGTCTCTGTCATCTGTCTCCATGTCGTACTTACTTCGTGTCGGTTACTGTTGTTTCTGTGTCTTCGTGTCATTTTTGTTCCACTGCGTGCAGAACATTGCAGCACCTCGTGTTGCTTTCTGTGCCACCTCGTGCCGTTCTTATCTGACCTCGTGTCACCTTCCTTGTTGTATTAGCCTTGGTACCTCGTATCATTCTATTTTCTATCTCGTGCTGTTTTCTGTACCACCCCGTGTTACCCTTAGGTCTTTGTTTTCATTTGTATTCATGTCTTCGTGATTCTCTTGTGTTTATGTCCGCGTGTTGTTTCCTTCTAACTTCGTACTGTTCTCATATGAACCTCGTGTTGTTCTCTTGTAATGTTTACTTTTGTCACCGCTGTATTTCGTGTCGTTCTCTTCTTTGTGTCTGTTCTGTCACAGTGTATCTCGTGTTGTTCTTTCCTTGTTTCGTGTTGTAGTCACCGTATCTATCTCGTGTCATTCCCAGTACAGTCCATACCTCATGCAGCTTTAGTTCCTGTAGCCCTCAGTTTTAATGGGTTGTAATCTCATTACAGGTCCGAGGAAGAACACTCCACACTCCTGGGCTGCACGTGATCCGAGACAAGAGGAACCAATCTGATAAGGACACGTGGCAGGAAGATTCTGGAAATGTGGGAGGCACACGCGTTTTGTGCCCTATCCACCTGCTGTTGCTGCTATAAATAGAACCCTTCGTCCTCAGATGAAGGTGATCGAGTTGGCAAGAAGAAAAGCTCATACAGAGAGAACCGATCCAGAAAAAGGAAGAGAAGAAAGAAAAGAAGAGAGCAGAGAAGAGAGTGAGAGTAAGAGCAGAAGAAGAAAAAGAGAGAGAAGAGAGTTGAGAAGAAGAAGAAGAGAAGTAGCAGAAGAAGCTCCTAGGAGAGTAGAAGAGAAAGAAAAGAGAGATAGAAAGTGAGCGAGAGAGCTCGTGGAGAACAAGGAAGAAGTTACCTGAAGATCTGTCTACTGGACCGTGGATCAAATCCAGGCCAGTCAGCTCCACGCGAGCCACATTTGTGTTATTTATCTTTACAGCTTTCTGATCGCTGTGTATTTTTCTTTTCTTATTTTTCCTATTTCATTTGGTTATCTGTGTTCTTCTAATCCTCAGTAGTGAGGTCGGGGTTCCTCCTGTTAGTTCAGGAGAAGGGAGATTGCTATCTCCGGTTGCAAGTAGCTGGGTGCTACTTGTGGTGTCCCTCTGGTTTGGAGGAAGGGAGATCTGATCTCCGGTTCTGGGCTTGTGGATTCAAGTCTAGGGGTTCCCTCTGGGTCTGGAGGAAGAGAGACCATGTGTCTCTGGTTTGCTAGTGACTGGTGTCACTAGTGATTCCCTCCGGTTGGGAGGAAGAGGGGAGGCTGTTCCCCTGGTCAAGCTGTGTGGCAGCACCTGTTGCAGACTGAGTCTGCTGTGTCTAGCGTGAGCTAGTGGAAGCCACACTCGGTTTGAGTGTGGGGTGGATGTAGGTCTGGAGGACCGAACCACCTAAAAACCCCTCTTGCATTGTGGTTTGATTGCTTATGACTTGCTTCCGCTAGATGAATGCATAGGGGCGCTCCATGCGTTTGGCTTCGGGTTGAGAAGAAGAGTTAATTAGTCTTCTTAGAATGTTTTAATTTGTCAAGAGAGCGAAATTCTAGTTGAGCGACTCCTTGTCAAATTCAGCCTAGTTAGCATCCTAGTGATCTCACTGTATGCTTGTTTGGTTCTGCAACTGATTATTAGCTTTTAAGCTTATCTAGTTTGCGAACTAGTAATTCTAGTGAGCATCATATTTTAACTGGGCGAAAGTTTTTTTTTTAAAGGGTTATATTCATTCACCCCCCCCTCTGAATACTGCATCGAACCCAAAAATTGGTATCAGAGCAGGTCTCTGATCTATCAGATCTAACAATCTGCAGAGGATCCTGCCGATTTGTTTGGTGCATTTCAGAGTGGGTCTCTTGAAATCGTGTCTTGCTTCATTGACTTGTGTCTTATTTTGATTATCTGGTTTCAGTGGAGTTCGTGTCATTTGTTTTACTTCGCTGAACTTGTCTGCCATCTGTTCTAATGGCTCGACCTCCGATTTATGATGGTTCTAACTTTGAAAGTTGGCTAGGAGGCCTAGCTGTGTACATAGACTTAATTGGTCCACATTTGTGGAGTCTTATATCTAAAGGCCCACACCGCTTACCTAAAGATCAGACCAATTGGTCTAGTGAGGACAGCTCTAAGAATTGCGATAGTACCGTAGTTCTTAATATCTTGAGAGCTGTAGTTAATACTGATATGTATCCTTTTGTTCTCAGGTGCACATCTGGAAAGGAAATATATGACAGAGTCGTTTCTACGCATAATCAGCAAGGTGATAGCTGCTTGATGGCCAACCGGGATGATGAAGATGAGATCTCATCTCAGGTAAGTTCTGAATCAGAAGGATACTCTTTCGATGAATTAATAGAGATGTATGAAAATTTGTTAGAAGTATCCAAGAAATTGAAATCTGAGAACAAAAAGTTGAAAAAGAAATGTGATAGAATAAATCTGAAAGATTCCTGTGAAAACTGTCCAAATATGAAAAAGTCTTGTGATGCATGCATGCTAGATGTTCAGAATCTTAAGAAACAAAATGATTCTCTAAAAATTGAAAAACAAACATGCTTAGATAAAATGTCTGAACTTGAGAATCAACTGAATGATAAGAAAAATGAGCATCTAAAAGGCATGCAAGAACTAACTGAAGTTAATTCTGAATTGGACAAAATGAAATTGGAGAATGAGGATCTTCAAAAGAAGAATAAAACTCTTATTATCAGAATGAATGAAATCAATGAGGTTTCACAGTCCTCTTCTGCTAAATCAGATTGTAAAATATGCTCTGCTTTAAGAGAACGAAATGAAGATCTCTTTAGTGAGAATGAACGGCTAAATAAACAAATAGCCTCACTTAAAGATGATCACAAAAATCTGCTCGCTGAGAAAATTAAAGTGGAGGAAAGAGAAGAGGAATTAATTGAAAAACTGGAGCTAATGTCTGGAAGAGAGAGATGTGAGGGTAATGAATTTCAGACTAGATATCTTGAGGAAGAAAACATTGAATTAAAAGCTGAAGTTGAAAAACTGAAGTGGTTAAACACTGGCTTGTCTGAAAGACTTCTCACCACAGAAAAAAGAAAAGTTGTTTATGATGAAAATTCAAAAAGTTTGAACAGTCTAGAACAAGAAATTGAGAAGTATAAAACTGCAAACCAAGTTCTAAGCGAATGTGTTAATTGCAGTGAACAGGAAATAGCCAGTTATGAACTTCACATAACATCTTTGGAGAATAAGATTCAGGATCTAGAAAAATCAGCATCCAATTCTGCTAAGAATGAAAGAAAAGTAAAAACTGTTGTGAAAATGAAGGATGGCAATCCAAGAAAGGGGACAAGCTGTAGTCCTGATGTTAAGGAAACTACCAGAAACCAGTTATATACTACCTTTGTGCATAGTTCTAATGTAGCTGGTACCTCAAGGCAATCCCCAAAACAAAATGAAAATCATAAGTCACCTTCAAAACCTGTTTTCCAGTTCAGAGCCCAGAAAATAGAAAAATAAACAGAACCTGTTAAGGATAATCAGAAATTGAAAAGAAAGAGTCAAATAAAGAAGGTAAAGACTATTCCTGCTCACGAACAGAAAGCTGCTAGCTCGGTTGAGCCTGATGGTGTACACACTGTTCATGCTTCCTATACTCACTCACATACATCTAGGAACTCATATGATAGAAACCATGTTCCTAAGAAATCTGATGCCTCTTGTTACTACTGTGGTAGGCATGGTCATTATATGGATGACTGCAGAGTGATGATACGTGATGATATGATGCATGATAAAACATTTCCAAATAATCATCACCACCCCAAAAGAAACATGTCTTCCTCAAACCAACATATCATTTGTTACAATTGCAACAGACGTGGTCATAAAGCTGTTGAGTGTTGGTTTAGGCCTTCATGGGGATTTACTAGCTCAAGAGGTAAGCACCCTAGGTGCATTGAATGTGGCAGGTATGGGCATGCAGTCAAGGACTGCTGGTTTGTTCAGGGAAATCATTTTAATTTCAAATTTGTAAGATTCCCTCCAAACAAAAATTTCTTGGGCAGAAATAAAGCTGGTCTTAAAGAAAAGACTCTTGGTTGTTATGAATGTGGAAAACCTGGCCACCGAGCTTCTGAATGCTGGTGGGCAGGTAATGGTAAATCAAAAATTCATGCTTACAACAGAACAATTCATGCTCATTATCATACGTCTCATGCTGCTGTTGATATGCATCATAGGACCAGAAAATCTGCTGTTTCATGTGGATATTGTGGTAAACTTGGTCACTCTATGGACAATTATTTTCTGATGAAATTTGATGACCATGTTGCTAAGAAACTGTTTAGAACACCTGATAGGGGTAGTGCAGGACCCAAGACTGCTTGGGTCTCTGCAGGATCAACTTGATTGACTTGCTGCAGGTGTGCCTTGGAAGGAGAAATAAAAGGGGTCAACCAAGGCACTCAAAAAGAAAACCCCATGATTCAATTCAGGTCAGTTCTGAAATCTGTTTTAAATTCCATTATCTGAAATTGTGAGCATGAAAATTGTGAGTTTCATGTTGATTTGCTTGGTTGATTTTTTAATGAACTCTTCATGTCTAGCTGATCAGTCTACATTCCAGACTCAGCTATTGAATTCAATTCTGCATATCTGATGCTCTTCTCTTGCTATATGTTGAACTGAATTTGAATGTTTCTCTAGTGTATACAGTTGATGCACTATATAGACTCTGTGTCCATGCATGTGTTTTGTGTTAATGCATTGCATGCTTGTTATTGAATGCATACTTGGACTGATTGTGTATAGACTGACTGTCATTGCATGTGTCAATGATGCTGTTCAATGCATGAAGGACTGCCTTATGTTGCATTGTCCTTGTTAACCCTGGTATATCAAATGGTATGTTACTAAAAGGCAGGGAAATCTGCCCGGAGGTTCCTACCATGTGTGAGATGGTCTTTGAGACCAGGTCCTCCGCCTAGTACCATGGGTCTAGTTTTCATGAAGAACAGTGTACTGCATCATATGTTGAAAAAATCTGAAAATTTAAAAGGAAGATGATGCATTTGATAAATTCTCTCTCTGATTGAACAAAGCATGAATTCTTCTTGAGCATATTCTAAAATTATGAGCAATTCATTAATTCTATTTCATGCACTTTGTCAGGGGGAGTTTGACTAATGTTGCATAGTCTGCATGTAGAACAGTCTAATGCAAAGCATATTTTTGCATCATGATGTCAGGGGGAGCTGAGAGTTCTATTCAATTCATTGAATCCTTGGAATTTCTCATTGTCCCCTTTCAACTCATTCATATTCACTGTCATCAGATGCTATGGATCATAATGCTTATTGCTATCCTTTCCCAATTTCTTCACTAAACAACAGCTTTGCATCTGGTTTAGTACATTGAAGGGTGATTATTGCAACTGTTCACTTATAAGAATCACATTTACAAATTGAAAAGAACTAAAGATTTAACCTTTATAAATTGGAGAGTTAAGTGTCTGCACTTCAGAATTTGAGATAAAAGAAAACTTTTATAGCTCTTAATCTTTGTCTCATAGCTAAAATAGAAAAAGGTTTTTGTAATGCCTAAATGTGTTGAACTGGATATGTCTAGAACATGCTAATAAGAGTGTGTACTGATTTTTAGACAATCATTCTAAAAGAATTAAGGGCAGCAGTAAATAAGTTCATTAATGTTAAGAACTGAACATAGTGACAGAGCAATGGCTGATTGCACTGAGAAACTGTGAACTCCTCCAAAGAAGTAGGAAAATTCACATGTCATGAAGTGCTTTAGACTATCTCTGTTCATAGGGTCAAATCTATAGGGGGAGTCCTCACCAAGTAACTGAGGGTACTGGCCTCTAATCAAGGTGTACCCTTAATGTCAAAAGTGAAGACTATTCTTTGTGGATTTTGATCTGAAATAGGTCTAGTAGTTTATGCCTAGTAACTAGGGGTACTTGCCTCTGATCAAGGTGTACACCTAATGTCAACAACATAAATGCCACTGATCTACTTACTTAGTTCAGGTTCCAAAAAAGAAAAAAAAAATTCAAAAGTGAAAATCAAACTGCTGTAACCCCTTGAAATCAAAAGTCATTGAGTGAAAATTATTTTTCTCAATACATATTCAAGTTGCCTTTCTTGAACTTCCATGTTTAGACACAAAAGGGTATTATTTCAGACTTATCTATTAATACCATGTGCCCTAGGTTCATTGCTATAAATGGAATCTAAAACTCTTTTTCAGAGGTCAGATCTTTTACTCTAGGTTTATCACTGTTAAACTTGAATTTTTGTCAAAATTGTATGTTGCTGATTCTTATACTTTAACAGTTGTTTATAATCATGCTTCCTTTCTGAACCTATGATTCAGCTGTTATCTAGTGACCCTCCTACCTTTTCTACCTTGGTTATCTGTTCATATTCCTTCTCAAAGGGGGAGCTTTTATTTAGGGGGAGAAATAATTCAGGGGAGTCTTACATTCAAGGGAAAAATGTTCTAGAGGAATTTGCATGCATATTGCACTTTGCACTCATATTTTTACTGTTTTTCTCTTTTTGATCATGTCAAAGGGGGAGAAAATCTTGTGTGTGACTCACTGTGTGACTCACTGTCACATTGTGTTGCCATCATCAAAAAGGGGGAGAATGTTGTGCCTCTTAGGCACAAGCATGTGCTATGTCGCCTTGATGATAGCAATGCTATTTGGTTTTGATGATAGCAAGACAGTGAGTGCATTTGAGTGCATTTGATATTGTATTTTGATGATAGTAATGTTATTATGTTTTGATGATTGCAATAAACAAAGTGCATTTCTATGCATTATTATTCTTGAGCATTCTGCATATTGATAGTAACATGAATGATGATGTCTAGCATTGATGGCATTTACTCTTTATATATGTGCATTGCATTCTGTCAGATATCATGTCTCTGCATATATCATGTCTGGGTAGCAAAGTCTATACACTGGACTGTGTAATTGTGCATAATGCAAGTCTATACATTGGACTCTCGTTCAAGCCTATGCATTGTCTTAGGCTAAGTGTGTACAGCGTCTTAGGCGAAGTCTGTACAGCCGTGTCTTATGCTCCTAAGTCTATACATTGGTGTTGGTCATCAAAGTCTGTACATCGCCTTCAATCTTCAAGTCTATACACTGGCTTATTCTTCAAGTCTGTACATCCACAGTTAAACTTGAAGTCTGCACACTAGTCTTCACTATCAAGTCTGCACATTGGTCTTCGATTTCAATATCCAATACATTGGGCTTTTACATGAAGTCTATACATTGTTGTTTGCAGTACAAGTCCATACATTGGACTGTTCATCAAAGTCTGTACATCAGACTGCTATAGTAAGTCTGTACAGTGAGTGATTCATTGGTGAAGTCTGTACACTCAACTGAACTTCAAGTCTAGACATTGCACTGTAGCATCCATTGTCTTCGTGTTGTTTTTTGTTTGATTGTCTTCGTGTTGTTTACTGTAGCAGCTCGATTTGTTCTGATGAACTTCGAGTCGTTTCCCAGTGAACCCCGTGTCGCTTCACCTCGTGCTGTTCTCATCGTCTTAGTGTTGTTTTCACTTCGTGTTGTTTTCACTTCGTGTCAACTTCATCTTCGTGTCGTTTTCACTTCGTGTCAACTTCGTCTTCGTGTCGTTTTCACTTCGTGTCAATTTCATCTTCGTGTTATTTTCAACTCATGACGGTCTCTGTCATCTGTCTCCATGTCGTACTTACTTCGTGTCGGTTAATGTTGTTTCTGTGTCTTCGTGTCATTTTTGTTCCACTGCGTGCAGAACATTGCAGCACCTCGTGTTGCTTTCTGTGCCACCTCGTGTCGGTTCTGTGTGAACCTCGTGTCGCTTCTCTCTATTTTCTAGTTGCATCTCGTGTCATCTTTTATGTCTGCTTGTTTAACTTCGTGTCACTTACTGTTGTTCCTCGAGTCTTTTTGTTTTAGTGTCACTGCTTCATCACGTGTCGTGATAGCCGTGTCACTCTTCTAACTTCGTGTTGGTTTTTCGCTTTAGACTTCGTGCCTTTCTCGCCTTGACCACACTTCGTGTTGCTTTACGTAGACCTCGTGTCTTGCTTGTTTGCAACCACTTCGTGTCGGTTTCTGTTGCCAGTCCATGTTGTTCTCGTGCCGTTCTCTTTGCTGTTTATTATGTCGTGTTGTTTTCTTTACTTCGTGTTGTAGTCATCGTATGTATCTCGTGTCGTTCTTCTTATTACCTCGTGTTGTTTTCATCTTCTTCGTGTCGTTCTCTTTGTAGTGTTATCTCTGTTACAGTGTGTATCTCGTGTCGTACTCAGTGCATCTAGAATTGCTACTACATACTTCGTGCAGATTTAGTTATTGTGGCCCTCAGTTTTAATGGTTTTCATCTCCTTGCAGGTCCGAGGAAGAAATATTCCCCAGTGACTGGCAGCACGTGATCCGAGGCTGGAATGAAGTCTGCTGAGAGACTGCCACGTGATCCGAATTTTTAGGGCGGGAGCTGTGGAAGCCACACGCGCCCTAGCTGCTGCTGCTGCTATATATGTGAGCCTTCTTCCACAGAAGAAGGGCGATCGAGTTGGCGAGAAGAAAAGTCCATATAGAGAGCCACGATCCAGAGAAAAAGAAAAGAGAAAGAAGAAGAGCAGAAGGAGAAGAAGAGAGAGAGATAGTGCTCGTGTGAAGAAAGAAGAAAGAGTGAAGAAGAAGAAGTGCAGCAGAGAGTGAGAGATTAGGAAAGCAGAAGAAGGAGAAAGAGAGTTAGAGAGTGAACGAGAGAGCTCGTGGAGAATAAGAAAGAAGCTTACCTGAAGATCTGACTACTGGACCGTGGATCAAATCCAGGCCAGGCAGCTCCATGCGAGCCACATTTGTGTTATTTGTCTTTACAGCTTTCTGATCGCTGTGTATTTTTCTTTTCTTATTTTTCCTGTTTCATTTGGTTATCTGTGTTCTTCCGATCCTCAGTAGTGAGGTCGGGGTTCCTCCTGTTAGTTCAGGAGAAGGGAGATTGCGATCTCCGGTTCTGGGCTTGTGGATTTAAGTCCAGGGGTTTCCTCCAGGTCTGGAGGAAGAGAGACCGTGTGTCTCTGGTTTGCTAGTGACTGGTGTCACTAGTGGTTCCCTCCGGTTGGGAGGAAGAGGGGAGGCTGTTCCTCTGGTCAAGCTGTATGGCAGCACCTGTTGCAGACTGAGTCTGCTGTTTCTAGCGTGAGCTAGTGGAAGCCACACTCAGTTTGAGTGTGGGGTGGATGTAGGTCTGGAGGACCGAACCACCTAAAAACCCCTCTTGCATTGTGGTTTGATTGCTTATGATTTGCTTCCGCTAGATGAATGCATAGGGGCGCTCCATGCATTTGGCTTCGGGTTGAGAAGAAGAGTTAATTAGTCTTCTTAGAATGTTTTAATTTGTCAAGAGAGCAAAATTCTAGTTGAGCGACTCCTTGTCAAATTCAGCCTAGTTAGCATCCTAGTGATCTCACTGTATGCTTGTTTGGTTCTGCAACTGATTATTAGCTTTTAAGCTTATCTAGTTTGCGAACTAGTAATTCTAGTGAGCATCATATTTTAACTGGGCGAAAGTTTTTTAAAGGGTTATATTCATTCACCCCCCCCTCTGAATACTGCACCAAACCCAACACGTGAGTGAATTAACCACCCTTGACTCTTTCGATTTCTCAACTGCGCTGATCCACGCGTCTCCCCACGCTTGGGACGATTGTGAGTTTGTGATTCTTGTTGTGGACATATTCCTCTCTTAGGAGCTCTTGGTGTCGAGCTGAGGAAGCTTCATTGTGCGTGTCCTTGCCGGCTGCAATTGTCTACCTTAGTTGAGTTGTCAGTTAGAGTCCCAAGTCCGCACCCCCAGTCGGTCCGCATTTCATCCCACATCACACGGGGTTAGTGTCAAAGCAAGAAAATGGTTTTTTTATTCTTTAACCCAAATGGGAGGTCCGGGTCAAGTGCTTGTTCCTAAGTACCGACAAGGTATCGGGAACCGATGCAGCTTGTTCGTTTATTTGTCTATTCATTGACACGGGGTTAGTGTCAAGGCAAGAAAATGGTCTTTTATTCCTTAACCCAAACGGAAGGTCCGGGTCAAGTGCTTGTTCATCAGTACTGATGGGATATCGAAAATTGACGTGGTTTGTTCGCTTATTCGTCTGTTCATTGACACGGGGTTAGTGTCAAAACAAGAAAATGGTCTTTTATTTCTTAACCCAAACGGAAGGTCCGGGTCAAGTGCTTGTTCATCAATACCGACTGGGTATCAGGAATTGATGTGGCTTGTTCGTTTATTTGTCTATTCATTGACACAGGGTTAGTGTCAAAGCAAGAAAATGGTCTTTTGTTCCCTGACTCAGACGGAAGATCCCAGTCTGGGCCAGAGGATTTTGCCCCAACGAGAGTCGAAGAGCTAGAAATTCATTGACAATAATTTCTCTTTTTTCTTTTTTGTTTCTTTTCTCTTTCTTATTTTGTTTCTTTTTCTCTCTTTTTGTTTCTTTTGTCTTTCTCTTTGTTTCTTTTGTCTTTCTCTTTTCCTTTTTCCTTTCGAATAGATATTGCCTAGTCTCGTGGGAAATCTAAAAAACATATTTGCTCAATCTGAAACACAAGGTCCAATTATTTATTGAATTGAGGAAGCGGTGCATAATACAACTTCAGGTTCTTCCCATTAAGTGGTGGGAACTGAATTTCCCCCCGATGATTGACAATGACATATGCCCATCCCTCATACACTTTGTAGACCACATAAGGGCCCAGCCAATTCTCTTTTAGCTTGACTTTGGGATTGGTAGCCATAACCTCTCTTCTCTTGACCATGACTAGGCCACCCTTCTTGAATTCGCGTCCCTTGACTAGCTTGTCAAAGGCGCGGGCAATGCGGGCCTGATAGACTTGTATGTTCTACTGAGTTTGGAGCCGCTTCCCTTCTAGATCTCTTTCTCTTTTTCTTTTTCCTTTTGAATGGATATTGCCTAGTCTCGTGGGAAATCTAAAAAACATATTTGCTCAATCTGAAACACAAGGTTCAATTATCTATTGAATTAAGGAAGCGGTGCATAATACAACTTTAGGTTCTTCCCATTAAGTGCTGGGAACTGAATTTCCCCCCGATGATTGACAATGACATATGCCCATCCCTCATACACTTTGTAGACCACATAAGGGCCCAGCCAATTCTCTTTTAGCTTGACTTTGAGATTGGCAGCCATAACCTCTCTTCTCTTTTAGCTTGACTTTGAGATTGGCAGCCATAACCTCTCTTCTCTTGACCATGACTAGGTCACCCTTCTTGAATTCGCGTCCCTTGACTAACTTGTCAAAGGCACGGGCAATGTAAGCCTGATAGACTTGTATGTTCTACTGAGCTTGGAGCCGCTTCCCTTCTAGATCAGAAAGCTCCTCTAGTCTTTGCTCTGCATTTGTTTGGTCATCTTCGACCAGCCCATGCTGAATTGCAACCCTTAAGGAGGGAATATCTAATTCTATTAGGACGATTGCTTCTGAGCCATAGACTAAGGAGACAGGAGAACAGCCCGTTGGGGTTTTATAGACAGTGCGATATGCCCACAGTGCCTCATACATTTTCTCTTCCTAGTCTTTCTTGCTGGAGCTAACTATCTTGACTAGGAGAGTACAGAAGGTCTTGTTAAAAGCTTCAACCAACGCATTGGCCTGTGGATTGTATGGAGTAGACATCCTCCAATCAATTTTGTATTTCTCGGCCAACCTGAAGACCTTCTGATTCCAAAAATGACTTCCGTTGTCTGAAATAATTCAGTTGGGGGTACCAAACTGCAATATTATATTTCGACGAATGAACCTGACCACGATTTCTCCCGTCTCTTCCTTCAGAGGCACGACTTCCGCCCAGCGGGAGAAGCAGTCTGTTGTCGCTAGAATATACTTGCATCCTGAGGAGGATGTAGGCAGTAGGCCCACAACGTCTGTTCCCCACTGGGCAAACGGCCAGCTAGGTGCTGTCGGGTGCAACTGCATTGGGAGTCTCTTAGGGACCACTGCGCGCTCTTGGCGCTTCTGACATGACTTAGCATATTTACAACAGTCATCGAACATTGTAGGCCAATAGTAGCCCAGCTTCTTGATTTCAATTTTCATCTTCGGTCCTACTTGATGGGCACCTGCTGACCCGGGGAGGACCTCCTTCATAACTCTCTAAGCCTCCTCGGTAGATAGGCAACCGTTGGCGATGAAAAGAAGAAAAAGAAGGAAGAAGGATATGGCGACCAACCCAGAGGGTGCAAATTCATTGATAAGCGACCGAGCAAGCGGGCGCAAATTATTTCGAGTCAACCCTCATTGGCGGCGTTGACTCTAGCCAATAGGTGACCCTCTGAGCCGACGCTATTTATTTAATGGGCGCCTCCTGGCCAGTCGGTAATTCCATAAGATGAAATTTTGAACCTGAAGAATCTGCGCCCAGACAGCCGACGCCAATTCATCAACTGGCGCCCGCTGTCTGGGCGCCAATTCAAATGGTGCCAAGACCCTGGACGCGAATACCTGGATTATTTAAATCTGAAGAATCAGCGACCGTCTGATGGATGCAAATTGAAGAATGAGCGGTAGACGCCATGGTCGCCAATTCACTGTGTTTTCAACTATTCATCTTCCCTTAGGTGCCACTCATGCGTGAAACTCGGGCGAGCCATGCCGGGGATGGCGCAGGGAGGGGGGTGCCTCTCCCTATTCCGTCACCTCCCATGCCCCTCGCCAACGTGGCAGCCTCCTGGGTCACCAACGACGTACGACGCGGCAGCAGCGACAACGACAACGCGACGACACGGTGATGACAGCAATGGCGATTGCAGGCGAAGAAAAAAAAAGAACAAAGAGAAAAGAAACAAAAAAAGGGAGGGGGGTTTTCTCCGTTTGAACGGGAGTCCTCTGCCCCTATAAAAAACCTCCGTGGGGGAACTCTTTAGGGTTGGACTCCTGAAAAGCTTGGATGCCCTGAAGCCTGGGAGTTTTGGAAGCCCGAATACCTCCGTCGAAGCCATAAAGAGATAGAGAGAGAGAGAGAGGGTGAGATCAGTGAAGGGTGGGTCTCCCTTTGTTAATCATTTTTTCTCTTCTGATACCTTTTCTTTATATGATCCCTACAGTTATGTAGAACCGATGAGTAAGCCTCTTCTTTGTGCTTGAAAAGCAATGGAAGCAGGGCTTCAACCCTGAACTCTTTTGATCATTTCCGTGAATCCTTACATATCCGCCTGCATATATGTATATGTATATATATCTACGTCGGTATCTATAGGGGTGTGCATGATATGCCTATCTAGGCTGGTCTCGACCGTCTCCTCTCCCCGGTGTGGCCTTTAGCATAGACAATCTTATATATGTATACGATGTATAGGTTCTTTGCTCTATTCTACTCCCTTTCCCATAGTAGATAGGATGAAACCCCTCTTTTTAATTTCTTCAGCCCACCCATTCGATGATTCAGTTATTATCAGGATGGCCACCGGCTCGGAGCTCACTCCAATCCATGGGTGTGGCCCTGGGTTGCCAACCATCAGAAGCCCAATATACGTTTTATTTGCTCAACCATGAGCGTGACTTTCTTCTCAAAACCCCATTTTAGAACTTGGACCGATCCAATGGCCATGGTCCTAAGGGGGTGAGGGACATGGGATTTAATCCCAAAACAACTGATTGCCTTCCACCGATTCTGAATTTCGGGTTCCTAATCACTCATGGACCCCCGGGAGCGCGTTACTTCTTAACGTGGACCCCAGGTGGCTTTCCTTGAGGAGTGAACATCGATAGGCGTCCACAACGATAACTCAAAGTCCACATCTCAGCGATGAGTTTGTGGTGACCCATGGGTCGGCGAGGTCCTTAGTAGGCTAGCCCTCGGGATCTTTGCGCCCAAAACGGGTGACGGAATGTTGTCGCTTCTGTGCGCATCCCGGGATGTTGCCGCTTCCGTGCACATCCCTATTTGTTTTGGGGCCGTATCGATGTCTCTCGGTAAGTGCGTCCCTTATTTACCCCCCCCCCCTCCCTACACTCCGGGTCTAGGAGAGGTGCTGTCAAAATTTCGCCAGAATTAAGAACTTAAGAATGATGGCGATTGGACCAAATTAAAAGATGTTTAACTCAAATCAACTCATAATTGGCAAGAAACAATAAAAGATTGAACTCAAAAGAATGCCCTGTGCACTTTAACGAGCTGAGAAGACATGATAACCCATGTTAAAAAAAATCAAGGAAACCCCAAAAATGAGCTGCTGTCTGCCTTCTCTGTGAGGGGTAGGTCGACCTAGCTCAAGGGTGAGTCGACTCACCCTTCACAGACAGAACTGACATGGTTCTGTGAAGATTAAAGAAACTGCGCCGATACCAGATGTTGCCAATTACAAGAATAATCCCCCAGATTGCGGACGTTAATTAATGAACGCCCTCGCTCAAAGGCGCTAATTATCCGAATTAAGAATCTATTAAAAAGGAAAAAAATTCAGAATCAATGACTGTGTAAACAGTCACTAATTAATGAATGGCCATCTGAATAGGTGCCAATTCCCACTTTAAAAATCTGTTGTAAGAAAAGATAAAACTTGTAATTAACGTTCATTCAAATGGTCGCTAATTAATGAACGCCTTTTTGGGAGGGCGCTAATTATTTGAATTCAGAAATTTAACCGAAGAAAAGAAATGAAGAATCAACTGCTGAGAGAAAGTCAATAATTATTGAACGGCCGTGTAAGCAGATGCTAATCCCTCTGGTAAAATAGAAAGGAAAGAAAAGGAGAGAAAATGATAATGAAGGAAACTGTGCCCAGTCTATGGAGGCTAACTAATGAACGCCCGCTTGCGCAGGCGTTAATTCTTTAGAAATGGGTTAAAAGAAAAAAAGGGGGGGAGCCATAATCTGCGCCCGTGAGGCAAACACCAAATCCGTAACCTGCGCCCACTGAGTGGACGCTAATTCCAAACACCCCCCCCCCCCCCCAAAAAAATGATGAAATGATGATAATGAAAGAAAAAAAGATATACAAAACGAACGACAGTGGTAAGGTGTTGATCCAAAAGGAAAGAAACAACCCGATAATAAAAGGAATACCACGAAAATAATATAATAAAAGAAACAAACTTAAAGTTTGTGGCGATTCATCTGGGAGCTCTCTTCCTTTGACCCCGTATGTGGGGAAACATCAAAGTTGCCCATGCAAGATAAGCTTGTCTATCCCCTCGTGGTCATGGTCTTACTTGGCGCCGGGCCAATATCCTCTGATGTTCCAACTGTTTGATCGGGATTTAACCGTAATTCCTCATTGCTTGAGATATCAAACTTACCGTATCCCGACATACACTCGTCCCGGTATCGCACATATACTGGGGATGTTCTTAATCTGGACTCTCGTCCGAACATGAAATGGTCCGTACGTGACCGACACGATTTTCAATACCGTCTTGCACCCTAGCATAAGGGATTTAAAGAATGTCAACCTGACTTGCATTCTTTAATGAAAATTGATCTTTAGGCCATCTGGCCCCTCTTCTTGGCGATTAATCAGAGATTTTCCCCTCTTCGAGGAGATGTAATTAATATCGTGACCTTTATGATACGACGGGTCTTCAGTCCCGACCCGATACCCACAATCGTCTGGTCAATTAGACGGAGCGCACCCTGGGCTTCGGACCATGTGGATGCACTTTTTATTGAAAGGTCGTTGTTTATTCGTTTATTGGGTTTATTAAGTGCGTGGACGTGCCAGTCACAAAGTGACGATTTATTCGGGCTTCTTGGAAGCCCATGGTGCACGCGATCTGACTAATCAGATGATTGTGTGGTTCGGGTCGGGACCGTAAACCCGCCGCACCATAAAGGTCACGACGTTATTTACATCCCCCATACGGGGGAACACCCTTGATTGATTGCCGGGAATAAGGGCCCTACGGCCTGAAATTCATGTGATGAGGGCATCCCTTGCCCCTCCACTCTTTTTCCAGACTCGGATTGTTCGACGGCAAGCACCATTATATTTGTCATGTATTTTTGAGACTAGTCATGTAATCTTCACATTTTCTTTGAGTCATTATCATGTAATTTTCCATTTATTTTGAGTCATGTACCTAGGTAGTTGAGTCATTTTCCTAAGTATTGAGTCATTATGTTGGTTAGATAGGTTAATGGGCCCAATCCATTGGGCTAGGCCCAGGGGCGCCCCTCCCTTGGACTGTGTGGTCTTTAGTTAGTTTGTCAGGGTCAGTTTGGTCTTAGGAAAATTATGGAGTCTATAAATACCCCACCCCTCTCTCATTTGTAACAACTTTTGATGAATATTGAAAAGCATTTGCCATCTCCCTCTCAATATCTCCCTCTCTCTCTCTCTCTCTTACTATCACTCTCTCTAAGTGGGTTGTACCCCCTCTCTCTCTCTCCTCCCCACCCCAATTTCGAAATTCACTCTCTCTCCTCCCCATTCACCCCTCATTAAGGCCCCTTCCCCTTCCCCATGCACTCATTCAACTCCCCCTCCAACCCCTAGGTGGAAACCCCTTCTCCTAGGCACCTTTCCACTTTCCAAAGCACCCCACCACCTTCCCAAGGCTGAATTAACCCCTCCCAAAGCCCAAATTCGAATTTCCCTCTCCCTAGGGCTGTGCCCCTCCATCTCCCCCACCCCCAAGCTCCCAAATTCGTCCCCCACCTCCCCTTGGTCAAACCAAGTTCACCCCCCCTCTCCCTTGCTCTCCCCTTGCACATCTCCTCATTCTATCTCTGTTTCAGGCAGCAGAACTACAACAAGTTGCAGACGCAGCCACGACCGTTACTTGAAGATTCAAGTAGCAAGGCCTACATCTCTGGAAAGGTCTTCCAGAGAGCTTTCCAGGCGAGGCGGTTTCGTCAGCATCCGAGCTCCGAGCAGTCCGCAGCATCCATTCTCCCTCGACTGCGCAGGAGACCCCAGGCAAGGAACCAGAACGTGATTGGAAGCTCAACCACGGCAAACCCTTTGGGATTCAGATCAAGTGTTCTTCAGAAGAAATCTTCCCTCTCAAGTCCTCTTTAATCCTCAAGAAGCAGAGCTGCATTTGGATATCGGCATCAGAAGTTACGAATTTTCTACTCCAAGGCATCAGGTCAGTTTTCAGGAGCCAGAACCGACATCCCTCTGCTCATCTGTTCGTCCCGGTATACTCCAACATCGTCCGACATCGCCGTCAAGTCCGAAAGAAAGAAGACTTGACCACGGTTCCAACGGTTCAAGTCTCGCCTCAATCAGAGCTCGGTAGCAATCGTGGCACCCCCTGCATCCAGTCACATGGTTCTGCACCAGACAGAGGCAGAACCAACCATCCCGGTTCCAGACTCTGCCACAGCCAGCTCGTGAAGGCTCTGAGCGCCATTTTTGGAGGGGAGAAACTACTTCCCGCTAGCTGCCACCTCCAAGAAGAAGGGACTCAATCGACCTCTGAAACCCTCTGTTCCAATTTTCTTCGTCGGAGAGGGCAGACTGCCCCTGTGGTCCCAGGTTAGATCAGTCTTCATTTCTCCGGTCACTCCTCTCTCCACTGACATCGGATTGCATCCCCGTCAACTCCTGCTCGAAGCTACTCCGACCAAGTTCGCGTCACCGCTAGTTTCATTCCAATCGGAGTCCGGGAGAGCCCACAGTGACTTCTGCAACCTACTGCTTCAGCCCGATACCAGCCAGAGACCAGACGGTGGTGTCCTGTTCCAGTCGCCGGTGCAGTCAGCCCCGAGACTCAAAGCTTCCCCAAAAATTCAAGCTTCATCCCCTGTCAGCTGAGGAACTTTTGGCAGTGGTTTCGTCAAGTTTGGAGCCCCGTGGAGCCCGTGGCAGTGTCAACAGCGACACCCTATCCTGCAGACCTGCAGATTGGCAGAACCGGCGGACTCGGAAGATCGGCTTTTCCTTTGCATAAAACCCCACCCCGCTTGGCCGGCTGAAGGCCCCTCCCTGCGTGGAGGTAGTTTTGAATGTAATAAGAATAATCCCCACCCCAAGTTCATCCCTCCTGCGTGAGGTGTAGTGGTGTAATTCTTTCAATTTCAGGTTCAAGCTACATCGCCGCGGCGATCGGGTGTATACCCTCGCCTCCCGGCTCGCCCTCGTCTCCGGCCGGAGTCGGCGTCTTCACGCCGGCTAGGTGAGCCTCAGTCCCTCTCTTGCTTGGTTTAATCACTTGCTTAGCTTAGTATTATTGCTAGTACTGCGTCGGACGGAGAGTGAGAGCTCGGCCCAACTTGCTAGTTCCGTGAGTGACCACCGCGGGCGAGTTGAGAGTGAACCCACTAAACCCACACCCTTGGTGTGCTGGCCGCCCATGGTTTGGGCATCCTAGGCCCATTTGGGGTTCTCCACAAGCTAGCCAACCATTGGAGCTTCATGGTCCCGCCTCGGACCCTCTCCCACATCGCTTAGTTGCCAACGGGCACAAGTGTGCACCAAACGGGTGAGTTCGCTAGTGTGAGTCCGCTGCTCAACTTGAATGCTTGAAAATAGGTCCAAGGTTCGGTGTCACATCAAGTGGTATCAGAGCAAGTTCACAACTTGTCTCTATCAAGTTGGTCCTAGGGCATGTCTAAGCATTTAGAGTCTTCAAATGCATCACTCTTGTCCCCTAATATGGCCACCTCATATCGACCTTACCAATCGGCCCACTCCATAAGTCCAAGTCACCAAAAGATGCCTACCACTAACACCCATAACTTCCCGGGCCATATCAACTACTTCATGAAAGCCTTGACCTATGCCAATGAGCGGCTTGATAACATATCGGGCCGACTCGACCAACTTGGAAAAAATAGGCCCGCCCCAAGGACGGACGATAGGATGGCCCCTTTCCCACTTCCCACCTTTGATGGGACCTCTCCTAGCAAATATTTAGATTGGGAAGCTACAATGGACCAATACTTCAATTGGTATCATATTTCCAAGGATGAAAAAGCATGGGTTGCCAAAATGCAACTAACCAAAAGGGCTCAAACTCATTGGTGTAAAATTGAGGGCTTAAGGATAATTAGACGGGAAGCTCCCCTCACCACATGGGAGGACATGAAGGATCAACTAAGGGCTAGATATGTGTCCCCTTCTCACTCGGATCACCAAAACCCAAGGAGCACTCCCACTCCTCCCACCCCACCCGTCCAAACCCTTATCACTAAAACCCAAGTACCTAAGACCTCCACCTCCCCACCTAACCCCATGAGGTCCCCCACACCCCAACCAAAACCCCCTTCCCTAACCTACACTAGTCAAGCCCCTTTAGCCCCCACTTCCACCCCAAATGATCCCAAGGGCAAGAGACCCCTAACCGACCCAATTCCCTCCATGGTGACCACCACTCATCCAACCCTCACCATTAAAAACCATGTGGACACCATGTCCACCCCTCCACCAAGGCCCATAATGGCCACCACCCCAAAACCCAAAACCCCTCACCCAACCCACCTCCCACTTCCTACACCAATCTTTCCCCAACCTAGGCCTCCTCTACTTCCCCTTCCTAGCCCAACCCAAGCCCATGCTTATTCACCACCCCGGGAGTGTCATACGCTAGCTATCACCAAACCACCCACCATAGATCCCCCTACTCCATTAGCAATAGAAGTTGCAACCCCCACACCCACCCAAGTGGAAAAAGATGCCCCTCCGGATCCACCTCCCAACATAGAGGAAATCCAAAGGCCAAACAACTCACACACCCCTAGCCTAGATCCTCTAGAGACACCCAACCTCACCATAGATAAGTCCATACTCCAATGGCTCAAGAAAAGTCTCACCATTCCTAGTTCACAACCATGCCACCTACCTATGGGATATCAATCTCAAATCATTCCCATTCAGCCACATGTCACTTATCAAACTTCCTATTGTGTGGAAGATTTGGGAGACTTAGTGAACTACCTACATGGGCAAATTCACTTGACCAATATGCTAGCCATGAGGCCGCCCGAAACTAACACCATTAGCCTAGCATATCCCACAATTGGCTCCATCACTTCCATCTATACTAATGGCCAAGTTACTAGTGAGATCATCCTCCTTCTTCCCATGGAGGAAGAACCTATCATAGTCTACTCCCCAACCATTGAGATCCCAAGTGCTTTGATTGGCCAACCCATTAGCAACCTTGGCCCAATTATCTTGGAGGAGGATGACTCACCATTTGAGGTCCTTAAGAACACGGAGTACCCCTACCTAGGTGACCCTTACCATGATCCCTTTGACCCTTTTCTATGGGAGCCTAAATCTCCATGTGACCCTCTCCCCCTATTCACCACTCACCTCACCCTACCCATACCACCCATGTTGACCCAAACTCCTCCCTTCCTGGAATCGGGTTACACCATGAGAGCATTGACCTTAGACAACAAACACCTCGGGATTGAGGAAATGACCCACCCTATATCCACCTACCTAGATCCCTTCGACCCTTTTGAGTGGAAGCTCAAAGACCACCCCACCATCCCACATAAGGAAGTCATCTTTGGGAAAGGAGTTCATATGTCTTGGCACATCACACCGCTTGGCATGATTAGTCCGTCGGGTACATTCATCCATATCACCCACATGTCAAGAAGAAAATATGAGTGGTCAATATTTGGTTGTCATGGTCCACCATCATTCATCATAAATCTCAAGCATGTTAGGAGCATTCATGGATGTTCGGATCCTCCAACATTCATCACACTCACTCACAAGAGGGACACCTATGGATGCCCTGGTCCTCCCAAATCCTTCAAAGTCTTCATACCATCAATGCATGATAGGTCTATATGTGGTTGTCCTGGACCCCCTTTGCATACCATACATTGTCAACTCACACCGCGTCATAGTACATGGCATATGCATTCAAGCAAGTATCAAGCAACAAGCGGTGAGATTCACAACAAGCGAGCAAAAACTCGTGAGCGCCACTTGGAATTCCAAGTTGGTAACTTGACGATGATGACTTTGGAGTGGCTCTACCCTAGGGTCACCTCCAAATTGAGGGCACGAGGACTTGGACCTTGCCAAGTTCTGAGTGACTTTTGGCAACCCGGCTTATGGGTTGAACTTTCAAAAGAGTTTTGGGATTCTCCCCATTTCTCATGTGGCGGATCTAGCACCCTATAAGGGCACCGCGGTGGATCCTAGTGAGTGCCTCCAGCTTACACCTACCCTTGTGAGAGACACCCTCGGAGTGCCACCACAAATAGCCTGAGAGCCCGACGTGAGCACACAGCGGCAATACTAGGCAAGCAAGATCCCATCACCAGCATGAGGGTATGACCGAGTCACTTTGTCGACTGAAGCACCGTTCCCCGACTAGAGTCGCGGGTTGAGTATGGAGATCGTGGATCGCCCCGAGCTGCAGTTCGATGCACTACTTCCCTGGTGGACCCATACTCGACGGAGTCGAGTTTTCCCCACCCCGGGGGTATGATGAGGGCATCCCTTGCCCCTCCACTCTTTTTCCAGACTCGGATTGTTCGACGGCAAGCACCATTATATTTGTCATGTATTTTTGAGACTAGTCATGTAATCTTCACATTTTCTTTGAGTCATTATCATGTAATTTTCCCTTTATTTTGAGTCATGTACCTAGGTAGTTGAGTCATTTTCCTAAGTATTGAGTCATTATGTTGGTTAGATAGGTTAATGGGCCCAATCCATTGGGCTAGGCCCAGGGGCGCCCCTCCCTTGGACTGTGTGGTCTTTAGTTAGTTTGTCAGGGTCAGTTTGGTCTTAGGAAAATTATGGAGTCTATAAATACCCCACCCCTCTCTCATTTGTAACAACTTTTGATGAATATTGAAAAGCATTTGCCATCTCCCTCTCAATATCTCCCTCTCTCTCTCTCTCTCTTACTATCACTCTCTCTAAGTGGGTTGTACCCCCTCTCTCTCTCTCCTCCCCACCCCAATTTCGAAATTCACTCTCTCTCCTCCCCATTCACCCCTCATTAAGGCCCCTTCCCCTTCCCCATGCACTCATTCAACTCCCCCTCCAACCCCTAGGTGGAAACCCCTTCTCCTAGGCACCTTTCCACTTTCCAAAGCACCCCACCACCTTCCCAAGGCTGAATTAACCCCTCCCAAAGCCCAAATTCGAATTTCCCTCTCCCTAGGGCTGTGCCCCTCCATCTCCCCCACCCCCAAGCTCCCAAATTCGTCCCCCACCTCCCCTTGGTCAAACCAAGTTCACCCCCCCTCTCCCTTGCTCTCCCCTTGCACATCTCCTCATTCTATCTCTGTTTCAGGCAGCAGAACTACAACAAGTTGCAGACGCAGCCACGACCGTTACTTGAAGATTCAAGTAGCAAGGCCTACATCTCTGGAAAGGTCTTCCAGAGAGCTTTCCAGGCGAGGCGGTTTCGTCAGCATCCGAGCTCCGAGCAGTCCGCAGCATCCATTCTCCCTCGACTGCGCAGGAGACCCCAGGCAAGGAACCAGAACGTGATTGGAAGCTCAACCACGGCAAACCCTTTGGGATTCAGATCAAGTGTTCTTCAGAAGAAATCTTCCCTCTCAAGTCCTCTTTAATCCTCAAGAAGCAGAGCTGCATTTGGATATCGGCATCAGAAGTTACGAATTTTCTACTCCAAGGCATCAGGTCAGTTTTCAGGAGCCAGAACCGACATCCCTCTGCTCATCTGTTCGTCCCGGTATACTCCAACATCGTCCGACATCGCCGTCAAGTCCGAAAGAAAGAAGACTTGACCACGGTTCCAACGGTTCAAGTCTCGCCTCAATCAGAGCTCGGTAGCAATCGTGGCACCCCCTGCATCCAGTCACATGGTTCTGCACCAGACAGAGGCAGAACCAACCATCCCGGTTCCAGACTCTGCCACAGCCAGCTCGTGAAGGCTCTGAGCGCCATTTTTGGAGGGGAGAAACTACTTCCCGCTAGCTGCCACCTCCAAGAAGAAGGGACTCAATCGACCTCTGAACCCTCTGTTCCAATTTTCTTCGTCGGAGAGGGCAGACTGCCCCTGTGGTCCCAGGTTAGATCAGTCTTCATTTCTCCGGTCACTCCTCTCTCCACTGACATCGGATTGCATCCCCGTCAACTCCTGCTCGAAGCTACTCCGACCAAGTTCGCGTCACCGCTAGTTTCATTCCAATCGGAGTCCGGGAGAGCCCACAGTGACTTCTGCAACCTACTGCTTCAGCCCGATACCAGCCAGAGACCAGACGGTGGTGTCCTGTTCCAGTCGCCGGTGCAGTCAGCCCCGAGACTCAAAGCTTCCCCAAAAATTCAAGCTTCATCCCCTGTCAGCTGAGGAACTTTTGGCAGTGGTTTCGTCAAGTTTGGAGCCCCGTGGAGCCCGTGGCAGTGTCAACAGCGACACCCTATCCTGCAGACCTGCAGATTGGCAGAACCGGCGGACTCGGAAGATCGGCTTTTCCTTTGCATAAAACCCCACCCCGCTTGGCCGGCTGAAGGCCCCTCCCTGCGTGGAGGTAGTTTTGAATGTAATAAGAATAATCCCCACCCCAAGTTCATCCCTCCTGCGTGAGGTGTAGTGGTGTAATTCTTTCAATTTCAGGTTCAAGCTACATCGCCGCGGCGATCGGGTGTATACCCTCGCCTCCCGGCTCGCCCTCGTCTCCGGCCGGAGTCGGCGTCTTCACGCCGGCTAGGTGAGCCTCAGTCCCTCTCTTGCTTGGTTTAATCACTTGCTTAGCTTAGTATTATTGCTAGTACTGCGTCGGACGGAGAGTGAGAGCTCGGCCCAACTTGCTAGTTCCGTGAGTGACCACCGCGGGCGAGTTGAGAGTGAACCCACTAAACCCACACCCTTGGTGTGCTGGCCGCCCATGGTTTGGGCATCCTAGGCCCATTTGGGGTTCTCCACAAGCTAGCCAACCATTGGAGCTTCATGGTCCCGTCTCGGACCCTCTCCCACATCGCTTAGTTGCCAACGGGCACAAGTGTGCACCAAACGGGTGAGTTCGCTAGTGTGAGTCCGCTGCTCAACTTGAATGCTTGAAAATAGGTCCAAGGTTCGGTGTCACATCATCATGGTAACAAAGCGAGAGCAAAGGTCTCGGATCACGTTTAAACAAGCCCGCATTATGTAAATGTTCATAGATACATATATGTTGGTCACCCATGGACCGTTTCATCTCCGAACAGAACTCCGTGTTTGTAGCGTAAAAGACGATGACAAAACCGCACAGATGTTTACCGGGAACATGGCAAGTTTAATGAGAACGTGGGACCGGATCCTGGTAGAGACGGGTCAAGTTTGACGAACTATTGGCCCGAGATGGTTTCGGACTATGGCCATAACGGGGTTCCCGAGGTCCACGTCCGGTGCCATGGGGCGTCATTACTTTTCTCTTCACGCACAGTCCAGGGAAGTGAATCGTAAAGTGTAAAGCCCAAACTCGCCAACGTGCGCCCTCGCACACGGATAAGTGTATTAAAGGAGATGTATTTGTGCGCGCTGAATTAAGAGCCATGCAAGGGGAGAGGGGCGCACCGTGTATGTGGTTTGAAATGGTGCGCGCCGGATTAAAGGGTCCAAGAGGAGATGGGCGCGCCGTATTAGGGCTATGCAGGGGGCGAGGGGCGCGCCGTGTATGTGGTTTGAAATGGTGCGCGCCGGATTTGGGCTTCAATGAAGAAGATGGGGTTTTGTGAGGAGGGTTAAACCGGCGCGGGGGAATAGTGACCACGTCGGATTAGCCTCTCCCGAGGGTTTATTGCCTTTGACTGTGTTTTTTTTCTTTTCTTTCACCCATAGGTGGGTTTTATGATCCGTTTGTTCATCTATTTGGTAGATTAAGTTGGCAGGGAGGAAGTTTAGGCATTTAACTGTTCATTAGGGTGACTTAGCGTGGATTTTAAGTTTTTTGTTCGAGGGGTTTGGTTCACAGATTTTACTGTGTGTTGTTCTTGTCCTCGGAGGTTGCATTGTTCATTTATTCTTGAGTGTTCTTAATCCCCTGGCAAAAATCGGGCAGCACCTCCCCCGGACCGGGACTTGCCAAAGGAAAAGGAAAGTCACCAATCGGATTGCTCCGGGGTAGACTCTAAAAAAAAATCGGAGTGGCCTCACGGCGGTCCGAACCCAAATGTGAGTATGGAACGTTCGAGGGCCAGCCTACAAGAACGACCACGGCTCACGGGCGAGGAACTTTCCAAACGGGACAAGTGTTTTCCACAAGGGCCATAGATGTTCATCCGGCGGTGGGTACCTCTAAGGGTCATGCCATGGAAAGGCAGCCCTCAAGGGCCCGGGATGATTAGAGAATGAGCAAAAGGAGCAGAGACTGAGGTGGGAGTTGCTAAAATTGTAACAAAAAAGACTTTTCTTCTTTTATTCATCCACACAACGGGAGAAGAGATTTCTTAACAGTGGGAATTCATCCTGAGAAGAAAATAGAATACATCGTGAGAAGGAGGGAGAGGAAGATATTGACGAGAAGGAAAAGGAGAATACAGATCCCTCCCTCCAACTCACCTCTCAGACTCACTCCCCTCCCCGCTCTTCACCTCACCTTCACTCTTCAGCGTGAGGACCCTTCCTTTTCTTTCTCCCTTCTTGAACGCAGCAGACATGCCCTTTCTTTCATTCCCAGGCACACAACCGAGGGCCACCGTCTCTTTTCACTCTCTCGAACTCAGAGCCCCCCCGCTTGCACACATCCCCTCTCCATATATATATATATCCTGGAAGAGGTTCTCTCTGTTCGAAGAAGAGCATGCCGCGCCGCTTTCCCACATCGCGACCGTGTTGTTGTCGAGCTCCTTCGCGTGCCACGTTGCTTTCGTCACTTGCAGGAGAATGGGCGGCCGGCCGATGGAATGAGCACAAGGCGGGACGGGGCTCGAGAACTTCCATTCACGGCATATGCTTGGTTGCCCGTCGGATCGAAGTGGAAGTTTTAACCACTTCAGGCTTGTTTGCCGTCATGCCATTCCCAGGAAACATGGGACCACATTGATGACGGGATGGGTTGGTTGCGGCGCCGGGTAAACACTTCAGAGAAAAGATTGCTTGCTTCAGCTAATCCGACGCGGGGGAATAGTGACCGCGTTGGAATAGCTCTCTCTTTTCCTTTAAACTGAGCACGCCGTATTAGCATTCCAAAATGGGTGCGCCTGTTTAGCTTTTGGGCAAGTGTGGCGCCGTTTTAAGCATCAAAGGGGGATGGCCCCTTCAACAGGAGTGCGCCGGATAACCAAAGCAAGGAGGGGCGCGCCGTTTTAATGCAGCACAAGGGGGGGCGCCGGTTTAGGGTGCACCGGTCTAAGGTGCGCCGGTTCAAGGCGTTGCCGCGCCATTTTAAGCATTAAGGGATTCCTCTCAAAGTCGCGGCCGTTCATGCAGGTGTTGGCACTGCCGGAATGCTTTAGTTGCAATGCATGGCCTCTGTAGTGTTTCATTCGCATCCTCTAGGCCTCAGTCCCAGACCTTGCATGACTTTCGGTGCATGCCGAGACTGTGCCGAAGTTCCTGACTTTTCTTTGATTATGCTCTCGGCATGGCCGGTCGGAGAGTTGTAGCGATATCTTCTGCCCGGGGGGCTTCCTTAACAAGTAGCAGACCACCAAGCGAGTTCTCGTCCTAATCGGGCGAGACATGGGGTTTATTCGGCATTTCCATCTTCGGCTTGCTCTCGAGTGTTGAGACGTGCATGCCGTATGATCATCATCGACATTTTTCGACGTCCACAGACCACTCCAGTCTCGAAGCCCGGATATAAGCCGATAAAAGATATCCACCATGAAGCAATAGAGTGCGTCCAACAAGTTGGCATGTCCGGTGGGACTGAACTACCTCTCATCTTTTTCCCAGAATTAGAGGCCCAACAGCCTTTTCTGAAATTCTAAACTTCTGCACCTTTACATTTGCAAGAGGGATTGATTTCTGAAGTACCAATGGCTGTAACTTTTGGTCCATTGTTTGTGGCGAGCCATGAGGACCATGACTAGTTAGCAGTGGCAATTCAGTTCGGTGACTTTCCCCCGGTCTTTGGCTTCCCCAAATTCCTTGCGATTTTGTTCATGGACCTCCTGGACGTCTAGGAGCCTGAGCACATCATCCCCGTGGAGGCGACACCTGAAGTCGTGAAGATGGTGGGCTATTACGACCACCACATTGAAGCGAAGAAGAGGCGCACCTCGGCTACCAGGAGGGCGGCGAAAAGGACTGCTGGTACGCAGCAAGGCCGACTTACCCTCTCGGGCAAATCCGTGATGATCGGAGGAGTCTGAGTGTACTTGGATGGCCTCTAGGCCACCCTCTCGCCTGACAGGGCGATCCCGACGGTGCTGGTGCGCAATCTGTTCCAAGCGCTGGCCCGGGAGTGAGAGGACCGCACCAGGTCCATGCCAAAGCAAGAGTCGGCCCAGAAGTTGACTAAATTCAAGCAAGCATGGGTGCCCAAGAGGTGGGCCCCAGCCCCAACCCAACTAAAGCCCGTCAGGACTGACCGGCTCGAGAAAAAGAAGAAGGAAGACAAAGAAGAGAAGGTTGAGGCGCATGCTCAAGCGCCTCGAAGACTAGCCTTCTATGCTCATGGCTAGCAGGCGAATATCTATTCAAATGAAGGGAGATGCAGCAAGGTGTACGAGCGGAGGCGCCTCGCCTATAAACCGCCAATGCAAGCATCACCACCAACTGTCTGCCCTGCCCAGGGACAAGACGACATCACTCAGGCCGTGCTGGGATTCCTCTGTGACCTTGGAAGCACCCTGCTGGGAACTCAGAGGCTCCTAGAAGCCGTGAATGATGTCGAAAGAAATTGGGAGTAACAAGTCAACCCGGAAGACATCGAAGATGCAGAGTCGGGATGCTATGGGCTGCCCCTCCGTAAAGAAGCCCCACCGAGAATCTCGATGTTTGACAGGCTAACTTTCCCTGGATAATCAGCCAGGAAAGTGACCCGAAGAAACAAGAAGCTGCAGGTCTACACTTGCAATATGGCCGGAGTGGCTAGCCAATACGGGGCCCTCCCCGAAAACCAAGAAGAAGTGGCCAGGCTTGCTGACAGGCTGGGCCCCAACACCAAAAGGGGAAGAGCCGCAGATGAGGTAATACAAGCCCTCACTGGCGAGACGAGCTCAGATGCAGTCGCCATAGTAGCAAACGTGATCACCACTGAAGACGAAGGAGAGGGGCTGACACCTTCTCTAGATACTCCAATAGAAGGGGGAGGCCAAGGTCCTAGCCCATCTACCCCTGATCCGGAAATATTGATGCTACTTCAAGCCTACCGACAGGAGATCGAAGCCCTGAAAAGACAAGTGGGCTAACTGACCATGCATGCTTCTGCCTCGAAGCAGGTCGAACCTCCTCCAGAAACATCCCGACGTGGCGCTGAAGAATTTCAAGGTTCACCCTAGATGATGACTTCTCAGCCAATCCTCAACTATCCTGGGGGCACGGTCCCAATAACCCCTCTGGCTCCCCAGCACCAAGACACCGCCACTCTACCCCAGGCGACGGTGCTGGCAATGCCACAGATGCAGTCGGCTCATTTCTACCCGGAAGCAGTGGATCCGGCAATGGCTAACAAGCTCATGATCGAGCATATAGTCGAAATGAAGCTGGCTGATCAGGGCACCGAAGAATATGCCTCATTAAATGTATACAAGGTGCCTTACCCTGTCCATCATGGCACGAAAGGATTACCTCCTAGCATCAGCAAGCCGCCGAAGTTCGACAAATTTAATGGCCAGCGCTCGCCGAAAGAATACATAGCCTATTACATCAACGTGATGGGCGATCTGGCGACCGATGATTCGTACCTACTGAAGTTCTTCGAGTCCTCACTCACAGGGCTCGCCTTCGAATGGTACTTGAACTTTCCGACGGGGTCTGTTAACAACTGGCCAGATATGCAAAGGAAATTTTGGGAGCGATTCCACGTAACCAAAAGGGAGGTCACGGTGGCCGAACTCTATGCAACTAGGCAAAAGAATGATGAAACTACCCTGGAATTCATTAAGATATGGCGGAACCTCGGCATGAGGTGTAGGCGCCTGCCACACCAAGAAGATGCGGTTCAAATCTGCAAGCAAAATTTGAGGCGCGAAGTTCTCAAAAAGATGATCGGGATGGAGATCAAGTCATTTGATCGATTAAATAATGTGGTGGTGGAAATCGAATCCTACCTCTCTAGGTACTCTTCCACACCGGCCACTTCATCCCAAAAGATGAAGTCAGCTGACAAGCAGCCTGTGCCCAAAGAAGTTAACACTGTCGACTTCAAGGACTTCGAGAAGCAGAAGGACAAGGATAAAGGAGTCGCCAACACTCCTCTTGCTAAGTCGGCTGAACATCATGAAAGCGCCTCCTTGCGGTCATCTTTCCGAAGGAGAAGACTCGAGTCATCTTTGAATGGGCCACTAAATACAATAAGATTACTCTCTCGGAGCCAAAGAGACCCGACGATGCCAAGAGGAAAGATGATCCTCCATTTTGCCCGTACCACCAAATGCTCGGGCATACTCTCGAAGATTGCTACGTCTTCAAAGACATCATTGAGGCCATGATCAAGAAGGGAGAGCTCCAGATGGGCGAACACAAGGTGGATCCACCCCGCCCTCACGAGATGCGGGTAATGGTGGTAACCATAAATATGATATCCTTATATCAACAACTTCCCAAAGAGGTGTCGATGCTTGTACAAAGCACACCTATGAGGCATTTGTCTTGGATCCCGTGGAGGACCAGGGAAATTGGCAGACAGTGCCGAAAAAGACAAGAAGAAAAGTGACATCCCGCCCTACCCCCGGAGTCTGAATTCATGGGGTCACACCTCAGCTACCACCGTCGATTGTAACCCCGGTCTGGTACGAAATCACCCCCCAGCTGGTCCTCCGAAGGCTGACTAACAACAAGAAGAAGTCGTTCCTGCTGCAGGTGCACACACAAGTCTACCCGACAGTCAGATGACTACAGGGAATCATCGACGGGTTAGAAGAATATGAATAACCCAAGATCTAGCAGGTTCGCTAAAGGAGTATATCCCTTGGAAGCACTTTGAATCCCTGGAATTGGCCGAAGAAGCCGAAGCTGAAACGCAAGAAACTAGCATATGGGATGAACCTCCCCAAGAACAGCTTCCGGTAATAAAACAAGAGAATAAGAAAAAGAAGAGGAAGCCGAAGGATAAAAGAAAATGCAGCATTTTATCCTGCAATACCTTGTCAGCCATGTTCAACATGGCCTATTACTCTGAAGAAAAGGATGAAGAAATATGCTTCGTACCAGCCGAAGCAAACCAGGTGGAGGCCTCTACTTTCCAGCATGCCACCAGATCTGGGAGGAGATGGGGCCATCCGCCCACAGCCAATCACAATATACTATTCCGGGGTGAACAACCATACCATGCCCGCAATCCTGAAGTCAAAGGAGCAAGAGTTCTGCCTCCATTGGGGTTGTATCCTGAAGATGTAGCAGGCAAAGTGGTACCCTCGTTCGCCGAATTTCTACTCACAAAGAAGAGCAAACAACCATAACAACCATCCAGGTCGAAGGCTAAGAGCACTCTTTCCTCCACATCGGGAACGCCCCCTCCGGTGAGTAAAGATGATGAGGGTGCTACCCCTGTGGCCCCACCCGTGCAAATGAAAGAACCAGCCAACCAAGCAAGTCGGGATCGGGCAGCCTCCGAAGAAGAAGATAAACCATCTTCTCCGTCGACTCCTTCGGCACCAGAACACGACAAGCACAATAAAGCCGAAGAAGCAAAGTTAGCTAATGTCTGGGCCGGTGCCCGAATATTGAAACAATTGAAAAGAATCCCGGTAAGATTTAGTGTCTGGGAGATACTCTCACTAGACGAGGAAACTCGGGAGGCTGTCATTGCGGCTTTGTAAACCTTAGCACACTACGAGAGCTGCTTCACTGAAATGCAGTCGGCGACGGCCATTACCTTGACCGAAGAAGACATGCTCTTGCCTTTGGCCAGCCATAATAGACCCTTGTACATGAGGGGGCAGCTGAATGGCCAGCCTATAAACAGGGTCCTGGTCTACCTAGGAGCAGCAGTAAACATACTCTCCTACCGGGTTTACCATAAGCATTATTTCAATGTGCACCTGATCGAGGTCAAGGACATGAAGATATCTGGGTTCAACCAGAAGTTTGAAGTCCCCATGGGCGTAGCGAAGTTCGAGCTGTCATTGGGAGACTTCACCACCAAGGTGCAGTTCCACGTCATCAACGCCGATACCTCATATAAGGCACTGCTTGGCCGACCATGGCTACATCAAAATCGGTTAGTGTCTTCGACCCTGCACCAGTGCATTAAGTACTCCCGAAATGGAAAAGAAGAAAGAATTTTTACAGACTTACACCCCTTTGAGGTGTTTGAATGCCATCTGGTCGACGCTTCACTCTACATGGAGAAGCCGAAGCAGAACCTCAAGCCGGCTTAAAGTAAAGGGAAGGAGAAAGGGAAGAAGATGGCAGAGGGCAACGACTGGTTCCCTCCATTGCCGCCCGATTACGTGGCACCGTAGGAAGTGTCACACATCTCTGAAGTTGAAGGTGTGGTTCGAGCAATCCCCTCTAGTATTTACCTCGAGCCAGGAGTTCCGAAGCTTGAGGATTTGCCAAGGTACGTAAAGGTCCCTCCATGGATCACGAAGCCCCTTTCAGATATAGACTGTTAGATAGTCAAATTCTTGAAGGTCCTGGAGGTACCCAACCTGGAGGGTCCATCCACAATATTCTATGGGGCTGATGAATAGTCGGTAAAAGGGGATGATGATTGCAAATTCCCTGAAGAGATTCACTACCCGGTCGCCCCGATCATGGGACTTTCAGATATATCTGGTAGAGTGGTGAAGATAGCCAGGGGGCAACAGCTGCCTTTCTTTCAAACTGAGAGCCGAAATCAGATGTTCAAGAAGCTATGGTATCCGCCGAACCTGGATAGAAGACTTCTGAAAATTACCCGACATCTTGGCTTGGGTTTCTTAGTAGAATAGTTCTATGAAGCAGACGTTATATCCATCTCAGCTCCAGCCAGCGATGATCCCCCAGAAGATCCAGATGCACAGGAAGCCAAGAGCCAGGAGCAGCATATGCCCCCAGCTGGCGAAACCCAAAATGAAGATGTGTTCCTCTGGAACCCACCCCCAAGTAGGGATATAGGGGTGGTCTCATCCACTTCTGAGGGGCCAGTCCCAGATAGTCATGGTGATGAGGTGCCACCACCCCCGCCCGATGTGGGAACGGAAGGTAGCGGTCCAAGCCATGCCATGGACTTCTCCCCATACAACCCTGTTATGTTCGCAATATGCTATGAGCAGCAGCATGAGGTCGAGATATTGAAGGCACAGTTGTCCAAAATGACCGAACTGCTGTCCAATCTAACCGAGGGCTCTGGCAGGACAGATCCATGAACCCAGGACGCTCCCCTACCACCATGGCGAGAAGGGAAAATCAATCCTCGAGCATGAATTTTAGTGCTTGTTTGCACTCAAGGAGGAGGGTGAAAGAACTAGCCGGTCCTTCAACTAGCCAGTCGGTAAAATGAGTCCTTACATTGAGGGAGAAGATGTCGAAGCCTTATTCCTTCCCGAGGAATAAAACTCGAGGGATCTTTGAATGGACCCGTCGCTACGGCAAGGTCACTCTTCCGGAGCCCAAGAGGCCGGAGGACGCCAGAAGAAGTGATGACCCTGAATTATGCCCCTATCATCGAATCCTGGGCCACCCCATCAAAGATTGTTATGTCTTCAAGGATATTTCCTAAGGCCTGATCCAGGAAGGTGAATTAAAGAAGGGGGATTATGAGGTGAAGCCCCCGCAACCACATGAAGCGGGAATCCATAAAAGCGGAGTCCATATGGTCTCCCTTTTCGCGGAGGTCGCAAGCCCAACCGATGGAAGATGCCCCGAAGCAGGTGAAGCATCCCTTTCCACCCCTCCGGGTGAAGGCCCCACGAAATCAGTCTATGATGATTATCAAGAAGACCATGAAGAGATCATGCGGGCCTTCGTGCAGGGAGATACCCCGAAGCCCTACACAATGAAGGATGAAGGGCCTAAGGCCGATGTCCCCTGTGAATGTTGGGAATTTACTGATGTAGAGGTCAGCACGACTTCTAGTAATGCTCTACAAGGGCAAGAAGCTGAAGAACTCCCTACCGCCCCTAGGGGTGATCCTCCCACAGGCCGGCATCCAAGCCGCCAGGAAATTGTGTTGTCGGCGCCAGCGTCGATCCAAGAGCAGGGGAAAGAAGCTGGCGAACCTCCACCGCTAGGTGGGACAAGACAAGAAGACACCCATGATGTCCTCGAAGTTTAAGAAGATGATGAAGGCTTCATCGATCTACAGCCAGCTTCCCCAGAAATAGAAGAATGCGGCCAGGCCACCATCGACGAGCTGATCGAAGTAAACCTCGGCACAGAAGATGACCCCAGACCAACCTTCCTCAGCGCCATTCTTCCCTCGGAAGAAAGAAAGCGGTATATACACCTCCTCCAGGAGTTCCGAGATTGTTTTGCTCGGAACTACAAGGAGATGCTAGGCCTCAGTCCTGAAATCGCTCAACATACATTGGCTATCAACCGTGAGGCTGAACCAGTGAAGCAGTCACCCCGATAGATGAGGCCGGAACTGATAAGCCAAGTCTACATGGAGGTCAACAAGCTTGTAGACAACGACTTTATAGTGGAAAACCAATACACCACTTGGCTGACCAACATTGTGCCCATGAAGAAGAAGAACGGCCAGATCCGGATATGTGTCAATTTTCAGGACCTGAATAAGGCGTGCCCGAAGGATGATTTTATAGTGCCCATCACTAAAGTCAAGATCGATGCCATTACTGGCTACGAAGACTTATCTTTCATGGACGGGTCATCCGGATACAACTAGATATGGATAGCCGAGCATGATAGAATTCATACGGCTTTTCGATCACCCAAGGGGATATTCCACTATAGAAGGAAGCCTTTCGGTCTTAAGAATGTCGGGGCCACATACCAAAGGGTGATGACAAGAATATTTTATGAACTACTTTCTGATAAATTCGAATGCTATATCAATGATCTGGTCGTCAAGACCAAGAAGAAAGAAGATCACATGAACGACCTCCGGGTGATATTCCAAAGGCTCCGGCAATAGGAGCTGAAGATGAGCCCGTTGAAGTGCGCCTTCGGCGTTTCCAGTGGGAAATTTTTGGGTTTCATTGTCCGATATCGGGGTATTGAAATAGACCCCTCCATGATAAAGGCCATTCAGGAGCTGCCACCTCCAAAGAACCTGACGGAACTGCGGTCATTCCAGGGCCGATTAGCCTATATCTGCAAGTTCATCTCCAACCTATCTGGGTGATGTCAGTCATTCCATAAGCTGATGATGAATGATGCGTCGCTCGGCTAGAATCAAGAATGCCAGAAGGCTTTTGATCGGCTGAAGAAATACCTGAAGAACCCACCAGTGCTGGGGGCACCTGTCAAAGGGCGGCTGTTGATTCTCTACATAGCCGCCACCGAATGCTCACTAGGGGCAATGTTGACCCAAAATAACGATGAGGGGAAGGAGCAAGCGCTTTATTACCTCAGTCGAAGACTGATCGGGGTAGAAGCAAAATATACCATGATCAAGAAAGTTTGCCTTGCCTTGGTCTTTGCATCCAAGAAAATGAGGCATTACATGCTCTCGCATGAAATATAGTTGATATCAAGGGCCGACCCGGTAAAATATCTCTTGTCCCAGCCAGCACTGAAAGGGCGACTGGAAAAATGGACCATCATTCTGATGGAATTCGATATCACATATGTGTCGGAAAAGGCTATTAAAGGCCAGGCAATAGTAGATTTCTTTACAGCACACCCTGTGCCTAAGAATTCCCCTCTTATCACGGAGCTCTCGGAAGATGAAACCTTAGAAGTGGACCAAGTCCGCCAAGCCATATGACAATTATACTTTGACGGAGCATACATAACTGAAACATTCCAATCAAGGCATGCGAGGGTAAGGGACAGAGCAGGGATCATCCTCAAATCCCCAGAAGGAGAAGTGCTGCATACATCATGCTCGATCAACAAACCATGCACGAACAATGAAGCAAAATATGAAGCCCTGATCATCGGTCTTCAGATAGCTCTCCACAAGGATATCTGAATGCTACAAGTGTTTGGCGATTCAATGCTGATCATCATACAGATACAGGGAGAATTCGAGGTCCGGAAGCCCGGACTACTGCCTTATTGCGCCAAGGCGAAGAAGCTCATGGGGTGATTCTACTTCATCAAAACATGCCATCTCGGTCGAAGCCAAAATGCCCAGGCAGATGCACTGGCAAAATTAGCAAGCTTATTGGCGGCCTCTCCAGGTGAATCCCTTGACATAACAGTGATAAACAGGTGTCAGGTTCCCAGCATGATAGAGGAGCCTGGTGAAGAAGAAGAATGTGAAGCTACAACAGCAGAAGCAATCAGCTCTCCTGACTAGAGGGAGTCCCTAATGAAATGGTTTAAACACCAAGAATTGCCAAAGCAGAGAGAAGAAAAGATCAGACTGATCAGAATGAAAGACTCTTATGAAGTCAAAAATGGAACCATGTTCCGAATTATGGCAGATGCCAGAAGAAAGGTCCTCCTTCAATGTATATCCATGGAGGAGGCTTGGACAGTCAAGAAGGAAGTACATGCCGGATCAGCCGGTGCTCACCAGGCTGGGCCAAAAATGAAGATTGAAATCAAGAAGCTGTGATATTACTGGCCAACTATCTTCAATGATTGTTGTAAGTATGCCAAGTCATGTCATAAATGCCAGCAACATGCTGCAATCCCAAGAAGACCTCCAGCTCATTTGCACCCAACGGCGCCCAGTTGGCCTTTCGCTCAGTGGGGCATCGATGTTGTGGGTCCATTGCCCCCATCTTCATCGGGATGCAAATCTATTCTAGTGGCAATAAATTACTTCTTTCGCTGGGCAGAGGCTGTGGTTCTAAGAGAAGTGACGGGAGAGATAGTACTCAGATTTTCCCGTCAAAACATCATATTCCGAGTCGGCGTGCTCGATCAGATTGTCTCTGACAACGGAAGCCACTTTCGAAACCAAAAGGTCTATAGATCGGCCGATAAATTTAAAATTGATTGGAGGACGTCCACCCCCTACAACCTAAAAGCAAACGGGTTAGGGGAAGCCTTTAAGAAAACCTTACGCACACTCCTTGCCAAGATGGTGAGCTCTAGGAAGAAGGATTGGGAAGACAGAAGCTATGAAGCATTGTGGGCATACCACACTATGTACAAGACTCCCACGGGTTGCTCACCCTTCTCCCTGGTATACGGGTCGGAAGTAGTCGTCCCGATAGAGCTGGAAATACCCTCGTTATGGGTGGCGATCCAGCACGAATTGGTTGAGGATGGCCAAACCAATACAGAAAGAAGACTGGAGGAACTCTATGATCTGGAAGGACAGTGGCTCAGAGCCCAGCAGAATATACAGATGTATCAGGCCTGTATGGCCCGCGCCTTTGACAAACTCGTCAAGGAACGTGAATTAAAAAAAGGAGACCAAGTCATGGTCAAGCGAAGAGAATTCATGGCAGCTAATCCCAAGGGCAAGCTGAACGAGAATTGGATAGGACCTTACGTGGTCTAGAAAGTTTATGAAGGCGGTGCCTTCGTCATCGTCAACCACCGGGGGGAAGTTCAATTTTCACCCCTCATTGGGAAACACCTGAAGTTGTACCACGCACCGCTCCCCAAGCTCGGCGATCAATTGAAACCAATACCCCACAGTAAACAAGATTGCATCTTGGAACTCGTTACATAAACCACCAAAAAACTTAACTTAGTGCCTAAGGCCTTTCTGGGGTCTCAGTCGAGTGATCTGACCTAGACCTTTCGTCTAAGTCGGAGAAACATGAAATTATTTGCATCGGTGCCATCCCAGCATCGATGAACCACTTTAACTCGGTGCCTAAGGCCTTTCCAAGGTCTCAGCCGAGCGATCCGACCTAGACCTTTCGTCTAATTCGGAGAAACCTGGAAATCTTTACGTCGGTGCAGTCCCAACATCGATGAACCACATTAACTCAGTGCCTAAGACCTTTTCGGAATCTCAGCCGAGTGATCCAACCAACACCTTTCGTCTAAGTCAGAGAAACTTGAAATTCTTTGCATCAGTGCCATCCCAGCATTGATGAACCACTTTAACTCGGTGCATAAGGCCTTTCCAGGGTCTTTGCTGAGTGATCCGACATAGACCTTTCGTCTAAGTCGGAGAAACCTAAACTTCTTTACGTCGGTGCAATCCCAGCATCGACGAACCACTTAACTCGACGCCTAAGGCCTTTTCGGGGTCTCGGTCGAGCGATCCAACCTAGACATTTCATCTAAGTCGGAGAAACCTGAAATTCTTTGCTTCAGTGCAATCCCAGCATCGATGAGCCACTTAACTCGGTGCCTAAGGCCTTTCCGGGGTCTCAGCCGAGCGATCCGACCTAGACCTTTCGTCTAAGTCAGAGAAACCTGAAATTCTTTGCGTCGGTACAATCCCAGCATCGACGAACCACCTAACTTGATGCCTAAGACCTTTCCGGGGTCTCCACCGAGCGATTCGACCTAGACCTTTCATCTAAGTCCGAGAAACCTAAAATCTTTGCATCGGTGCCATCCCAGCATCGGTGAACCACTTTAACTCAGTGCCTAAGGCCTTTCTGGGGTCTCAGCCGAGTGATCCGACCTAGACCTTTTGTCTAAGTTAGAGAAACATGAAATCTTTGCATTGGTGCCATCCCCGCATCAATGAACCTTCTTAACTCAGTGCCTAAGACCTTTCCAGGGTCTCAGCCGAGCGATCTGACCTAGACCTTTCGTCTAAGTCAGAGAAACCCCAAATTCCTTGCGTCGGTGCCATCCCAGCATCGATGAACCACTTAACTCAGCACCTAAGCCCTTCCTAGGGTCTTAGCCGAGCAATCTGACCTAGACCATTCATCTAAGTCGGAGAAGCCCGAAATCCTTGACTCGATGCGACCCCAGCATCGATGAACACACTTAACTCGACGGCCTAGACCTTCCATCTAGGCCGGATAAACCTGATTCCATTGTGTTGGCGTGAACCCAATGTCGACGATACTATTATACCTTTATGATCCAGTCCCACCGTGATCAAAAAAAAAAGATGCAAACCGATCTCTTAATGTTTTCAACTCGGCGCCAAAGGCCTTCCAGGGTCTCAGTCGAAGGATTTGACCTACACCTTTCGTCTAAGTCGGAGAAGCCCGAAATCCTTGCGTCGATGTAATCTCAACATCGATGAACCACCTTAACTCGGTGCCTAAGGCCTTCTGGGGTATCAGCCGAAGGATTCAACCTAGACCCTCCGTCTAAGTAAAAGAAACCCGAATTCCTCGCGTTGATGTGACCCCCGCATTGACGAACCATTTTTAACCCGGTGTCTTTGACCTCTCGAGGTCTCAGCCGAAGACCCTGGACTAGACCTTTCATATAATCCAGATAAATCGAAGATCTTTGTGCCAGCATGAACCTAGTGTTGGTGATACTACTAGGATTGGCACTTATCCCTCGGACGAGACCAATCCAATAGTCCCGCCACGACAAAAAACACAACCCGATGGCTTAGACCTTCTATCTAAAGACTAGATAAACTAAATACCCTTGCGTCGACATAGACCCAATATCGACAAATATCATCTTGAGTGGTGCCTGACTTTCGATCAGGACCAATCGATACAGCTCGCGACCGAAAGCATCATCACGAAGCCGAAGACTCTCGCTGGGAAGAAGTTGCACCCGCGATCCCGCTCCCTCGTCTCTAGCTCGTGGCGTGGGGGGCATTTGTTGGCGATGAAAAGAATAAAAAGAAAGAAGGATATGGTGACCAACCCAGAGGGCACAAATTCATTGAAAAGCGACCGAGCAGGCGGGCACAAATTATTTCGAGTCAACCCTCATTGGCAGCATCGACTCCGGTTAATAGGTGACCCTCTGAGCGGGCGCTATTTATTTAATGGGCGCCACCTGGCCGGTCGCTAATTCCAGAAGATGAAAATTTGAACCTGAAGAATCTGTGCCCAGATAGCCGGTGCCAATTCATCAACTTGCACCTGTTGTCTAGATGCCAATTCAAATGGTGCCCAGACCCTGGACACGAATTCCTTGATTATTTAAATCTGAAGAATCAGGGACCGTCTGATGGATGCAAATTGAAGAATGAGCAACAGACACCCTGGTCACCAATTCACCATGTTTTCAACTGTTCATCTTCCCCGAGGCGCCACTCTTGCATGAAACCTGGGCGACCCATGCCGGGGACGGCACAGGGAGAGGGGTTGCCTCTCCCTGTTCCATCACCTCACATGCCCGTCGTCAACGTGGCAACCTCCTGGGTTACTAATGGCGTATGACGCGGTAGCAGCGACAGCGACAACGCGGCGACATGGCGATGACATCAGCGGTGGTTGCAGGCGATGAAAAAAAAAGATAAAAGATAAAAGAAATAAAAAAGGGAGTGGTGTTTTCTCCCGTCGAACGGGACTCCTCTGCCCCTATAAAAAACCTCTGTGGGAGAACTCTTCGAGGGTTGGACTCCTGAAAAGCTTGGATGCCCTGAAGCTTGGGATTTTTGGAAGCCCGAAGACCTCCGTCGAAGCCAGAAAGAGAGAGAGAGAGAGAGAGAGAGAGAGAGAGAGAGAGAGAGAGAGAGGGTGAGATCAGTGAAGGGTGGGTCTCCGTTTGTTATTCTTTTTTTTTCTTTCTGATACCTTTTCTCTCTATGATCCCTACAGTTGTGTAGAACAGATGTGTAAGCCTCTTCTTTATGCTTGAAAAGTAATAGAAGCAGGGCTTCAACCCTGAACTCTTTTGTTCATTTCCGTGAATCCTTGCATATCCATCTACATATATGTATATGTATATATATCTACGTTGGTATCTATATGGGTGTGCATGATATGCCTATCCAGGCCAGTCTCGACAGTCTCCTCTCCCCGGTGTGCCCTTTAGCATGGACAGTCTTATATGTGTATACGATGTATATGTTCTTTGCTCTGTTCTACTCCCTTTCTCGTAGTAGATAGGATGAAACCCCTCTTTTTAATTTCTTCAGCCCACCCATTCGGCGATTCAGTTATTATCATGATGGCCACCAGCTCGGAGGTCACTCTAATCCATGAGTGTGGCCCCAGGTTGCCAACCATCGGAAGCCCAATATACGTTTTCTTTGCTCAACCATGAGCGTGACTTTCATCTCAAATCCCCATTTTGGAACTTGGACCGATCCAATGGCCATGGTTCTAAGGGGTGAGGGACATGGGATTTAATCCCAAAACAACCGATTGTCTTCCACCGATTCCAGATTTCGAGTTCCTAATCACTCATGGACTCCCTGGGGCTCGTTACTTCTTAACGTGGACCCCGGGTGGCTTCCCTTGAGGAGTGAACATCGATATCCATCCACGGCAATAGCTCAAATCCACATCTCGGCGACGAGTTTGTGGCGACCCATGGGTCAACGGGGTCCTTTGTAGGCTAGCCCTTGGGATCTTTACGCCCAAAACGGGTAACGAGATGTTGCCGCTTCCGTGCGCATCCCGGGATGTTGCCGCTTCCGTGCGCATCCCTATGTGTTTTGGGGCCGTATCGGAGTCTCTCCGTAGGTGCATCCCTTATTTACCCTCTCGACGCTCCGGGTATAGGGGAGTTGCTGTCGAAATTTCGCCAGAATTAAGAACATAAGAACGATGGCGATTGGACAAAATTAAAAGATGTTTAACTCAAATCAACTCATAATTGACATGAAACAATAAAAGATTGAACTCAAAAGAATGCCCTGTGCACTTTAACGGGCCAAGAAGACATGATAACCCATGTTAAAAAAAAATAAAAGAAAACCCCAAAATTGAGTTGTTGTCTGCCTTCTCTATAAGGGGTAGGTCGAACTACCTCAAGGGTGAGTCGACTCACCCTTCACAGGCAGAATAGACATGGTTCTGTGAAGATTAAAGAAACGGAGCCCGTACCAGATGTCGCCAATTACAAGAATAAGCGCCGAGATTGTGGAGGCTAATTAATGAACGCCCTCACTCAGAGGCGCTAATTATCCAAATTAAGAATCTATTAAAAAGGAAAAAATCTAGAATCAATGATTGTGTAAACAGTCGCTAATTAATGAATGGCCCTCTGAATAGGCCCTAATTCCCACTTTAAAAATCTGTTGTAAGAAAAGATAAAACTTGTAATTAACGTTCATTCAAATGGTCGCTAATTAATGAACACCCTTGTGGGAGGGTGCTAATTATTTGAATTCAGAAATTTAACCGAAGAAAAGAAATCAAGAATCAAAGGCTGAGAGAAAGTCACTAATTAATGAACGGCTATGTAAGCAGACGCTAATCCCTCTGGTAAAACAGAAAGGAAAGAAAAAGAGAGAAAATGATAATGAAGGAAACTGCACGCAGTCTATGGACGCTAACTAATGAACACCCGCTTGCGCAGGCGTTAATTCTTCAAAAATGGGCTAAAAGAAAAAAAGGGGGGGGGAAGCCATAATCTGCGCCCGTGAGGCAGACGCCAAATCCATAACCTGCGCCCACTGAGTGGACGCTAATTCCAATAACCCCCCAAAAAATGATGAAATGATGATAATTAAAGAAAAAAAGATATACAAAATGAACGGCAGCGGTTAGGCGTTGATCCAAAAGGAAAGAAACAACCCGATAATAAAAGGAATACCATGAAAATAATACAATAAAGGAAACGAACTTAAAGTTAGTGGAGATTCATCCGGGAGCTCTCTTCCTTTGACCCCGTATGTGGGGAAACATCAAAGTTGCCCATGCAAGATAAGCTTCGCTATCCTATCATGGTCATAGTCTGACTTGGCGTCGGGCCAATATCCTCCGATGTTTCAACCACTTGATCGGGATTTAACCGTAATTCCTCATTTCTTTAGATATCAAACTTACCGTATCCTGGCATACACTCGTCCTGGTATCGCACATATACTGGGGATGTTCTTAATCCAGAATCCCATCTGAACATGAAATGGTCCGTACGTGACCGACACGATTTTCAATACCGTCTTGCACCCTAGCATAGGTGATTTTAAGAATTTCAACCTGACTTGTATTCTTTAAAGAAAATTGATCTTTAGGCCATCTGGCCGCTCTTCTTGGTGATTAATCAGAGGTTTTTCCCTCTTCGAGGGGTTGTAATTAATGCCGTGGCCTTTATGGTGCGGCGAGTATTCAGTCCCGACCCGATACCCCAATCGACTGGTCAATCAGACGGAGCGCACCTTGGGCTTCGGAACACTCCAGTCTCGAAGCCTGAATTTTTTTTTTATCGCACATGTGACTGGCACACCCTCGCATTGATGAACCGATAAATGATAAGCCAATAAAATATATCCACGACGAAGCAACAGAGTGCATCCAACAGCAACAGAGCAATACATTTCTTTTGGCGTCCGCCACAGTTTGGAATAAGATCCCATTTCGGACATCATAGGAGTCCTTCATTCTGATCAATCTGATCTTCTCTTCTCTTTGCTTAGGCAGCTGTTGGTATTTAAATCATTACATGAGGGGTTCCCTCTAGTCGACTGATGTCACGCCCCGGGCCGATAGCAGCGGAACGTGTCGTTTGCTCGGAACGTGGCAATTAAACAGTCGTGAATGATCAAGAGCAATCGCATAAGACCAAGAAAATTTTGAACAACAATAGAATTTATATTTCTATTATAAATCTCTTACAAGAACTTGTTTTCCAACTTGGAGACTTCAACACAATGGAAAAGAAGATAACGACATATTAACAGACGTTAGACAAGATGACTGAATAAGAGACGATAAGCTAACTTAGCTAGAAAATACTATCTAGACTCAAGAAAATAAATGACTCGGGTTCACTAGTTTCCACAGCTTGCTTGCACACTTGTCCCGCCCGTGTGGGTCTCGGTCTTGCTAGCTACCTGCTTACCTGAAAATGTTGGAATAAAACGGAGTGAGCGAACGCTCAGTAGGAAATTATATCTCAAGAACTAGCAATGGGATTAAGTAATTACAAGTTTTCACATGTTTATGCAATAGGGCTATGCATGTATAAATAACTGAGCAAGTGAAATAAACTGATCAATAGAATAACACGTCGTGCAAAACATCCAAGCGAGTATTAATCAAGAAGTATTCATGAGAGACTTTATAGATTATTGGCTATTTCACGCAAGTACATTGCCCGTGTCGGGCCACGCTAGTAAAGTCACGCAAGTCAAGTCACGCACGCAAGAAAAGAGAGATCGTGGAATGTCAAAGATCAAGATAAAGAGTACTCCGGTGCAATGCTAGACACCGTTATCATTAAAACTCCCATGGGCACTAGTACTTTCGGGCGCTCCTCCAAGGACCAGATCGGGCCCTATATGCACAGCATTCACGATAGATCTAGACATCCACGATAGTTTATAGCCAATAAGGAGTTCCAAGAACAAGCTTTAATTAGGATGATAAGATAAGATTTTCATGGAATTCAAGGGCAAGACCCTTGAGTAAGGACATATTGGCGATAAAATCCACACAAAGCATATAAATCATGACATGTCGATAAACTGGGTGGAATTGGTTCCCTAACCGGGTACCATGACAAATAAGTGCCCATATGTAGATGGTCACTCCTTTATATAGAATTGTGATCTACAAGAACAGCATGTTAATAACATGAGGTCCACAAGAATCATCATAACAAAATTGATATAGAATTGGGGTCTACAATAACATCTCATCGATGGCATGTTTTCCCCCATTCCTTACGATAGTTCTCATATCATACATATAGTATAACATGAGGGCCGGTATACCATGTTTCATTAGAGTGACATGGTAAAGATTGTGTAATGGGTTTTTAGGGTACAACCAGCTCAGTCGACCTTGAGGGAATCTAAGGTTCGAGGAGTCTTACGGAGGTCTCTATGACTAACTCGCTAGTCCAAAGGAACGGAATGTCCAATGGAGAGCTTGTATGTCAATGAGAATTGAGTGTGATCGATGAAACATCGTGAAAACGTGGGACTATACTCACGGAGTGGAGATATAGTGCCGATATATTATATAACATATAAAACCATCGGTTAACAGTAGCAATAAAAATATCAGTTTTTAGGAAAATAACGACTTAAGATAAGTCTTCTCTTAAGTAAATAACGCCTCAGATAAGGGCGTTATATAGGTATTTTCTATTTCCAGAAATTTTATATTTCAGTATTTTATGTAAAACACGCCTCCTTCAGGGGCGTTTTATTTAAATTTGATGACATACACTATGGTCGTCCATTCTTTTAATTCCATCTTTGCAGGAAACCTATTTTCTGTATTTTTCAAAAACGCGCCCTGTCAAGGGGCGTTATTTATATACTCACGCCCTAGTTCAGGGCGTTAGTTCACAAGTCACGACCCAACTCAGGTCGTTAATTCTTCAAGGGTCATGAACATTAGCGAAAATATATGTGTCAAGCAATTTTCAGGGATGAAATTTCATGGACAGGACAGGAACAATTATCAAATTTTCATGGATGGACAGGCAAACTAACAGGTAGAGACATGCTTTATTATAGAATCAGGATTTCATATAAACCATAGTTTAATGTGGGTATTTAATAATTTCACGAAATTAACGCCTAAGTACAGGGCGTCTATTATGAAATTGACGACCTCTGCGGTGGTCGTTTCTTTTTAAAGTAGCGCCCTAGTCCAGGGCGTTTCTTTTAAAATTTACAGAAAAATCATTTTAGAATCACAAGAAAACTTATCTAACATGCATGTCATGTTGGTATATTTATTAACTATTGCTTTGGGCTACGTTGCTTGAGAAAACCTACTTAATTGATATTTGGAGATGGGATACGTGAATAACTTGATAAGAACACCCGAAGCTTCTAATACCCTTGATAGCAGTAGTATGCAGATCGGACAGGAAGAAGAAAAAAATTCAGTTTGATGAAGATGATGGAGATGATGATAATCAACCTGTAGGGAAGAAAGAGGAAGGAAGATGAGGATATAATCGAAGTTAGGGAAACGGTTTGAAGAACATTACCTTGTTCTTCGGCAGTGGCTGTGGAGCTTCCTACAAAGAAAAGACAATGAAGAATTTTCAGTTCTTCATGCAGTCGAAGCAGGGGCCAAAAGGAATTAAAAAGAACATATGTTTTTCACTTACCGTGCAGCAGCAGGTCGATCAAATGGGTTAGGGTTTGGCCGGACAGGTTTATTTATAGGATTTGGAGTCCTAATAAAAGTAGTGTTTGATTGAGGGTAATATATCCCTATTAGAGTCCTTGCCCTAGTAAACACTTACTAGATTAACATAATCCTTCCCTGGATAAGCTCCTGGGTCGAACGGTTCACGAATGGAATTAACGACTTTGGTCAGGTCGTCGATTCTTGAATTGACGACCTGCTTCAGGTCGTTTCTTAATAAGCGCCTTGTGTAAGGGCGTTATTTTCTTTAAAACACGCCCAAGATTGGGGCGTTTCTTGGCCTTACCCTTTTTTGACGTTGGAATTTGACGCCGCGTAGTGTGGGCATCACTTCTTGAATAACGCCTTTGATAGAGGCATTTATTATTAAATTAACGCCTTACTGAGAGGCGTTATTTGCATCTTAGGTTTTATTCCTCCATTTAACCCTCTTCTTATTATCTGTATTATATATATATTTTAATTCATTTCAAATATTCATTTATCAGGGTTGCTACAACTGAGCTGACTACTTCTATCGTCGCAGCTTCATATTCTTCTTCTTCTGACTCCTCTACCATGCTAGGCACCTTGCTCCTGTTTATCACCCGTATGCTGAGTGATCCATCTGGCAGGATCGCCAACGAGCTTGCCAGGTTGGCTAATGCATCAGCCTATGCATTTTGGCCTCGGTCGACGTGGTTTATTTTGATGAAATAGAACTGCTCCATGAGCTGGATCACCTTGGGGTGGTAGGGGAGTAATTCAGGCTTTCAGATGTCAAACTGTGCTTGAATTTGTTTGACGATCAGCATTGAATAGCCGAAGACTTACAGCATTCAGATCTCCATGTGGATGGCAACCTAGAGACCGATTATTAGAGCTTCATGCTCTGCCTCATTGTTCGTGCAAGACTTGTTGATGGAACTTGAGGTGTGCAACACTTCTTCCTCCGGGGACTTCAGGATGATGCCAGCCCCAGCTCTTATTCTTGATTGCCCCAAAGGGGATGTTTGTGTTCTAGAGGCCCCATCGAAGTATAGTTGCCAGGTGGCCTGACAAACATGGTCCACCTCTAGCGTCTCATCCTCGGGGAGCTCTGTGATTAGTGGAGAGTCTTCAGGCACTAGGTGTGCTGCAAAGAAGTCCGCAATGGCCTTACCTTTAATGGCCTTCTGCACCGCATAAGTGATGTCGAACTCCATGAGGATGTCGGCCCACTTGCGTAGTTGCCCTTTTAGGGCTGGTTTGGAAAGGATGTATTTGACCGGGTCAGCTCTGGATATTAGCCGTACTTCATGCGCCAACATATAGTGTCTCAACTTCTTGGCCGCGAAGACCAATGCAAGGCAAACCTTTTCAATCGGGGTATATTTCCCCTCCATCCCGACCAGCCTTCGACTGAGGTAATAGAGGGCATGTTCTTTCCCTTCGTCATTGTTTTGGGCAAGCATTGCCCCCAATGAACATTCGGTGGCGGCTATATATAAGACTAGCGGTCGCCCCTTGACAGGTGCCCCCAGAACTAGTGGGGTCTTTAAATATTCTTTCAATTGGTCGAAAACCTTTTGACATTCTTGACTCCAGCAAAAGGGTGCGTTCTTCATAATCAGCTTGTGGAATGGCTGGCAGCGTCCGGACATGTTGGAGATGAAATGGCATATATAAGCCAACCTGCCTTGCAATGACCTTAATTCTCCCAAATTTTTTGGATGTGGCAGCTCATGTATGGCTTTTATTTTGGCAGGGTCTATTTCGACTCCCCTATACATGACGACGAAGCCTAGAAATTTTCCACTGGAGACATCGAATGCACACTTCATCGGGTTCATTTTCAGTTCATATTGCCGCAATCTTTCAAAGATGATTTGGAGGTCATTCAGGTGATCTCCTCTCTTTCTAGTCTTGACGACCATGTCATCAATGTAACATTCGACTTTATCATATAACAGCTCATCGAATATTCTGGTCATCACCCACTGATATGTAGCGCCAGCATTCTTGAGGCCAATGGGCATCCTTTCGTAATAGAATATTCCTTTAGGTGACCGGAAAGCTGTGGGGATTCGTTCATGCTCTGCTATCTAGATTTGGTTGTAGTCGGACGACCCGTCCATAAATGACAAGGCCTCATGGTCAGGAGTTGCGTCGATCATGACTTCGGTGATGGGCATCGGAAAGTCATCCTTTGGACAAGCTTTATTCATGTCCCGAAAATTCACATAGATCCTGATCTGACCGTTCTTCTTCTTGACTAGTACAATATTGGCCAGCCAGGTGGTGTATTGATTTTCAGCCATGAAGTCGACATCTATGAGCTTGTCAACCTCCTTGTAGATTTGGTTTATTAGTTCCGGTCTCATTCGCCAGGGTGGCTGCTTCACTGGCTCAATGCCGGGGTCAATGGTCAGCACATGCTAGGCTACTGCAGGACTGAGGCATGGCATCTCTTTGTAATTCCAAGCGACGCAATCTCAAAATTCTTGGAGGAGCTTTATATATTACCCCCTCTCTTTAGGTAGTAGGAGGGCACTGAGAAAAGTCGGCCTGGGATCATCCCTTGTGTCGAGGTTCACTTCGACCAATTCATCAACAGTGGCTTGGCCGCCATCTTCAATCTCCGGGGGAGCTTGGAGTAAGTCGATGAAATCTTCATCTTTTTCATCTACTTAGAGGATGGCATAAGCGTTCCCTTGTTTTGCTTCACCTGGCAGTGAGGCTTTAGGCTTTACTTCTTCTGGGCTACTTGGCTGCTGAGCTTGCCGAGGAGACAGCTCTGAGATTGATGATTCGGCCCACATGTGTTCCAGGTTTTGGTCAGTAAGCATAGCACCTTCTGGGGCGGGAATATATTCTCCTGCCCCCAATGCCTGTGAATTGGCCTCGGGCCTTGCAACAACTTCCAAGGAGATGGACTCCCAGCACCTGCACGAAGCGACAAGCTCTTGATATCCGCGCGCCTGTGGCGGAGGTGGGCAGGAGGCCTCCAACCTAGCGGATGGTTTCGCGAGTTCATGATCTCCCAGGTATTCATCATGTTATACCCCCAGAGAGTCCTCGCTTGCTGTGGTAGAGATGGAGAGCATATCAACCTCAAAGTAATATTCTATAGAGAAGCCAAACCCTAGGTGTTGGGTGATTTACAACAGCTCTCGATCCATATTCGGTGAATACCACATTTCTTTGAACATTTTATTCCGACTAAAAGGTTGGCAAAAAGGAATTCCTTGTCTTCTAGCCATCTTGATCAAATAGCTAGCCATGTGCGGGAGTCCCATAATCGGGACAAGAGGATCCTTGGCTTCTTCGGGGAGTTTGCAGTCATCATCCCCCTTTATCGGTTGTTCTTCCGCTACATAGAAGACAGTGGATAGGCCCTTAGGATTGGGAACCTCCAGAATTTTCAGCAGTTCGACTGTTTGACAGTCGGTGTCTATTAGGGGCTTAATGAACCCGGGCGGGACTTTGACAACCCCGAGTAAGCTCTCAAGCTCCGACACTTCCACTGTGGGGTAAATATCGGCTAAGATTGCCCTGAGCATGCCTTCTGCCATGGAAATGAGTGACACCTCTGGAGGGGCCACATGATCAGGTGGTGACAGAGGGAACCAATTATCAGGCTCTACCTTCTTCTTCCCCTTATCTTGAGATAGGCGGGGAGTTTGTTTTGGCTTCTCCAAGTACAGCGAGGCGTCTAGAAAATGGCATTCGAACACCTCAAAGGGCTACAGATCAGCAAATAGCATCTCTTCTTTCTCATTGTGGGGGTATTTTATGAACTGGTGGAGGGTAGAGGGTACCACCCAGTTTTGGTGCAGCCACGGCCGTCCTAGCAATGCCTTGTATGAGGGGTTGGAGTTTATTACAAGAAATTGCACCTTTGTAGTGAAGTCACTGAGTGAGAGGTTGAACTCTACTACACCCATGGGTACTTCGAACTTCTGATTAAAATCAGTAATCTTCATGTCCTTGACCTCGATCAGGTGCATGTCAAAATAATATTTATGGTACACCCGTTATGGAAGTATATTCACTGGTGACCCCAGGTCAACAAAAATTCTATTTGTGGGTTACCCATTTAATTCCCCCTGATAAGTGTCCCTTCTCTATAGCAATTCATCGCATGTACACCATTTTATGTTCATATAATTAGGCAATTATGCATGATCTATCACTAATCTCAACTTCGCATGTAGATTGGATCTTTCACGTAAATTAATTAATTTAGTGATTTTATTTAATAAAATGGAGTTGTGAGTCATGAACATTAATTCTACATTACATAATTACGAGCAATTGTGATTCATGTGCACATTATGGTAATTTTTATGGATTAAATCGTAATTATATGTGTACAGGACACCGAAGGTAATTGTAAAAGAAGTCGGGGGTAAAACTGTCATCACCGCTTTGACGAAGTCAAAAGCACATATTTTGCTTAGAGGGAAAAAAAATTCAAAAGTTTAAAATTGAGAAAAAGAAACACATATTTTGATTGGAGGGAAAATTGAATTCAAAATTTGAAATAAAGGAGAGACATGATGAGCCTTGGGAAAGGGGTGTCCAAAGTCTAAGAAAGGGGGTGCCCAAAGTCCAAGAAAGGAGGTGCCCACCTCCATTTTCTTTTTCCCATACATCATCTTCTGCCTAAATCCCAGCCATCCATCTCCTTTTGATACAATCTCCACCCTCCATTGACCCAACTTTTCCTATAAATAGCCCATGACAATGAGGAGAAGGGGAGTTCTTCTTTTGACAATTTTCTCCTCTCCCTCTCACATTTTAGGTCACCGATTTCTCCCTCTTTCGTCCATTTTATCCTCTTACTTTCTTCATAAAAGTTCTTTTTTTTTAAAGTTCTCTACAACTTCTTCTTCTGTCTTATCTTCCAATTGCTTCTGGTTTTCAAACTATTTTGTATTTTTCACTATGCTGTCCTGTTCATCTGCGAAACTATATTTCTCTCTATTTTCCCCTTATTTCTCCCCATTTTCACCTCTTGCTGTCTTCATGAAAGTTCTTTTTTTCTAAGTGTTGTACAACTTCTTCTTCTACATCACCTTCTAATTCTTTCTAATTTGGACGTTATTTCCTGTTTTGCAACTTACTGTCATGTGGTTTTACTGTTCATCCAAGGCGTTAGCTTCTGTTATTCCTCCGTTTTGAAATCCTTCTACTCTTCTTTTCTATCTGAGTTCTTCATCAAAGTTCTTATTCGCTTACAGATCTAGATTTTCTTCTTCTATCACTTCCTCCAATTCTTCTTCATTTACGAGTTATATTTATTTTCCCACTATTCTACTTTTTCATCTTCTTCCTTCTTCATCTCCACACATATCATTCCATACTTCTCTCTATATTTCTCTCCAAAGTGTGTCCTTCACAACTCTCATTGTATGGCGGTGTGCACATCAAGGCGGGCTACGTTCCAAGTTTCGTGACGTGGACGATGACGGCTTCTTCATTCACCTCTTTCCACGGCGATCTTCATCTTCATCTTAGCTATATTCTTTCCCATTTTCTTTATTTTATGAGTTGTAATTTTCCATTTTCATAGTGTACTTTTCACTTCCATCTTAATAAAAGTTCATCTTTACAAATTGTGGTTGTCTTAGTTCCTCTTTCTATCTCTTCTAAGTTCTTTTCTTTACTCCTCTCATCTTCTTTAGTGAGTTTATTTTCATGTAATTTATTTTTCCTTAGATTAATCTCACTCAAAACTCAGCTTTTTAAAAGTATAAGGATATTTTTCCAACTTGTTCCAAAATGTTATTTCCTCCTCGTGGGATCGACTCTACTTACCACTATACTTGATTTTTCAATCTTTAAAAGTGAGTGAGTGCGAATATTTTGAAATTGTAACATGACTTTTCAACGACGGGTTTGTGGCTATCAATTTTTGGCGCCGTTGCCGGAGAGGAAATTATTATTTATAGTTGGATATTCTTATATTATATATATATATTTATATATTAATTTTTATATTTTTATTTTGTAGGAAAAAGAAAAAATTAGAAAATCAAAGAAAGAGAAAAATCAGACTTGAAATTTCTAGAAAATGAAGCGTCGCTGCAAGCCTGGAACTATAGCAGTCAAGCGTCGCTAAAGGGCTGAAACGTATGAACATATTCTATTTTTTCGATTTCTGAAAAATCTTCAAAAAAATCTGAACAATTACTGAAAAATCTATAAAAATTAAAAAAATCAGAACATATAAAAACATCATTTTAAACTTCATTTTGTAATAAATTTACATGTCTTTGTCATTTTATTATTTATAGCTTCTTGTATTCATCTCTTATTAAAAAATTTAAAAAAATTTAAAATAAAAAAAATAAAATTATGCTAGCGAGATAGTTTCATTAAAAAAAAAGATCAAATCACTTGCACCAAAAATAAAATATTTCATTTAAGAGTAGAAACCACACCATCCATGCTCTGGGTCATGCATCATTTAGCATAGGATTTTTCATTTTTATTTAATTTCTATCATTACATTTTGGAGATTGAAAGGGGCAAGGTACGTTCTACTTATCATATTCTAGCATTTATATTGCATAAGAACCCCTTGTTTGAAATTGTGGTGTGCATTAAATTTCAAAATATTCTAAGGGCAACACCCCTAAATAGCATAAGGTGGGGATTTCATCACCCTTCCTTAGCCCACAAATCACATTTTCCCTTGCATCTTTGCATGACCTAAGCCTTAAATAAAAGTCAGCAGATATTGGCCCTAGGATCACACTGTGATTTTAGTACAATTTGAGTTTACCCTCTTGTAGAAACCGGTGTCTAAGACAAGACGGTCGGATGGCAAACGCCTTAAGCGGGATTGTTGTTTGACATAATTAGGTCCCTACGAAAGTAAGGGGAGCCTCCCACTACCCCACCCCTTACTTGACCGGTGAAAATATTGAGGGTGAACTTAAGTTACACTTTAGTCATTTTATGAAATCCTATTTGTAGGTCTAGGTCACATCTAGGTCATTAGGTAAATTGTGTGTTAACTTATTTGTGTATGTAAAAAATTAAAACAAAACAAAAAGATTTTTCTACAAAATACAACAAAAAAATAAAAAAAAAATAAAAAAATTATCCATTTTTCTTGGACCTTTTGCATTGCCATATCCACTTTTGTTCAGGCCCATTAATATATTCTTTCATGTTCAACCATGCTGGCTATTTGAATTCAAATCCTTCATTTGTCCATTGTCATCAAACTCCTTCACACTTTCACAATGGGGTTAATAATTCATGTTTCACCCAAGAACCTTATCAATTGTCATCGAATTTTTCTACCTCTTTCTCTCACACAAATCTATATCCTAGGTGGGATAATCAACAATCATTTTCTTGGGCACATTACCAACACCCCATGCAAAATCCTTCAAACTTACACATTTTAGATTGGGCTTCATATTCCAGTGATCCTTACAATCAAGCTCATTCCCAAGGACAACTCATCTACTCCCCACTACCTCAGCACCAGACTGACTTCTATTCTGATTGTTACTCACCACAATCTGAGTGCCATCCAACCTATCCAGCTCTCCAAAGTCTGATAAGGAGGATAGGTTCAACCAAATGACTCAACTCATCTTGACCAATCAACAGTCCCTTAAAGTTCAGAGTCAAATTATCCAAGCCCAGCTTGACCAACTTGATAAAGAGCTTGAAATGGACCAACATGCTAGCCTCCCCACAGAAAATCTTGAAAATCTATTTCCTGATTACGATTATAATATCACATTGAATGATCCATCCATCAATCATCAATTCAACAACTGTCAAATAATTTTTGATGATGAGGATAACATGGAGCAGCCATATCAGAAAAATTAGGGGGAAGCTAATGAATCTCAATTTGTAATGGTCAAGGAGAATAATGAGGAGTCTAAGTTGGGGGGAGAACAAGAGAAAAATGAAAATTAAATTTGGGCCCCAAACTCTAATGACTATTATGATGCAGCTGAACATACAAATCATTCTTCTCCTTAGTATTCATCTCTTTCACCCTCAGATGATAACCCAGATGATCAATTCAATCAGTTAATTCTCCAAAGTCAATCCCTCCAAGAGCAAATCAATAGGCTGACCAAGGAAGTCAAAAATATGGAGGGAGATCAATTCTTTGATTACTCTGGACCCACTCTTACTCAACAAATTCTTGATACTGACTATGATCAATCTTTGAATTCCCATTATCATAACATTCAGATCCATTGTGACTCAAAAGATGAAGGAATTATGGAGAGATCTTGTCAGGAAAATTTGAATGAGGAACCTACAAAATTTGAGGGGATTGAAGAATTTGCTGGAAAAGAAATAAAGGAAGGTGATGAACTAATGAATGATCATATTCCCCCTCCTAAAATTGAATTTGAGGAGCTTGTGCTTGATTATCCTTGTGAGGAGAATGCTAGAGAGGTGGATGATCTCAAGTTGGGGGGAGAGGCGAAAAATAATGAATATCAAATCTATGATCAAATGTCTTTCTCTGATTTTGCTGAAATTCCCTTTGAAGATGGGAAGGAAGAAGAAGTGAAGATGGAATAAGAATTGAACATTTATTTGAACAATGAAGTTGCGTTTAATGAGGAATTGAATGGGATTGAGTGTGCCACATGATAATTTCAATATGGAGGAAAGGGTAGAGCTTTTGCAAATTCTTGACCACAGTAATTCTTTTGACATTCTTCCAGCCGATTGGTCTGATTTTGCTCTAGCCGAGTTGGCAGATCCCATTGACTCTCACGACCATTATGTTGAGGAGCATGTTTCTTTGAATCTTGAGATTGATAATCTCCTTGACATTGATCAATTTATAGGAACCCGTCACCCTCCAATCTATTCTCACCTTAATAACATTCATGAAATTCCCAAAATTAAGGTGGAAAATAGTTATTTGAGAGATGATAAGGTCTACATTAATTCATTCACACCTTCTTCAGACCTTCAAGAGGAATATTTCATAATTGATGATATAATTTTTACCAATGTTCCTCCTCCATTCTCTGATCAGGGTGGTCCTTTTGCAATGCCTCCACCCCGATATATGCTTTGCCCTTATACTCACCAGTTAAAGTTGTTTCTCTCAGGGCATGAAAAAGAAAATTTTGACAAGGATAAAATACTCTTGTGGCTCATTTTAAAATCAACTCGTTGGTTATAGAGCTTACCTGCGTCTGGCTGAAGATGTTAAACTTAGCGTTTATTGGGAGGCAACCCATAACCTTTATGATTTTCGTGTGCTAATAAATGACTTCTTGAGAGGCAACCCAAGTGTTTCTTGTATTTTTTTTTCAGGTGTGAATAAAGGATAAGTTGAGGGAAAGAAGATTGCTTGCTATGTTGTCCAAATCTTCAAAGCCAAGTACCGCCTTTCATTCCAACAAGGATGCCCGTCGACGTTCACTTCCGTCAGGTTGTCCCGTTCCTTCACATATTTCATGTCTACATTGTTCTATTATTTCATATTGTTCATGCCATTGAGGATAATGTCATTTAAGTTGGGGGGATGGAAATCATGACATTGCACATGTTGCATTCATTTATACAACCTCATTTTTTCAAAATAAAATAAAATCTATTTAGAGTTTCATGATTCATGCTTCCATTGAAAGTAATTTTGGAATAGAAAAGACTCGGAGAAGGATGATGAAAAATTTATTTAATCTAGCCATGAAAAATTGATCAAAGAATCTCTTTAAAGTTCATGTGCACTTTAGAAAAATGAAAATCACTTGCACGCTAATGAAACATGATCGGACAAGCCTTCTGCTATTTTTGGTATGTTGCCTGACATTATGCACTTCGTAAAGAAGAGATCTTTTATAAGCTTTCTGCCAAGTTATCTATCAAAAATCAGTGTAAAAGTACAATTGAAAAAAAATGAGAAAAGAAAACACCATGAAAAATGCTCCGAATCTGAGTAACCGGCCCTACTTCACCTAAGACGTGTTGAGGTTCGCGTCAAAAGGATAAGGGAACCTTGATCTACGAAATCGGACTTACTTCGAGGTTCACGTTAAACAATGAAGGGTAGTGTAACATCATGTGTGTAGAAAAATAAAATAAAAAAAAGATCCGTAAGGGACGAAGCAATAAGGTAGATAAAAAGTTAATATGCTTAATACTCTAATTAAGAGGTGCAAGGTTGAAAGGTACTTACTTGGAATAGCAAATGAGGGATACAATTATCTAAGCTGTGGATTTGGTAGTTACACATGCACAAGTGCTATTGAACTTTGATTTGAATTCTTAATCATGTACTATTAAGTTCCTACATAAGGTTAGTGTACATTAATGATTCCAAATTCCTAATCTTTGGTTGATTCTATGAAAGGATAGCTGGATATGAGAGTATGAATTTTACAAACGCTTGTTTAGTCTTAAATTTTTATTTATTTACATTGCTAAGGGACTAACAATGAGTAAGTTGGGGTGTGTGATAAGTGTCCATTCTCTATAGCAATTCATCGCATGTACACCATTTTATGTGCATATAATTAGACAATTATGCATGATCTATCGCTAATCTCAACTTCGCATGTAGATTGGACCTTTCACGTAAATTAATTAATTTAACGATTTTATTTAATAAAATAGAGTTGAGAGTCATGAACATAAATTCTACATTGCATAATTACGAGCAATTGTGATTCATGTGCACATTATGGTAATCTGTATGGATTAAATCATAATTATATGTGTGCAGGACACCGAAGGTAATTGCAAAAGAAGTCGGGGGTGAAACTGTCATCAACGCTTTGACCAAGTCAATAGCACATATTTTGGTTAGAGGGAAAAGAAATTTTAAAAGTTTAAAATTGAGGAAAAGAAAGACATATTTTGGTTGGAGGAAAAATTGAATTCAAAGTTTGAAATAAAGGAGAGACATGATAAGTCTTGGGAAAGGGAGTGTCCAAAGTCCAAGAAAGGGGGTGCCCAAAGTCTAAGAAAGGGGGTGCCCACCTCCTTTTTCTTTTCCCCATATATCATCTTCTACCTAAATCCCAACCATCCATCTCCTTTTGATACAATCTCCACCCTCCATTGACCCAACTTTTCCTGTAAATAGCCCATGACAAGGAGGAGAAGGGGAGTTCTTCTTTTGACAATTTTCTCCTCTCCCTCTCACATCTTAGGTCATCGATTTCTCTCTCTTTTGTCTCTTTTCTCCTCTTGCTTTCTTCATAAAAGTTCTTTATTTTGAAGTTATCTACAACTTCTTCCTCTGTCTCATATTCTAATTCCTTCTGGTTTTCAAGTTATTTTATGTTTTTGACTGTGCTGTCCTATTCATCTGTGAACCAGTATTTCTCTCTGTTCTTCCCCTTCTTTATCCCCATTCTAGTCATTTTTGCCTCTTGCTGTCTTCATGAAAGTTCTTTATTTTTAAGGGTTCTACAACTTCTTCTTCTACATCATCTTCTAATTCTTTCTGATTTAGACGTTATTTGTCATTTTGGAACTTCCTATCCTGTGATTTTACTGTTCATCCAAGGTGCTACCTTCTGTTATTCCTCCATTTTGAAACCCTTCTGCTCTTCTTTTCTATCTGAATTCTTCATCAAAGTTCTTCTTCTCTTACAGATCTAGATATTCTTCTTCTATCACTTCTTCTAATTCTTCTTCATTTACGAGTTATATTTATTTTTCCACTATATTACTTTTTCATCTTCTTCCTTCTTCATCTCCACACATACCCTTCCACACTTCTCTCTATATTTCTCTCCAAATTGTATCCTTCACAACTCTCATTGTACGGTGGTGTGCACATCAAGACGGGCTACGTTCCAAGTCTCGTGACGTGGACGACGACGGCTTCTTCATTCACCTCTTTCCATGGTGATCTTCATCTTAGCTATATTCTTTCCCATTTTCTTTATTTTATGAGTTGTAATTTTCCATTTTCATAGTGTATTTTTCACTTCCATCTTAATAAAAGTTCATCTTTACAAATTATGGTTGTCTTAGTTCCTCTTTCTATCTCTTCTAAGTTCTTTTCTTTACCCCTCTCATCTTCTTTAGTGAGTTTATTTTCATGTAATTTTTTTTTTTAGATTAATCTCACTCAAAACTCGACTTTTCAAAGCATAAGGATATTTTTCCAACTTGTTCTAAAATGTTATTTCCTCCTCGTGAGATCGACTCCACTTACCACTATACTTGATTTTTTAATCTTTAAAAGTGAGTGAGTGCGAATATTTTGAAATTGTAGCATGGCTTTTCAACGACGGGTTTGTGGCTATCACCCCCCTCATATAGTGCGGTCTGTTGTGACTGCATCTAGGTAGAAGCATATCCTCCTCCGAGAAGGTGACGGCCGGCCCATGTTGCATCTCGGCAAAATAACTTTCGACGTATGCCAGAGTCTGTAGTGCTGCAATGACGACTTGTCGGGTTTCTTCATCTAGGGAAAGTATTTCCCAGATGGTGAACCTGGCCGGGAGCCTCTTCAGGTGCTTCACTATTCTGTTGCCAGCCCTAACATTGGCCAGCTTCATCTCTTCAGCTCTACTGTGGCCGCCCTCATTTTGTGCTTGGGGAGCCAGCTCACAAGGCGGCTCATTCTCTTCCCCGAGCACTGCTTGGATCTGCGGCGCCTGCTTGGCTGGTTCCTTTTCTTGTATGAATTCGACAAGGTTTGGGACATTATCACGACCTCCATTCGTCGGAGGAGGGGTAGTTATAGGCAAGGCGAGAAAGTTGTTGGCTTGTGGGCTCGCCCGGGGGCCTAGCTGCTTACCCCTTTGAGATAGCATGAACTCGGAGAATGAGGGGACCCCTCGGCCGCTTGCATCTTCAGGGTAGAGCCCCGGTGGGGGCGGGACTTTTATGCTTTTGACCTTGGGCTCGGGCACTTGATATGGTTGTTCTCCCCTAAACAACATGTTATGATTAGTCTAGGGAGGGCGTCCCCACTTCCTTCCCGATCTGGTAGCATGTTGAGAAGTGGAGGCCTCAGCTTGATTTGCCCCGGCTGGCTCGAGGCATTTTTCTTCTTCATCCTCCTCAAGGGATAGGGCTGTGTCAAATAATGCCATCAAAGTGTTGCAGGAGACGGTGATGCCTCTTCTCTTATTCTTCGATCTTCTTTTCTTCTTCTTTTCTTTGGCGGCTGGTAGTTGCCCTTTCAGAAAGTCACCCCACAGTGGTGGCTCCTCTGCTTTGGCTACTACTTCTGGGGCCAGCTCGAGAGATTCGAGCTGCTCCCATGGGACATATTCTTTTAATTCCATGCGCTAGATTTTGGGTTGCTCATATTCATCAAGCCCGTCGATGATTACCTGAAGCCGCTTGAGTACAAGGATGGCTTCTTTGTGCACCGGTATTGGAGTTTGCTTCTTCTTGTTGTTGGTGGGTCTCCTCATGGCAATTCGAGGAGTTGTGTCATACCACAACAGGGTCACCATCGACGGAGCCAGTTGAGGTGTTACGCCCCTTAATTGAACTCCCGAACTAGGTCGGGGTGTTGGCCTTCTTCTTCTTTCCTTTGCCAAGATAGTGTGCCAGCCCCCTGGATCCTTTGTTGGTGCCAAGACATAGGCTTCATATGTACGCTGGGTACTAGCCTTTGACACCTCTTCAGGAAGCTCCTGGTATAGGGATACCATGTTGATTGTCACCGCGAAGGTAGGCATCTCATGCGGCTGCGAAGGATCAACTTTGTACTCCCCCATTTGCAGTTCCCCCTTCTTGATCAATGACTCGATGACGTCCTTGAAGATATAGCATTTTTTGATAGTATGCCCGAGAGTCAAATGATATGGGTAGAAACGAGGGTCATCCTTTCTCTTCAGGTCACCTGGCCTCTTCGGCTCTTGGAATGTGATTTTATTATACTTGTTGGCCTATTCGAAAAGAACCCAGGTTTTGTTTCGGGGGAAGGATTATAACTTCATCTTCATCTTCTCCCATATAGAGGGGCCATCTCACTGTTCGGCAGGCTTGGTCGGAGGAGGCTTAGCTGCCTCTTTATCTTTTCCGTACTGCTCTTTAAAGGCTTGGAGGTCCATAGTATGCCACTTTTCAGCCCCCCTTGCCTTCTAGCTTGAGGTCGCAAGAGTGGAGGAATACCTAGAGAGGAATGTCTCGATCTCCGCAACAGCATTGCTCAGCCGGTCAAATGACTTGACCTTAGTGCATATCATCCTTTCTAGGATCTCCCTCTTCAGATTTTGTTTACAAATCTGAACTGTGTCCTCCTGGTGCGGGGGACATCTGTATCTCATGCTAAGATTTCTCCACCTTTTAATGTATTCTAGGGCGGACTCATCATTCCTCTGCCTGGTAGAGTAGAGTTCTGCCACGGTCACCTCCTGTTCAGCGATGTAGAATCTTTTTTTGAACTTCTTTTACATGTCGGGCCAATCAATGATAGAGCTAGTGGGCAAACTCAAGTATCACTCGAAAGCTAGCCCCGTCAACGTGGACCCAAAGAATTTGAGGAGGTATGACTCGTCTACGTCCAAGTCACCCATCACATTCACATAATAGGCAATGTGCTCCTTGGGAGAGCCTTGCCCCTTAAACTGCTCAAATTTTGGGGGCTAAGTGATGCCCGGAGGTAGTCTCTTGGCGGCGTGATGTGGCAGGTATGGAACCCTGTATATATCGAATGGGATGCGATCACCGTCGCCCCTTTCTACCAGCTTCATTTCTATCATATGTTCCAGCATTAATTTATTCACGGCCGTCGGGTCGCCCGGACTTGGGTAAAACTGGGCTGACTGTGCAAGCGGCGTTGTCAGCACTATGGCTTGCAGCGCGATAGTAGACCCTTGGAATTGGGGAGCTGGTGGTTGTGCGGCAACTGCATGCTGCTGCGGCTGGAGAGGGGTGCCCCCAGTATAGCTGGGTATTGGTGGAGATGCCACTGCCTGTGGGGAGGCTTCAAAGGCTTGCCTGTTGCCCCCGAGCGTTTCAGGCAGTGCTTCAGTTTGCCCGGATATCGAAGGCTGAGCATTCCTTTCATTTAGTTGTTTCTTTAACATTTCAATTTCTTGCTGGTACCTTTGTAAGACTAGCAGTATGGAGGGGTCATGTATGGAGGAGCTAGGGGTGCCTCCCCTTTCTTCAATCGGGGCCTCCTCAGATGACGTGGATGGCATCCCGCTATTATCTCCAGTTGTGATAACATTGGCAGTCAGGGCTACCGTAACTTCTTTAGAGCTAGTTCCTTCGGCAAGGGTTTGTAATACCTCGCCTGCCGCCTTCCTCCTCTAGGTGCGAGGGCCTTGCATCTCGACGAGCCTGACCACTTCGTCATGTTCTGTGCGCAAAGCTCCACAACGGCAGAACACCCCGACCATGTTACAGGTGTAAACAAACATACTTCTGTTCTTTCTCGCCATCATCCTTGACGGCCTGTTGGGGAAAGTCAACCTGTCAAAAATAGATTTTTGTGTTTCCACCTCTCCCCGAGGCAGGGATTAGTAGTGATCATCTGGGAAATTCCTCGACTCTGCACTGGGCGGAGATCGGGCTTCATCGTCTTCTTGGGCAGTAGCCACTGCCAACAACAACCTCTCGCGACCCAAAGGAGTGCCGCCTGTGGACGCACTTATTTTTGCTCATTATTATGTTATTTGTTTGTTTAAGTGCGTGGGCATGCCAGTCACAGAGTGACGATTTATTTAGGCCCCGAGGAGCCACGGGTGCGCTCGATCTGACTCAGTCAGGCGATTGTGTAGTTCGGGTCGGGACTGAGACCCGTTGTGCCATGAAGGTCACAACGTCATTTACATCCCCTCGGAGAGGGGAATACCCTTGATTAATTACCGGAAATAAGGGCTCCACGACCGAAAGAAATACTAATTGATGCATGAAGGAAAAGGTAATCGGGCTACGCGGTGAGCCCAAGGTGAGGGCATGAATACTCGGATTATGTCGGTCACCGATGGACCTTTCCATATGTGGACAAAAGTCCGTACGAAAAGTGAGACGATAACGGGGGAACAAATCCGTACAAGTGTCTGCCGAGGCACGGCAATTTTAATGCAAAGTAGGGGGCTCAGGTCCCGATGAGAAAAGGGGGAGGCCTTGGTGAGATGTTGGCCCGGGACAAGGCCGGGCAGTAACCATGACGGGAGGAGTAGCTCCCAGGGGCGAAGCCGAGCCTGCGAAGGCATCACTAATATTCTCAGGTTCAGAATCTGAGGGGGAGAGACTACTGCCATACTACTGTATTCACGATGATTGTCAATGCTTGCTATGATCATTTATTTATTGACGCTACCCTTTCTTTGTTGATTGGCTTTTATCACCCAGTGACCGTGAGTTCTTCTCCTGTTCATTATTACCCCCCTTTTTTATTATTATTACCCCCCCTTTTGTTATTATTTTCCCTTTTTTATTACCTTGATTGGGACCACTCCCTTTTGTCTTATCATTATTATTATTATTCATCATTCCTTTTATTATATAGCCCCCCCTTTTTTTATTACATATATATGTATTCATTGGAGAGATGATGGAGTGTACCGCTGGTGGAGTTGGGAGTGTGCCGTTGAAGGCTGGGAGGGAGTGTACCGCTGGAGGATAGAAGGTGTGCCACAGGAGGGTGGAGACTAGGGTGTACCGCTAGAAGAAGTGGGTTAGGGCGTACCGCTTAAGGGAGTGGACTAGGGTGTACCGCCGGAAGGTTCAGGTGGGAGTATACCGTTGAAAGGGTGAGCTATGGTGTGCCGCTAAAGGATTGAGGGATAAGAGTGCAGGGTCGAGACAAATAGAATGGAGTTCAGATGGGTAGGGGGAATTCAGAAGGAGTCCTCTTGCTTATGCAGGTCTGATGGGAGACTTCAGAGGATCAACTTTTGGTTTTGTCATGTGATTCAGCCCCAATTCACGTCCAATAGTGCAGTTCTTCGGATCTTGTTCAGTTCAATCCCTTGAATTTTGTATAGTCTTTTTAGTTGATTAAAATGTCTCATTGTTGCTTAGTCCATCTGTTTGTTGCTTCTTTTCATCTTTTAATTTGTTGTTATTCCTGACGAAAATTCGGCAGCACCTCTCCTTGACCCGGGAGGTAAGAGAATAACAAGGAACATGCCCACAAGGAGTGACATGAACCAACAACTGAGGGGGGTGCCTGAGCAGCCACCTTTGGGGAAACTTTGGAAAACTCGAAAACAACGCCGGCCGAGAAACCGGTAGACTGACACAAGCTATGAGTACACTGGAGAAATGACAGCCAAGATATGCCGGGCTGGCAGTCTAAGGGTGTGCCGCTGAGGTAGCTGGAGGGAGCGTGCCGCTGGGCAGACAGATGGGAAGTGTACCGCTGAGACAGTGAAAGGAGGAGTGTGCCGTTGGGCAGACCAAGGGAGGTGTACCGCTGGGCAAATCAGAAAGAGGAGTGTGCCATTGGAAGACTTGAATGGTGTGGTGACTAGGGAGGTCGAATGGGTGTATGTATACCACTGGCTCTGCAAAAGGGGCAAAGGGATACTTTGGTCAGTGAGCGGATGTTGCACACCGAGCAGAGGACCATAGCACTCTGAAGAAGCTGCATGGGAAGGAACAGTGGGGGATCATGTTGCAGAATATCACTGAGAGAAGGAGGAGGCCAGCCTTACATTATCAGTATAGAAACACTGACTATCAAAATGGGTAGACCAATGTCATAGGGAGGACAGGTGAAACAGAGAGTTAGAAAGTTGGGGAAGGATATAACTCACGAACCAACGGTGAGGAGGAAACCACAAACACAATAAGAAGTAGGAACTAAAGGCATTCATTCACGGAGAATTCAAATGACAAAGGTCGTGACCCAGAGGCCAAGCGTAATACAGTGCATCCAAATCAACAGGGAGAAAGGAAAAAAAACTACGTAGTGACAAGAAATGGAAAAAGAGTTTGGGAGGGGGTTGGAATGAGGAAGGGTGATCATCCCCTTCACTGCACTCCTTCCCTTCCCCCTCCATTACACATAGCCTTCCCCTCTCTTTCTCTCTCTCTCTTCTACCTTCTTCTTCTCTTCTTCTCCTTCCTCTGCTGCTCTCTTCGAATGGGAGGTCTCTGCCTGTGTGTTCCTCCTTTTTTTTTCTTTTATCTGTGAGAGCCCCTTTTATACGTGGGTCGTTGATGAGGCCTACCTCATGATGGCACTGCCATCCGAGGTTGACTTCGGTATCTTCCTCGTCAGGTGAAGATCTCCCTCATCCAACCGGAGGGCGACACCAAGGCAGGTTGCTAGCTAGCGTTGAAATGACCACGCTGCGCGCCAATAGGTTTGCCTACTGACCGTTGTGTCTTCTACCGGTTCGTGCCGTTCAGGGGATCCAACGCTGTGCCACTGGGGGCTGAGGGGTCGTGCCGCTGAGGGGCAGAACGCCCATGCCGCTGGGAAGGCATTGGGGCGTTGTGCCGTTGAAGGGGCCTCTGAGGGGTGTGCCGTTGAACGCACCTCAGGGTGTGCCGTTGAAGGCACTTGAAGAGCGTGCCGATGGGGCTTTGCCGGCAGTGTGCCGCTGAAAGGGCAGGGAGTGTGCCGTTTAAAAGGGCCTTCTGCCTTTGCCTCATGAACTTGAAGTTGTGCATTCTTTGGGATATTTCTTCACCGTTAGGGACCCGAGGGTGGGTCCATAGCAGTGTATGAATTCAGGAGGAGATCCTGTGCTTTCTCTATCGTTTAATGCGCCCGTGCAAATGTGGGGTTTGCTGGACGATAGTATTCTCCCGGAGCCCTGGGTGGCCAGTCTCCCCGAGTCTTTTCCTTTCGACTTTGGCATTAATGCGGGACTTGGTGGGACATATGAACGTACAATTTTATATGTCCACAAATGCCCTCCACCTGTGGGCAGCACGGGCGAAGGATGAGCCAGACGGTGCTCGCGGGTGTGCCCATGATATTAACGTACATTATTGGGCGTATGTTCATAAGATGCGTGATGTAGATATCATCATACCTACTTGTTATATTATCATTGTTTACTATATGTATATAAGTATATATATTTATTTATTATTAATTTTTTCTCTTCTCTCTTTTTTTCTTTTTCTCTTCTTTTTTTTTCTTCTCTCTTTTTTTTCTTTTATTATTTTTTTTGTTTTCTCTCCTTTTGTTTTCTCTTCTTTATTATTTTGTTGTTTTTTTTATTCTCCTTTTTTCTTTTCTTTCTCTCCCCCTTTTTCTTTTCTTCGTTCTCCCTCTTTTTCCTCTTCTCATTTTTTTTCTTTTTGTGAAACGGCTATAAAAGGGGTGGGGGAGTTCGAAACTCCCCCCCCCCTTTCTTTCGAATTCTCTCCCTCACTCTTTCTCTGTCTCTTCGGATCCCACAGTCTCCTCCTCTCTTTCTCTCTTTTCTCCCTTCCTCTGTCGCCATCGCCGCTCACCGTCGTGGCCGGTGCCTAGGGTGAGGCCGACGTGCCCCTCTCTCCTTCCTCTCCTTCTTTCTTCCTTCTTCTTCTTTTTCTCTTCCTCTTCCTTTCTTCTTTTCTTCCGTTCTCCTCCCCCTTTTCTCCTTCTTCTTCTTTTCTCGTTGCTTCTTTGCTCGGGGGACGACGGAGCCCTAAGCTCTCCATCGTCCTCTTCCTCTTTCCTCTTCTCCTCTTCTTCCCCTCCATCTCTTCTTCTTCTTCTTTATCTCTTATTCTTCTTCTTCTTGGCATCGGGGCGGTCATGGCGTCGGGGCGTGCCGCTGACGAGGGCACGGGGCGTGCCGCTAGGGGGTTGGCGCGGGTGTGCCGCTGGGGAAGGGCACGGGTGTGCCGCTAAGAGGGGGGCACGAGTGTACCGCTGGAGTGGGGGCACGGGTGTGCCGCTGAGAGGGGGGCACGAGTGTGCCGCTGGAGCTTGGCACGGGTGTGCCGCTGAGGGCTCGGCCTGGGTGTGCTGCTGAGAGGCTCGGCCTGGGGGTGCCGCTGAGAGGGGGGCACGAGTGTGCCGTTGAGGGCTCGGCCTGGGTGTGCCGCTGAGAGGCTCGGCCTGGGTGTGCCGCTGGGAGGGGGTGTTGTGTCCCTGTGATTTTGATGATAGCAAACACTATAAGTCATCACCTGTTGTGTCTATAGATGAATCTGTTTGTGTTGCATATGTGAATGTTTCAATGAACATCTTATTTGTTGCATATGTGAATGTTTCAATGAACATCTTATTTGAGTATCATTACATCGAACAGGCTGTGTGCATTGGTGCATTTCATAACTGCCATAAGTCAATGAATGTCTGAACATGCTGTGTGCATTGGTGCATTTCATAACTGCCATAAGTCAATGAATGTCTGCATTTCATAACCTTGTTTCTCTGAATGTCTAGACTTAGACTCATGCATTTCATATCTACTCAGGTTAAGTCTGTACAACGGGTGTTGTCTGCACAGTCAGGTTAAGTCTGTACAACGGGTGTTGTCTGCACAACCAGTGTATCACTCTCTCTACACAGTCTATACATCCTTAGACAACCTGCCTGAAACTTGATAGCTGAAGTCTATACACTCATCTGCTGTTAATCGATCTAGTCTGTACATCCAATGCATTTCATGCATCTTATGCATCATGTCAAAGTTTGTACATTGTTCTGGTCGCTCTCAAGTCCATACGGTGTATTGTCTGTACGTTACATAGCCTACACAATGCTGCAGGCTAAGTCTGAACACTCTTTAGTAAAGCCTGTACACACTTCAGATATCAAGTCTGTACACTCAGCGTCTCATGCTGTGTCTTAACACAATCAGCAAGTCTGTACATTCGAGCGTCTCATGTTGCATCTCACTTTCATAGCAAGTCTGTACAGCCTTCAGTTGCATAACTCAAGTCTATACATTCGTCTGGATGCATAATGTGAAGTCTATACATCGCACAGCATGCAAGCCACTAAGTCTGTACATTGCTAAATTGCAAGAGTTCAAGTCTGTACATTGCCTTTGCATAAGGTCACTCAAAGTCTATACATTGTTCACAGCATTGGCCAAGTCTGTACATCGCCACATTGTTCATGCATTGCTTAGCTCAAGTCTATACATCGGCCCTGTAGCTTGCTTAGCTCAAGTCTATACATTGGCAAGTATGTACATTCGCCACCTTACATTAAGTCTCAAAGTCTGTACAGCCTTTTACATTGGACTTAAAGTCTATACATTGCATCTTCACCTACGTTCTGAACTGAGCAAGTCTATACACTCCTTATCTTTTCCTACGTTCAGTTTAGCAAGTCTGTACATTGGGCTATCACTTAAAGTCTATACATCCCTTGGCTAGAACTGTGCAAGTCTATACATCGCCAGGTCTGCACATAGTTGCTTTAAAGCACGTTAAGTCTATACAGCCTTTGCATTGCACTAAGTCCATACATTAGCACTGTAGCATGCATAACACCAAGTCCATACATTAGCACTGTAGGTTGCACGAAGTAAAGTCTGTACATTGGGCTTTCACATAAAGTCTATACATCACTTGCATCGTTAAGTATATACATCGACTTCTAGCGTGCACACTAAGTCCATATAATCATGCTACATCATGTCTGTACACGCTTCAGTCTTGCATGTATGAAGTCTGTACATGGGTCTAGCTCTGCATTCATATAGTCTGTACAGTCAGTGTGTTGCTCGAACCAAGTCTGTTGTGTCTCTGTGATTTTGATGATAGCAAACACTATAAGTCATCATCTGTTGGAATCTGCATATAAATCTGTTTGTGTTGCATATGCATGTTTCATTAAACATCTTATCTGAATTACATACCCAACGAACATGCTAAGGCTGTGTGGTGTGTGTATTGGTGCATTTCATAGTTGTTGATGCATTTCATAATTGCATTTAATCTGGATTGTTTGATGTTAGATGCTGCTATACCCTTTTAGCAGTGTCTGGACAGGAGTGGGTCGACCCCCCTTCCAGATGGGTCGGCCCCCCAGATCACTTGGTCTGTACAGAGTGCATTGTTCTCATTTCTTCAAGTCTATACATCCACAGTTGAACCTCAAAGTCTACATATCGCCTCATTTCCTCAAGTCTATACATCCATAGTTGAACCTCAAAGTCTACACATCGCCTCATTTCTTCAAGTCTATACATCCACAGTTGAACCTCAAAGTCTACACATTGCCTCATTTCTTCAGAGCCTGTACATTGCTTGCATCTTCAAAGTCCAAACATTCATAGCAAGTCTATACATTGGCAGCATGTCCGTGTTTCAAGCCACTCGCCAAGTCTATACAATGGCTTCGGCACTCCAAGTCTATACAATGGCTTCGGCACTCCAAGTCTATACAATGTATCTTTTACCTACGTTGCTCGAAACAAAGTCTATACACTGCTGGATGATCAAGTCTGCACATTGGCGCCTTTCCCTACGTTCTGTCCAAGTCTACACATCGCTTGCCTGTCTTCTGTTTCAAAGTCTATACATTCATTTTTAAGGTAAAGTCTATACATTGGCTCAGGGTCTTCAAGTCTGTACAGAGTTCAAATGTAACATCCTCAAATATAGTAAAGTTGTACTCTATATCACCGAGGCGCCTTTTCAAGTATCGGCTCAGTTCTTGGAAAGAACTCCGAAGTTAAGCGTGCTTAATGGAGAGTAGTACTGGGATGGGTGACCTGCCCGGGAAATCCCCCATTCTGGAGCCGATCACTGTTAAAAAGGGATAAAACCGTGAGGCCGGTAGGCCAAAGCGGATAATACCTCGACGGTATAGAGTACGGGGCGTGACAGAATGGTATCAGAGCCTAAGGTATTCAATTCCTAGGAAAAACCCAAGTCCAAGGATATGTTTGAACCTTTAAACTAGTGAGATTGGGTAGAACCAAGGGTTAAATTTAACATAGTGTAGGAGTCTTTAAATATGATCACGTACTAATATAGTTATTGTAATTGTAGGATAATGGCTGCCGAACGTGCTCAATGGCGCAACATGCAGCGTACCCTCCAAAGGATGACTCAAGTGCTACAACAGGTAGCACAAGGTGGTGCTCCACGAGCTGGAAGCTTACACCAAACATTTAAGAACATGAATCCCCCGAAGTTCATAGGATCGACCGATCCGGACGATGCCGAGCATTATGTTCGGGAAACCGAACGCATATTCCGTGTCATACAATGCACGGATCAGGACAAAGTTCTATTAGCTACCTTCCAGTTAGAGAAAGATGTTAGATGCTGGTGGGAGTCTATTGAAGCAACCATCGACCCTACTCAAGAAACATGGGAAGAATTTGTGGAATACTTCAATGCTAAATATTTCTCGGACCGAGTCCAAGAAAAGAAGGCTGCAGAATTCGCTGCATTAAAGCAACGATCTTTATCATTAGCAGATTATGAAGCTCAGTTCTCCAGGTTGTCTAGATATGCTAAGCATCTTATTAGCACGGAGAAGATGAAAGCCCGTAGATTTCTTAATGGGCTTAGGCCCCACTATATTACTCAACTGGCGCCTATGGACATCCAAGTTTATTCTGAAATAGTGCGCCGAGCTCAATTACTTGAAGATGCCACGGAACTATCTGATAGGATCCGTGGAAAAGACAAGAAGGAGCAAGTCACAGGTTCGGGTTCTTTTAAACCCAACTTTAAGAAGAGGCCTAGTAATGGAGGTCCTTCCTCTCAAGATCAAAAATTCAAGAAGACCAAGCCCTTCTCTATCACCACTACACCTTCAAACGTAGTGTGCAAGCATTGTGACAAGGCTGGTCATAAGACCGAAGAATGCTGGAGGAAATTAGGAGCTTGTCTCCGTTGTGGGAGCCGCGAACATCGGATTCCCGATTGTCCATTAATGAATGACCAAGCCGGTGATGGTAAACGCCCGGTGACAAAGAACGCTCGACTTCATGCAATAAAGGAGACCGAACAAGAAGAAGGTGGACTGGTAGAAGGTACATTGAAAATTTGTTCCAAAAGTGCTTATGTCTTATTTGATACGGGTGCATCGCATTCCTTTATTTCTAAGAAGTTTGCCGACCCGTTACCATTAGAACCAGAATGGATAAAAATAGTTCTAACTACTCCTCTTGGAAGTGAAAATGATATTACTCATCACTACCAAAACTGTGAGGTAATGGTTCAAGGTAGGAATTTACCTATGGATCTCATATGCCTCGATCTAAAGGAGTATGATGTTATACTGGGAGCGGACTGGTTATCCAAATACCAGGCAACGGTTGATTGCCACAATAGCCAAATTACTTTCAAAGATTTTCCAGAATTAGTCTTTACTCGCCCCAAGAGTCGGAGCAAATCCCCTCTTATTTCGGCTCTTCGAGCAAGCAAGCTCGTCAGGAAAGGATGTGTATCCTTCCTTGCTTTTGTCACTGTTAAAGAAGCTAAGGAAACCAAGATAGAAGACATTCGGGTAGTGCAAGAATTTCCAGACGTATTTCCGGAAGATTTGCCGGGATTACCCCCTCAAAGGGATGTGGCCTTCACCATTGACTTAGTCCCTGGTGCTGGTCCAGTTTCAAAGGCACCCTATAGAATGTCCCCTGCGGAACTCAAAGAGTTAAAAGAGCAATTAATGGAACTAATTCGAAAAGGGTTTATTAGACCAAGTACTTCCCCGTGGGGAGCACCAGTCTTATTTGTGAAGAAGAAGGACGGATCCATGAGATTGTGCATCGACTATCGACAGTTGAATCATCTCACTATCAAGAACAAGTATCCACTGCCGAGAATCGATGAGTTATTTGATCAGATTTCAGGATCCAAATATTTTTCCAAAATTGATCTCAGGTCGGGATATCACCAGTTAAGAATCAAGGATGATGACATTCACAAGACCGCATTCAGAAGCAGGTATGGCCATTACGAGTTTGTTGTTATGCCTTTTGGACTAACAAATGCCCCTACTGCCTTTATGCAGTTAATGAATAGCATATTCAGGCCTTACTTGGATCAATTCATAGTAGTCTTCATTGATGATATATTGATATATTCCAAGACTAAGGAAGAACATGAAAAGCATTTGAGGATTGCATTGCAAGTCTTGAGGACAAGTCAATTATATGCAAAACTCAGCAAGTGTGAATTCTGGCTTGAAGAAGTGGCTTTTCTAGGACATGTGATTTCAAAAGATGGATTATCAGTAGATCCGTCAAAGGTCGAAGCTGTTAGAAACTGGGAAAAACCAACCAATGCTAGCGAGATCAGAAGTTTCTTAGGCCTTGCAAGATATTATCGGCTATTCATCAAAGACTTCTCCAAGATCGCCGTGCCCCTCACAAGGTTAACTCGCAAGGAGATCCGATATGAATGGAGTGAGGAATGTGAAAGAAGTTTCCAAACTCTCAAGGATCATCTCACTACAGCTCCGGTGTTAGCTCTACCAATAGAAGGAGAGAAATTTGAGGTTTACACTGATGCTTCTGGCATTGGCCTCGGATGTGTCCTAATGCAACAAGAAAAGGTCATAGCATACTCTTCACGTCAACTGAAGAAGCATGAGGAGAATTACCCCGTCCATGACTTAGAACTGGCCGCGGTGGTATTTGCCCTAAAGATATGGAGACACTACTTATATGGAGTGCAGTTTACTGTATACTTCGATCATAAAAGTCTCAAATATCTATTTTCACAAAAGGAGCTAAACATGAGACAAAGACGCTGGCTAGAATACCTCAAGGACTTCGACTTCAATATACAATATCATCCTGGAAAGGGTAATTATGTTGCTGATGCCCTTAGTCGAAATCCAAGAGCAATGATAGCCAATTGTATGATACAAGAATGGAGGTTGCTAGAACAATTCTCCGAGCTCAATATAAGCTTGGACAAGGAAGCCAAATTTGTCACCTTATCTCATGTAAGCATACAGTCAGATTTATTATCTGAAATACAAGCACTTCAGGATGATGATCCTATATTAGTGGAAATCAAAGGCAGAGTAGAAGGACAATCTGATTTTCAACTAACTTCTGATCACTACCAGAAAAAGCGGGATTTCAGACGGAATTTTCAGACGGAAATTTCAGACGGAAATTTCCGTCTGAAATTTGTGACGGATTTTTTTCCGTCGGAAATCATTGTGACGGAAAATATTCCGTCACAAATTTCAGACGGAATTTGGGATGAAAAATTTAATCTGTCAGAAATTTATGACCAAGAATTTGTGACGGCCACATTTGTGACGGATCCGTCGGACAATCCGTCACAAATGTGTCTACTCACGGATTTTCAGATGGAAATTAATCTGTCACAAAATGTTTGTGCCCCCAATCCGTCGCAAAGGCACATTTGCGACGGATTGGGGGCGCAAAAATTTTGTGACGGATTAATTTCCGTCTGAAAATCCGTGAGAAGACACATTTGTGACGGATTGTCAGACGGATCCGTCACAAATGTGGCCGTCACAAATTCTTGGTCATAAATTTCTGACAGATTAAATTTTTCGTCCCAAATTCCGTCTGAAATTTGTGACGGAATATTTTCCGTCACAATTTCTGTCTGAAATTCGGTGTGTAATTGCAAATTTCAGACGGAATTTTCGACGGAAAAAAATCTGTCACAAATTTCAGACGGAAATTTCCGTCTGAAATTTCCGTCTGAAAATTCCGTCTGAAATCTCACTTTTTCTGGTAGTGGATGGAAGATTACTATTCAAAGGTAGAACTTGTATACCCGACTGTCCGGAATTAAAGAAGAAGATCTTAGATGAAGCTCACAGATCAAAGTACACTATCCATCCAGGATCAACCAAAATGTACCAAGATGTAAAGAGGAACTTTTGGTGGCCCAACATGAAAAGAGAAATAGCGGACTATGTATCACGCTGTCTCACATGCCAACAGGTCAAGGCAGAACACCAAAAGCCTGCTGGAAAACTACATCCTCTAGATATTCCTAAGTGGAAGTGGGAGGATATTGGTATGGACTTCATCATGGGTTTGTCTAAATCTAAAGGAGGACATGATGGAATCTGGGTTATCATTGACCGATTAACTAAATCGGCACATTTCTTGCCAATAAAAAGCCGATGGTCAATTGATGTGCTAGCTGCACTATACATCAAAGAAATAGTCAGGTTACATGGAATTCCTGTCTCAATCGTGTCTGATAGAGATCCCCGTTTCACTTCTCATTTTTGGAAGAGATTACAACATTCGTTGGGAATAAGGCTCAACTTTAGTACTGCTTTTCATCCACAAACGGATGGTCAGACCGAGAGAACTAATCAAGTTGTTGAGGATATGCTAAGAGCTTGCATCATTGACTTTGGTGGAAGCTGGCATGAACATTTGCCACTAGTGGAATTTGCATATAATAATAGCTACCAAGCTAGTATCTAAATGGCACCTTTCGAAGCTTTATATGGAAGGAGTTGCCGATCACCCTTATGCTGGAACGAAGTTGGAGAGAAACAACTGTTAGGTCCAGACATGGTAAGGGATACAACTGAGAAGATACAAGTAATCCAAGAAAGATTGCAAGTTGCTCAGACCAGACAAAAGGCTTATGCTGATACAAGGAGAAGAGATCTTGAATTCCAGGTTGGAGATCATGTATTTCTTAAAATATCGCCTGGACGTGGCATACGAAGATTTGGTGTTAAGGGCAAGCTTACGTCAAGATTCGTCGGACCATTTGAGATACTCGAAAGAGTTGGCGAGGTTGCTTATCGCATCGCATTGCCTCCTCAATTGTCCGAAGTGCATAATGTGTTTCACATATCTATGTTGAAGAAGTATGTACACGATCCATCTCATATTATTGAACATGGAGATCTGGTGATCCAGAAAGATCTCACCTATGAACAGAAGCCTATGAAGATCTTAGATCGTGAAATACGAGCTCTAAGGAATAAGGTTATTCCCATGCTTAAGGTACAATAGAATAAGAATTTTGAACACGAAGCAACATGGGAGACCGAGGAATCTATGAAGAAACGATTTCCCGAGTTATTCTAAGAGGTATATACTCTACACTCTCCGCGTGTATACATAATATGCAATTGAATTTGGGGACCAAATTCTTTTTAAGTGGGGGAGGGTGTAGCAACCCTGATAAAATATTAATAATAATAAAGATTTTAAAATAAATCAAATAAATAGATAAATAAAACAAAATAAAATAACGCCTCGGATAAAGGCGCTATTCAAATTAGAAACGCCTCTGGATAAGGTGTTATTTAATAAGTGACGCCCTGATGACACGGCGTCAAAATTCTGAACGCCAAAAAAGGTAAGGCAAAGTAACGCCCCTATCTTGGGCGTGTTTTAAAACATGAAACGCCCTTACTCAAGGCGCTTCTTAAGAAACGACCTGAACCAGGTCGTCAATTCAAGAATCGACGCCCTGACTGAAGTCGTTAATTCCATTTGTGAACCGTTCGAACCCAGAGCTTATCCAGGGAAAGATTAACCTAATCCAGTAAGTGTCTACTAGGGTAAGGACTCTATTAGGGATATATTACCCTCACACGAACACTAACTCTAATAGGATTCCATAACCCTATAAATAATCTACTATCTAACCCTAAAACGCTATTTGGACGTTCGAACTGCAGGTGCGTGAAGAACATATGTTCTTCTTCTTCTTCTGATTCCTTTCATTATGAACGTAGTATGTGAAGAACTAATGTTCTTCATCTATCTCTATTCTTACAGGTTAAGAAGCTCGTACGCTCTGAAGAAAAATAGAGTTCTTTCATCCGGGTAAAAGTTATTTACCTTCGTATGATGTTCAGATCACAAAGAAACTGATACAGTTTCTTTATTTTCTTATAGGGAAACTGCAGTTCTACTTCTACAATTTTTCATCCAAGCCAAACAGGCCATCATCCAGTAGCCGTCGTTGTCTTCAGGAGCATAACAGAGCATCATCTTCTTGTAGTCAAAACCCCTCACGGTTGTCTTCAAATCAAACTTTAAGGTAGGTTTTCTCAAGTTACTGTAGCCCAATTGAAATTAATGCAAGATATATATATATAAGCATGTCATGCATACGGTTATTATAGTTTCCATGCGTTTTCTGAAATATTTTGAAAGAGACGCCCCTGTCAAGGGCGCTAATTTACAAGACACGACCCTGCCTAGGTCGTCAATTTAATATTTGACGCCCTGTACACAGGCGTTAATTTCACTTAATCATGAATTAACCATGTTAAGAACTGATTATATATGAAATCCTGATTACATTAATGCATGATCCTCTGTCCTCAACCCTACTGATTTTATTATCAAAATTATATGATTGTTATCCTTGATTATCGTGCAAATCGTGCTTTCTGATATTTATTGAATTCACGACCTGTACAAAGTCATTTTTCAACTGTTAACGCCCCATCATAGGGCGTGAATTGAAAGGAAACGCCCCCTCCTAGGGCGCGTATCTGTTAAATTCCTGAAAAATATATATTCTACAAAATAGAATTTAATGATAACGCCCCTGCCCAGGGCGCGTTTTTGATAATTCCTGAAATTAATTATATCCTGTCCAATATTGTGAATAAAAAGGACGCCTTCTGGTATAGTCGTCAAATCATGAAGAAACGCCCCTGCCCTGGGCGCGTTTTAGATAAATTATTGAAATATTGAAATTTTACAAATATGGAAAATAGATAAACGCCCTTCTGTTAGGCGTTAATTACTTGATAAACGACTCTGCTTAAGTCGTTACTTTACTGTAAAACTGATTTTTCCACTGTTTCTGTTAACCGATGGTTTCATATGTTATATAATATATATATATCGGCACTATTCTCCATTCCGTGAGTATAGTCCCACGTTTCGCGATTGTTTTATCGATCACACTCAATTCTCATTGACATATAAGCTCTCCATTGGACATTCCGTTCCTTTGGACTAGCGAGTTAGTCATAGAGACCTCCGTAAGACTCCTCGTAGCCTTGGATTCCCTCAAGGCCGACTGAGCTGGTTGTACCCTAAAAACCCATTACAACATTGATGCCATGTCACTCTAAAGAAACATGGTATACCGGCCCTTATGATTATACAAAGAGTATATCATAAGCAATTTCTTAATGGGATGATGATATCATGCCATATCATGTCATTCCTGTAAACCTCAATTCTATGATAAGAATGAGGGTATCTTAACTTGATATAATGTTCATGTGGACTTCAATTATATATATAGAATGTCCATATTGATTTGTCATGGTACCCAAGTCCAGGGAACCATATTCTACCTAGTTTTATCGAGATCGTGATTATACCGTTATTATCGCCATTCTATGTCCTTTGTCATATTTTTGGATTCCATTCTGTCAAAGTTGTCATACACGTCTACAAGCTTGATTATTGAAATTCTATATTGGCTATATAAACAAGAGTGGATGTCAAAATACATGATAAATGCCTGCGCATATAGGGCCCGATCTGGTCCTGGGAGGAGCACCCGAAAGTACTTGTGCCTATGGGAGTTAAAATGATAAGGTATCTGGCATTATACCGAGTACTTGACTTGCTTGATTGGACATTCCACATACATCTTGTACTTGAATCGTACTTGACATGAAATGAAATGCGTGGCCCGAAAAAGGGTAATTTACTTGCTTGCTATATGATAGCCAAAGTTCTTGACATGACTTGTTAAATGTACTTGCTTGAATATCTCAAATGTCTTGATTATCTTATTGAAAGTTCATGATTTGTTCATCTTATTTCCTTGATATTACATTCTCTCTATCTTATCATTTTATGTGAGCATGCATAACTTTATTGCATTCATGAAAGATGTAATTACTTAAACCCCTTGCTAGTACTTGAGATATAATTTCCTACTGAGCGTTCGCTCATTCCGTTTGTCCCTTTTTACTTTTCAGGTAAGTCCAACGACGATGGAAGTCAATCGGATGGGAATGGTCAAGAGTGAAAGTGATAGAGCTGCTCAAGTGTCGTCTAGTCTTTTCTTTAGTTTCTTGAGTCAAATATGTATTCTTTTCCTTTTTATTAAATAGAGTATTGGATTTGTAATAGTCTATCCATTATGAAATAAAGGATTGGGTTATCTTGCTATTTTGCGTATCTCTGTCTTTGTGTCGAATACACGACCACTCTGATTGACATGATTGATATAAACTCGTCGCACATCTCCGGGTATCTTCCGCTCTCGGGGCATGACAGTTTTTGTGGTATCAGAGCCATACCCCAGCCGGAAGTGTGGGAACTATGTGCCATGCAGGGCAAAGTGCTACGCTATGGGAGCCACCTCTTGAGTCCGTAATAGAGTAAAGTGCTACATAGTGGGAGCCACCTCTTGAGCCTGTAGGGGCCACCTCTAGAGTCCTACCTGCCTGGGGGCTTGATTGCGTGATTGCATGCTATATGTGCCCAGCGACGAGGACGTCGCCTATATAAGAGGGGTAGATTGTAACATCCTCAAATATAGCAAAGTTGTACTCTATATCACCGAGGTGCCTTTTCAAGTATCGGCTCAGTTCTTGGAAAGAACTCCGAAGTTAAGCGTGCTTAATGGGGAGTAGTACTGGGATGGGTGACCTGCCTGGGAAGTCCCCCATTCTGGAGCCGATCACTATTAAAAAGGGATAAAACCGTGAGGCCGGTAGGCCAAAGCGGATAATATCTCGACGGTATAGAGTACGGGGCGTGACATCAAAGCCTATACATTGTTCACTCAGCTTCTTCAAGTCTATACATTGGTCGGTGGCGAGTGTGTACAAAGCATTGTTTCAGGCACTCAAGTCTATACAGAGTCTTCATCTTCTGAAGTCTGTACATTCATTTGGGAAGTCTATACATTCATTCATCTGAAGCTTCATCAAGTCTGTACAACGCTGCTTTGTCAAAGCCTATATATCGCAGCTGTGTTGAAGTGTGTATAGCCAGTCTCTTGCCAAAGTCTATACATCGTGAATCTTCAAGTCTGTACAGACTTTGCTTGTTCAAGTCTGTACACGGTTCAGTTGTTTTGGCATGTCTACTCATCATGAAGTCTATACATCCGATTGCCTTTACATTGCTCAAGTATGTACAACCCTTTCCCTTTTTCAAGTCTACACATTGTGCTTCGTAGCTCACCAAGTCTATACATTGCTCACAGCACACACGTTCAGCCTGAAGTCTGTACAGCCTTGGCAAATGCTCCTAAGTCTATACATCACAACGTCTATACATCACTGTGTCAAGCCTCCCAAGTCTGTACAACCACTGTCTCACTTGGACTTGAAGTCTATACAGTGGTCCGTCTATGTCAGCGTCTCAAGCTGCAAGTCTGTACAGAGTCTGCCAGCCTACAGTGCATCGTCTCTTCAAGTATGTATAGCCTTGGCGTATGCATCTTAAAGTCTAAACATTGTGGGGCTTCGAATCTTCAAGTCCATACATCCATGCATCATGGGTCGACCCCTTTCTTTGATGGGTCGACCCCCCAGACTACCAAGTCTATACATCAGCCTTTGCATTGCAAGTCTATACATCGTGCATTGTTCAAAACAAGTCTGCACAGTCATTGTCTGTTGGCATCAGGAAGTCTATGCATTGCTTGTGCATCATTGTCTGTACAGTGTCTCAAGTTGGCTAAGCCTATACACTCTCTCACATTGTACACACTTGCTTCATTGCTGTTTCTAAGTCTATACATCGGTTGGGTCGTCAAGTCCATACAATGCATATGTTCATCAAAGTCCATACATTGCATTGTCTTCAACCAAGTCTATACATTCTGTTCCTTTGATCAGCAAGTCTATACACACTTAAGCATATGTGCATCCCCTTCAAAGACGAAGTGTATACATCCTTCCAAGCATTCAAGTCTACACACTCGTTGTTAAGCCTTTGCATCGAAGTCTATACAACATGTGTCTTGTATGAAGTCTATACAGCCTATGGCTTGTACATCAACTGAACGTTCTTCAGCAGAGTATATACTCTTCAGAAGTTAAAGTCTGAACATCCTTTTGTGAAGACTGTACACACTTCAGCACATATGCATATCCTTCACACGAAGTCTGTACACTCAGTTAACCTTCAAGTCAATACACTCGATTGTTAGGCCTTCAACCCTATACACTCGATTGTTAACCTCAAGTCTATACACTCGATTGTTAAGTGTTCAAGCCTATACACTCTATCCTTCACACGAAGTCTGTACACTCAGTTAACCTTCAAGTCAATACACTCGATTGTTAGGCCTTCAACCCTATACACTCGATTGTTAACCTCCAGTCTATACACTCGATTGTTAAGTGTTCAAGCCTATACACTCTATCCTTCACACGAAGTATGTACACCTAGTTAACCTTCAAGTCTATACACTCAAGCTGCATCTTGCCTGTACACACTTTGTTAACAGCCTGAACCAAGTATATACATCCAACTGATATCTTCTTATGTCTGTGTGACAGGTACTGTTCGTAAAGCCTATGAAGTGCACGTGATCCGAGGTTGGCACTTGGCACGTGAACCGAGGATAACGCCCTAATTGCTGTAGCTATAAATACACAGCCGCCTCCATCTGGAGAAGATGGATAAGAGATAAGATAAGAAAGTGGAAGAGAGTGATCGAGATAGAAGATAGAGCTGTAGAAAGGCAGTGAGCAGAAGAAGAAGAAAGAATAGACAGAGAGAGAGCCTGCGAAAGAGAAGAAAAAGAAGAGTGAGAAGAAGAGAGAGCTAGAGCAAAGGAAGCCTCAACTGAAAATCAGTTCCTGCTGGACCGTGGATCAAATCCAGGCCAGCCAGCTCCTGTGAGAGGTTTTGTGCATTTCATTCTTCCAGCTTTCTGTTGCTGCGTTTTTATTTTTCCTTTTAACCATTCACCAGTTGTACTTCCGATTCTCTAGTGTGAGGTCGGGTTCCCTCCGGTTGGGAGGAAGAGAGGTCCGAGACCTCTAGTTTGCAGGTGACTTGGTGTCACCTGTGCTTCCCTCTGGGTTTCAGAGGAAGAGAGACTTAGGTCTCTAGGTTCCCCTCCGGTTTGGAGGAAGGGAGGATTGGTCCTCCGGTTCTGGTCTTGTGGGTTGCAAGACTAGGTGTTCCCTCCTGGTCTGGAGGAAGAGAGACTTACGTCTCTGGTTTCCAAGTGGCTGGGAGTCACTTGGGGTGTCCCTCCGGTTAGGAGGAAGAGGGGAGGTTGTTCCCCTGGTCAAGCTGTGTGGCAGCAATTTGTTACAGACTGAGTCTGCAGTTTCTAGCCTAGCTAGTGGAAGCCTCACTCCGGTTTGGAGTGAGGGGTGGACGTAGGTCTTTGGACCGAACCACCTAAAAAATCTTGGTGTTCTCTTGTGGTTTGTTTTTCCTTATATGTTATTTTCTCTGCTGCGCTCTTTAGATGCTTGCTTAGGAGCGTGTGAGGGCTAATAGATTTGTGTTGTCTCGCTGAGTTCCTTCTAAGTATTTTCAGCACATTTCATCAACTTCTTTTAATTCCGCATACTTGAGCATTAGAGTTTTATTTGGGCGATATTTGAAGAGGGATACATTCACCCCCCCCCCTCTGTATCCGGGCCTTGCATCCTATCTATTGGTATCCGAGCGGTTTTCTGTCTGATCAGATCCAACGATCTGCAGAGGATCCTGTTGTCTTTGGTGCATTTCTGAATTTACTCTTTGCTGCATTAATCTGCTTGCCGATTTAATCAATGGGTTCTCCACCGGTTTTCAATGCCTCTAACTTTAACTCATGGGTTAGCAGTCTACATAACTATCTGAATTTAATGGATCCGAATCTGTGGAAGTTAATTTCACATGGTCCTCATAGACTGCCACAGGAAGAGTCCAAATGGACTAAAAGTGACAGATCAAGAAATGGAGAGAATCAGAAAGTTTTGAAATTAATGAAAGAAGCTACTGACAAGGCTCTACATTCTTATTTTTATGACTGTAGGTCCGCTAAGGACATTCTGGATCAGTTGAAGCTAGCTCAGAGGATGAATGAGGACAGCTGCCTGATGGCTGATAAGAGCGACCATAGCACTGATCAAGATGAATTTGAAGATGCTGGAGAGGTAATCAATCCTTTCGATAGTTACACTTTAGATGACTGGGAAGATGCCTATGCTAATCTGTTACACTCCCATGAAAAATTGAGGAAGAAGAATAAAAGTCTGATAAAGAAGTTAACAAGTCTAGGGGATCCTATTTCTGGAACTGAAAATCTTAAAAATCCTGAAATTCTGAAAACTGAAAATGAAATACTCAGAAGACAAGTGTCGAAACTAGATGGAATCCAATCAGAACTTGATCATGTTAAATATGAAAACACTAAACTCAGAAAACAATGTCAGGAATCTGAACAAAAACTAATCAGTCTTGAGAATGAAAACAGATTGATCAATGAAGAGTTCAAGGCTGTTAGTGTTGCGAACTTAAAGTTTCAGGAAAACTTTGAAAACTGTAAATCAGATCCATGTTTCCTAACTGATGTTTTGTTTGATGATGATAAACTTGAGCAGGAGAACACTAGTCTAAAGGAGGAAATTGAGAAACTAAAACAGTTGAACTCCACCATGTCAGAGAGATTGCTGACATTTGAAAAAGGAAAATCTGTTGATGAAAATCAAAATGAGCTCAAACTGAAATCAAAAATTGATACCCTTAAAACTTTGAATGATGTGATGCATCAACAAATTCTGGTCTGTGAAGAAGATATAGTCAACTATGAACATCAGGTCTCTTCTCTTCAATCTGAAATAAATGATCTGAACAATTCTTTGTCAAAATTCGTAAGTGGGCAGAAAAACCTAGACAAGCTACTAGGTGTAAAAATCAACACTAGGAAGGAAGGGCTGGGCTACAATAATGCTAACAAGAAAGAATTTCAGAGCAAGTTGATGACATCTTTTGTAAAAGCTTCAAATGTAGCCACCACTTCAAAAGATAAACAGCCCATTGTTCAGAAAACTGAAAAACAGAACAAAAATCAGAAAAAGATTGGAAAACAGAAAATAAATAAAAAGGGTTCACTAGGGCATGTTGATCACAGTTCTCACACACATTCACATGCATCTAAAAAGATAATGTCATGCCATTATTGTCATAAATTTGGTCATCTGATGCATGAATGTAAATTGATGGAGAAGGATGATATGACTGCTAGGAAACTTCATGATAGAAATCCTTCAATTCAGAAAAAGAAAATTGAATGTTTCCACTGTGGTAAATTAGGACACACAATTGCACAGTGCTGGTTTGCAAGTGATAGGAAAAATCACATTCATATCATGCTAAATTTCATGCAAACAGTCATGCTGTTAACAAGAACAAATTTGATTCAATAAACCAGCATATGACATGCTTCAATTGTGGAAAATTGGGTCATAAGAGATCCGAATGCTGGCTGAGGGCTGGTGGAAGAAATTCTAACTCATGTCTTCACTGTGGCAAGATGGGCCACACTGCAGCCCAATGTTGGCATGCTCAGGGAAGGAAGTTTGACAATAAATCTGGTAAATTCCCTGTCAATAGAAACATTTCTGGTAGAAATGGATTTGTGTTTGAAAGGAAAACACTTACATGTTTTGAATGTAGGAAGCCAGGCCATAGAGCTGCTGACTGTTGGCTGGCTTATTTTTGTAAACAGAATTTTAATTCTGTTAACAGAAATTTTCATGCATATGCACATAGAAATCATGCTAATAAGAATGTGCATAAATCAAATCTGAAATCTGCTCCATCTTGCTATTATTGTGGTACATTAGGTCATTCAATGAACAATTGCTATTTGATGAGATCTGATGACCTACATGCTAAAAAGTTGTTTAGAACACCTGCCCAAGGTGTCACTATTAACCATGCAGGGCCCAAGACTGTTTGGGTACCTGCCCATGCAAAATAGTGTGCTAACTTGCAGGTGTGCCTTGGAAGCTGAAGAATAAAAAAAAAGGGTGAAATAAACCAAGGCACCCAAGTTGATAAAACCCCATTCAGGTAAATTCCTCACATCTGTTCAAATGAAATTTATGGTTGAGTTGATAAGTCATAGTTTCATGCATACATACTTTTTATTTGGTTTGACTCTTGCATTGAGCTTTGTGGGCTTTCTTGTGTGTACTTTGAGCGGAGTGCATATATGAGGATTGCATAATCATGCACTTGACATACAATCATTGAAAATCTGATGCATAGAGGACTGTTGGTATTGCATTGTCATGCATGACCACTTTGGTATATCAAATGGTAAGCTACAAAAGGGCAGAGGAAATCTGTCTGGAGGTTCTTACTTTGTGTGAGATGGTCTTTTAGACCAAGTTCTCCGCCAAGTACCAAGGGTCAAATTTGCATATCAGAGAATGTCTGCATCTTCATGTGAATATTTTGCTTCATGCCCGTGCATACATGTAGTTAATTGCATTGCATTTCATTACATTGAAAATGCCAAAAAGATAGATTGAATGCATACATTTAGGGGGAGCATTATTCATACTCTTGAAATCACACAACTGTTTTTAGATTTACTGCATAGCATGTTAAATCTGTTCTTGCATAGTCATTCATCATCTGCATTGTCTTCATGACATATAGGATGTTTCAGTGTTTTTAGGTAGGGGGAGTCATTGCATAGCATGCTTAATCCGTTCAGTAGTGTCTTTGTCTGAACTCTTCCTGTCCATCTATTTGACTCATCTAGTCATATTTGTAATGTCAGTGTTTCCATCATCAAAGTGGTATCAAATGATATTTCTTGACTGCTTCTGAAGTTGTTCATAGTCTGAATTATACCTTATTGGTATCTGTCTGCCTCTCCTAAATCTGCTGAAGGAGAGCTTCACCTCTATTCAGTCAACTTTGAACTTCAATGCTCAAGAGCAGCTCCTTTGCTACAATTTTTCAGAATCCATGTTGTCTGTTGAATATTCTCACTTGAATTACTGAGCTGAGATATGAAGTAAACTTCAGCCTGTATACTACTTCATAAAAGTTAAAACATCTTTAATGAGGAACCTTCCATTATACATGCTTAAGAACATTTGTTAACTGGAATTGGTTTAAGTCTTATGTACTCTTGTTTGGTCACAAGGAACTTGAAAATATCTGTTTCAACCTGTTAATAAACTTTAACTGTCTGCTTCATGTAAATTCATGGAAGACTTTCTGAAATCTGAAAAGTTGATATCCATGTTTACGTTGACTGAGATATATAGTGTATGTGGTTGTTCCTAAACATCTAATTTGTTCTGAATCCATTTTGAGTAAAAGTATGGACAGAGCAATGACTGTGGTTACTGAGAAACCTGTCCAAAGGATTGTGTCATGAAGTACCATGGTTAACTCTGCTTAAAGAGATGATTGGAAATAATTGTGAAAATATGGCAGAGCAATGGCATAGTTGTATTGAGTAACTGGGGATTCTGGCCTCTGATCAAGGTGTATCCTCATGCCAAAGATACTTTTAATGCTACCTCTGTTCTCTAAAATGGAAGAAGTAATACGGTTGTCACACTGAGTAACTGGGGATTCTGGCCTCTGATCAAGGTGTCTCCCCACGTCAAAAGGTGCTGATAACCAAAATTGTTCATTAATTTTTTTTTTGAACATGTGTAAATCAATTTCTGAAAGAACAATTAAAATTCAGGTGCATTCACTTATGTTTCTCTTAAAGATGTCATGGAAAGTAAACTAAGTAAGATGGAAGTTGGTTGAACTAGAATCTTATATGAGCTTGTAGTTCCTTTTTATTAAGAGTTGGTTCAGATATGAGTACTATTTCTTTAAAAAATTTCGGTTTACATCATTCTTAAACCATATCTGACAATCAAGGTTTCATAAGCTTTTATAATGGAGGAATCTAAAACTTAAAATTCTGCTCTATGAAGTTGGTATCTTGCTGAAGTGTTCAATATCTCAATTCTCACTAATTGTTGAATATGCACATCCTATTGCTCTTTATCACTGTGTTTTGATTCACACTGGTTCTCATATTTGAGAGGCACTTCTCTCAGTTTAACCTGTGTACTTGCAGTCTTTGGATAACCCGAGTTCATCCTTGCAGTGTGCTAATGAAAATCTGTCCTCCTCACTTATTCACTGTGATTACAGTCTGAGGTAATTCTTGGATACCCATGTGTTTTGCTGATAGATGCTCTTCACCTCTTTCACTCCATCTAATCAGGGGGAGTTTCCATGTCATGCTGAGTGTTTTTCATAAAGAGGGAGATCTAGTTAGCAGTTTTGAGTGTCCTTGTGCTTTTATTGATATTCTCCCGTCATCTCATTTGGTTTCATCCATCAAATCGTTTCTGATAAGGGGGAGCTTAGTCAAAGGGGGAGTTCTTAATTCACTCATATTATTTAGTCTTATTCTTCCTTCTTCAATTCATGTCTTTTTGCTGAAGTCAAAGGGGAAGAAATAATTTGATCAAGTCAGTATGACTCATAGTGTTGCCATCATCAAAAAGGGGGAGATTGTTGGGTCCCTGTGATTTTGATGATAGCAAACACTATAAGTCATCATCTGTTAGAATCTGCATATAAATCTGTTTGTGTTGCATATGCATGTTTCATTAAACATCTTATCTGAATTACATACCCAACGAACAGACTAAGGCTGTGTGGTGTGTGTATTGGTGCATTTCGTAGTTGTTGATGCATTTCATAATTGCATTTAATCTGGATTGTTTGATGTTAGATGCTGCTATACCCTTTTAGCAGTGTCTGGACAGGAGTGGGTCGACCCCCCTTCCAGATGGGTCGGCCCCCCAGATCTCTTGGTCTGTACAGAGTGCATTGTTCTCATTTCTTCAAGTCTATACATCCACAGTTGAACCTCAAAGTCTACACATCGCCTCATTTCTTCAAGTCTATACATCCACAGTTGAACCTCAAAATCTACACATCGCCTCATTTCTTCATAGTCTGTACATTGCTTGCATCTTCAAAGTCCATACATCCATAGCAAGTCTATACATTGCAGCACTGTACAAGTGTATACATTGGCAGCATGTCCGTGTTTCAAGCCACTCGCCAAGTCTATACAATGGCTTCGGCACTCCAAGTCTATACAATGGCTTCGGCACTTCAAGTCTATACATTGTATCTTTTACCTACGTTGCTCGAAACAAAGTCTATACACTGCTGGATGATCAAGTCTGCACATTGGCGCCTTTCCCTACGTTCTGGCCAAGTCTACACATCGCTTGCCTGTCTTCTGTTTCAAAGTCTATACATTCGTTTTTAAGGCAAAGTCTATACATTGGCTCAGGGTCTTCAAGTCTGTACAAAGTTCAAAGCCTATACATTGTTCACTCAGCTTCTTCAAGTCTATACATTGGTCGGTGGCGAGTCTGTACAGAGCACTGTTTCAGGCACTCAAGTCTATACAGAGTCTTCATTTTCTGAAGTCTGTACATTCATTTGGGAAGTCTATACATTCATTCATCTAAAGCTTCATCAAGTCTGTACAGCGCTGCTTTGTCAAAGCCTGTACATCGCAGCTGTGTTGAAGTCTGTACAGCCAGTCTCTTGCCAAAGTCTATACATCGTGAATCTTCAAGTCTGTACAGACTTTGCTTGTTCAAGTCTGTACACGGTTCAGTTGTTTTGGCATGTCTACTCATCATGAAGTCTATACATCCGATTGCCTTTGCATTGCTCAAGTCTGTATAGCCCTTTCCCTTTTTCAAGTCTACACATTGTGCTTTGTAGCTCACCAAGTCTATACATTGCTCACAGCACACACGTTCAGCCTGAAGTCTGTACAGCCTTGGCAATTGCTCCTAAGTCTATACATCAAGCCTCCCAAGTATGTACAACCACTGTCTCACTTGGACTTGAAGTCTATACAGTGCTCCGTCTCTGTCAGCGTCTCAAGCTGCAAGTCTGTACAGAGTCTGGCAGCCTACAGTGCATCGTCTCTTCAAGTATGTACAGCCTTGGCGTATGCATCTTAAAGTCTAAACATTGTGGGGCTTCGAATCTTCAAGTCCATACATCCATGCATCATGGGTCGACCCCTTTCTTTGATGGGTTGACCCCCCAGACTACCAAGTCTATACATCAGCCTTTGCATTGCAAGTCTATGCAGCGTGCATTGTTCAAAACAAGTCTGCACAGTCATTGTCTGTTGGCATCACGAAGTCTATGCATTGCTTGTGCATCATAGTCTGTACAGTGTCTCAAGTTGGCTAAGTCTATACACCCTCTCACATTGTACACACTTGCTTCATTGCTGTTTCTAAGTCTATACATCGGTTGGGTCGTTAAGTCCATACAATGCATATGTTCATCAAAGTCCATACATTGCATTATCTTCAACCAAGTATATACATTCTGTTCCTTTGATCAGCAAGTCTATACACACTTAAGCATATGTGCATCCCCTTCAAAGACGAAGTGTATACATCCTTCCAAGCATTCAAGTCTACACACTCGTTGTTAAGCCTTTGCATCGAAGTCTATACAGCATGTGTCTTGTATGAAGTCTATACAGCCTATGGCTTGTACATCAACTGAACGTTCTTCAGCAGAGTATATACTCTTCAGAAGTTAAAGTCTGAACATCCTTCTGTGAAGACTGTACACACTTCAGCACATATGCATATCCTTTACACAAAGTCTGTACACTCAGTTAACCTTCAAGTCAATACACTCGATTGTTAGGCCTTCAACCCTATACACTCGATTGTTAACCTCAAGTCTATACACTCGATTGTTAAGTGTTCAAGCCTATACACTCTATCCTTCACACGAAGTCTGTACACTCAATTAACCTTCAAGTCAATACACTCGATTGTTAGGCCTTCAACCCTATACACTCGATTGTTAACCTCAAGTCTATACACTCGATTGTTAAGTGTTCAACCCTATACACTCTATCCTTCACACGAAGTCTGTACACTCAGTTAACCTTCAAGTCGATACACTCAAGCTGCATCTTGCCTGTACACACTTTGTTAATAGCCTGAACCAAGTATATACATCCAACTGATATCTTCTTATGTCGGTGTGACAGGTACTATTCGTAAAGCCAATGAAGTGCACGTGATCCGAGGTTGGCCCCTGACACGTGAACAGAGGATAACGCCCTAATTGATGTAGCTATAAATACACAGCCGCCTCCATCTGGAGAAGACGGATAAGAGATAAGATAAGAAAGAGGAAGAGAGTGATCGAGATAGAAGATAGAGCTGCAGAAAGGTAGTGAGCAGAAGAAGAAGAAAGAAGAGACAGAGAGAGAGCCTGCGAAAGAGAAGAAAAAGAAGAGTGAGAAGAAGATAGAGCTAGAGCAAAGGAAGCCTCAACTGAAAATCAGTTCCTGCTGGACCGTGGATCAAATCCAGGCCAGCCAGCTCCTACGAGATGTTTTGTGCATTTCATTCTTCCAACTTTCTGTTGCTGCGTTTTTGTTTTTCATTTTAACCATTCACCAGTTCTACTTCCGATTCTCTAGTGTGAGGTCGGGTTCCCTCCGGTTGGGAGGAAGAGAGGTCCGAGACCTCTAGTTTGCAGGTGACTTGGTGTCACCTGTGCTTCCCTCTGGGTTTCAGAGGAAGAGAGACTTAGGTCTCTAGGTTCCCCTCCGATTTGGAGGAAGGGAGGATTGGTCCTTCGATTCTGGTCTTGTGGGTTGTAAGACTAGGTGTTCCCTCCTGGTCTGGAGGAAGAGAGACTTGCGTCTCTGGTTTCCAAGTGGCTGGGAGTCACTTGGGGTGTCCCTCTGGTTGGGAGGAAGAGGGGAGGTTGTTCCCCTGGTCAAGCTGTGTGGCAGCAATTTGTTGCAGACTGAGTCTGCAGTTTCTAGCCTAGCTAGTGGAAGCCTCACTCCGGTTTGGAGTGAGGGGTGGACGTAGGTCTTTGGACTGAACCACCTAAAAAATCTTGGTGTTCTCTTGTGATTTATTTTTCCTTATATGTTATTTTCTCTGTTGCGCTCTTTAGATGTTTGCTTAGGAGCGTGTGAGGGCTAATAGATTTGTGTTGTCTCGCTGAGTTCCTTCTAAGTATTTTCAGCACATTTCATCAACTGCTTTTAATTCCGCATACTTGAGCATTAGAGTTTTATTTGGGCGATATTTGAAGAGGGATACATTCACCCCCCCCCTCTGTATCCGGGCCTTGCACCCTATCAAAGTCTACACATTGTCTCAGCACACACACGCAAAGTCTGTACACTGCATCTGGCAGTCTGCACAGTAAGTCTATACAACGTCCCACGCCAGCACTGCAAGACTGTACATTACGTCCCATAGCCTGCACAGCATGTCTATACAACGTCCAGCTGCCTGTCGCAAAGTCTGTACATTGCGTCCCACAGCATGCAGCAAAGTCTATACATCGTTGGCAGCCTGCACGCAAAGTCTGTACATTGCATGCACACTGCATTGTTAAGTCTATACATTGCTGCTTGATTGAACTATGTACAGCCTGTGTTGATTCTATTGATCGACTGAACTCTTCATTAAACCTGTAGAGTCTGGGCACGTGATCCGAGGCTGGCACCTGGCACGTGATCCAAGATGCTGAGAAGTCGCCACGTGGACTGAAGCTAGGGCGGGAATCGAAGGGAGCATTAGCCCTTTCCCTTGCTGTTATAAAAGGAAGCCTTCTTCCACTGAAGAAGACGGACGAAGTGAATGAAAGACAGAAGAAAAAGAGTGATCGAAAGAAGAAGAGCTGAAGCAGAAAGGGCAGAGAAGTAGTAGAAGAAAAAGAGAAAAAGGGAGAGCATGAGTTGAGAAGAAGAAAAAGATTGAGAGATAGAGAGGTCGTGAAGAAGAAGAGAGCTTCATTGTCTTCACTGGAATTTGGATCAGATCCAATCCAGTTTGCTCCTGCGAGAGCTACTTTGTGCTTTTCATTTCTCTAGCTTTCTGTCGCTGTGATTTTTATCTTTTATTGTTTTCCTTTACCTTGTTCTTCTGATTGCCCTGTTGGGGATCGGGTTCCTCCTGTGGTTTCAGGAGAAGGGAGATTCTGGTGACCTTGTGTCATCAGTGGTTCCCTCCTTTGTGGAGGAAGAGAGGTCCGAGACCTCTGGTTTGCAGGTGACTTGGTGTCACTTGTGCTTCCCTCTGGGCTTCAGAGGAAGGGAGACTTGGGTCTCCGACTGCAAGTAGTAGTTGCTACTTGTAGGTCCCCTCCTTGGTGGAGGAAGAGAGACTTCGGTCTCTGGCTTGCTAGTGACTGTGTGTCACTAGTGGATTCCCTCCGGTGTGGAGGAAGAGGGGAGGTTGTTCCCCTGGTCAAGCTGTGTGGCAGCATTTGTTGCAGACTGAGTCTGTTGTTCTAGTGTTGCTAGTGGAAGCCTCACTCCGGTTTGGAGTGAGGGGTAGATGTAGGTCTGTGGACCGAACCACCTAAAAATCCTGGTGTCCCTTGTGGTTTGATTTTCTTATGTGTTCATCTTATTGCTTCGCACATTAGATGTTTGCTTAGGATCGAGTGAGAGCTAATTCTTTGTGTTGCCTTGCGAGATCCTTCTAAGTATCTTTAGAATATATCTGCAACTGTTCTTTAAGTCCGCATATCTGAGCATTAGTTTTTAATTAGGCTATATTTTTAAGTGGAGATTCATTCACCCCTCCTCTGAATCTATCGCACCTGTCTCAACAATTGGTATCAGAGCGGGTTGCTGTGCATAGGATCTAACAATCCGTAGCAGATCCTGTATCTTTCGTGGTGCATTTCAGAGTGGGTTTCTTGTGCTCGGTGTTTTGTTTCACTGGTTTAGTAGCCTGATTTGCTCATCTGCTTACTGTGCATTTATCATCTCTCGATGGCTAATCCCCCAATGTTCAGAGGTGATGACTTTGATCTATGGCTGGAAAAATTGCATCTGTATGTAAGGACAATTGATCCTGACCTTTGGAAAGTGATAACTCACGGTCCTCATAAATTATCAAGGGATATATCTAAATGGACTGATACGGATAGATTGAAGGATTCTGTCAACTCTAGAGCATTAGACTTAATGAAAGCATTACTTGATAGAGCTCTAATCTCATGTGTTTCTTCTTGCAGGTCCGCCAAGGAGATTCTAGAGAAATTGAAGCTTACCAGGAATCACAACACATGTATGATGGTGGACGTTGATGGACAGCAAGAAGAAAAAGAAGAAGGAGATGAAGATGAGGTACCTTCTAAATTCGATAATTATGATATGGATGATTGGATTGTAGCATACAATGATTTGCTTGATGCTTACGAAAAGTTGAGAAAATGAAATAAATCTCTAAAAAGGAAGTTGAATGATCATGTGAATGCTAATTCTGGAGGTGAGGATATGGTATAGCTGAAGATAGAAAATGAGATATTCAGAAGACAACTAAAAGAGTTTGACTCTGTTACTTCAGATCTAGATCATTTGAAATCTGAAAAGGGAATGCTTATGAAACAAATTGGTTTACATGAAAAGGAAAATCAAGAGCTTGCTTGTGAAATTGCTGAACTAAAAGAAAGACTTGACTTGATTGATGATGATCATGCTCATAACGATAATGTAGTTTAGAATGAAAAACTAATAAAAGATTTAGAGTGTGTTAGCTCTGAATTGAATGTCTTAAGATCTGAGAATGAACATCTTAGGAAACAGAGCTCAAAAGTCAATGCTGAAATTACTTGTGAATTTGTTTGCAAGGATTGCTCATGTCTGAAAGAAGTTAATGAGAGTCTTCAATTTGATCTTGAATGGTATAAGGATATAGTTGCATCTTTAAGAAATGAGAATAATGAATTGCTCAATGAAAGTTTGAAAAATGAACAGAGAGAAGAAGTTCAAATAGAACAGCTAAGTTCCATTGCTAATAACGAAAATTCTGCTGAACAAATCAAAAATCTGAAATCTGAAAATGAAAAATTGAAACTGATACAAAAAGGGAATGAAGAGTTGAAGCAGTTAAACACTGCTATGTCAGAGAGACTGCTTACTCTCGAAAAAATAAAATGTGTTGTTGATGAAAATCAATCTGAAAATCTTGCTAAACTCGAACAGGAAAATGAATGATGTGATACGATCTTCCGAGTCCGAGATTTTTCTTTTCTTTTCATTTTCTCTGATATTTCTCATCACTTTTTCCTTTGGTCACTTTGTTTTCTTTTGTTTTCATAAAACAACTTCTCTCCTTTTCTTTTTCTGGGCACTTCCCATTTTCACCACTTTTAAAAGAGCTTTACGAGAGAAAGGGAATAAAGATAAGAGAGGGAGAGATTACGTGAGAGGGAATTTAAGAGAGTGGGGAGAGAGTGGGAGAATGATAGAGTGGGAAAGAGAGAGATCACGGGGGAGGGGTTGTTTGTTTTTATTTCCCTGTTACACAAGCTTCACGATAGAATGAAGAGAGAGAATGGATTAGAGAGGGAGAGAAGAGAGAGGGGGGAGAGCGAGAGCCGCGATGGGATGGTCGTGGGAGCCAGGTTCTGCAGCAGCAGTCCTCCCACCATGATGGAATAGAATGGACGCACCAAACGGTGCTCTGTTCTGAGCTTTCTCCCGCCGTGATCGTCCAAGGTGAAACCGCGGCTGCCCACGGTGTTGCAGGTGGAGGAGAGCTTGGACTTGGAGGGGGACGGGCGACACGGCACCGATGGGGGTGGCCGGCGAGCAGTGGAGTCATGCTCCGGTGGCAGGAACCATTCCATGAGGACGCGGCACCGTGTCCAGGAGGTGATCGTCCGAGCTGAGCCGCAACTGTCGCTTGTGGCAAGTGTTCAACGAGGAGTGGGAGGGGTGGTGCTCGGAGCTCGCTCGGTGCGGTTGGGGGGGGTGTGGGAGCTGGGCAGGGTGGTGTTGTGTCTGGTTGGCATTTGTGCCATGGTAGGGTTTTCATGGCAGTGGTGGCTGGGTCCTCTCATCTGGCATGGTGCATGACGACGGGATGAAGGAGGCGGACGGCAAGAAGGAAGGTGGGAGATGGCTATAGGGCCGGCGGTGGCTGGAGAGATGGCAACGATAGTACCGGGGTGGGAGGACGTGGGTGGGGCTTCTCACCCGTCTCTGTCACGGAGACAATGCAACCACGCTTCTCACCCGAGACCATTGTGGGGGTGGCTGTGGGAAAGAGAAAGGGGAAGGGACGGGCAATGGTGGGGAAGGGGAGAGTGGTGAGAGGGAAGATGGTGGAAAGGAGGTGGGCAGTGGATGGCCGGGAATCTCACCCGGGGGGGCTTCTCACCGCATCTCCTTCTCGGAGAAGAGCACGCAAGATACAAGGCTTCACACCTCACGATGGTTTCCAAAAATTCTAATCACTTCATTGTTTTCTAAAGAGAGGTTACATAACACATTTATAGACTCCACAAAGAAAATCAAAAGACACTCATTAAACTTCAACTAACACCTAACACCTAAGACTCATTATATCTCTAGTGGGAAGACTAAAAGACACTTAATAAAGACTATCACATGATGTGGATATTCTATTTCTTCTACAAAAGAAAACACACATCTAGGCCCACTAACATGGCCCATTAACACAAAACTCTTAAAATAGCAAATATAGTTTGATAGTTGCCGGTGCAGCTTTGACGATCGACCGTTGCCGCTTGTCGATCCCGTGACGATCCCGTCAAACCCCTCCGCTTGGGAGAGGTTCGACCTCGAACCTCGTAGCTCAGGATCCCGGTTTGATGAAACATCCCGATTCCCTAAGCTCTGATACCACTTGATGTGATATGATCTTCCGAGTCCGAGATTTTTCTTTTCTTTTCATTTTCTCTGATATTTCTCATCACTTTTTCCTTTGGTCACTTTGTTTTCTTTTGTTTTCATAAAACAACTTCTCTCCTTTTCTTTTTCTGGGCACTTCCCATTTTCACCACTTTTAAAAGAGCTTTACGAGAGAAAGGGAATAAAGATAAGAGAGGGAGAGATTACGTGAGAGGGAATTTAAGAGAGTGGGGAGAGAGAGGGAGAATGATAGAGTGGGAAAGAGAGAGATCACGGGGGAGGGGTTGTTTGTTTTTATTTCCCTGTTACACAAGCTTCACGATAGAATGAAGAGAGAGAATGGATTAGAGAGGGAGAGAAGAGAGAGGGAGGAGAGAGAGAGCCGCGATGGGATGGTCGTGGGAGCCAGGTTCTGCAGCAGCAGTCCTCCCACCATGATGGAATAGAATGGACGCACCAAACGGTGCTCTGTTCTGAGCTTTCTCCCGCCGTGATCGTCCAAGGTGAAACCGCGGCTACCCACGGTGTTGCAGGTGGAGGAGAGCTTGGACTTGGAGGGGGACGGGCGACACGGCACCGATGGGGGTGGCCGGCGAGCAGTGGAGTCGTGCCCCGGTGGCAGGAACCGTTCCACGAGGACGCGGCACCGTGTCCAGGAGGTGATCGTCCGAGCTGAGCCGCAACTGTCGCTTGTGGCAAGTGTTCAACGAGGAGTGGGAGGGGTGGTGCTCGGAGCTCGCTCGGTGCGGTTGGGGGGGTGTGGGAGCTGGGCAGGGTGGTGTTGTGTCTGGTTGGCATTTGTGCCGTGGTAGGGTTTTCATGGCCGTGGTGGCTGGGTCCTCTCATCTGGCATGGTGCATGACGACGGGATGAAGGAGGCGGACGGCAAGAAGGAAGGTGGGAGATGGCTATAGGGCCGGCGGTGGCTGGAGAGATGGCAACGATAGTACCGGGGTGGGAGGACGTGGGTGGGGCTTCTCACCCGTCTCTATCGCGGAGACAATGCAACCACGCTTCTCACCCGAGACCATTGTGGGGGTGGCTGTGGGAAAGAGAAAGGGGAAGGGACGGGCAATGGTGGGGAAGGGGAGAGTGGTGAGAGGGAAGATGGTGGAAAGGAGGTGGGCAGTGGATGGCCGGGAATCTCACTCGGGGGGGCTTCTCACCGCATCTCCTTCTCGGAGAAGAGCACGCAAGATACAAGGCTTCACACCTCACGATGGTTTCCAAAAATTCTAATCACTTCATTGTTTTCTAAAGAGAGGTTACATAACACATTTATAGACTCCACAAAAGACAGTCATTAAACTTCAACTAACACCTAACACCTAACACCTAAGACTCATTATATCTCTAGTGGGAAGACTAAAAGACACTTAATAAAGACTATCACATGATGTGGATATTCTATTTCTTCTACAAAAGAAAACACACATCTAGGCCCACTAACATGGCCCATTAACACAAAACTCTTAAAATAGCAAATATAGTTTGATAGTTGCCGGTGCAGCTTTGACGATCGACCGTTGTCGCTTGTCGATCCCGTGACGATCCCGTCAATGAAACATTGAAAAATCTGAATGATGCATTACATAATCAGGTCATTTCTTATGAAACTAAAATTGTAGGCCTAGAACTTAATGTTTCAAAACTTGTATCTGAAATCACTGGCTTGAACAAATCTCTTGAAAGATTTGTGAGTGGAAAGTATAATTTGGACAAGCTCCTTGGTTGTAAAATTAATTTCCAACGTGAGGGTTTGGGTTTTAACCCAGCAAATAAAAAGGGCATTGATAGTAAACTTCACACTTCATTTGTGTGCAACTCTGAGCCAACTAGTACATCTAGTGCACCTATCTTCAAATGCAGTGCTCAGAAAAATCAAAAATCCACTATTAGTCCCAAAACTGTAGAACAAACTCAAAAATTGAAAAAGAATGACAATCTACAGAAAAAGGACAAAGACACTCCTGTTGTTGTAAAAATTGCTGCACACAAGTCACATGATCTCCCACAAACTCATACTAAAAAGGGGTCACGTTATTATTATGGGAAATTTGGTCATGAGATGACTGAGTGCTTTGTGATGAAGCAGGATGATCTGAAATTTGACAAAACTCATGCTAGGAAAGACCATGTTAAGAATCATGGTTTTCAGAAAAAGAAAATTCAATGTTATTGTTGTGACAAGCTGGGTCACATTGCAGCCCACTGTTGGCATAAACAGGGAAATAAACTTAATTTTGAATTTGTCAAATTTCCTGTAAATAAAAATATTTTTGTTAGGAATAAAACTGTTTTTGAAGAAAAGAATCTTGCATGCTTTGAATGTGGAAAAATTGGCCACCGAACTTCTGAATGTTGGTGGGCAGGTAATGGTTTTAAAAGTAAGCATATCAGATGCTTCGAGTGTGGGAAAAATGGCCATACAGTCAAGGACTCTTGGCATGTTCAGAAGAAGTATGTTAACCCCCATGTAGTCAAATTCCCTGCAAAACCATTTGCAAGACTTTCATGCTATAACTGTGGGAAGCAAGGTCACAAATCTTCTGAATGTTGGCTGATTAAGAATAAGATACAAAATGTTCATGGAAGCAACATACAATCTTATGCTCATGCACATAGGCCTCATGTTTTTGCTAATGTGCATCATAATAAAGTCAAAAATTCTGTTGGTACATGTAGATATTGTGGAAAATTTGGACATTCTATAGATGATTGCTTTATGATGAAATTTGATGTTGATCTAGCTAAGAAACAGGTTAGAACACTTGTCAGGGCTAAGGCGGGACCCAAAGCTGCTTGGGTCCCTGCAGGATCAAAATGATCAAAATTTATAGGTGTGCCTTGGATTGAGGAATAAAAAGAGGGGTAAATAAACCAAGGCACCCAAGATGATAAAGCCCCATTCAGGTAAATTCTGAAAACTCTGTATTCTGAATTTGTGTGATCTGAATGCACTGCATATCATGATAATTCTTTTGTGCATTGTCTAACTGAATCTAATTGAAAAATTTGAAATGCTCATGGAAATGATTGTAGTTTATCTCTGAATGCATTGCATATAAATGTCATGATGCATGATATGTCAAACTTCTTGTATGTTGTATTACACGGATTTGCATGACCACTATGGTATATTAAATGGTAAGCTACCAAAAGACATGGAAATCTGCCTGAAGGCCCATACTATGTGTGAGGTGGTCTTTTAGACCAAGTGCTCCGCCAAGTACCTAGGGTCAAGACTTCATATAGAGCAGTGCATTGTATAACATAAAATTTGAAAAACCTAAAAGGATATTCCATTGCATCTGGACAGGGAGAGCATTCGTGTTTGATCACTTCTTCATCTCTTGAACTCCTACTGTCTAGCAATCTGATTCATTCTCTTGGCAATTGTGTGGTTCACTTGAATTCACTGCTGTTTCCACTTGTGTAGCTGTTCTGTCTGTACTCCAGACTCAGCTATTGATTTCTAAACAGCACTGTTCTAATGTTCACCCCTTGTCTCATCATGATTACTTTCTGCTATTCTCTCAATAAAAATGTTTTGTTGACTCCACTGATGTGCTACAATGTCAATGTTGATTCATCATGAATGAGGAAAGATTTTAGTCACTGTAACCTAATCAAAAATCAGACATATTCTGAAAAGAAGAATCTTCTATTATACTGGCTTAAGAATGCCTTATATATCAAATTGATTTAAGACTAATGTATTCATTAAGCTTTGATCTAAAAGACATGAAAGTATCTGAATCATTTGCTTAATAATTCTTAACCAATTATCTCATATAACTTCATACAAAACTTTCTGAAATCTAAAATTTTAAAGGACATGGCTATCTTTGGTTAAGATACATGTAGAAAGTATTGTTCTTAAACAATTCTGTGTACTGAGCTTTGTTTGAAAATTCAGAAAATATTTAAAAATTTTAAAATAAGAGCAATGATTTTGGTCACAGAGAAACTGGGGTGTCCATCAAAAAAATAGAGTAATCCCATGTCATGAAGTGCCATAATTACCTCTCTTAGAAAAATGATTGAAAATCTGACAGAGTAATGGCATGGTTGTGTTGAGTAACTGGGGATTCTGGCCTCTGATCAAGGTGTCTCCTCATGTAAAAAGACACTCCTCATTGCTAACTCTGTTCTCCTTGAGAGGTAATATGGTTGTCACACTGAGTAACTAGGTCACTTCACCTAAGATGTGTTGTGCCTCACGTAAAAAGGTGTTGACTGAACCAAACTTGCTCAGGAAAAATAAGTGCTGATAAATAGAAAATTCTGAAAAACTAAAGGCAAATTCAGACACATTTTTTCTTGTTTAATCTCAATATTATCTTGTGTAACTTCCATAGGTGACATTGAATTTAAATGAGTAAGATGGAAGGAGGTTAAACATGAATTTTAGATGAGTCTTTGGTTCACTGCTATTAAATGGTGTTTCAGATATGAGTATTGAATTTTCTTGATAAACTTTGAATACATCACTCTTAAATCATGAAAGTAAGTTTCAACTCATTCATAATCTATTATAATTGAAGAGTTTGAAATTCGGTCATCAAGATTTATGAATTTGGTGTGTTAATGAAAATCTTCTTCCTCATTTATTCACTGTGATTACAGACTGTGGTAATCCCTGAGTACCCATGTGTTTTGCTGATAGATACTCATCACCTCTTTCACTCCATCTAATCAGGGGGAGCTTTCCTGTCATGCTGAGTGTCTTTCATAAAGGGGGAAATCTAGTCAGCATTCTTGAGTGTCCCTGTGCTTTTGTTGATATTCTCCCTTCATCTCAATTGGTTTCAACCTTCAAAACGTTTCTGATCATTATTCTATTCAGGGGGAGCTAATTGCCATTAAGGGGGAGCTTAGTCAAAGGGGGAGCTTTTAATTCACTCATCTTATGTAGTCTTATTCTTCCCTCTTCAACTAATGTCTTTTTGCTGAAGTCAAAGGGGGAGAAATATTTGATCAAGTCAGTATGACTCATAGTGTTGCCATCATCAAAAAGGGGGAGATTATTGTGTCCCTGTGATTTTGATGATAGCAAACACTATAAGTCATCATCCGTTGTGTCTGCAGATGAATCTCTTTGTGTTGCATATGTGAATGTTTCAATGAACATCTTATTTGTTGCATATGTGAATGTTTCAATGAACATCTTATTTGAGTATCATTACATCGAACAGGCTGTGTGCATTGGTGCATTTCATAACTTCCATAAGTCAATGAATGTCTGAACAGGCTGTGTGCATTGGTGCATTTCATAACTGCCATAAGTCAATGAATGTCTGCATTTCATAACCTTGTTTCTCTGAATGTCTAGACTTAGACTCGTGCATTTCATATCTACTCAGGTTAAGTCTGTACAACGGGTGTTGTCTGCACAGTCAGGTTAAGTCTGTACAACGGGTGTTGTCTGCAAAGCCAGTGTATCACTCTCTCTGCACAGTCTATACATCCTTAGACAGCCTTCCTGAAGCTTGATAGCTGAAGTCTATACACTCATATGCTGTTAATCGATCTAGTATGTACAGCCAATGCATTTCATGCATCTTATGCATCATGCCAAAGTCTGTACATTGTTCTGGTCGCTCTCAAGTCCATACAGTGTATTGTCTGCACGTTACATAGTCTACACAATGCTGCAGGCTAAGTCTGAACACTCTTCAGTAAAGCATGTACACACTTCAGATAACAAGTCTGTACACTCAGCGTCACATGCTGTGTCTTAACACAATCAGCAAGTCTGTACATTCGAGCGTCTCACGTTGCATCTCACTTTCATAGCAAGTCTGTACAGCCTTCGGTTGCATAACTAAAGTCTGTACATTCGTCTGGATGCATAATGTGAAGTCTATACATCGCACAGCATGCAAGCCACTAAGTCTGTACATTGCTAAATTGCAAGAGTTCAAGTCTGTACATTGCCTTTGCATAAGGTCACTCAAAGTCTATACATTGTTCACAGCATTGGCCAAGTCTGTACATCGCTACATTGTTCATGCATTGCTTAGCTCAAGTCTATACATCGGCCCTGTAGCTTGCTTAGCTCAAGTCTATACATTGGCAAGTCTGTACATTCACCACCTTGCATTAAGTCTCAAAGTCTGTACAGCCTTTTGCATTGGACTTAAAGTTTATACATTGCATCTTCACCTACGTTCTGAACTGAGCAAGTCTATACACTCCTTATCTTTTCCTACGTTCAGTTCAGCAAGTCTGTACATTGGGCTATCACTTAAAGTCCATACATCCCTTGGCTAGAACTGGGCAAGTCTATACATCACCAGGTCTGCACATAGTTTCTTTGAAGCACGCTAAGTCTATACAGCATTTGCATTGCACTAAGTGCATACATTAGCACTGTACCATGCAGAACACCAAGTCCATACATTAGCACTGTAGCTTGCACGAAGTAAAGTCTGTACATTGGGCTTTCACATAAAGTCTATACATCGCTTGCATCGTTAAGTCTATACATCATCTTCTAGCGTGCACACTAAGTCCATATAATCATGCAACATCATGTCTGTACACGCTTCAGTCTTGCATGTATGAAGTCTGTACATAGGTCTAGCTCTGCATTCATATAGTCTGTACAGTCAGTGTGTTGCTCGAACCAAGTCTACACATTGTCTCAGCACACACACGCAAAGTCTGTACACTACATCTGGCAGTCTACACAGTAAGTCTATACAACGTCCCACGCCAGCACTGCAAGTCTGTACATTGCCTCCCACAGCCTGCACAGCATGTCTATACAACGTCCAGCTGCCTGCCGCAAAATCTATACATTGTGTCCCACAGCATGCAGCAAAGTCTATACATCGTTGGCAGCCTGCACGCAAAGTCTGTACATTGCATGAACACTGCATTGTTAAGTCTATACATTGCCGCTTGATTGAACTATGTACAGCCTGTGTTGATTCTGCTGATCGACAGAACTCTTCATTAAACCTGCAGAGTTTGGGCACGTGATCCGAGGCTGGCACCTGGCACGTGATCCAAGATGCTGAGAAGCCGCCACGTGGACTGAAGCTAGGGTGGGAATCGAAGAGAGCATTAGCCCTTTCCCCTACTGCTATAAAAGGAAGCCTTCTTCCACTGAAGAAGACGGACGAAGTGAATGAAAGATAGAAGAAAAAGAGTGATCGAAAGAAGAAGAGCTGAAGCAGAAAGGGTAGAGAAGTAGCAGAAGAAAAAGAGAAAAAGAGAGAGCATGAGTTGAGAAGAAGAAAAAGATTGAGAGATAGAGAGGTCGTGAAGAAGAAGAGAGCTTCATTGTCTTCACAGGAATTTGGATTAGATCTAATCCAGTTTGCTCCTGCGAGAGCTACTTTGTGCTTTTCATTTCTCCAGCTTTCTGTCGTTGTGACTTTTATCTTTTATTGTTTTCCTTTACCTTGTTCTTCCGATTGCCCTGTTGGGGATCGGGTTCCTCCTATGGTTTCAGGAGAAGGGAGATTTGTTTCTCCGGTTTGCTGGTGACCTTGTGTCATCAGTGGTTGCCTCCTTTGTGGAGGAAGAGAGGTCCGAGACCTCTGGTTTGCAGGTGACTTGGTGTCACTTGTGCTTCCCTCTGGGCTTCAGAGGAAGGGAGACTTGGGTCTCCGGCTGCAGGTAGTAGTTGCTACTTGTAGGTCCCCTCCTTGGTGGAGGAAGAGAGACTTCGGTCTCTGGCTTGCTAGTGACTGTGTGTCACTAGTGGATTCCCTCCGGTGTAGAGGAAGAGGGGAGGTTGTTCCCCTGGTCAAGCTGTATGGCAGCATTTGTTGCAGACTGAGTCTGCTGCTCTAGCGTTGCTAGTGGAAGCCTCACTCCGGTTTGGAGTGAGGGGTGGACGTAGGTCTGTGGACTGAACCACCTAAAAATCATGGTGTCCCTTGTGGTTTTATTTTCTTATGTGTTTATCTTATTGCTTCGCACATTAGATGTTCGCTTAGGATCGAGTGAGAGCTAATTCTTTGTGTTGCCTTGCGAGATCCTTCTAAGTATCTTCAGAATATATCTGCAACTATTCTTTAAGTCCGCATATCTGAGCATTAGTTTTTAATTAGGCTATATTTTTAAGGGGAGATTCATTCACCCCCCCCTCTGAATCTATCGCACCTGTCTCAACAGGGGGCACGAGTGTGCCGCTGAGAGCTCGGCCTGGGTGTGCCGCTGAAGAGAGGCACGGGGTGTGCCGCTGAAGGGGAGAAGAAGACTTCTTCAATCGGAGGACCTCCGGTGTCACCCTTGGGCACACCGTGACTTTGTTGGGGCCGTCACTCCTTTTGGACGTGCACCCGTGTTTTCCCCTTACGCCTCCGGCCTAGGGGAAACTCTGTCGAAATTTCGTTAGAAATTATTGGCATTCTGTTTAGATCAATTACAGTGTAGCCCTTTTATAATTTCCTTTCTTTCTCTTTATTTGAATCTTGTTCTGACTTGAGGTACCTTGCACCTTGCAGAGAGATGGCTGCCCCGAGAGATTCTGCTGCTTCTGGTGCTGAGCACGTTCCCCCACCCCCAGTGCCGGCGGTTACATGGTTTAACGTGGAGGACTTGGACAGAGAGCATGCTGAGATAGCGGCAATGGCCGGATCGTCGGGCTCTGACACCGAGACGATGGATTTCTGCAGGCTCACTCGGGTTGAAGGCATCATGACTTTTGACCGGGCTACGGGGGAGTACCGGAAGGACTACCCGAAGGACAGGCATCTCATCCGTTTCCTAAAGCATGTCAGTCACCAGGAGAGGCGGAACTTTCAAGTTGTCAAGGAGGCCGAGCAAGCGATTTTGCGGTCCCGGGACAGCCTGCTCTACAGTGTTCCGAGGAGTATTCTGATGTATCTGGTGGGAGAGGCTCGAGAATGGAAACCCATCTTGGGACTTGAAGCCGTACTACCGACAGAAGACAAATTAGTGCGGGCACCTCAATTTACCCCTGCTCGGTGGGACACATCCGTTGGGCGAGCCTAGGGCGAACATCCCCGGTTCGGTCTGTTTCTGGCTCCAATAAAGTGGGGGTACCGAGAAGAACCCTTCTTGCTGGATTGCTTGGCCATCCGGTTCAAGCACAAACTGGCGCTGGGCTGGTTCGGAGAGTTAAGGCTTAAAGATGAACATAGCTTCCGGGAGGGAGGCATGGAATTCCCAGAGTACGTGTTGTTCAACTACGCCCCGATCCTTATCCGGGTTGGTGTTTATCACAGCGTCTATGCCTCTCGGTATAGCTACCCCATTTCCAGGGGCCTCTACTGCGGGATGATCGAAGTATTCAATGTAGAGACTAATACCTTTTATACGGCGGAGGGCGAGACTTCATTGGACTTGTGGAGCCTCAGTCAGCTCAGTGGCTTGCCTATTGACGGGGAGCCTTATGAAGAAGTTTGCCTCCCAGATTTAATCAAGGATGAGACCAACGGGGACGGCTACTACTCCCTCGGCTATTCATACCGGTATCTTATGAAGGCATACCGTGACCTATATCAGTTGGCACATGGCGGGAGGCAACCCCCCCGTGGAGACAGGAAGAGAGTTCGCATGGTCTTGTGGCTGCAGTACTTCTACGACGGCCTGAAACAATACAAAGACTTCCCGCACATAGGCACTGCCGCCGTCAGCAAGAAGCGTGCTAAGGCAAAGGATGATGTGAAGATCTCTTCCCGAGGGCGCCGAAGCGGGCCCAATCTGACAGGGGTCGACCCGCTGACGCATTGTGCAGCGTTCCTAACTTACTGGCTGTGCTCGTTCGCCATGCCGTATGGAGACGAGACCGTCATCCGACCGGATGTGATCTACCCGGCCTGTCAGATGGCCTGGGGTATCAAGCTATCTCTATGTCGAGCTACCCTGTGTCTGATATACAAGGCACTCGGGGATGTCAGCGCTCACCAATTCCCGCGACAGGCGTGGTATGTGTGCCCACTGCATTTCTTCAACGCATGGGTCTGTTCCCTATTTCCAAAGTTCGCCCCACGCACCATTCAAGGCTGGGGGCTGGTTCCACGGATGTTAGAGTTCGCGAGCGTGGGGCCGAGCTCGACATCCATGAGATTATATGACATTCGGGGTAGGCTGACAACGGTGCCCCTTGATGCTGTAGGCACTATCCACTTTTGGACCCTGGCCGCTCAGTCCAGTCCGCTAGTAAACAGCAACCGGGAATGCAGAGATGACCAAGTGGAGAAATATGTACACCCGATCAGCCAGGAGAATGTGGTTCGCCCGCTGTTGGAGTCGGAGCTCAGGGCCTGGGCACTGTCCATTCGTCCCAGTGTGCTGGCTTTCCGCAAAGGGGACAGTCTGCTATTGGAGCCGTACTATCCCTTCCGCTTCGGCAGGAATTTTGGGTATGATCAACATATCCCGTGATGAGGACATCTCACGACACTCCCTCTGGCTCGGGTCGCCTGCACACTCTTGATATGGGTTGACTATGATCTACACATGTTATCTTCATTTTCTAAGTCTCATCTTATGTATTTTCATTTTTTATTGAGTCCTATCTTATGTATTTTCCTTTATTGAGTCATGTTGTTCTAGTCCATTTCTCTTGTTATGCTTAATTGGGCCTTAGTACCTTAGCTTTGGGCCTAATAGATTGAGTCTAGGACATGTTGGGTCTTTTGTCTTATTGTCAGGGTTATTGTGGTCATGTAAAGAGTGGTTGCCTATAAATAGGCCCCATCTCTCTCCATGTAACAACTTTTGCATGAATATTGAAATCAACTTCCAAAACCCTCTAGTTCTCTCTCTCATTCTATCTCTTCTCTCTCTCTTCTCTCTCTCCAAAGAGGGGGCTGCGCCCCATTCTCTCTCTCCCCTCTCCCACCTACCTCTTAACTCCCCTCCCCTCATTCAATCACCTCCCCAACCACCCACCACCCCATTAACTCCACCCTTGTTCCAAGAAAGCTTCCACCAATCTCTACTCCACCCTCCAACCACCACCTACCTCATTCCCTTCCCCAAGCACCCTTCTACCTCCCCAAGACTGAAGGGGCTCCTCCCAAGACCCCAAATTCGAAATTCACTCCGTTTGGGCTGTGCCCTTTCATCTCCCCCACCCCCTAATCACCCTAGTTCGCCCCCCCACATCCCCACACCCAAGCCAAGTTCGCCCCCTCCCCTTTGCTCTCCCTTTGCTCACCCAAGGCTCCACCCTCCCCTCCACTCCACTCACAACCCTCTCCAACCCCATTTCAGCCTCCCCCACCTTCATCTCCATAGCCTTCACCATCCCTAACACACCGCATCTCTTTCCCATAGCCACTAATTATCCCCCCCACTCCATAATCTCTTGGCCATCCCCTCCCCCACACCCTCTTCTACACTATCTTCTTTCTCTGTTGCAGGCAGCAGAGTTGCAGTGATTTGCAGAGGCAGCCACGACCTCCCCTTAAGGATCCAGGTGGCCAATCTTATATTGCTGGAATCGTCTTCGAGTCGGCTTTCCAACGGTGGTGGTCCCGCCAGCTTCCAAGGTCGGAGCTGCTTGGTGGAGCAGATCTCGTCCGACTGCGCGCTCGGGCCCTGTCTGAAGACCTGAAACTGAGATCTGAAGCCACCACGATCAGTACGGGAAAGATCTGGGCGCCATTTTTGGAGGGCAGGAACCACGTCCAGTTACCTTTCATTTCCAAGAAGAAGGGAACCAATCGACCACCGTAGCCCCCAGTTCCAATTTTCTTCGCCGGAGTGTGCAGACTGCTCCCTGTGGCTCCAGGTTTGACCTATCCCCACTCATCTGGCTATTGTTCTCTTCTCCAACCTCCGATTGCGGCCCCGCTAGTTCATGTTCGAAGCTACTCCGACCACGGTCATGTCGCCGCCAGTTTCGTCTCAATTGGAGTTCGGGAGAGTCCGAAGCATCCTCTGCAACCGACTGCATCAGTTCTGCACCGACCCGAGACAGAACACTGCTGTCCTGATCCAGTCACTGCCCCGATCAGCCCCGAGTTCCAGAGCTTCCCCAAAAATTCAGACATAATCCTCCATCAGTTGGGAAGCTTTTGGCACTAGTTTTGTCAAGATCTGAGTTCCGTGGAGTCCGTGGCAGCGCCATCACCGACACCCTGTCCAGCGATTCTGAAGATTGGCAGAACCGGCATAACTTGGAAAGTTGGGTTTTCTTTCATAATTCCCCCTCCCCGCTTGGCCGGCTGAAGGCCCCTCCCTGCGTGGAGGTAGTTTTTGGTTGTAATAAATTTAACCCCCACCCCAAGACCCCCCTCCTGCGAGAGGCGTAGTGCTGTACTTCATTTAATTTCTAGGTCAAGCATCATCGCCGCAGCATTCGGGTGTATACCCACGCTTCCCGGTGCGCCCTCATCTCCGAGCGGGATCGGTGTTTTCACACCGATCAGGTGAGCATATGATACTACCCTTGATTGCCTCTACTTTGTAAATTTAGTATTGCTTCGCATGCCCGTCGGACTGTGAGAAGAGAGCCCGATCTTGTATGCTATTTTGAGTGTGTCCACCGCAGACCGTGAGTGAGCGCCACCCAAACCCCGCCCCTGCGGGCCAGCCACCCACGAAGTTGGGTAACCTAGGCCCTTAGGGGTCAGCCTAAGCCCGCTGGGACTTTAGAATTGATTGGGTTCCCCCTCGGACCCTTGCCATCATCCCCAATCACCATCGGGAGATCATGTGCGCCATGCGAGTGAGCCGCTAGTGTAAGATCGTTAACTACTCTTATATGCTTGCGGGTCTAGGTCCTAGGCTCATCAACTCATACTTAGTCAACCTTGGGCTGTTTCACATCAAGTGGTATCAAAGCAAGTTCACAACTTGTCTCTATCAAGTTAGTCCTAGGGCATGTTTATGTATTTAGAGTCCTCGGTTGCATCTCTTTGTCCACTAGTATGGCCACCTCATACCGACCTTACCAATCGGCCCTCTCCATAAGTCCAAACCACCAAGGGATGCCTACCACTAAAACACATAACTTCCCTGCCCATGTCAACTACCTCATGAAGGCCTTGACCCATGCCAATGAGCGGCTTGATAACATATCGGGTCGACTCAACCAACTTGGAGAAAATGGGCCCGTCCCAAGGACGGACGATAGAAGGACATGTCGCCCACCTTCCATATTTGATGGAACTCAACCTATTGACTATTTAGATTGGGAAGTCTCGATGGACCATTACTTCACTTGGTATCCCATGTCCGAGGATGAGAAAGTCCGATTTGCCAAATTGCAACTTACCAAACGGGCCCACACTCATTGGTTGAAAATTGAAGGCTTAAGGATAATTAGAAGGGAAGCTCCCCTCACAACATGGGGGGATATGAAGGAACAACTTAGGGCTAGATATATTTTCCCCTCCCATTCCGAACACCAAAGCCCAAAGAGCATTTCAACTCCTTCATTTCCCCTTGGCAAACCCAAGACCCTAATCATGCATTCCTCACCATTTCCCACCTCTCCTACTCCAACCACAACATCTACATCCTACATCCAAGTCCTCACCACAACCATATGTCCACATACCCAATTGGACCCCATGTCCAGCCCTCCACCTAGGCCCATAATGGCCACCAACCCCAAACCCAAATCCCCTCACCAAAACCGCACCCCACAAGCCCCCTTGGCCACCACCGCAACCTCACCATCGTCCCCAAAAGGGGACACATCTCCCAAAACTAATCAATCCAAATCTCCTCACCCAACCCACCTTCCACTTCCCACCCCAATCCTACCCCAATTTAGGCCTCCACTACTTCCACTCCCAATTCCAACTCACGTCCGACCTTGCTCACCTCCTCGGGTGCGCCATGCATCGACTATCACCAACCCACCCACCATGGACCTTCCTACCCCATTGTCCTTAGGAGTTGCAACCCACACACCCACCCAAGTGGAGAGGGATACCAATCCGAATCCACCTCGCAAAATAGAGGAAATCCAAGGGCCACACAACTCACCCACCACTCCTAGCCTAGCTCCTCAAGAGCTACACACCCTTCCCCATGACACCGTCACCATAGATGAGTCCGTACTCCAATGGCTTAAGCGAGGCCTCACCATTCCTAGTTCACAACCAAGCCACCTACCCATGGGACATCAATCCCAAATCATTCCCACTCAGCCTCATGTCACTTATCAAACCTCCTATTGCGTGGTAGATTTGGGAGACTTAGTGGCCTACCAACATTGGCAAGTCCACTTGACCGATATGCTAGCCATGAGGCCGTCGGAGCCTAGCACCATTAGCCTAGCTTACCCCGCCGTTGGCTCCATCACTTCCATCTACACTAATGGCCAATTTACGAGTGAGATCATACTCTTTCTTCCCATGGAGGAGGAACCCATCCTAGTCTACTCCCCAACCATTGAGATCCCAAGTGCTTTGATTGGCCAACCCATTAGCAACCTTGGCCCAATTATTTTGGAGGAGGATGACTCACCATTTGAGGACCTTGAGAACATGGAGTACCCCTACCTAGGTGACCCTTACCATGATCCCTTTCACCCCATCCTAAGGGAGCCTAGATCTCCGTGTAACCCACTCCCCCTATTCACCACCCACCTCATCCTACCCATATAGCCCATGTTGACCCAACCTCCTCCCTTCCTAGAATCGGGTTACACCATGAGAGCCTTGACCTTAGGCAACAAACACCTTGGGATTGATGAAATGCCCCACCCCATAACCACCTTCCTAGATCCCTTCGACCCATTCACATGGAAATTCAAAAGCCATCCCACATCTATGCACATGGAAGTCACCTTTGGGATAAACATGCATGTGTCTAGGCTTACCACACCATTTGACATGATTCATAAGTCGGGTACATTCATTCACATCACCCACATGTCAAGTAGGAAGCATAAGTGGACCATATTCGGATGTATTGACCCACCTTCATTCATCATGAGTCTTAAGCATGAGAGGAGCATACATGGATGTCCGGGCCCCCTGACATTTGTCACACCCATGCATAAAAGGATAATCTATGGATGTCCCGGCCCTCCTAAGTCTGTCACAGTCTTCATGGCATCAAAGTGTGATCAGTCTACATTTGGCTGCCCAGGTCCACCTTTGCACACCATACTCTTCACACCAACATCGCACCATAGTGCATGGCATACGCATTCTCACAAGCATATAGGAAAGGGCAATGAGGCTTACAAAAGGCAGGCAGATGCTCGGCAACGCCACTGCGGGTTCCAAGTGGGATACTCGGTGATGGTGAGGATGGAGCGGCTCCTTTCGGGGCCTACCTCCAAGTTGAGGGCACGGGGTTTGGGACCCTTTCGAGTTCTGAGATGACTTGGCAGTACTGCTTATGAGCTAGACCTACCTGAGGGTTTTGAGGTACACCTTACCTTCAATGTGGCGGACCTGGTACCCTACAAGGGGCCCGCTGTGGGACCCAGTGAGGAGCTCGAACCATTACCCCCCCTTGAGAGAGACACTCACGGTGGGACTACACTTCCTAGATTGAGAGGCCGACGAGATTAGGTAGAGGCAATACTGGATGAGTAAAGTACCATTACTAGGCACAAGGTGTATCAGCGCTACCTGGTTAGGTGGAAGAACCGTCCCCCCATAGAGGATACTTGGGTGAGTCGGGAGGACCTGCTGCGCTTGGACCCCGACATTCCGGAGTGTTACTACAGCCAGGCAGACCTATACTCGATGGGGTCGAGTTCTCCCCACCCCGGGGGATTTGATGAGGACATCTCACGACACTCCCTCTGGCTCGGGTCGCCTGCACACTCTTGGTATGGGTTGACTATGATCTACACATGTTATCTTCATTTTCTAAGTCTCATCTTATGTGTTTTCATTTTTTATTGAGTCTTATCTTATGTATTTTCCTTTATTGAGTCATGTTGTTCTAGTCCATTTCTCTTGTTATGTTTAATTGGGCCTTAGTACCTTAGCTTTGGGCCTAATAGATTGAGTCTAGGACATGTTGGGTCTTTTGTCTTATTGTCAGGGTTATTGTGGTCATGTAAAGAGTGGTTGCCTATAAATACCATCTCTCTCCATGTAACAACTTTTGCATGAATATTGAAATCAACTTCCAAAACCCTCTAGTTCTCTCGCTCATTCTATCTCTTCTCTCTCTCTTCTCTCTCTCCAAAGAGGGGGTTGTGCCCCATTCTCTCTCTCCCCTCTCCCACCTACCTCATAACTCCCCTCCCCTCATTCAATCACCTCCCCAACCACCCACCACCCCATTAACTCCACCCTTGTTCCAAGAAAGCTTCCACCAATCTCTACTCCACCCTCCAACCACCACCTACCTCATTCCCTACCCCAAGCACCCTTCTACCTCCCCAAGACTGAAGGGGCTCCTCCCAAGACCCAAAATTCGAAATTCCCTCCCTTTGGGCTGTGCCCTTTCATCTCCCCCACCCCCTAATCACCCTAGTTCACCCCCCCCACATCCCCACACCCAAGCCAAGTTCGCCCCCTCCCCTTTGCTCTCCCTTTGCTCACCCAAGGCTCCACCCTCCCCTCCACTCCACTCACAACCCTATCCAGCCCCATTTCGGCCTCCCCCACCTTCATCTCCATAGCCTTCACCATCCCTAACACACCCCATCTCTTTCCCACAGCCACTAATCATCCCCCCCACTCCATAATCTCTTGGCCATCCCCTCCCCCACACCCTCTTCTACACTAGCTTCTTTCTCTGTTGTAGGCAGCAGAGTTGCAGTGATTTGCAGAGGCAGCCACGACCTCCCCTCAAATATCCAGGTGGCCAATCTTATATTGCTGGAATCGTCTTCGAGTCGGCTTTCCAACGGTGGTGATCCCGCCAGCTTCCATGGTCGGAGCTGCTCCGTGGAGCAGATCTCGTCCGACTGCGCGCTCGGGCCCTGTCTGAAGACCTGAAACTGAGAGTGGAAGCCACCATGATCAGTACGGGAAAGATCTGGGCGCCATTTTCTGAGGGCAGGAACCACGTCCAGTTACCTTTCATTTCCAAGAAGAAGGGAACCAGTCGACAACCGGAGCCCCCAGTTCCAATTTTCTTCGCCGGAGTGTGCAGACTGCTCCCTATGGTTCTAGGTTTGACCTGTCCCCACTCATCTGGATACTTTTCTCTTCTCCGACCTGCGATTGCAGCCCCGCCAGTTCCTGTTCGAAGCTACTCCGACCACGGTGGCGTCGCCGCCAGTTTCGTCTCAATTAGAGTTCGGGAGAGTCCGCAGCACCCTCTGCAACCGACTGCATCAGTTTTGCACCGACCCGAGACAGAAGACTGCTGTCCTGCTCCAGTCACTGCCCCGATCAGCCCCGAGTTCCAAAGCTTCCCCAAAAATTCAGACATCATCCTCCATCAGTTGGGAAGCTTTTGGCACCAGTTTCGTCAAGATCTGAGTTCCGTGGAGTCCGTGGCAGCGCCATCACCGACACCCTGTCCAGCGATTCTGAAGATTGGCAGAACCGGCATAGCTTGGAAAGTCGGGTTTTCTTTCATAATTCCCCCTCCCCGCTTGGCCGGCTGAAGGCCCCTCCCTGCGTGGAGGTAGTTTTTGGTTGTAATAAGTTTAACCCCCACCCCAAGACCCCCCTCATGCGAGAGGCGTAGTGCTGTACTTCATTTAATTTCCAGGTCAAGCGTCATCGCCGCAGCGTTCGGGTGTATACCCACGCTTCCCGGCGCGCCCTCGTCTCCGAGTGGGATCGGTGTTTTCACACCGATCAGGTGAGCATTTGATACTACCCTTGATTGCCTCTACTTTGCAAATTTAGTATTGCTTCGCATGCCCGTCGGACGGTGAGAAGAGAGCCTGATCTTGTATGCTATTTTGAGTGTGTCCACCGCGGACCGTGAGTGAGCGCCACCCAAACCCCGCCCCTGCGGGCCAGCCGCCCACGAAGTTGAGTAACCTAGGCCCTTAGGGGTCAGCCTAAGCCCGTTGGGACTTTCGAATCGATTGGGTTCCCCCTCGGACCCTTGCCATCATCCCCGGTCACCATCGGGAGATCATGTGCGCCATGCGAGTGAGCCGCTAGTGTAAGATCGTTAACTACTCTTATATGCTTGCGGGTCTAGGTCCTAGGCTCATCAACTCATACTTAGTCAACCTTGGGCTGTTTCACATCATCCCGACATACAGTGCTCAATTTGACCTGCCGCTGCGAAGTCTCCGGGGGAGCCCCACTACTGAAACTGCCCGAACCTGGTGGGATTTCTTTCATCGGGCAGACACTGCCAGTTTCAGGGTGCCAGCCCCGGGTCGGATTCCACGGGTGACCCCGGAGTATGTGAAGTGGTGGAACACCCGGACAGCCTTTTACCGATTGTCCCAGATCGACTGCTGGGATGGGGTAGAGAGGAGGTTTCTGAGCCGGAAGCCAGTGCCGGTCCTTGATATTGACCCGGAGCACCTCCTCCGGTTGAGGCAGGGCAAGGAGCAGGAAGTGGCCGCATACATGATCGCGTTTAAGAGGGCTCGAGAGGACAAGCCGGCACCGCAGGCTAAACTGCCTCCTGTGGCGAAGGATGATTTCAAGAAGACCTTGCGGGACCTTTGCCACATCGGGGGTGACCACCTGGAGCTGATCAACTATCCATTTCCCATGGAGGAAGAAGGCACCCCAGCGAGGAGCTGGCGCCCGGAGAGAGACCCACTTTGTCCCTATCGCACATTCGTGAGGAGGGAGCAATGGAACCTAGAGAATTACAAGGACACCACGTTGCTCTATGTCCTCCTCCTAGTGCATGGGTTGAAGATTGAAGATTCGGCGGCTGCCATCTTGGGCAAGCGCCTTCACATCACCTATTACTATGCCGAGGGGTGGGGAATGGACCACTTCAACCTTTTCTGCCACTTGGCCGCCAAGAAGCATGCGGACTTGGCCGCCCTCGCCGATCGTTGCTAAAAGATAGAAGATGTATGCTGGCTGGTCCGGGAGGCGGCTCGTCGGGACAAGGAGCCGTCCCTCAATTATTGGCGGATAACGCTGCGGCTGTACACTGGCCCACATGGTAATTAGTGTTCTCTTCTTCCCCTTGTGTTCTTCAATGCTGACCTTTCTTGAATACTGGACGTTGATCGGGTCTTTTTTTCTTTCGATGTAACAGATCACTCCGACAGCACTCAAATGATGACGTATCGCAATCTGCTTCGGCAGGCAGGAAAGCCTACTTACTTCGTGGAGGCGCCAGCGGCTCTGACTTCGACCCCCCTGCCTCCGCCTGTGAAGAGGCCCCGGGCGAAGTCGCCCGTGAAGAAGGCAGTGGATGCTGCCAAGGCGGCCGGGCAGAGGGAGGCAAAGCGATGAAAAATGGAGGTCGCCAAAGCTGCGTCGACCATTCCCCCAGCGCCTTTGATCTCTTCATTCGAGGAGTTCGGAGCCGCTCGAGCCGAGCCGAGCCGAGTCGGCCTGCAGGTCGGGTTTCTTCTTCTTCGAGGCTCTTCGAGATTTATTTAGACATTAAGAGGGGCGTTTCTTGTAACACACATATTTTTGTTCCAGCTGTCACCGAGATGCCTGCACCCGTATCTATCCCAGGTGTGGGTGAAGACGTGACTCGCGGGGCCATGGAATCTGTCGAAGAGACCTTCTTCGCCCCAACTCTCGCCATCGAAGCTAAAGGAGGTATATCACTTTCTTTGCCAGTCGCTTCGATTAAAAATTTTGAAACTTTGCGGGCCTGACTGAACCCGGGTCTTGCTTTACTTGGCAGGAGCTGATGTGGCAACCCCTCAACCGGACATGATCTCTTCAACATCCTGGTTTGAGCAGACGTACAAGAGGAAGGGGCGGCGGTCAGGGAAGTCACGGCCGCCTGTCCAGCGCGATGATGAGCCGACCCCGGATGTTGGGGCGGGGGCCATCTTGACAAGCAAAGAGGTGCCCACTAACACTAAATCTTTGTCAGGTGAAAAGGTAGATTACGGCTACTCATCTGACAAAGTGCTTTCGACTGAGGGTGTATCCGGGGAGCCCAGCTTTCAAGTTCCTACCTGGAAAGCCCCAGTACTACCTATTTCTCTTAGCCTAGTGAAGCAGGCGCCTATAAGTGCAAACCTGTTAATTCAGGTTTCTTTCTTGAGGCCATCAACTAACCTCCTCAATTCTGTTGTCTTCGGCTCCCAACAGGAACAGGTCCCGCCAGAAGAGGCGGAGGTCCACGTCCCGGTGTCAGAAGCTACCAGGCGAGAGACACCTGCCGCGGCTTTGGACGAATTGGCGTCCCTAGCTGAGGTTTTGCGACAGGAAGAAGCCGGGGTAAGCTCGGGTGCTGCCATCTCGACAGTTGAGATCTCGCCCCAAGAAGAAGTGGTAGTGGCTGTGAGTGTACGCCTTCTTCTTTCTTCCTCCTTTCTCGTCCTTAAGTCCCCCTTCGGGGTTGCTGATTTATTCATGGTAATACAGGCTCGTGCCTCCGAAGGAGCCGTGGAGGTGACTATCCCCGCCACCGAAGCCCTGGAGGAGGGGGAGATAGCACCAGAGATCGAGATGCAAGAGCCGGTCGTACTCAAGGTCGAGTTTCGGGAAGAAGGGGAGGTGCCCCCGGTGATTGAGACCCGTAGGGAGGCGGTGCCTGAAGTTGCGGCCCGAGGAGAGATGACGCCGGAGAGTAGCATGTTGGGAGCAGAGGATCGTCAAGCTAGAGGGGGAGGGGGTAAATAGATTGACCACTTAAAATTTTAAACAGAATAAAACGATCGCACACTCTGTGATAGCACAGGCATAACCTCACTCCGTGAACTCTAGAAGGCAAACACAATATCTAAGTGCACTAACCGAGGCAATAAGCACGAAATCAAACCACAAGCACAAACCACGTGAGACATGAGTTTTAAGGTGGTTCGGTCTCTATCCCGAGACATACGTCCACCCCCTCACCAACCCGGTGGGGATCACCGCTGAGCTTTACAGCTTATGCTAAAACCAGAGAAGAACCCTTCTCTGACCTGCAGATCCAATCTGCAGAAGACAGCAACACACTGTCACAGAACCGCTGTCAAACAGCTTGCAGACACGAAGTCTGTTCTCCCTCTGATCTCAGAACTCACTCTGGATCATAACAAACCTGTCCACTAAATCCCAGTGGAACAGTAATCCGAATATAACAATGTATAAGAAAAACAAAAATACAAAGTAAGGAATGAACTCAGAAGACGCTGGTCAATGAATCTTCAGGCTTCTTGCGCAGCAGAAGAAAGTGTAGCCTAAAGGGATGAACATCATGATCTGAGTATGATCTCCTCTACAATTGAGGCTAGATCAGACTGATGCTTCCACGGTTCTTCAGCGTCTGATCTACTTCACCAGGAGAACGAACCTGTACTGCAAACTTCACACTGGACAGTCTTCGAATATCCCCTTGCTCTTAGTTCTCCTGAAGAAGAATGCCTCACCCCGTTCCTCTCTACTTTTTTCTCAACTCATCGGATAGAGTAGAGATCCACTTCTCTATCTCCTTTTTCATTTTCCCGCGTAGGATTGGGCCCCACGAGATTCCCAATCATTTTCCCATGTGTGGAGAAGCTTCTGGACTAACGGAGGAAGTGTGCGCTTCATTTGCAGACGTGGTTGGCCCACTTTATCCAGTTCTTCTGCCCGAGCACTTGTCTGGGACTGGGTGCGTCGACGCCAGCATCTGGATGCATCGACGCTGTGTGAAGATAGCTTGAGGACAGATTTCTGTCTTGGGCTTCTGGAGGCAAACGCGTCGACGCTGCACCCGAGTGGCGTTGACGTATTTAGTATGCGCGTGACTTAAACAACTTGAGATCTAGTCACAACGTCGACGCTGTCTTGCTTGAGGCGTCGACGCAGTCTTGATGAAGTGTGCTTCAACTTGGAGGAACTGAAGGCTGCGTCGACCCTTTGAGCTTGTGGCGTCGACGCTGACTATTGCCTGCAGTAATTCTCAACAAAAATACTTGCCACATAACAGATTATCAAATAATTGTGGACGCGGATTTTATTATCCTCTTATTTAAATCTTATCTGTTTATTATTTATTGATTTATTCGTTTGTTGGTTTAGTGGCGTGCCAGTCACCGGGGTGACAATTTTATTGTGCGCTCGATCTGACATGGTCAGTCGATTGTGAAGTCCGAGTCGGGACCAAAAATCCGTCATACCCTGAACGCTATGACGTTAATTACGTCCTCCCTAAGGAGGACAACCCTTGATTAAACGCTAAGATAGGAGGAGGACATCGGTAAAGCCACATGCTCAAAAGAAACGGAATTCATTCGTTTGCAAGACGCTAAATGGATTAGACGAAGCAGGGGTTCGTTATCTTAGGGGATAGCTCCGACAGCATATTCCCACCAGCTTGAACTATGCCAAGTGGGGAATAGGAAACTACCCATGCGGTGGCAGAGTAGGATCCGGAAAAGATCGGGCATAATTGGCCCGGAGTCCGAATGGGGACCGGCGTGACATGGCACGCTCCATGTGGGTGCGATGGCACATCTATATCCCCCTTGGAGGGACCATCAGAGGGCATGCAAAGGCATAACTCCGTGGGCCGACGGGGTTGAGAGGGAGAACATCACAGTCACCCAATAGGATATGCATAAATTTTGGCAGCATGTCCGCTCAACTTGGATTATGCCAAGAGAGAATAGGTCATCATCCACAGAATGCCGGGATGACGACCGAACGAGGATGGGCACCGGGCCCCGGGACATCGCTTGCATTTATGCCATTGCTTAATATCCCCTTGAAATCCCTCGGAACTCATGTAATGACATGGCCCTTTGGGTTCATAAGGGTGAAATCCGGATCGGGAATGAGGACTGTAGGGGAGGTCTTCCCCATTACTGTGTCTTCTCAAGGCATCCATGACGATCTCTGAACATCCCCGGGGCATATGTCTGAAGAAATCAGAAGGTTGACAGATGGCAGTGCAGAGAAGAGCCTCTGACTGGACTTCAATTGGCCAAGAAGGTGGGTCTCGGCATGGCTTTCTATCGGCCAGAGGAGGGTCTCGGCGGAGGTTTATTGGTTGGCCAAAGGGGGGTCTCGGCGGTGGTTTCTTGGCTGGCCAAAGGGCCTCTCGGCGGGGGTTTATTGGTTCAAAAAGGGGGGTCTCGGCGGCGGTTTATTGGTTCAAAAAGGGGGTCTCGGCGGCGGCTTCCCAGCGCGCTCCTGGCCGCGCCGAGAAGGTGGCGCCGAGAGGCTTGCATGGAGGGGTTTGAATAGGCCTATAGGGGAGGGGGCGTGGAGATTCCCGGCGCGCTCCTGGCCGCGCCGGGAGCCTGGCGCCGAGAGGCTTGCATGGAGACTCACGTGAAAAAGGTTTAAATGGCAGGGTTTGTCGTTTAGCTGGGGGAGAGGGCATCTCGGCGGGACAGCTCTCGGCGGGGAATTTTGCACGCCGAGAAGGTGGTTTTGCAGAAGGATTTCAGGGTTTGATTGCGGTACTCTGTCCGGGAGTTTCTGGGTTTTGTCGCTCAGAGTGAGACCGAATCGGGGGTGCAGGAGGAGGTTTCATGGATGCCTCTGCTAGAGGGATGCCAGGGAAGCTGAGAGACCAAATCATCAGGAGGAGGAGAGGCCATCGTTAGGGCCCTGAGTAGCTTTCATCTATCTGCTGCCAGACGTCTGGGGGGGTCAAGAGATGGCTATCTCTGATCCCCCAGACTAGCACAGTGGCATTGAAGAAGCAAGACGGTGATGAAAGAACCCTCGGCGTCGGGACTCCAGGTCTTAATCACTCAACGGTTAGAGTGAAGACCCAGGGTTGCGTTCATCTGCGGGTTCAAATACATCTTTTATAGCCGGCAGTCCGGGAAACCAAGAGATTGATGTCTCTGGTTCCCGAACAGCATAAGAGGGTCGAGGGGAAAAACTCGAACGTATACGGAGGGCATACCATTGAGACAGGATGGGAGGAGAGAATAGAACCCAACGACCCACTAAACAGGGGTGGGAGTTCTATCTTCATCCCTGCTCTAAGAACAGACTCAACTCTGAAGCTCGAATCGTTCCGCCCATGGGGCATTCAGACAAACAATACGCATACGTATAGAGACAGGGGAAGCTCATATTGCCTAATATCCATCACGGCAACTGCATTTATTTCATCCCACTACCATTATTTACATCGACTGCAGGACTAAAGCCGAGAAACATAAAGGGGAGGAATAGGGGGAGAATCATATGAATAATCGAAGCACTAAGACTTGGACTACTACATACGGAGAACAATGAAAAAGGAACAGCGAACATGAGGGGGGGGGAGGGTGGAGCATTGACTCCTCTCCCTCCCCCTAGCAGCCCACCTGGAGCCTTTTCTTCTTCTTTTCTTCTGCTTCTTCTCTTCTCTCAGCCGAGGGGGGGGTCTCTCTTGGCAGGACTCCCTCTCTTTTCTTTTCTCTCTTTTTCTGGCTTCTTTTTCTCTTCCTCCCGGCGTCTCTCTTTTTCTGGCTTCTTTTTCTCTTCCTCCCGGCGTCTCTCCTTTTTTTTTCTTGTTCGAAGGGAGGGGTTTTTATAAGCGTTTTCCCCCTTCTCGGCAGGCTTCATCAAGCCTTTTCCTTCTCGGCAGACACCATCTCGGCACGCCTCAAACGGGCCTCCCGACGCGCCTGCCTTCAACTTCTCGGCGCCACCCTTTGGGCTTCAGCAAGTGCCTCTCGGCGCCACCGTTTGGGCTTCAGCTAGTGCCTCTCGGCGCCACCGTTTGGGCTTCAGCCAGTGCCTCTCGGCGCCTCCTTTTGGGCTTCGGCAAGTGACTCTCGGCCCTAATATTGCAGCCCAATTAAAGTATTTTAGCCACTTTCACAGGCCTATTTGGGTCTTTCAAGGGCATCCTCACCCAAAAGGGTCTTCCATTGGTGACACAGCTTGTATCATTATTAAGGTTTTCATCAGTCTGTAGACAGGGGTCTCATCAGTCCGTAGACAAGGGTTTCATCAGTCCGTAGACAGGGGTTTCATCAGTATTGCCATCTGAATGGTGACAAAACCGGGTATTATCTTATCGACATCGTCACTTGAATGGTGACGAGCTCGTACATCAGCTTTAGTCTGGGAAGACCTCAGCCGGGTATATAGTCTGTGGAGACGATTCCTCTTGTGTTCTGACTTTGCAAAAGCCTTTACAATCTTCATCTGCCGGCACCGGCTTCATCTTTATCTTACATCACATCTGTCAATAAGCCGACATCTGGCCTATGCTGACATGTCATCTGTGGGTTCTTGGATGTAACAGTAACATAGCTCTTAGTAAAAGTGTGTTGGGAGGTCCCATCAGTCGAGTAACTGCCGCTCTATCAGTGTTGTCGTCTGAATGATATCGGCACCGGGTATCGGCTTGGCCGACAAAGGCTCCAGCCAGGTAGACAGTTGATGAGCTTCATCATTGGTCTTTCACTGTTGGTCCGACCCTCTTTTCAATTATGTTTTCACCCTTGTTCATTTTCCAGGTGTCAACAATAATACATCAACCTGTCATATCATGGTGGTCATCATCAAAATCAGGAGGACAACAATCTCCCCCTTTTTGATGATGGCAACCATGATGCAATTCTAGCACTTTAATGATCATGCAATTCAATAACAAATGAAGCAGAAGCATGCACGACCATAGCAATCAAAAGCAAGTATCAACATTCAACTCATTGACCATTCAACTAAACACAACACATGATCAAATTATAAAGATGAAAAAGTGAAGTGCATCACAGTTTCACAGTCTCCCCCTTTGACATCAGCAAGAAGGGGAGGCCACAAGTCAAGTAATTATAACAAAACATCTAGACCATTACTTAGGAAAAAACTGTCCATATCTCCTAGACGACTGATTAGAGGACTGGCCATGTGGAGGTGGAGGACGATGCGATGAGAAGGTCTGTTGGGCGTGCAGAGCTTGAATTTCCTGAGTGAGCTCGCCCAACTGAAACATCAGATTACTTTTAAGACCTCCCAGCTCTGGACGGACATCTTCAGATCCTCGTGTTAACGTCTCAAGCATATTGCAAATTGTTTCAATGGAGGATGAAAGACTAGTTAGCTTATCAACAACAGCTTGAAACCGTGGGGCAATCGAGGTTACTGGAGATTGCAGAGTAACTATCGCAATTTGAATGTCATAACACAGGGATTGCAGCTGGGCCATGGTCTAAAGAGTAGAAATCTGTGCAGCGTGCATATTGGACACTAACTCTGCAGTCTTGTTTACAATTTTTGCAACACTCTTCAGGACCTTCCTCATTGCTTTGTCAGTTTTCTGCTTGGCCTCCATATAGTTTTTCCATGAGACCAGTATAGAAATTTCAGACACGACAATTCTCTTGTACAATCGTTCCAGCTGAAAGTCAGTATACAGAATGAAAGAATTAATTTTGTCCCCTTGATGCTGCATCATTCTACTGAGGTGAACCAGTAAATCCTTTTCTGTGGCACCAGGAGGGGCCTGGAAATAATCATCCTGAGGCTATTGGCCATTGGACCCAAGTTCTCTATTAGTATTATGTGAGCTGGACTCACCTTGTTCCCACTGAGTCTTGGGTTTCTTTCTAATGTCATGCCACTCAGGCTCATCATCTTGGAAAGGAGGTGCATCAGGCTGAAATTCTTCCTCATCAGCTGTTCTGGGTGGCTCATCAGCATCTTTGGGAGACTCCACCGCATATGAAGGAAAAACCTGCTCACCACCAGCATATGAAGGAGGTGACCTGGCTGGAGCTTGGTCTTCACCTCAGAACTCAATGTCCACATCTCTCTCCTATCCTGCCCATTGTGGAGGAGAAGCAACTAGCTCAGGAGGTGTCCTGACTAACTCAGGTTCAGGCTCAGAAGGAGGGGCAGCTGCCCTTACATCAGATTGTTGACTAGGCAGCACTCTGACTGGCTTTCCATCTACTATTTTCATTCCCATAAAATTCTGGACAAAAGACATGGAGTAAACATTACCTCTAGGAACTACACATTTCTTCTCATTGCCAAAAGGAACTCCAACCTTTCTGAACAGGGCTGTGAGGTGTGCTGCGTAGGGTAGAGTCCTAGAGTTGTCCAGACAAGTGCCCATTGTCTGAATAATAACATCAATCAACGAAACTTTGATTTCTTTCAACATGCAGTACAGTAAAATTCTCTGCATGATAGTAACCCTTTCACATCCACTGCTCTGTGGGGTAAAGATGGATGTGCATATATGGTGCAGTAGACGAACAGGAGATGAAAACTGATTCACTTTTAAGCTGGACAAATAGGTCTGCTTAATGTCTGAAGGGTCCTCTGGCTGGCCGGTCAAAACAGCAAATGCTTCATGTTCATTCAAAGGAAACGAGTGTAGTTCGGCCCCCTTCTTAGGAATCTTCCACACACTGGCGAGTAGACGAGCTGTGAGCTCAAACTTAACACCCTGTACAGAGCTGGTTAGTATTCCAAGGTTGGGTTGATGGCAGAGATTGTGGTAAAACTCCCTGACAAACGTAGGATAATAAATGGAATACTTGGTGGCAAAGTCCCACCAGCCTTGAAACTCCAAAATAGGCTGAATCTCAGGGAAGGCAGCATGAAAAGCTTTGTCCGATTCAAGAATATACCGTGGAATTAAAACTTTCAGGGGTTCGTCTGTACCGGAAGTAGGAGCGGACACAGAGACCCCAGACTTGGATTTTTTGGAGGAAGCTTTCTTCTGAGGAGAGGATGTAGCAACCCTGATAAAAACAAGATCTTTAAATAAATCAAATTAAAAATAAAAGATAAGTAAATAGATGACAAAGAGCCTAAATGAGTAAATCATTGATCAAGAGGAAATGATGCAAAACAGCCCTAGGATGACTAAATATGTAATGGACAACCTAGGACCAAGATCCACAAGTATACAAGCTCTCCAATGATTCTCACAATAGCATCTTACTCACACGGCACACGCGATCACCCGGCGGGGCCGGGGGATGATGGCAAGGGTCCGAGGCGGGACCCAATGACTCTAAAGGACTTAGTTTGCTTAGGCTGACCCCAAAGGGCTTAGGATTCCCCAAATTCGTGGGTGGCTGGCCCGCTGGGCGGGGTGTGGGTGGCACTCTCTCACGGTCCACGGTGGACACTAACAAACTAGCATATAAGTACGGGCCCTCTTCTCACCTCCGACGGGCAATCAAAGCAATACTAAACTTGCAGAATGAAGGCAACTAAGGAGATATCAGACGCTCACCTGATCGGTGTGAAGACACCGATCCCGCTCGGAGACGAGGGCGCGCCGGGAGGCGAGGGTATACAACCGATCGCCGCGGCGATGTAGCTTGACCTGAAAATGCAATGATGTACAACACTACGCCTCGCACAGGAGGGGTGATCTTGGGGTAGGGATTAGACTTAGTACATCCAAAACTACCTCCACGCAGGGAGGAGCCTTCAGCCGGCCAAGCGGGGTGGGGATTACGCAATGAAAACGTTATCTTCCGAGCTCCACCGGTTCTGCCTTGCTTCAGGTTCGCTGGACAGACAGTCGGAGACGGTGCTGCCACGGGCTCCACGGAGCTCGGATCTTGACGAGACCAGCGCCAAAAGTTTACCAACTGACAGGGGATGAAGCTTGAATTTTTGGGGAAGCTTTGATTCTCGGGGCTGACCGCACCGGCGACTGGAACAGGGCACCAGCGTCTGGTCTCTGGCTGGTACCGGACTGAAGCAGTAGGTTGCAGAAGTCACTGTGGGCTCTCCCGGACTCCGATTGGAATGAAACTGGTGGTGACGCGATCGTGATCGGGGTAGCTTCGAGCCGGAGTTGACGGGGATGCAATCTGATGTCGGTGGAGAGAGGGGTGACCGGAGGAGTGTGGACTGGTCTAACCTGGGATCACAGGGGGCAGTCTGCCCTCTCCGACGAAGAAAATTGGAACAGGGGGTTCCGGTGGCCGATTGAGTCCCTTCTTCTTCAAAAATGGCGCTCAGAGCCTTCACCAGCTGGCCGTGGCAGAGTCTGCAACCGGACTGGTTGATTCTGCCTCTGTCTGGTGCAGAAAAATGGGGCTGGTTGCAGAGGGTGCCATGATCTCCACAAAGCTCTGATGGGTACAAGACCTGAACCGTTGGAACCGTGGTCGAGTCTTCTTTCTGTCGGTGCCAACGGCGGGGTCGGCAGATGTCGGAGAAGACCGGGACGATCAGATGAGTGGAGGGATGTCAGTTCTGGCTCCTGTAAACTGACCTGACACACTTGGAGTAGAAAATTCGTAACTTTCGATGTCGATGTCCAAATGCAACTCTGCTTCTTGAAGATGAAAGAGGACTTGAGAGGGAAGGAATTTTCTGAAGAAAGCTTGATCTGAATCCCAAAGGGTTCGTCGTGGCCGAGCTTCCACTCTCGCTCTGGTTCTCTGCCTGGGTTCTTCTGCGCAGTCGAGGGAGATCGGCCGCTGTGGACTGCTCGGAGCTCGGATGCCGACGAAACCACCTCGCCTTGGAAGCTCTCTGGACAACCTTTCCAGAGATGTAGGCCTTGCCACCAGGAGGAGCAGGGACCGGCCGGGGATGACGCGACTTCAGGGCCTCACTCTGCTGCCTGCGACCTGCTACTTGAAGCTGCAACTTGCAAGAACAAGGGGAGGGGCAAAGGGAGTTAGCACAGATTGGGGGGATGGCTGATGGTTTGTGGATATGGGAAGGACGTGGCTAGGGCTTCTGGAGGGTCTGGAGTGGCAGGGGTAGATGGAGAGGGGGGCTGGAGCAGCTAGGGGTGGAGATGGGGGGGTGGAGGTGCACTAGAGAGAGGGTGAGTGTGAGAGGAGGATGGGGGACGAACTTGGCTGTTGGGGGGAGATGGATTTCGACCTAGGGTGGTTTAGGAGGTGGGGAGATGGAAGGGCACAGCCCTAGGGAGAGGGAAATTCGAATTTGGGCTTTGGGAGGGGTTAATTCAGCCTTGGGAAGAGGGAGGGTTGCTTGGGAGAGTGGAAAGGTGCCTAGGAGAAGGGGTTTCCACCTAGGGGTTGGAGGGGGAATTGAATGAATGCATGGGGAAGGGGAAGGGGCCTTAATGAGGGGTGAATGGGAGGAGAGAGAATGAATTTCGAATTTGGGGTGGGGAGGAGAGAGAAAGGGGGCACAACCCACTTAGAGAGAGTGATAGTGAGAGAGAGAGAGAGAGAGAGAGAGAGAGAGAGAGAGAGAGAGAGAGGAGATATTGAGAGGGAGATGGCAAATGCCTTTCAATATTCATCAAAGTTGTTTCAATGAGAGGGAGGGGAGGCCTATTTATAGGCATCCACTCTTTACATGACCATAGTACCCTTGACAATTAGACAAAAGACCGGGCATATCCTAGACTCAACCTAATGGGCCCATAACTAAGGTAATAAGGCCCAATTAAGCATACCAAGGGAAATGGACTAGAACCACATGACTTAATAAAGAGAAATACAATGATAGGACTCAATAAAAGGAAAATACATAAAATGAAACTAAGGAAATGAAGATAACAAGTGTGGATCACAGTCAGTCCACATCAAGAGTGTGCAGGCGACCCGAGCTAGAGGGAGTGTCGTGAGATGCCCTCATCAAATCCCCCGGGGTGGGGAGAACTCGACCCCGTCGAGTATGGGTCCGCCTGGCTGTCGTAATGCTCCAGTATGTCGGGGTCCAAGCGCGGCAGATCCTCCCGACTCACCCACGTGTCCTCTATCGGGGGACGGTTCTTCCACCTAACCAGGTAGCACTGATACACCTTGTGCCTAGTAATGATACTCTGCTCATCCAGTATTGCCTCTATCTGCTCTCGTCGGTCTCTCAAGCTAGAAGGTGGAGTCCCTCCGGAAGTGTCCCTCTCAAGGCGGGGTAAAAGCTCAAGATCCTCACTGGGTTCCACCGCGGGGCCCTTGTAGGGTACCAGATCCGCCACATTGAAAGTAGGGTGTACCCCAAAACCCTCAGGTAGGTCTAGCTCATAAGCATTACTGCCAAGTCGTCTCAGAATTTGAAAGGGTCCCGAACCCCGTGCCCTTAACTTGGAGGCAGGTCCCGGAAGGAGCCGCTCCGTCCTCACCATCACCGAGTCTCCCACTTGGAACTCGCAGTGGCGCCGATGAGCATCTGCCCGCCTTTTGTAAGCCTCATTGATCTTTCCTATATGCTTGCGAGAATGCGTATGCCATGCACGATGATGCGATGTTGGTGTGAAACGCATGGTATGCCAAGGTGGACCTGGGCAGCCAAATGTAGACCGATCACACTTTGATGCTATGAAGACTGTGACAGTTTTAGGAGGGCCGGGACATCCATAGATGAACCTTTTATGCATGGGTGTGACAAATGTCGGGGGACCCGAACATCCATGTATGCTCCTCTCATGCTTAAGACTCATGATGAATGAAGGTGGGCCAATACATCCGAATATGGTCCTCTTATGCTGCCTACTTGACATGTGGGTGATGTGAATGAATGTACCCGACTTATGAATCATGTCAAATGATGTGGTAGGCCTAGACACATGCATGTTTATCCCAAAGGTGACCTCCATGTGCATAGATGTGGGATGACTTTTGAGCGTCCACGTGAATGGGTCGAAGGGATCTACGAAGGTGGTTATGGGGTGGGGTACTTCATCAATCCCAAGGTGTTTGTTGCCTAAAGTCAAGGCTCTCATGGTGTAACCCGATTCTAGGAAGGGAGGAGTTTGGGTTGACATGGGCGATTCGGGTAGGGTGAGGTGGGTGGTGAATAGGGGGAGTGGGTTACATGGAGATCTAGGCTCCCTTAGGAAGGGATTAAAGGGATCATGGTAAGGGTTACCTAGGTAGGGGTATTCCATGTCCTCAAGGTCCTCAAATGGTGAGTCATCCTCCTCCAAAATGTTTGGGCCAAGGTTGCTAAGGGGTTGGCCAATCAAAGCACTTGGGATCTCAATTGTTGGAGAGTAGACTAGGATGGGTTCCTCCTCCATGGGAAGAAGGAGTATGATCTCACTTGTAAATTGGCCATTGGTGTAGATGGAAGTGATGGAGCCAACGGTGGGGTAAGCTAGGCTAATGGTGCTCGACTCCGATGGCCTCATGGCTAGCATATCGGTCAAGTGGACTTGCCAATGTAGGTAGGCCACTAAGTCTCCCAAATCTTCTACACAATAGGAGGTTTGATAAGTGACATGAGGCTGAGTGGGAATGATTTGGGATTGATGTCCCATGGGTATGTGGCTTGGTTGTGAACTAGGAATGGTGAGGCCTCGCTTGAGCCATTGGAGTACGGACTTATCTATGGTGATGGTGTCATGGGGAAGGGTGTATAGCTCTTGAGGAACTAGGCTAGGAGTGGTGGGTGAGTTGTGTGGCCCTTGGATTTCTTGATTTTGGGAGGTGGATCCGAATTGGTATCCTTCTCCTCTTGGGTAGGTGTGTGGGTTGCAACTCCTAAGGACAATGGGGTAGGAAGGTCTATGGTGGGTGGGTTGGTGTTAGTCGAAGCATGGTGCACCCGAGGAGGTGAGCAAGGTCGGATGTGGGTTGGAATTGGGAGTGGAAGTAGTGGAGGCCTAAATTGGGGTAGGATTGGGGTGGGAAGTGGAAGGTGGGTTGGGTGAGGAGATTTGGGATGATTGGTTTTGGGAGATGTGTCCCTTTTTGGGGACGATGGTGAGGTTGCGGTGGTGGCCAAGGGGGCTTGTGGGGTGCGGTTTTGGTGAGGGGATTTTGGTTTGGGGTTGGTGGCCATTATGGGCCTAGGTGGAGGGGTGGACATGGAGTCCAATTGAGTATGGGGACATATGGTTGTGGTGAGGACTTGGAGGTAGGGTGTAGATGTGGTGGTTGGGGTAGGAGAGGTGGAAAATGGTGGGGAATGTGTGATTAGGGTCTTGGGTTGGCCAAGGGGAAATGAAGGAGTTGAAATGCTCTTTGGACTTTGGTGTTCGGAATGGGAAGGGGACACATAACTAGCCCTAAGTTGCTCCTTCATGTTTACCCAAGTGGTGATGGGATCTTCCCTTCTAATTATCCTTAGCCCGACAATTTGTAGCCAATAGGTTTGAGCCCGTTTGGTAAGTTGTGATTTGGCAAATTGGACTTTCTCGTTATCGGTCATGGGATGCCAAGTGAAGTAATGGTCCATGGAAGCCTCCCATTCTAAATACTCATTAGGATGAGTCCCATCAAAGGTGAGAGGTGAGGGAGGAGGCCTACTATCATTCTTCCTTGGGGCGGGCCAATTTTCTTCTAGTTTGTCAAGTCGTCTAGATAGGCTATCAAGCTTGCCATTGGCATGGGTCAAGGTTTTTATGAGGTAACTGACATGGCCAGGGAAGTTATGGGTGTTAGTGGTAGGCATCTCTTGGTGGCTTGGACTTATGGAGTGGGCCGATTGGTAAGGTCGATATGAGGTGGCCATACTAGGGAGCAAGAGTGATGCACTTGATGACTCTAAATGCATAGACATGCCCTAGGACTTGACTTGATAGAGACAAGTCAATGACTTGCTCTGATACCACTTGATGTAAAACAGCCCTAGGATGACTAAATATGTAATGGACAACCTAGGACCAAGATCCACAAGCATACAAGCTCTCCAATGATTCTCACAATAGCGTCTTACTCACACGGCACACGCGATCACCCGGCGGGGCCGGGGGATGATGGCAAGGGTCCGAGGCGGGACCCAATGACTCTAAAGGACTTAGTTTGCTTAGGCTGACCCCAAAGGGCCTAGGATTCCCCAAATTCGTGGGTGGCTGGCCCGCTGGGCGGGGTGTGGGTGGCACTCTCTCACGGTCCGCGGTGGACACTAACAAACTAGCATATAAGTACGGGCCCTCTTCTCACCGCCGACGGGCAATCAAAGCAATACTAAACTTGCAGAATGAAGGCAACTAAGGAGATATCAGACGCTCACCTGATCGGTGTGAAGACACCGATCCCGCTCGGAGATGAGGGCGCGCCGGGAGGCGAGGGTATACAACCGATCGCCGCGGCGATGTAGCTTGACCTGAAAATGCAATGATGTACAACACTACGCCTCGCACAGGAGGGGTGATCTTGGGGTAGGGATTAGACTTAGTACATCCAAAACTACCTCCACGCAGGGAGGAGCCTTCAGCCGGCCAAGCGGGGTGGGGATTACGCAATGAAAACGTTATCTTCCGAGCTCCACCGGTTCTGCCTTGCTTCAGGTTCGCTGGACAGACAGTCGAGACGGTGCTGCCACGGGCTCCACGGAGCTCGGATCTTGACGAGACCAGCGCCAAAAGTTTACCAACTGACAGGGGATGAAGCTTGAATTTTTGGGGAAGCTTTGATTCTCGGGGCTGACCGCACCGGCGACTGGAACAGGGCACCAGCGTCTGGTCTCTGGCTGGTACCGGACTGAAGCAGTAGGTTGCAGAAGTCACTGTGGGCTCTCCCGGACTCCGATTGGAATGAAACTGGTGGTGACGCGATCGTGATCGGGGTAGCTTCTAGCCGGAGTTGACGGGGATGCAATCTGATGTCGGTGGAGAGAGGGGTGACCGGAGGAGTGTGGACTGGTCTAACCTGGGATCACAGGGGGCAGTCTGCCCTCTCCGACGAAGAAAATTGGAACAGGGGGTTCCGGTGGCCGATTGAGTCCCTTCTTCTTCGAGGTGGCAGCTAACTAGATGTAGTTTCTCTCCTCCAAAAATGGCGCTCAGAGCCTTCACCAGATGGCCGTGGCAGAGTCTGCAAGCGGACTAGTTGATTCTGCCTCTATCTGGGGCAGAACAATGGGGCTGGTTGCAGAGGGTGCCATGATCTCCACAAAGCTCTGATGGGTACAAGACCTGAACCGTTGGAACCGTGGTCAAGTCTTCTTTCTGTCGGTGCCAACGGTGGGGTCGTCAGATGTCGGAGAAGACCGGGACAATCAGATGAGTGGAGGGATGTCAGTTCTGGCTCCTGTAAACTGACCTGACACACTTGGAGTAGAAAATTCGTAACTTTCGATGTCGATGTCCAAATGCAACTCTGCTTCTTGAAGATGAAAGAGGACTTGAGAGGGAAGGAATTTTATGAAGAAAGCTTGATCTGAATCCCAAAGGGTTCGTCGTGGCCGAGCTTCCACTCTCGCTCTGGTTCTCTGCCTGGGTTCTTCTGCGCAGTCGAGGGAGATCGGCTGCTGTGGACTGCTCGGAGCTCGGATGCTAACGAAACCACCTCGCCTTGGAAGCTCTCTGGACAACCTTTCCAGAGATGTAGGCCTTGCCACCAGGAGGAGCAGGGACCGGCCGGGGATGACGCGACTTCAGGGCCTCACTCTGCTGCCTGCGACCTGCTACTTGAAGCTGCAACTTGCAAGAACAAGGGGAGGGGCAAAGGGAGTTAGCACAGATTGGGGGGATGGCTGATGGTTTGTGGATATGGGAAGGACGTGGCTTGGGCTTCTGGAGCGTCTGGAGTGGCAGGGGTAGATGGAGAGGGGGGCTGGAGCAGCTAGGGGTGGAGATGGGGGAGTGGAGGTGCACTAGAGAGAGGGTGAGTGTGAGAGGAGGATGGGGGACGAACTTGGCTGTTGGGGGGAGATGGATTTCGACCTAGGGTGGTTTAAAAGGTGGGGAGATGGAAGGGCACATCCCTAGGGAGAGGGAAATTCAAATTTGGGCTTTGGGAGAGGTTAATTCAGCCTTGGGAAGAGGGAGGGTTGCTTGGGAGAGTGGAAAGGTGCCTAGGAGAAGGGGTTTCCACCTAGGGGTTGGAGGGGGAATTGAATGAATGCATGGGAAAGGGGAAGGGGCCTTAATGAGGGGTGAATGGGGAGGAGAGAGAATGAATTTCGAATTTGGGGTGGGGAGGAGAGAGAAAGGGGGCACAACCCACTTAGAGAGAGTGATAGTGAGAGAGAGAGAGAGAGAGAGAGAGAGAGAGAGAGAGAGAGAGAGAGAGAGAGAGAGAGAGAGAGAGAGAGAGGGAGATATTGAGATGTAGATGACAAATGCCTTTCAATATTCATCAAAGTTGTTTCAATGAGAGGGAGGGGAGGCCTATTTATAGGCATCCACTCTTTACATGACCATAGTACCCTTGACAATTAGACAAAAGACCGGGCATATCCTAGACTCAACCTAATGGGCCCATAACTAAGGTAATAAGGCCCAAGAATGCATACCAAGGGAAATGGACTAGAACCACATGACTTAATAAAGAGAAATACAATGATAGGACTCAATAAAAGGAAAATACATAAAATGAAACTAAGGAAATGAAGATAACAAGTGTGGATCACAGTTAGTCCACATCAAGAGTGTACAGGCGACCCGAGCTAGAGGGAGTGTCGTGAGATACCCTCATCAGGAAAATAACGCCTTTTATCAGGGCGCTGATTCAAAAGGAAACGCCTCTGTATAAGGCGTTAATTTAAAAGGGACGCCTAGACAATAGGGCGTCAAATTTCAAACGACGGGAAAAATAAAATTAAGGAAAGGAAATGAAACGCCCTCTACATGGGCGCGTTTGCATAAGTAACGACGCTCGACAAGGCGTCAATTTAAATTCGACGCCCTCGCTGAAGACGTTAGTTCAGTTCGAGTTTCGTTCGACCCAGGAGTCTATCCAGGGCAAGTTATGGATAACTACGTCGAAGGTGGAGTATGGTAGGGACTCTATCATGGAAGTATTACTTCCAATACAACTCTAACCCTATTAGGATTCCCAAAATCCTATAAATACCCTCCTGATCGACCCAGATCGCTATTTGGCGATTTGAGCTATCGTTCTGCTGAAAGGAGAGGTTTTGTTCTTCTTATTGTTTCCTTCAAACCACAGGAGCATGAGGATTCTAATGCTTCTTCATTTTCTTCTATCACAGATTGAGGAGCTCCTGTCTTCCTTAAAGAACGAGGGTTCTTCATCCGTGGGTAGATTACCTGTTAAGTTTTCCTATCAAACGTGAAGAACCGGTAAGTTCTTCTTCATCCTTTGACATCAACCGTATACTATAAAGGCTAATTAATCCTCTTCTCGTTTTTTTCTCTCTTACAGCCCAACACCCGTGAAAGGAGGAAGTTTTCCTCTATTTTTGCAACGGCTGTTTCTTCTCTGTTGCTGTCTCTGCTTCTGCATTAGAAATAGAGCATCGGATTCTCATCAAGTCCTTCACGTTACTTCAACAGATCACCAGTTGATAATCATCAGGTAGGTTTTCTCAAGAAGCGTAGCCCAAATTAATTTAAGATCCTTAATAAAATCATATGTTATCCATGCATATAGTTTCATCATGGTTTTAAGTGTTTTCTGTAAAATTTTGAAAGAAGCGACCCTGACAAGGGCGCTAATTCTTGTTTTGACGCCCTACGTAGTAGTCGTCAATTTCATATAAATTGATAATTACCCATGTTTAAAATTCGATATCTATGAAACCATGAACCTAATCTAATGCATGTTCATTCTGATTGAATCCTGCTAATTTTCTGGTCCTGACTCTATAAATTGTTCCTGAAATTTGATTATCTGAAATTTGGAAAACTGTTGGATTAACGACCTGAACGAGGTCATCTTTTATTGAACTGACGCCCCAGACTAGGGCGCTAATTGAAATGTAACGCCCCTGTCTAGGGTGCGTTTTGGTTAAAATTCCAGAATATTGATTCTCCGTAGAATGGAAATATTGAAGGGACGACTAATGTATAAGTCGTCAAATTGTGAATAAACGCCCCCGAGTAAGGCGTGAAATGGATAATTAATGACTTAGCTTAAGTCGCTATTTTCTGTATTACTATTTTACACTGATTACTGTCACCGAAGGGTTATATATATATATATATATATATATATATATATATATATATATATATATATATATATATATATATATATCGGCACTATATTCCAGTCCGTGAATATAGTCCCATGTTTCGTGATGTTTTATCACACTACCCTCAACTCTCATTGACATACAAGCTCTCCATTGGACATTCTGTTCCTTTGGACTAGCGAGTTAGTCATAGAGACCTCCGTAAGACTCCTCGCAGCCTTGGATTCCCTCAAGGCCGACTGAGCTGGTTGTACCATAAAAAACCCATTACACTCTTTTGCCATGTCACTATAAAGAAACATGGATTACCGGCCCTCATGTTATGCAAAGTGTGTATCATGAGAGTTCTCTTAATGGGATGAGGTTATCATGCCATTTGATGCTGTTCTTGTAAACCCCAATTCTATATCAACATCGTTATGGTGTTCTTGTAAACCCCAATTCTATATTCAACATGATGTTCTTGTGGACCTCAATTCTATATTAAGAATGAGGACGTCTTGCCATTGATGTGCTGTTCATGTGGACCTCAATTCTATATAAAGAGTGTCCATACTTGTTTGTCATGGTACCCAAGTTCGGGAACTAATTCCACCTAGTTTTATCGATAATCGTGATTGTACCGTTATTATCGTCATTCTATGTCAAGTATCATACTTTTGGACTCTATTCTATCCAAGTTATCCTACGTATCTATAAGCTTTATTTTTGAAATTCCATATTGGCTATATACAAAAGTGGATGTTAAAATACATGATTAATGCCTGCGCATATAGGGTCCGATCTGGTCCTGGGAGGAGCACCCGAAAGTACTTGTGCCCATGGGAGTTGATTGATCACGGTATTGGCATTATACCGAAGTGCATGACTAGCTTGATTGAACATTCCACAAATCTTGTACTTGTACTTGACTTGATATTACATGACTTGCGTGGCCCGAAAAGGGTAATTGTATACTTGCTTGACTTGAAACAAAATAGCCAAATTCCAACGTGCCATGATGAGTTTACTTGCTTAAATATCTTGATATCTTTTGATATAAGTTCTTGAAAGTTCATAACTAGTTCTTCTTGCTATCGTATTGTTATACACTCTCTCTATCTTATCGTTTTATGCGAGCATGCATAGCTATAGTGCATTCATGAAAGATGTAATCACTTAAACCCCTTGCTAGATCTTGAGATATAATTTCCTACTGAGCATTCGCTCACTTAGTGTTTCCCTACTTTTCAGGTAAGTCCGACGATGAGGGAACTCAAACGGATGGGGAAAATCAAGAGTGAAAGAGATAGAGCTTCTTCCGTGTTATCTAGTCTTTTTCATACTTTCTCGAGTCAACCTTGTATTTTTCCTTTATTTTAGTTAGTACTTCAAGGTTTGTAATAGACATATTCTTATGAAGGAATAAAGGACTTGGTTATCTTTACTTTCGCGCATCTCTGATTTTTGGTGTCGAATACACTAATACTCTGATTGACATGATTGATATAAACTCGTCACGCGTCTCCGGGTATCTTCCGCTCTCGGGACGTGACAGTTTTTGTGGTATCAGAGCCTAGGGTATTCAATTCCTAGGAAAACCCAAGTCTAAGGATAGGTTTAACCTTTAACCGGTGAGATTGGGTAGAACCAAGGGTTAAAGTTAACATAAAAGTGCTAGCTTCTAAATGAAATCACGTATTAATCTAGTTATTGTAATTGTAGGACGATGGCTGCCGAACGTGCTCAGTGGCGCAACATGCAGCGTACACTTCAAGACATGACTCAGGTGCTGCAACAAGTAGCACAGGGAGGTGCACAACGAGCCGGAAGTCTCCACCAAGACTTTAAAAATATGAACCCGCCTAAATTCACGGGTTCTACTGATCCGGATGACGTAGAGCACTGGGTCAGGGAGACGGAACGTATATTCTGTGTTATGCAGTGCACGGATCAAGATAAAGTCTTATTAGCTACCTTTCAGGGATGCCCGATGTTGGTGGGAATCGATAGAAGCTACTTTAAATCAAGACCAAGTTACTTGGGAAGAATTCGTTGAACATTTCAACGCTAAATATTTTTCGGACCGAGTCCAGGAGAAGAAAGCTACCGAATTTGCCGCACTCAAGCAACGGTCATTATCGGTGGCGGAGTACGAGGCACAATTCTCTAGATTGTCTCGGTATGCTAAGCACTTAGTTAGCACCGAAAAGATGAAAGCTAGGAGGTTCCTAAATGGGCTCAGGCCCCAATATATTACCCAGCTGGCACCAATGGATATTCAGGTCTACTCAGAGATAGTACGCCGAGTTCAATTGTTAGAAGATGCCACGGAGCTATCAGATAGAATCCGTGGGAAGGATAAGAAGGAACAAGTTACAAGTTCGGGTTCCTTTAAACCCAACTTCAAGAAGAGGCCTAGCACTGGAGGTACTTCTTCTCAAGACCAAAAATTTAAGAAGACCAAGCCCTTCTCTATCACTACTACACCTTCAAATATAATATGCAAGCATTGTGACAAGGCTGGTCATAAAGCCGAAGAGTGCTGGAGGAAACTTGGAGCATGTCTCCGTTGCGGGAGCCGTGAGCATCGAATTCCCGATTGCCCATTACTTAATGATCAAACCGGTGACGGAAAGCGCCCGGTAACCAAGAACGCTCATCTTCACGCAATTAAGGAGGCCGAAGAAGAAGAAGGCGGACTAGTAGAAGGTACACTGAAAGTTTGTTCCAAGTATGCACATGTCTTATTTGATACGGGTGCATCACATTCTTTTATTTCCAAGAAGTTTGCTAACCCACTACCTATGGAACCGGAATGGATGAAAATAATTTTATCTACTCCTCTCGGAAACGAAACCGATATTGCTCACCATTATCAAAACTGTGAAGTCTTGGTAAAAGGAAGAAATCTTCCTATCGATCTCATAGGTTTAGATCTAAAGAAGTATGATGTCATACTGGGAGCGGATTGGTTATCCAAATACCAGGCAACAGTCGATTGCCGTAATAGCAAGGTTACTTTCAAGGACTTTCCAGAACTAGTCTATTCTAGCCCTAAGAGTCGGAGCGAGTCACCTCTTATTTCGGCTCTCTGAGCTAGCAAGCTCATCAGGAAAGGATGTGTATCTTTCCTTGCATTCGTCACGATTAAGGAGGCTAAGGAAACTAAGATAGAAGATATCCCAGTTGTGCAAGAATTTCCGGATGTGTTTCCGGAAGATTTGCCTGGATTACCCCCGTAAAGAGAAGTGGCCTTCACCATCGACTTAGTCCCTGGTGCTGGACCTGTTTCTAAGGCACCGTATAGAATGTCACCTGTTGAACTCAAGGAGTTAAAGGAGCAATTGATGGAACTCATTAAGAAAGGATTCATTAGACCGAGTACTTCCCCGTGGGGAGCGCCTGTAATATTTGTAAAGAAGAAGGATGGATCCATGAGACTATGCATCGACTATCGACAGTTGAATCATCTCACTATCAAGAACAAGTATCCACTGCCGAGAATCGATGAGTTATTTGATCAAATTTCAGGATCCAAGTACTTTTCCAAAATTGATCTTAGGTCGGGATATCATCAGTTAAGGATCAAGGATGAGGACATTCATAAGACTGCATTCAGAAGCAGGTACGGCCATTATGAGTTTGTTGTTATGCCTTTTGGACTAACGAATGCCCCTGCGGCCTTTATGCAGTTAATGAATAGTATATTCAGGCCTTATTTAGATCAATTCGTGGTGGTCTTCATCGATGATATATTAATTTATTCCAAGACTAAGGAAGAGCATGAGGAGCATTTGAGGATTGCGTTACAAATATTAAGGGCAAACCAATTATATGCAAAACTCAGCAAGTGTGAATTCTGGCTTGAGGAAGTGACTTTTCTCGGACATATTATATCAAAAGATGGCTTATCAGTAGATCCATCAAAAGTTGAAGCTGTGAAGAATTTGGAAAGACCGACCAATGCTAGCGAGATCCGAAGTTTCTTAGGTCTTGCGGGCTACTATCGGCGATTCATCAAGAATTTCTCCAAGATAGCCGTACCCCTCACTAGGCTAACTCGCAAGGAGATCCGTTATGAATGGAGTGAGGAATGTGAAAGAAGCTTCCAAAATCTCAAGGATCATCTAACTACAGCTCCGGTCTTAGCATTACCAATGGAAGGAGAGAAATTCAAGGTATACACTGATCCTTCTAGCATTGGCCTCGGATGTGTTCTAATGCAACAAGGAAAGGTTATAGCTTATTCTTCTCGTCAATTGAAGAAGCATGAAGAGAACTACCCCATCCATGACTTAGAATTGGCCGCGGTGGTATTTGCACTCAAAATATGGAGACATTATCTTTATGGAGTACAGTTTACTGTATACTCTGATCATAAGAGTCTCAAGTATCCCTTTTCACAAAAGGAACTAAATATGAGGCAAAGACATTGGCTAGAATATCTCAAGGACTTCGACTTCAATATACAATATCATCCCGGAAAGGGTAACCATGTAGCAGATGCCCTTAGTCGAAAGCCGAGAGCACTGTTAGTCAATTGTATGATTCAAGAATGGAAATTGCTGGAGCAATTCTCTGAACTCAATATAAGCATGGACACAGACTTTCAATGTGTCACATTATCTCATATAAGCATTCATCCAGACCTATTATCTAAAATACAAGCGCTTCAAGATAATGACCCAATATTAGTAGAGATCAAAGGCAAACTGGAAGGACAATCTGATTTCCAAATAACTTGTGAGGGAAGATTAATATTCAGGAATAGAACTTGCATACCGGATTGTCCCGAGGTAAAGAAGAAGATCTTAGATGAAGCTCATAGATCAAGGTACACGATTCATCCAGGATCAACCAAAATGTACCAAGATGTGAAGAGGAATTTTTGGTGGCCCAACATGAAAAGGGAAATAGCAGACTATGTATCACGCTGTCTCACTTGCCAACAGGTCAAGGCGGAACACCAAAAGTCTGCTGGAAAATTACATCCTCTAGATATTCCCAAATGGAAGTGGGAGAATATTAGCATTGATTTCATTATGGGTTTATCTAAATCAAAAGGAGGACATGATGGAATATGGGTTATTATTGACCGATTGACTAAATCGGCGCATTTCTTGCCAATAAAGAGCCGATGGTCAGTTGATGTTTTGGCTGCATTATACATCAAGGAAATAGTCAGATTACATGGCATTCCTGTTTCAATCGTGTCTGACAGAGATCTCCGTTTTACTTCTCTTTTTTGGAAAGGACTACAACATTCGTTGGGAACAAGGCTTAACTTTAGTACAGCTTTTCATCCTCAAACGGATGGTCAGACCGAGAGAACTAATAAGGTGGTTGAAGATATGCTCAGAGCTTGCATCATTGATTTCGATGGAAGCTGGCGTGATCACTTGCCGTTGGTGGAATTTGCATACAATAATAGCTACCAGGCAAGTATACAAATGGCACCTTTCGAAGCTTTATACGGAAGGAGTTGCCGATCACCCTTATGCTGGGACGAAGTTGGAGAGAAACAACTGCTAGGTCCAGACATGGTAAGGGTTACCACTGAAAGAATACAAGTGATTAGAGAAAGACTGCAAGTTGCTCAGTCTAGGCAAAAGGCTTATGCCGATACAAGAAGGAGAGATCTTAAATTCCAAATTGGAGATCATGTATTTCTCAAGGTATCGCCTGGACGTGGCATACAGAGATTTGGTGTTAAAGGCAAGCTTACACCAAGATTCATCGGACCCTTCGAGATACTGGAACGAGTTGGCGAGGTTGCTTATCGCATCACATTGCCTCCTCAACTATCCGATGTACATAATGTGTTCCACATATCTATGTTGAAGAAGTATGTACACGATCCATCACATATTATTGATCATGGAGACTTAGTGATCCAGAAGGATCTCACATATGAGCAGAAGCCTATGAAAATACTAGATCGTGAAGTACGTACCCTAAGGAATAAGGTTATTCCCATGCTTAAGGAACAATGGAATAAGAACTCCGAACATGAAGCTACATGGGAGACCGAGGAATCCATGAGAAAGCGATTTCCAGAATTATTTTAGGTACATACTCTACACTCTCCACTTATATATACTATTGAATTTGGGGACCAAATTCTTTTAAGTGGGGGAGGGTGTAGCAACCCTGATAAAAATAAGATCTTTAAATAAATCAAATTAAAAATAAAAGATAAGTAAATAGATGACAAAGAGCCTAAATGAGTAAATCATTGATCAAGAGGAAAATAACGCCTTTTATCAGGGCGCTGATTCAAAAGGAAACGCCTCTGTATAAGGCGTTAATTTAAAAGGGACGCCTAGACAATAGGGCGTCAAATTTCAAACGACGGGAAAAATAAAATTAAGGAAAGGAAATGAAACGCCCTCTACATGGGCGCGTTTACATAAGTAACGACGCTCGACAAGGCGTCAATTTAAATTCGACGCCCTCGCTGAAGACGTTAGTTTAGTTCAAGTTTCGTTCGACCCAGGAGTCTATCCAAGGCAAGTTATGGATAACTACGTCGAAGGTGGAGTATGGTAAGGACTCCATCATGGAAGTATTACTTCCAATACAACTCTAACCCTATTAGGATTCCCAAAATCCTATAAATACCCTCCTGATCGACCCAGATCGCTATTTGGTGATTTGAGCTATCGTTCTGCTGAAAGGAGAGGCTTTGTTCTTCTTATTGTTTCCTTCAAACCACAGGAGCATGAGGATTCTAATGCTTCTTCATTTTCTTCTATCACAGATTGAGGAGCTCCTGTCTTCCTTAAAGAACGAGGGTTCTTCATCCGTGGGTAGATTACCTGTCAAGTTTTCCTATCAAACGTGAAGAACCGGTAAGTTCTTCTTCATCCTTTGACATCAACCGTATACTATAAAGGCTAATTAATCCTCTTCTCGTTTTTTTCTCTCTTACAGCCCAACACCCGTGAAAGGAGGAAGTTTTCCTCTATTTTTGCAACGGCTGTTTCTTCTCTGTTGCTGTCTCTGCTTCTGCATTAGAAATAGAGCATCGGATTCTCATCAAGTCCTTCACGTTACTTCAACAGATCACCAGTTGATAATCATCAGGTAGGTTTTCTCAAGAAACGTAGCCCAAATTAATTTAAGATCCTTAATAAAATCATATGTTATCCATGCATATAGTTTCATCATGGTTTTAAGTGTTTTCTGTAAAATTTTGAAAGAAGCGACCCTGACAAGGGCGCTAATTCTTGTTTTGACGCCCTACCTAGTAGTCGTCAATTTTATATAAATTGATAATTACCCATGTTTAAAATTCGATATCTATGAAACCATGAACCTAATCTAATGCATGTTCATTCTGATTGAATCCTGCTAATTTTCTGGTCCTGACTATATATATTGTTCCTGAAATTTGATTATCTGAAATTTGGAAAATTGCTGGATTAACGACCTGAACGAGGTCATCTTTTATTGAACTGACGCCCCAGACCAGGGCGCTAATTGAAAAGTAACGCCCCTGTCCAGGGCGCGTTTTGGTTAAAATTCCAGAATATTGATTCTCCGTAGAATGGAAATATTGAAGGGACGACTAATGTATAAGTCGTCAAATTGTGAATAAACGCCCCTGAGTAAGCCGTGAAATGGATAATTAATGACTTAGCTTAAGTCGCTATTTTCTGTATTACTGTTTTACACTGATTACTGTCACCGAAGGGTTTTATATATATATATATATATCGGCACTATATTCCAGTCCGTGAATATAGTCCCATGTTTCATGATGTTTTATCGCACTACCGTCAACTCTCATTGACATACAAGCTCTCCATTGGACATTCCGTTCCTTTGGACTAGCGAGTTAGTCATAGAGACCTCCGTAAGACTCCTCACAGCCTTGGATTCCCTCAAGGCCGACTGAGCTGGTTGTACCATAAAAAACCCATTACACTCTTTTGCCATGTCACTCTAAAGAAATATGGTATACCGGCCCTCATGTTATGTAAAGTGTGTATCATGAGAATTCTCTTAATGGGATGAGGTTATCATGCCATTTGATGCTGTTCTTTTAAACCCCAATTCTATATCAACATCGTTATGGTGTTCTTATAAACCCCAATTCTATATTCAACATGATGTTCTTGTGGACCTCAATTCTATATTAAGAATGAGGACGTCTTGCCATTGATGTGCTGTTCATGTGGACCTCAATTCTATATAAAGAGTGTCCATACTTGTTTGTCATGGTACCCAAGTTCAGGAACCAATTCCACCTAGTTTTATCGATAATCGTGATTGTACCGTTATTATCGTCATTCTATGTCAAGTATCATACTTTTGGACTCTATTCTATCCAAGTTATCCTACGTATCTACAAGCTTTATTCTTGAAATTCCATATTGGCTATATACAAAAGTGGATGTTAAAATACATGATTAATGCCTGCGCATATAGGGCCCGATCTGGTCCTGGGAGGAGCACCCGAAAGTACTTGTGCCCATGGGAGTTGATTGATCACGGTATTGGCATTATACCAAAGTGCATGACTAGCTTGATTAAACATTCCACAAATCTTGTACTTGTACTTGACTTGATATTACATGACTTGCGTGGCCCGAAAAGGGTAATTGTATACTTGCTTGACTTGAAACAAAATAGCCAAATTCCAACGTGCCATGATGAGTTTACTTGCTTGAATATCTTGATATCTTTTGATATAAGTTCTTGAAAGTTCATAACTAGTTCTTCTTGCTATCGTAGTGTTATACACTCTCTCTATCTTATCGTTTTATGCGAGCATGCATAGCTATAGTGCATTCATGAAAGATGTAATCACTTAAACCCCTTGCTAGATCTTGAGATATAATTTCCTACTGAGCGTTCGCTCACTTAGTGTTTCCCTACTTTTCAGGTAAGTCCGACGATGAGGGAAGTCAAACGGATGGGGAAAATCAAGAGTGAAAGAGATAGAGCTTCTTCCGTGTTATCTAGTCTTTTTCATACTTTCTTGAGTCAACCTTGTATTTTTCCTTTATTTTAGTTAGTACTTCAAGGTTTGTAATAGACATATTCTTATGAAGGAATAAAGGACTGGGTTATCTTTACTTTCGCGCATCTCTGATTTTTGGTGTCGAATACACTAATACTCTGATTGACATGATTGATATAAACTGGTCACGCGTCTCCGGGTATCTTCCGCTCTCGGGGCGTGACAGAGGAAGGCTTGGAAGATGAACGGGCCTTCTTCTTCTTGGAAGGAGGAGAGGGACTGCGTGGACGCTTCCCCTTGTCCTTGCGTTTTTGCGGAGAAGAAGATTTAGGAGGAGGAGCCGCCGTAGGTGATTCAGGAGCTTGGGCTTCAGCGGCTAGCTCAGGAGCCGGAGGAGCTGAAGATGGTTCCTCAGCAGGCTTCTTTCCTTTCCTGGAGTAGGTGAGCGCCATCATCACGGATAGAGGAGAAGAGGATGGCCGTGAGGTGTTTCAGAAGGAGGAGATGAACAGTTGCCTGAGAAGGATGAACGAGAAGGTAGCTGACTATTTCCTCGGTTAGGGGTTTAAAAGAGTGAAAAGAGAAACCCCCAATCCAGTTATCGGGTAACCGGGTAATGGATCCAGGCCATAATCTAAGCAAGCTAGATAGAGTGGATGTGTCGACGCGAGGAGATCAATGCGTCGACGCCGTGAACACTTATGCTCAAGTGTGCATTGGAAAAGCCCAGATGCGTCGACCTTATGAACAAGGGTGCGTCGACGCCATAGTGTAAATATCGTTAGAGTCCAGGGTTCATAAGGTAATACACTCATACTCAGGGATTTTTAATAGCTTCAGTTCAAATTCCCATGAAAACTAAATTTACTCAGATTAACGTCGAACCATTCAGTGACATAAAATAATGATATTCTACCAAGTTTGAAGCACAGAAATGAACATTAACAGTGCAGAAATGGAATAATTTCTAAACGAGCTTCATACTAGGGATCTTCTCACTTCTGTATCCTGCATTATTCAATTTCGAAAAATTTTTGTAGAAAGAAATTTAATGAGCATTGAGGATGAGTTCATTAGATCTGTTGAGCCTTTTGATTTCATACTAACACACATGTGTTTTAATTTTTATTTTATTTATTGCATCCATTAGTAGTCAAGTATAGCTAGCCTTGTGACACAAGTACACATGCTTATCAGGCACCAGAGTCCCCGGTTACTCAGCATAGCTAACCATTTTGCCTTGAATCAGAGGTAGTGATCAACCTCATGATATGCCTTTCAACACTTCATGGGTGAGGAAGGTAGTTTCTCGGTTGAGAGTCACCATTGCTCTGAAATGGATTATTTTCATTTAAGGACAGAGATAGTAGTCCACCTCATGACTTGCTCTTTAGCACTTCTTTGGTGCATAGAGCCAGTTTCTCAGTGAGAGCCTACCAGTGCTCTACGTATTACAGATACATTGTGTGTTGCACTTTATCTTTTAGCTCCTTTTTAGACCTAAACAAACTTTAGCAACAATGCCAATTAAATTCCAATTCATTGAAAGATCCTTCTACTTTTGATTAATTTGGGATAAAGAGATGATAGGAACCAAGTCATATTAACTTGTTTAGTCCTTATTCCAGATTCAATCACTTTTAGGTTCAGGTACTGTTGAGTTCAAACATTGAAGGACACACATTTTATATCATTAAGTAGTGTGAAGCTATTCTGAGAAAAATTTGTTTTCATTAGAAATTATCCCCTTAGCTCCCCCTGAATTTAAGGCATTAACTTTTCACCCTAACATTTGAGACAATTCCCTTATTCTGGAATTGAAGGAGAGTACATCAAGAAATCTTGGTGGCACTTGTTGGGAGCAGAAGGTGAATAAGATAGAAGATAAGCATGATGGGGTGCAAAGGAGACTCTTGAAGAAGAACAAGTCTAGCAAGAAGGATGGATGAGTCGACCCTATGGACTAGACGTGAGAACACAGTCACCACCACAGCTCTCTGTTTCTAGTAGAGCGTCGACGCAGAACACCTGCAGCGTCGACGCACTCAGCCATTGTGCTCGGGCAGTTTATCAGTGATCAGAGGCAGTCCACCTCTGCGTGGACGCATCCTAGAGGCTACGTTACCGCATCAGACATCTTATCTATAGACTTCCAAATTTATTCCAAGGACTATTTATACCTAACTCCCCCTTAACTCAAGCATGATTTAAGAGAATAAAAACGGATGAAATTGTGAACATGTTGAGGTTTTATTTCAGATGAACAAAAACAAGTCAAACAAACAAGGATTCATACTCCCCCTAAGTGTATGAATTATTCAAACATGGATATTTTGACCATAGCAGGACATCAAATGATCATGACAAAGGCAATCAAAGAGCATTCAGACATTTGAACATACAATCAATTCAAGCTTCAGAATGTAAATTACAGAGTCCAAGCTCTCTTCTAAGATATGAAAAACGCTCATTATTGAGAGGCTTGGTAAAAATATCAGCTAGTTGTAGTTCAGATTCTACAAAAACAAGCTTGAAACTCCCTTTACTGACCTCATCTCTTAAGAAATGATGTCTGATTTCAATGTGCTTGGTCCTAGAGTGCTGGATGGGGTTCTTGGCCAGGTTTATAGCACTTGTGTTATCACACAATATTGGGACACTTCCAAGATTAGTTTGATAATCTTGGAGTTGATGCTTGATCAACAACACTTGAGTGCCACAGCTCCCTGCAGCGACATATTCTGCCTCTACAGTGGACAGTGCCACTGAGTGTTGTTTCTTGGAAGCCCAAGAGACCAAGCACCCACCCAAAAATTGGCAGTAGCCACTAGTGCTTTTTCTGTCCAATTTACATCCAGCATAGTCTGCATCCGAATATGATACCAGATCAAAGGAGCAGGATGCAGGATACCATATCCCTAAGTCTTGAGTTCCAGCAAGGTATCTAAAAATACACTTGACAAAACTTAAGTGGGATTCTCTAGGATCAGCTTGAAAACGTGCACACATGCAAACACAGAATTGAATATCAGGCCTTGATGCAGTAAGGTATAAAAGTGACCCTATCATACCTCGATAGGTCTTGGCATCAACTTGTGTACCTTTCAAATCTGCATCCAAGGGTGTGTTTGTGCACATGGGAGTGCTGATTACCTTCAGATTTTCCATTTTATACTTCTTCAGTAGCTCCTTGATGTACTTTGTCTGACTAATAAAGCATCCGTCCCTGCTTTGGGTGATCTGCAAGCCTAGAAAAAATTGAAGTTCACCCATGAGGCTCATTTCAAATTCTGTAGTCATTAAGTTAGCAAACTCCTTACACAAACTGGGTTTAGTGGAACCGAAGACAATGTCATCAACATATATTTGAACCAGAATGATATCTGAATTCCTTACCTTTGTAAACAATGTCTGGTCCACTTTACCTCTTGAATATCCTTTTTCAGTGAGGAAGGAGCTGAGCCGGTCATACCAGGCTCGAGGTGCCTGCTTGAGTCCATACAGTGCTTTGTCTAACCTGTATACGTGGTTAGGATTTTCTACACATTCAAAACCAGGGGGTTGTTCCACATATACTTCTTCTTTTATTATTCTATTTAAGAAAGCACTTTTTACATCCATTTGTTGTAATTTTATTCCATGACATACAGCATATGCAAGCAACAACCGAATGGCTTCTAATCTGGCTACTGGTGGAAAGGACTCTTCGAAGTCGATACCGAACTCTTGATTGTAGCCCTGTGCAACCAGTCTAGCTTTATTCCTAACAACAACACCATTTTCATTTTGTTTGTTTTTATAGACCCATTTAGTTCCTATTATAGATTGATCCTTGGGTCTAGGCACTAGATGCCACACTTCATTTCTTGTAAATTGGTTGAGTTCTTCATGCATGGCATTTATCCAGTTGGGATCTTTTAAGGCTTCCATGACATTTTTGGGTTCAGTTTGAGACACAAGTGCCATGTTATCCAATTCTTGAATTTGAGAACGTGTCCTAACAGGTTCATGCAAGTTGCCAATTATGCTAGATGAGGGGTGATCCCTTAACATCCTAATGTTAGTTAGAGGGTTACCTCTATTGATACCTGCATTACCCTGATTACTCGACTCTGGCTCATCTTCTTTTGGCCTTGAATCTCCTTCCAATGTTTCTTTCTCCTCCAGCTTGTCAAGGAAGTCTTCATCACCCTCGTTCCTGCATGAAGATTCAACTTGTGAATTTTTAATTAGCTCATCAAAAACGATGTGAGGTGATTCCTCAACCATTTGTGTTTTCAAATTTAGGACCCTATATGCCCTAGAGTGACTAGAGTATCCTAAGAAGATGGCAGGTTCACTCTTGGGTTCAAACTTATCTAGGGCCCGTTTATCATTATTCTGAACAAAGCATTTTGAACCGAAAACTTTAAAATGAGCAACAGAGGGCTTCTTACCTTTCAGCATTTCATATGGAGTCTTTTTGGACTGAGGTCTTACCATTGCCCGATTTACAATGTAGCATGCAGTGTTCACAGCCTCTGCCCAATACTTCCTTGGGAGTTGCCCTTCAATCAGCATGGTTCTGGTCATCTCCACAAGAGTTCGGTTTCTTCTCTCCACGTCTCCATTTTGTTCAGGTGTTCTTGGGGAAGAAAACATGTGATTTGGTCCTGTTGCTCTGCAGAAATCCTCAAATTCAGAGTTGTCAAATTCTCCACCATGATCTGACAAAATGGAAGAAATGACAAACTTACCATCCTGCTGTGTTTTCTTGAAGAATGCCTGAAATTCCTCAAATGCCTCATTCTTATGAGTTAGAAAGAATACCCAGGTAAATCTAGAAAAATCATCCACTAGAACAAATTCATATTTATTACCACTAATGCTTGCTATTCTAGTGGGTCCAAACAAGTCCAAATGAATGAGTTCAAAAGGTTTAGTGGACTGACTCTCTATCTTGGACTTAAATGACTTCCTAGTGTGTTTGCCTTGGGTGCATGCATTACAGATTTTGTCATTTTTCTTGAATGAAGCATCAGGCAGGCCATTTACCATGCTGTGTTTGGCTAACTTATGCAAGACACTATAGCTAGCATGTCCTAGCCTACGGTGCCACAACCAAGCTAGTTCAGTTTTATTTACAGCAAGGCAAAGATTATTATGAGCAGGATCATCTAAATCTACCATGTACATGTTGTTTATCCTTTTTCCAACAAATTTAACTTTTTCTGATTTTTCTTCTAAGATGGTGCATGTTATTGCATCAAACACCACTTTATTACTCCTATCACACAGCTGGCTTATACTGAGCAAGTTATACTCTAGACCCTCTACTAAAAGAACATCATCAATGGAGGTAGAAGGGTTCTTGCCAACTTTACCTTTGCCAACTATTTTACCTTTATTGTTTCCACCAAAGGTGACAAGGCCTCCATCCTTCTCAACCAAGAAACAAAACTTGGCCTTGTCCCCTGTCATATGCCTTGAGCAGCCGCTGTCAAGATACCACCTGTTGTGCACGGCCGCAAGGCATTCCTACATGAATCATCAAACTAGAGATTTTGGAACCCAAACACACTTGGGTCCCATTGAATCACTGGATGACTTCAGGTAATTCAGCAGGTTCTTAGGAATCCACATTTGTCTTTGTTGAGGTTTTTGATGGATTTTAGTTGAGGAGGCAGCATGTTTCTGATTTGATTTTAAGGTTGTTTTAGATGCTTTATTGAACCATCGTTTATTTTGACTCCAATAGGTTTCTTGGTGGTGTGGGTTGAATGCCCTAAATGAATGCATTTGGCTTATTGGATATGCATACATGGGATGCGTCGACTGTGAATCATGGAAAATCCACTCTTAAAGGAAAAAATATATATATGCATAAGAGAAAAAGAAGAATAATGATGAAAAAGGGAGTAAAAGAGCACGTGGTGCTACTAAGGAGTGTGATCGCCAGAGGGGTTACCTCAATAAGAAGAAAAGATGATCGCGAATACCTGGTGAAAATAAGACGCGGGATGGATATGGATTCCTTCCTCCACCTTCTATCGGCCGGTCGATGAAGGGGGGTTTTCCTTGTTGATTACCTTGAAACAAAGAACAAACAAGTAAAAGAAAAGGAGATCAGCCAAACGTGAGTGTAATATCAATCCAAAGAAACAGTATGATGATGAAATAAGAATATAGCATGCACACCTTTTTGTTTGGTTTTAAAACCCCTAGAGAATTAGGGAGAGGAGGAAGATATGCATACTAATGCAAAAGAAGAAAAGTATGATGATCGATGATGATACGATGAAGACAAACACACAAGGGAGAGGGAACCCATGCTGTTCCTGTAAACAGTAAAGGGGAGAACCACCGGAGCAGCAGGAAGCAGAAGGAAGATGATGAAGAGATCACATGGATGAAGAGAGTAGAAACTCTTCTCTGTGCAAAAGAAAACTGCTCTCTGCTCTTTCTCTGATTCGTGGTTAATGGCTCCAGCAACACCGTAACCTCGCGCGAGATTGACTAGGGAATCCTTTTATAAGGTTTCGATCAAGATAAACACAGATTTGGGAAGATAAGAATAGGCAGTGATCATCAATGGCAAGGACTCTAGTTCCCAGATCAAACAAGGTGATCAAGAAAAGCAGGGAACTCTTCAGGAAAGATGAGTTTAGACAGGACACGAAAGGGTGAGACATGACCTACTCAAGGGCGTCAATTCAACAATTGATGACCTGTCCCAAGGGCGTTAATCAAAACATGACCAAGATCAGGGCGTCACTTCCTGGATTCAATTTTGGTAATAAAACCTCCTTTATTTGAAAATTGTAAAGAGACGCCTGAGGAAGAGGCGTTGATTAAAAACACGCCCTGAGGAAGGACGTTAATCATTGATTTTCAAATCGTAGTGGGACTTGCATAACACCAAGAATTGACGCCCAGACCACAAGTCGTCCTTTCTTAAAAACACGCCTCAAGCAAGGCCGTTACTTAAATAACGCCCCCAATGAAGTCGTTAATCACCAAAAATGCAAGAATAAATCACAAACACACAAAAAAAAGAAAAACTTTATATTATAGAAATATTGAAGTTCACTTTTGGGCATTATCATAGTGACATGAGATTTAATCAACAAAGCGTCAATTTTGGCGTGTCTACAGCTGCCCCGCCTTGGCGTCTGCTTTGGAAGGGAGTGAGACGGAGTGAAGTGGAACGAAATGAAGTGGAGCGAACTGATAAGTAGATGCCAAGGTGTGATGTGACACGTCTCAGACACTAAGCATTAGAAATCTTTCCAAGATTCAAAGTGAAACAAACTCCGGGTGATTCCAAGGAAGCATCGATTTGCTAGATATAGGAGACTAAACTAAGTAAATAAAATGTGCACGTGGGCACGACAGGGAGACACCATTGGAGAGCGGTTACCAGCCAATGTGGACGTGCTACAACCAATGTGGATTCGCAGGAAAATAAAGGGAATCGAGATGAAGATCCAGCAAAAGAACAGTTTCAAGGAACTAGCCTGAGCGGCTTCAGAGAGAATAAAGTACTCAATTTGGAGTGGAATATCTCATGTTAACTCAATCAAGAGCGAGTGACCTTCATTATTACCATAATATGAAGATTTTCATCATGAAGCTCAAAGTCCTACATGATGCATGCTGGCTAAAAGAAAAAGATAAAACAAACTAAAAATAGAAAATAATCAAGGATAATATTGCTAAGCCATCTAGATTTGGTCAAGAATCCAAATCTCTGAGTTGACACTAAGCCGAAGCCCGTTTGTCCGCACATCAACCCAGAAAGTGGAATCATCGTCCCAGACCTTGAATGACTCAACGGCCTATCCGTGTGATCAAGACTCTCCTGGAATTATCACTGTTTCTGATGAAGGGGAACTCAAATTCCAGGTTCACCAGAACCACAAGGTCCTTGATATGCTATAATAGCGTAGATACCATATAGTAACAATGCTTACAGGAAAGAGACACAAAAAAAATATAATGATGTTACTCCGACGAATGATCCAAGCATCTCGAAACCTGCACTCTTCTGCACTTGAAAATTCATTAGCCCTCATAACAATGATCAGAAATAACCCTCAAGATATGATCATAAGTGCTTAATTAAAAAGCAATTCCAACCAAAGAATAGCACTTAAGTTCATTAAAGCATATGGAGAATCAAATATGCAAGTCAAAATAACGACTGGAGGGAAAGGCGTCAAAAAGCATGAAAGGCGTCTGACATCAGGGCGTCTAAAGATAAAACACGCCCTCCACTGAGGCGTTAAATGCACCGAGAGTTTCAAGAATAAGACGTCCCATACAGGGGCGTGAAATAAAAAATGACCTCTGTCAGGTCGTCAATTCAACAATTGACGCCCCAACAGAAGACGTTAATTAATCACTCGCTTCCGTCTCCAACTCGAAAGCTACCCCCAGTCCTAATGGCAATCAACCCTGCAACTCCGACCCTCCAGACTTCTATAAAAAGGAAAGAACTTCCTTAGGTCAATCAAAGCAAACTCAATTCTCTGTTTCTTCTGCTTCTTCTGTTCGTGTTCTTCTGCAGGCACTGTAATAGTTCAAACTCCTCCTGTAGACCGAAGATGGGGAGAGCGATTAAGAGATCCAAAACTTCTACCCCCAGGCTAACCGAGATTAATGGACATATCAGCAGTAGAATCGCCATGAACCAGGTAGAGATTAATTCCTCTGTTCTTTCCTTTCATATCTTCACCGAACTACTGCTTGCAAACTGCCTATTCATGTTTTCTGTCTGTTTCTATTTTCTTCTCTTTCTTGTCCATCTTCCGCAGGACTATCCTAATGTGCCAGGAGCCAGGAGATTTACCAAGATTAAGTGGCTGCCTCTTCTTCTCTCCAAGTTCTCTTCAGACATGAGGGTCTACTTAGCAAAATGGCACCTCTTAGGCCTAGTCACCCATGCCAAACATTAAGATCAAATTCACCTTGATTGGGCTGCCATAGGAGCTTTAATTGAAATATGGCACCCTTCCACTCATACCTTCCTATTCTCAACTTTTGAAGCCACAGTCCTGTTAGAAGAACTAGAGATGCTCTTAAGTTTAAAAAGAATGAAGCAAGGAGAAGAGGAAAAGATGGCCATCATGCCAAGACCAATTTCTTCACATGAGCTACTAACAAGTTTAATTCCCAACCCAAACTTAGTGAACCAAATCAAAGCTTCCAAGGGAATCAATCTCTTAAAGCTTGCTTCTTGGGTGTACAAGAGATCCGATCAAGCTAAAGAAGACGAAGAGATAGAGCGGGTGAGAAAAGCTTTCGTGGTGTGCTTGGCAGGAGCAATCCTATTTCCATCCACGAAAGACTTCTTGGAAGAAACCCAATTAAGCGCAATAGTGAGCCTATGGGAAGGAGAGAGAGCGGGAGCGGCAATTCTAGCCTATCTCTATAGTGGGCTTACTTCGGCGGCAATGGGAAGACCCATCTATGGATGCGTGCTAGCACTCTCAAGTTGGGTAGATCTCCACTTCAAATTCGATCCATGTGAGGAGACCCAACAACCTTCTAGAATCTTTTCAAAAAGTCCACTCTCTTACATGACCGGCTCATTAGGAATAAGTAATAGGGTAATGAACCGGATACCTCAAATCAAAAAGAGAGTGGAATGGAGAGGACATCTCAAGGTAATGCCAAAGAACCTTTTTACTTGTGCCCCGGGAATACTCAAGACTCAAGAACTCCGCGCACGATTCTCCCCCGGCACGGACCTTTGACTCATAGGCGCTTCAGAATTCGTTCTGTATAACTCACATCGGTGCCTTCCTCAACTTGGGCTTCCACGACAAATGCTTGAAGATCCATCTCATCTCCCTCCGATCAAGACACGGGATCTCGGCAACAGTGAAGATGGAGAAGAGTGCACAACTATCCAAGCTCTGTGGAAAATCAACAAGGCTCATCATCCTGTGGAAAACTTAGAAGAAGACAGAGAACAGTGGAAGTCTTATGTAATAGCTTTAAGAAGCTTGAGGCCCAAAGTGGCTCATTGAAGCAATGTAATCTTTTCTTCCAATAAATCAATGATAATATCCTGATTGAGCCAATAACACAGTGTTTCTGATCAAATCTTCCAATAACTTGCGGTTCTGTTGCAAATAACGACTCAGTCAATGTCGTTAATTCCATAAATGACGCCTCAGAGTACGTCGTCTTCAATGATTGATCTCTCATAATTGACGCCTTCACATATGGGCGTTAAATGAATGACGTCTTACGACAAGGCGTTAATTCGATTTATATTCCAAAAAGTATTCGTTGAAATTCCAAAAGTAACGCCTTCAGCAAAGCCACGTTTCATATAAATAACGCCTCAGACATAGTCGTTACTCAGAAATAGTAATCATTACTCCCATCACATCAATCAACCCCTAATGAATGCGTCTGACGACGGTTATCATTACCCATGCAAACAAAAATAACGCCTTAAGAAATATCATCAATTATCAAGAAACGTCCTGGTTTCAGTCGTTAATTCCATAAGACACGGCCTTCCTTAAGTCGTTAATTCTTTTTGACCATTCGACTTAACTTTCCCTCCTTCCTTCTTCTTCCTCCTTTCTCTTTCCCTCTTTCTCTCTTCTCTCCCACTGCAACCCTAACCGAACCCAACCCCATCTCTCTCATTCTCTCTCTCTATCTCTCTCTACACCCTAGCCCTAGCCTTAGCCATGGCCGGCGGACTTAAACGGCAGAGGGTGGCCGCACCGGAGGTCGTGGACTTGGGCGAAGATGCCCACGAGGAGGAAGCCCCCCCCCCCCCCCCCCGCGGCGGCCGAGGAAGACCCGGCGGCCGAGGAGGCTCCGACGGCGACAGCCGGCGACGAGGCCGGAGGGCGAAGCGAAGAAGATGATGGTGGCGAAGACGAAGAGGGCAACGAAGACGGCGGTGAGGAGGAAGGTGGTGACGGTGAACACGAAGACGGTGATGAGCCACCGGCCACGGCGGCGGCCGCTCGTCGCCCCGGCCAACTCCGGCGGCCTCGTCAGCCACGCCTTCCACGGGAAGAACCCAAACGCCACAAGGTAGGCCCCCAACCCAATTCCATTTTTTTTTCAAATTTATTTTCATATTTTCGGTATTTTCCATAGCCCTCGGGTTTAGAAAGCTCAAAACTCAGAAAAGAGACGCCCGCATGGGTGTCGTGAATTAAAGAAAAGACGCCCATACCTGGGTCGTTAATTCAAATTATTTTCTGAAAAATAATTATCCTCATGAAAACATGCCCTGCAGCATGTCATCCATTAAATTATCATTTTTTTTCATATCAATCATGCTGTTATTTTCCATGCCTTTGTTCAATCATATATTTTTTCATGATTTATATCGCATGCTGTTTTTATTTAATTTTCAAAACCTTGGAAAACAACGCCCCCCATCGGGGCGTCAATTCAATAGATAACGACCATAGGGATGGTCGTCCATTCAAACGATTCCAGAATAAATTATTAAAACCCAAAACCCATTTAAGAAAAATGTCCCATTCAGATGCGTTACTTACTGAAATGATGACCCTGGGACGGGCGTCAATTGGAAAACCCTTTAGGAATTTAGAAATTAACCTCAAAACCACGCCTCCCACCGGGGCGTTTCTTAGATAAACAACGACCTAGGGTAGGTCGTTAATTCAAAGCTCACTTATAAACCACGCCCCCCTCAGGGGCGCCAATTAAACAAACCACGACCTTGGGATGGTCGTTAATTAAATCAAACATCAACATCTCAAACCAAGACAATTAAGTGAATTTCAACAGGAGTAATTGAACAATTAAACCAAACTTTCTTTCTTTATGCGTGTAGGGGTTGATGAGGACACGGATCTCCTGGGTCATGGTCCGAGCAGCATATTACGGCCTCCCCGAGTTCCAGAGAGCCAGGGTAGATGCTATGGGGTTTGGGGCCTTCCTTAGCATAGAGCCAGTCAGACCCGACCTACCACTTATCCAGGTTCTGAGAGAGCGATGGGCTAGGTCTAGCCGGGCATTCCTCATGCCCTGGGGACATATGGTTCCTACCCTGGAGGATGTAGCTAGGATCACGGGACTTAGGGTAGACGGGGAGGCAGTGAGCGGGATCACCTTACCAGACTATACCGAGCTTGCCCAGAGGCTGCTAGGGCTAGAGATGGTCTACGAGACACCCAGCGAGTGTAGGACTATCTTCCGCACCGACCTAACTACAATGATGGGCTTAGGGGATGCTAGGCATAGGTCAGGGGAGTCCTTAGAGCAGTTCTCACAGAGATTGATCGAGGGGGCTGGGGCAGTCTACTGCCAGGACCCAGCCGACAGGGAGAGAGCAGACCGGGACTTGAGGAGGTTTCTACTGCTGCTGCTCGGGAGACTATTGCTCGGCACGAAGGGCGACGTCATCAACTGCCGGTTCCTAGGGATCCTCGAGGATTTAGAGGGAGTCGGCAGATACGCCTGGGGAGCGGCATTGCTGGAGCACCTACTAGCTGACCTGTCCACGGGGACATGACGAGAGATGACCGTCAGTGGCTTCTCACCTTTTCTTCAGGTATGCACTTATATATTTTCCCTTCTTTTCTTCTTTTTTCCTTTTCCTTCTTTTTTTTTATGTATGTGAATGCCTTACTAATGCAATGCATGGATGCAGGTTTGGAGCCATCTGTACATGCCTATGGGGTGCGCCGACCCAAGGCCAGGAGGTGAGGGTGCTTTCCCTCTAGCACGGCGCTGGCTGCCAGTGGTTTTCGGCGCCCCACTCGGCTATGAGTTGTGGGTGCTACGGAGAGAGTTCCGAGACTTCCCTCCCTCGCTGGTATGTATGATAAATGTTATGCATTTTTCTTTTTTTCTTTTTTTTTTATGTTTGTTTGAATTTATTATGATTATGATGAGATGACGATGACATGTATGTTTATGGATGCAGGTGCGATGGAGGCCCTACGAGGGTATGACTGATGAGGGCCAGCCATGGGTCGCAGCGGGGCGACCTCGCTTTAAGCATGAGCTATGGGTTCATTGCTTGAGCGAGATTGAGCCGTTACGGCTCAGGCTGGTGATGAGTGAAGTCCCGAGATTAAATGGCACCCAAGAGGGGGGTGAATTGGGTGAAGGTAGAAAAAATGAAACTCTATCGCCTTTTCTTTGTTTGTGTGACAAGAAGCTAACAAGAGAACTAGAAATAATTAAAACCCACAGACAAAACAAGTTTTATAAGGTGAAGAAGGATTATGCAGGATAAAAGAAAATAAAAACTGAACAACACTAACACACTTACGATTAGCACAGAAGGAGGATAGAGGAAAAGGAACAAACCACACAGAGACAGCAATTTTAGGTGGTTCGGATGCCACAACGGCAACCTACGTCCACCCCTCACGGACAGTGAGGAAACCACACACTATCTTGTAGGAGATTACAAGATCAACCACACACAACACTCACACACTAGGAAGGAGGATTCCCACGAAGGTGTAGAAACACCTTAATACACACACACACCTCCAACCAGGAACACACAAACACACACACACTGATCTAAGAGGATCCACACACTCTGGAATGTTTAAAGATTACAAGGATTACAGATGAAGCTTTGAGAGATCAAGAATGAATTCAAAACATAAGAGAAGGATCCTGATATGCTCCCCCTTAGTGGATGATTGTATGCTTTGGATGCAGCTTGAATCCTTGGATTGATTTGCACTTGATTGGATGAAGAAGGATGAAGAACTTTCCTCTCGGAGCACTGTTCACGTCTACAGTGCCAAATCCCTTCTCTTCCTCTTGGCAGCCTCCCTTGATCTTCCTTAAGCATTAGGGTTTTCCAAACCCTCTTGTATAAGTTTTATAGGTTCTTGAATGGTCCAAAGACTCCCCCAGACCAGATCCACAATTTCTGGAGAGTTAGGTTGCTTAGGGATTAAACAATACCAAGAGAAAGACCACTTCTCGAAGTGACAAAAAGTCAACATTTGTTGGCAGCTCCAGGCTGGCGGTCGACCTACAAAGGCCAGCGGTCGACCGCCATTGGCCGTCCTGTAGCCATTTGGCTGCTGGGAGAATCGGTCGACCGCTAGCTCCTGGCGGTCGACCGCCAGCTTCCTCAGATTCTAGATTTCAATTCTGTTATTTTAGGTCGACCGCCAGGGGTCCACAGGTCGACCGCCAATCTTCAATCCTGCAAAAATCAAGTGTTAGCTCTCTGGAAGCTATCCATTTGTTCGATGATTGAACCGGGCTTGTGTAAGAGTTGATTTATGTTTGAATAAACCCATGGAAGAATTTATAACCACACAATTGACATGGGGTAAAAATTAAAGGTTTAAAGCATGAAGGTTTGCTTGAAGAATAGATACAAGGGAGAGAAACATCTTAGGTTTTGTTATCGTCAAAATCACTCGGATATGTTCAACAATCTCCCCCTTTTTGATGATGACATAACCTAGGCAGTAGAATTGCATTTTCACAAATGTGCTTTTGAAAGAGTTTTAGAAGCTTCGTTAGTCACAAATGAGATACGTGGAAATCCATCAAGTTGAATCTTCTAAACTCACGATTTGAAAGCATTCGAAATGCTCATATCACCAAACATATCACTACCAACACAAGCATGTCAACGAATTCATACCAACCATTCAAAACTTATTTGCCGTATTGACAAGAGGTGAGAAGGGAAGGAGCCAATCTTGTAACGTCAAAGAGTGCATTCTTCCATTCATTTTCATTTGATCCATACAAGGTACACTGAATGCAGAAGGGAGAAATGAGCTTGACACGCTAAGGAATGCAACCACTAATGCATACAATATGCTCAAACTACGATGCAAGAGATAGACAGGCATGCAAGCAGCAAACACCAAACACACATAGCATATATATATATATATATATAAGCCTAATAGCCTACTTCTCCCCCTTTGGCATCAGCAAAAAGGAGAGGGAGGGGATACAAAAAGTGGACAAAAGGGATGCTAGAGACCCAAAAAGCAGCTACACAGCAGGGGGATCCTCAGCTTCCTCGCCATGAACACCATCCGGCGAACCATCACCATGGGGGGAACCAGCAGGAGCAGGAGGAGGAGGAGGAGGAGGAAGACGATCGTCAAGGTTATGAAGAATGGCATCATAATGACGAAGCTGGTTACGGAGGGAAAGAAGGGTGTGGTTTGTGGTGCGAAAGGCCTCACGGTTATCTTCATGGCTGGCAAAGAGAGTGGCTATGTGGAGAGAAAGATCATCCAGAGCAAGGGTGAAGGTATCCATTCGTCCAGTCATGGTGTCCATAAAAGTATCCAAACGCCCAAGGGAGGAGTCAAGCTGAGTTTCCATGCCAAAAAGGCGCCTGTCAAGAGCCTCATAGTCCCCCCAAGTGGAATGCCCAGCACCCTGAGTAGAAGACTCCCCATGAAAGTGCTGTGGTGGAGGAGGGAGATCCACTGGAGGAGGCACAACTGCAGGCTGAACTGGTGCAGGTGCATTTTGGTTATCTTGCTGTGGGTCCGGCGCTTGTTCTTCTTCACTACCAATTTCTTCCCCATAAACTGGGACAGCACGGTGAATTTCACCATTTGCATCCCTGTAATATCCCATATCGGAGAAAAGCTTATGCTCATTGTAAATGTCATCATGGCGGACTAGAACAGACTGCTCATTCTCCAATGGGACCCCGACAAAGATGAACACTCCAGTGAGCTGAGAGGCATAGGGCAGGGATCACCGTAAATGTGTACGGCATCGAGTTATCAATTGAGTCATGAGCCATCCCATATTAACCAAGTCGCCATTCATAACATGATAGAACATGAAACGATGCACTTCGGTCACTTCATCTCGGCTCCCACTCTTGGGATAAATAAGTGTAGTAAACATGTGATGAATAACCCGTTGTAATGCGGGAAAGTAGTTGGCATTCAGCTCAATGAGGTCACTCACACCACGAACAAAATCACAGCTCGTCATGGCAATAAAACTGGCCTCAACCTCACCATGCCCAAAAAGCATGTCTGCACCATGGGAGGAAACACCTAGGGCATTATGGAATAATTCTGCATTAATGCGGATCTCAATACCTTGAACCATTGTATACAAGCTTCCATTTCTGTCAACCAAATTCCCATAGAACTGTTGTACTAGATAGGGATAGAAGCGATTGTATCTAGTGACAAAATCAAGCCACCCCGGTTGCATTGAAAAAATTGTATAGATGTCGGGCAGGATTTGATTCAACTCTTGAAAATCAACAAGACGAGGCTCGATGATAGACCTCGGAGGTAACCTGCTTGCGGGAGCTTGTGGTGGAGGTGCGGCCGGAGCTTCACGTCTCTGAGCACCAGGTTCCCCTTGGAAAAGACGCCGAGCACTCCTTCGAGGTGCCATTTTAGACTAGGAAACCCGCTGAAGAGAGTATCCTCTAGAGAGGTAGAACCTCTACCTTGGGATGGAGAGGGAGACACCGGGAAGAACTAAGAACACCGTCTCCACGCTCTGGAGCTCAAGGAAGGTTGGCACGAGTGCACGAACACCGGCGAGGAGACGTTCCGAAATGGAAACCAATCGACAGGATCGTGCTAGGGTAGAAACGGTGTGGGGTTTTTAGGGCTTGAAAGGTGGGAGGGAGATGTGCTAGAGTGGAGGTGGAATAAGGGAGAGAGAAGGGAGAGTGATAGAATGAGAAAGGGGGGAAGAAAACCCCCTTAAAGTAGGGTTCGGACGCAGTTGACCCGGGCCGGTTCGCCGCTGGTGGTCGACCGGCACGAAGCCAGCGATCGACCGCTGGGGCCTAAATCCCAAGAAAAGACCCTGAGAGATAGGAAGAACCCCCGCTAGCCACTACCGGAGATAGAAGTGGGCTCCAAGACCCTTGGACCCCCCATTTTTACAGATCATTCTTCTTTCTTTTTTTTTATTTCTTTTCTTTTCCTAACCCACGAATGATATCAAGCATGAGTCGACTACGGAAACCCTTGAATGGAGACTGCTAAGAGCACTAGATCACTAGTCCACGTTTATCTATCAAGGAATATTCAGTTGTAGAAAAATGTCAAGGAATAAGTGTATATAAATATAAGTACAGGCACACATGCTAGGAATAGTCATACACAATAAAAGTGAACCACACACAATGCATGCATCTCACATGATCTACCCAACAAAAAAGAAACAACCTAATGCAGACTTAAGTGCGTATGCCCTCACCCTTACACATGCCAAGTTCTCGCATGATTTTATTGAATTGATCCTGATTTAGAGGTTTTGTGAAGATGTCAGCCAATTGGTTAAGAGAATCAATGAACTTGAACTCAAAGACCCCTTTGCCTACATGATCTCTCAGAAAATGATGCCGAATGTCAATGTGTTTGGTTCTGGAGTGTTGAACAAGATTTTTGGAGAGATTAATTGCACTCGTATTATCACAGAAGATCGGCACACAATCCACTTCAACATTCAAATCAAGCAATTGATTTTTGATCCAAAGCACTTGGGCTCCACAACTTCCGGCGGCTACATATTCAGCCTCGGCCGTTGAGAGAGCTACTGAATGTTGTTTCTTAGAGGCCCATGAAACAAGGCACCCGCCAAGAAACTGACAGTACCCACTTATACTTTTACGATCTACAATGCATCCGGCGTAATCCGCATCGGTATACGCAATTAACTCAAAAGAACTACCAATGGGAAACCACAAGCCAAAGTCAATAGTGCCAATTAGATATCTGAAAATGCGTTTAACAGCTGATAAGTGAGATTCTTTAGGGCATGACTGGAAACGGGCACAGAGACATACACTGAATTGAATGTCAAGGCGGCAAGCTGTAAGGTACAGTAGTGATCCGATCATACCTCGAAACAGTGTGGAATCTACTGTTTTACCATTTTCATCCTTATCCAGCTTTGTGGTGGTGGCCATGGGAGTTGATATGGGTTTTGCTTCTGCCGTCCCATATTTCTTCAGCAATTCCATAGTATACTTTGCTTGATTTATAAAAAAAAAATTCGAAGTTTGTTTCACCTGCAATCCAAGAAAGAAATTTAGCTCCCCCATTAAGCTCATCTCGAATTCTCCTTGCATGGTCTTTACAAAATCCTCGCATACGGCATTATCAAAAGCTCCAAAAATAATATCATCCACATACACTTGAACCACCAAAATGTCCTTACCTGATTTCCTTGTGAAAAGTGTTTGATCAACCTTACCTCTCTTGAACCCATTTTCAGCAAGAAAAGAAGTAAGCCGTTCATACCATGCACTTGGTGCTTATTTTAGTCCGTACAAGGCCTTTTGGAGCTTGTACACGTGTCGTGGATGTTTGGAATCTTCAAAACCTAGCGGCTGCTCTACAAAGACATCCTCCTTGATATAGCCGTTAAGAAATGCAGATTTAACATCCATTTGAAATAGTTTAAAGTTCAAAGAGCAAGCGTAGGACAGTAAGATTCGGACTGCTTCAAGTCTAGCAACTGGTGCAAAAGACTCATCAAAGTCAATTCCCATCTCCTGGCTGTAACCCTTGGCCACAAGCCGAGCCCTATTCCTCACAATCAATCCCGCATCATTTAGCTTGTTTCTGAAAACCCAGCGAGTTCCAATAGTAGGATGGTTCTTAGGACGCTGCACGAGAGTCCACACCTCGTTTCTTTCAAATTGATGCAGCTCTTCATGCATCGCCTGAATCCAGGATTCATCTTGAAGAGCTTCATGAATGTCCTTGGGCTCTACTTGAGAGAGTAGGGCCATCAGGTCCTCTTGTTCAACCTGCCTTAGAGAGGACCTAGTTTTCACCCCATCCTCCAGATTACCTATGATGTTCACAGTTGGATGATCCTTTAGAAATGTGGAGGAGCTGGGCAGATCAGGATGCTGCACTTGTGATTCTTGTAGTGTCTCAATTGTAGGATCCTCATCTTCCTCATTTTTACTTGAAGTTGCCTTCAATGGCTCATCATTGGCTCTAACATTTGGTGAGTTCTTAGGGTCTTCATCTGCATCCGAGATAGAAGAAATTTGCTTTGTGAGTTTTGACTCGAATTCATCAAAAATAACATGAGGACTTTCTTCAACAACTAAAGTCCTTTTATTGAATAATCGATAAGCTCTAGAATTGAGTGCATAACCTAGAAAAATTCCTTTATCACTCTTTTCATCAAACTTACCCAGATTGGACTTACCATTGTTCAAGATATAGTAAGGGCATCCAAAGGGTTTAAGATAAGAAATGTTTGACTTCTTACCCTTGTAGAGCTCATATAGAGTTTTCTTCAGAATGGGCCTTACCATTACCCTGTTGATGATGTAGCATGCGGTACTTACCGCTTTAGCCCAAAAATACTTGGGTAGAGAATTCTCACTGAGCATGGTCCGGGCCATATCTATCAACGTTCTATTTTGCTCTACTACTCCATTTTGCTGGGGCGTTCTTGGTGATGAAAAATTGTGTGTGTACCCCTGCTCTTCATAGAACATATTGAATTCATGACTTTCAAATTCACCACCATGATCACTTTGGATTGTGGTGATGAGGTAACCCTTTTCATTCTGAATTTTTCTGTAAAACACTTGAAACTCCGTCACGGCATCACTTTTATTAGCTAAAAATAGCACCCATGTGAATCTGGAGAAATCATCAACAATCACAAAGCCATAGGATTTTCCTCCTAGGCTAGATGCTTTAGTAGGACCAAAAAGATCATGATGCAACAGTTCCAATGGCCTAGCGGAAGAAACAATATTTTTGTTTTTGAATGAGATTCGTGTTTGCTTGCCTTTCGTGCAAGCTTCACAGATATTATCGCTTTCAAATTTTAATTTGGGCAGACCTATCACCAAGTCATGTCTAGACAACTTAGAGATCACTCCAAAACTAGCATGACCTAGTCTGCAGTGCCATAGCCATGCATTCTCATGGTTGTTAGCTACCAAACACACATTATCAACTGAAACATCATGAAGATCAATGGTGTACACATTGTTGCTCCTTTTACCAATGAATTTGACTTCATTTGAATTTTTGCACATGACAGAATAGTGAGTCATATCAAAAATAATCTTAAAACCCTTATCACATAATTGACTTATGCTCAACAAATTATGATTCAAACCTTTCACCAGAAGGACATTTTCAATCAGAGTTTCAGAATTCTTACCTATATCTTCAACTCTGATTATTTTACCTTTGTCCTTCCCGCCAAAAGCAACTAAGCCTCCTTCTTTTTCTTGCAGCTTGGAGAACACTTTCTTGTCCCCTGTCATATGCCTTGAGCAACCGCTGTCTAGATACCATTTGCTCCCCCTGGCTTCAAGACATATCTGCAAGAAGAAAAATTCTCATGCAATTGTCTTTGGTACCCAAATCAGTTTGGGTCCATAGGAGTTAGTCCAACTTCTTACGGGTGTTCTCTTCGTCCATGGAACATGATAGTTAGGTGTGCTTTGTCTAAACCAGCAGTTGGAAATCATATGGCCAAATCTACTACAATGAAAGCAGTTAGCATGTGAAAAAGTTCTTTGATATCTGTGTGGTTTAGGCTGAGCATGTTGGGGTTTAGAGTTAGAACATGAAGCATGATTATCGTCCTTTCCATGTATAAAGGATGTGGTGATCTTATGCTCAAAAGATTTTTTGTTTTGAGGTGTGTACCCTAAGCCTTCCTTTTGGAAGTTGACTTTAACCCCCAATAGGTTATCCAGGTTTTATTTTCCCTTAACAAACTTAGTCAAGGTGAACTGAAGCTCAGCAACTCTTTCACCCAAAATCCCATTTCTCCTTTCGAGTTCTGAATTAGTAGATTTTAGAGTTTGTTCTTCAATTTTGATCCTTTCACATGCTTCCTCCATTTCGGTTATTTTGCATGATAGTTCCTTTTTGGTTTTATCACAGTCTGAGATTATTTGCAGTAGACTTTCCTTTTCTTCCGAAGCCTCAAACCATTCCTGTTCCAGTTTCTCAAATTTGGCATAGATATCTTCACGTGATGAATCATCAAGTTTCTTTTTAAGAGCTTTATTTTCAGATCTAACTTTCTTGTACTTCGTGTACAACTTTTCATATTCAGATTCCCATTGTTCATTGGAAATAAATTCAGGATTAGAATTTACCTCCGTGGATTCATCCTCATGTGCCATGAGGCACAAGCTTTCCACAAGTTCTTGAATCTCTTCATCAGATGGTTCATCTTCTTCGTCGCTCCAAGTGGCGACCATGGCTTTGGGTTTATTAAAGTTATCCTTCTTGAATTTCTTCTTTAGATCTGGACATTCACCTCTCATGTGTCCAGGCTTCTTGCATTCGTAGCATATAATGCTACTTGGCTTGCTCGATTCGCCTTTAGTCTGCGTGGGCCTTCTTTGCCCTTTTCTAAAATTTCCTTGAAAGTTTCTCTTCTTCCTTAGAAATTTTCTCACTTGGCGAGTTATCATCGCCAATTCTTCCTCTTCATTGCTTCCGTCACTTGATTCACCTTCTTGAAATTCGTCATCGGATTGATGAGCTTTCAGTCCAATGACCTTTTTCTTTTTCATATCTTCATCAACTGTTCTCTTTATATTTATCTCATAGGTCATGAGTGACCCTATGAGTTCATCCAAAGTAAGAGTTGACAGGTTCTTTGAGTCTTCAATAACCATGGACTTTGTGTGCCAAGCTGACGGTAGGGACCTTAACACCTTCCTCACAAGGTCGGAATTTGAGTATTCCTTCCCGAGACTTTTGAGACCACTTGTGATTTCTGTTAGCCTTGCAAACATCTCGGAGATGGTTTCTTCAGGTTTCATTTTGAATAGCTCATAGTCAGTGACTAGGAGATTTACCTTGGTTTCCTTGACCTGTGACGTTCCCTCGTATATGAGTCGCAGCTTGTCCCACATTTCTTTGGCTGAGCTGCACATAGAAACACGAGAGAATTCATTAGGGTGTATCGCACATTGCATGATATTCATGGCATTAAAATTAGCAGTGCATTTCTTAATTTCCTCGGGTGTCCATTTTTCTTCATCAGCCCCGAGTTTATGAGGACCCTTGTCCACAACTCTCCAAACCTCGTACTCTTGAGCCCTCAGAAAAACATGCATTCTATTTTTCCTGTAGGAGTAATTGGAACCATCAAAAAACGGAGGACGGTTGATGGAATGACCCTCGGGTACCATACCCTTGTTTGCCATTTAATCGGATCTTGCTCTAGATCATTAGATCTCTGAAAGGAAGAGCCTTGGCTCTGATACCAATTGAAGTCCCGAGATTAAATGGCACCCAAGAGGGGGGTGAATTGGGTGAAGGTAGAAAAAATGAAACTTTATCGCCTTTTCTTTGTTTGTGTGACAAGAAGCTAACAAGAGAACTAGAAATAATTAAAACCCACAGACAAAACAAGTTTTATAAGGTGAAGAAGGATTATGCAGGATAAAAGAGAATAAAAACTGAACAACACTAACACACTTACGATTAGCACAGAAGGAGGATAGAGGAAAAGGAACAAACCACACAGAGACAGCAATTTTAGGCGGTTCGAATGCCACAACGGCAACCTACGTCCACCCCTCACGGATAGTGAGAAAACCACACACTATCTTGTAGGAGGTTACAAGATCAACCACACACAACACTCACACACTAGGAAGGAGGATTCCCACGAAGGTGTAGAAACACCTTAATACACACACACACCTCCAACCAGGAACACACAAACACACACACACTGATCTAAGAGGATCCACACACTCTGGAATGTTTAAAGATTACAAGGATTACAGATGAAGCTTTGAGAGATCAAGAATGAATTCAAAACATAAGAGAAGGATCCTGATATGCTCCCCCTTAGTGGATGATTGTATGCTTTGGATGCAGCTTGAATCCTTGGACTGATTTGCACTTGATTGGATGAAGAAAGATGAAGAACTTTCCTCTCGGAGCACTGTTCACGTCTACAGTGCCAAATCCCTTCTCTTCCTCTTGGCAGCCTCCCTTGATCTTCCTTGAGCATTAGGGTTTTCCAAACCCTCTTGTATAAGTTTTATAGGTTCTTGAATGGTCCAAAGACTCCCCCAGACCAGATCCACAATTTCTGGAGAGTTAGGTTACTTAGGAATTAAACAATACCAAGAGAAAGACCACTTCTCGAAGTGACAAAAAGTCAACATTTGTTGGCAGCTCGAGGCTGGCGGTCGACCTACAAAGGCCAGCGGTCGACCGCCATTGGCCGTCCTGTAGCCATTTGGCTGCTGGGAGAATCGGTCGACCGCTAGCTCCTGGCGGTCGACTGCCAGCTTCCTCAGATTCCAGATTTCAATTCTGTTATTTTAGGTCGACCGCCAGGGGTCCACAGGTCGACCGCCAATCTTCAATCCTGCAAAAATCAAGTGTTAGCTCTCTTGAAGCTATCCATTTGTTCGATGATTGAACCGGGCTTGTGTAAGAGTTGATTTATGTTTGAATAAACCCATGGAAGAATTTATAACCACACAATTGACATGGGGTAAAAATTAAAGGTTTAAAGCATGAAGGTTTGCTTGAAGAATAGATACAAGGGAGAGAAACATCTTAGGTTTTGTTATCGTCAAAATCACTCGGATATGTTCAACAATGAGGACCCTGGGCCTACACCAGGAGTGGATAGAGGTCGGGGAACCGCGAGGGATTGGGAAGAAAACACATGGTCGCACGAAGGCGATCGACTGTAGAGTGCGGTTCGAGGACCAATACGCCGACTGGCGGCGAGGCGGGACCCGAGTCACCTCCCAGGCGACTGACAGCTCCGAGTACCTCCGGCGCTACTGGGAGGTTTACGCCGGCCGACCCCAGATGAGGGTCCTAGGGGTATGTATGATTGCAATTGCTTCTAAATTAAATGCAAATGCTTATGTATCTATCATGTGACTAATATGTAATGAATGCAGGATGCAAGGGACATAGCGGCGATGGATGCCCAGGCCCACCTACACAGCCTGGAGGACCAGCTAGCTGCAACACAGGCCGTCCTCGAGACCCTGGTGAGTGTTTAAATTATCTCTATACGTAAATGAATTTTTGTTGAATTATTGATGATTAGCCACTGACGATTTCAATGAATGCAGCGTGCCCAGCAGGGAGCCGTAGGGAGAGATGCGGGGGAAGCTTCCAGCTCGAGGGGACCCAGTGCAGAGGTGACCGCACTAGCAGAGCAGCTAGCGGGAGCGGTCACACGGGCCGAGGCTACAGAGCGCGACCTCGCCTCACGGGTAAATTCCAGAACTCAAACCTTATTCAATTATTGAGTATATATTGCATTGTGTACTGATGAAATTCATTTCTTTTCAGACTGAGGAGCTTCGAGCCGCTCTCACTTGCGTCTGTGAGGGACATCAGGCGATGACTGCCTAGGTGAGTGATTTACCTTCCGTCATGCATTGCTTATTTCATGAATTATTGAACTGTGGAATTGATGATTTATTTACCTGTTTGCAGACCAGACAGTTACAGGCGGCACGTACCCAGGCTGCCCTGGCCGGGACAGAGTTGGCGATCTGCGAGCAGCGAATTACAGAGATGGAGCGGTCCCTGAGGCGACGGGAGGAGCTGCCTCAGGACGTGGCAGAGCTGCGGGTTGCCCTCCAACTGGAGCGGAGAGAGCGTGTGCGAGAGCGCGAGGAGCACCAGGCGGACCGTGCCCGTCACCACGAGCTATAGCAGTCAGAGCGTGCCCGGTACCAGGAGTAGGTGGCAGCACGCGAGAGTGAGCTGCAGGACCTGAGGACGCAGCTGGTCCTTTCTCAGGAGCGGCTACGAGTTGCTGAGGAGCGTCTCCAGCGAGGGCGTGAGCGAGCTCGTGCTGCGGGGTACTCCTTCACCAGCTCCACCTTTGTGGCGGGTTCTTCTCTTCGAGAGAGGAGCGAGGCAGGGGGCCAGGTTCGACTTCCAGCTTCTTCACGGGGGCCCATGCCCCCTCCACCAGCGCCTCCTCAGGATGGCGAGGACGAGGTAGAGAGTAGGAGAGAGGAGGGTGGAGGCGAGAGCTGAGAGACTTACTTATACTCCTCCACCCTCACACCTGTACTCAGATATTCATGATGTATAGATATATAAGATTGACATTTTTGTTACCTGAGCACTTGTGTAGTTGTGTACTTGTGGTTGTGTACTTTGCTTCTTTTCCACCTTACTTTGTGTTCGCTTTACTTTGCCCTGTACTTGTAGCTATGATTCACACTTGAATAAACAGGTTAATTCATCTGTTCGACTTGGCCCCTTGCTCAATAAACAAGGGATGCCTTTACTTTTGACCTGGATAGCGGGTCAAGGGGCCAAGCCTTTACTCAAATAAGGTAAATGAAATAACCAATAAAGGGAGATGCAACACGCAAGCACACGTATGCAAACAATAATCAAGATGCCTTATGCAATAATGCAAGCACGCACAGGAAGAATAAACCCCATTTCTTCTTTTCTTTTCTTTTCCTTTTATATTTATTTTTTCTTCTTCTATTTTTCAAAAGATGCGCCTTAGATTAGGTCGTTATTCAAACAAAAGATGCCCTAGGTGATGGCGTGAATTTTGAAACGTTTTTTTTGAATTTTGTTGAAAAGACGGCCCACACAAGGGCGTTATTTAAAAAATGACGACCTTCAGGAAGGCGTGAATTCAATAAAAAGCGCCTTAATCAAAGGCATTAATTCTTTTTCTTTGGGTTGATAAAGCCACCCGGGCTCTTAATCCTACACGGTCACCATTTAAAATTCATTGGTCTTTCTTGATTAATCAAAAAGGGGGGCGACGTGATAATAGTTAACTTATACCCGAGATTTCGCATGGTGCAATCTCCTAGGTCAGCCTTGACCATTCTGCTAGTTTATGACTTACCACAAAGAAAACGAAGATATAAGAAAGCCCATAAGAGATTCTGAGAAGCTCTAGATAAAATCACTTCCCCTTACCCTATGCCTGTTGGGGTTCGGTCTTCGGCGTAGGGAAACTTTGTTGCCTTTTGCCTCTTTTATTGCATGCATAAGCCCAAGGTTTTCCTTGCGGGGACTTTGCCCTCTTGACATGCTTTTCTTTTCATGATTTGACTTTCACTTTGGAACTGATTTGCATTGCTGAAAAATAAACCTAATTGTACTTGGGCTTTTGTGGCATTTGTTCCCTTTTGGGCCCTGACTTCCACCTACTAGGGCGGCGGATAGGCTTGGTGGATCTACCCCGAGACTTCCTTTCCTCCCTTATGGGCCGAAGAGAAAAAGAATGGGCATCGTCTTCACCTTTAGTCAGGTTTTTGACTTCCCATCGGATTTTGCGCCACTTCAGTTCAAGGTTTAAGTGTGTAATGTGTGCGGGTGTCGACCCCATTTTGAGTTAACAAGACTGATGAATGAATTCTGAATTTTGACCTTTCAGACCTTGAGCCCTTGTGTGCCACGGCAACCCTTTTCAATATACATTTTTTATATTTTTTTTAGATTTTGGATAATTCTATATTTTTTTTTAGATTTTAGAAAATTCTATTTTTTTTTATTTTTGGATTAGGGGTAATATTTCTTAAGGTACAGACCATTCCAAGGGTGAGTTAGCTCTTGTCCTTCAGCATTGATCAGTTTATAAGCATTGCCAGGATAAACATCTTTTATAACAAATGGTCCTTCCCAGTTTGGTTGGAGTTTTGAACGGGGTCCACCAGGTTTTACAAAAATTCTCTTGATTACCATCTCACCGACTTTGAATTTTCTCTCAATTACTTTCTTTTGATAAAAACGTGACAGCCTGTTTTGATAAACGTGTGCATGCTCAGCGGCGACAAGACGCTTCTCATCTAGGAGCTCCAACTGGGCAAGGAGCGAATCACGACGCTCATCAATAGAGAGTTCCTTGTCCAATTGTACTCGCAGAGATGGAATGAGAATCTCATAAGGGACTACCGCCTCCATTCCATTTGTAAGGGCGAAAGGGGTTTGCCCAGTAGGGGTACGAATGGAAGTGCGATAGGCCCAGAGAGCTTCAACTAGCTTGTCTGGCCAATCTGAAAATTTATTAGCCTCACACGTCTTTTTAACGATTTTGATCAAAGTTTTATTAGTGGCCTCTGCCTGGCCATTGCCCTGCGGATAATAGGGGGAAGAATGATGCAATGCAATGTTATACCTGTGGCAGAGATCCTTAAGCTCTTGAGAGATAAATTGAGGTCCATTGTCAGTGACGATGGTACTCGGGATGCCGAACCTTGCGATGATATTCTTCATTATGAATTTGCAGACAGTTGATGCTTTGATCTCCACGAATGCTTCTGCTTCCGCCCACTTGGTGAAGTATTCCGTTGCCGTTAGGATGAACGACTTTTGCTTGGTCAGGAGGTTCGAATCACCAAGAGGTCCAATGATATCAAAAGCCCACATGGAAAAAGGCCATGGGGAGGACATAGGATGGAGTGAAGAAGCAGGAGAATGAATTTTGTCAGCGTGCAATTGGCACTTTACACACCTTCGAACATAAATGGAGCAATCCTCTTCTAGAGTTGGCCAATAGAAGCCTAGCCTAAGGATCTTCTTAGCTAGCATCTGGCTGTTCACATGACCACCACACACTCCTGAATGCGCCTCTTCCACTACCTTCCAAGATTCATCATCGTCGAGGCACCTTAATAAAACACCCGTGAGCCCTCTTCTATAGAGCACACCTCCAACCAAAACATAACGTTGAGCCACTCTTCTAATTGCTTTCTTTTCTTCTGCAGTGGCTTCCTCGGGATAGGACTGATCATTGCAATATCTGGCAATCTCGTAATACCAAGGTTTTTCTTCGTTAGCTAATTCTTCTTCCCAATCTAACAACATGACCTCTTTGTCTTTAAGAGCTGCATGATCCTTAATAGCTGGAGTGTCACGCTGATGAATGAGAGGAACATGAAAATCACGCTCAGGAGGGAAGACTAGAGCAGAGGCCAAAGAAGCAAGAGCGTCGGCTAGGATGTTCTGGCTTTGAGGAACATGAATGAAGATTAACTTGGTAAAGAGTTTGGCATAAGCTGAAGCAAGTTCCTGGTAGGGCTTGAGTTTAGGATTGATAGTGCGGCACTTGACAAGCACCTGGCGCAGAATGAGCTAACTATCACCGACAATTCGTAATCGGGTAACACCATATCTATGAGCGGTTTGAAGGCCGGCCAAAAGAGCCTCATACTCAGCTATATTGTTTGTGACAAGGAAAGTGAGCTGAGCAGCAAATGGGATGGTGACCCCTTCTGGCGTTAAAAGAACCATGCCGATCCCTCTTCCTTAGGAATTTAGAGGTCCATCAAAATGTAACGTCCACATAGGATCGTGGGGTTGATTAATGGACATTAGTTCTTCGTCTGGAAACTCCGAATTGACAGGATCAACTCGGGGGAGAGGGTGGTGAGCAAGATGTTCGGCAATGGCGTAGCCTTTGATTGCTTTCTGTTGAATGTAAGTGATGTTGAATTGTGAAAGGAAACTTTGCCAACGTGCTAATCGATCAGTAAGAACAGATTTTTCAAGAAGGAATTTAATCGGATTCATGCGAGCAATGAGGTGAACCTCGTGAGCTAAGAAATAGTGTTTTAATTTATGAACTACCCAGACTAAGGTAGCGCAAGTCTTCTCCATGGCTGAGTACCTCTGCTCACAAGGGTTTAGAAGTTTAGACAAATAGTATGTTGCCCTTTCCTTACCTTCTTCATCCACTTGAGCTAAGACAGCACCTACAGAGTCATCCAGAACAGAAACATAGAGGATAAGCGGTTTGCCTAGAATCGGCGGCCTCAGGACAGGAGGATTGGCCAGATAATCCTTCAATCCGTCAAAAGCTGCCTGACACTTGTCATCTCAATTAAACTTGACCCCCGGCTTAGTAAGCTCGTAAAACGGCCTACATCTTTGTGAATGCTGGGAGACAAAGCGACGGATAAATTGTAACCTCCCTATTAATCCTCGAACTTCCTTCAAATTCTTGGGAGGAGGCATGTCTCTAATGGCCTTCGCCTTATTGGGATCAACTTCAATTCCTCTTTTGCTGACAATAAATCCAAGCAACTTCCCTGATGAAACGCCAAATACACACTTTTTGGGGTTCATTTTCAATTGATATTCTCGTGATCTTTGCAAGACCTTAGCTAGAACCCCAGGATGCTCAATCCTTGTCCTTGATTTTACTACCAGGTCATCCACATACACCTCAATATAAATATGGATCATATCATGAAAAATTGCCATCATTGCCCTCTGATAGGTGGCTCCAGCATTCTTGAGTCCAAAAGGCATGACCATATAGCAGTAAGTGCCCCATGGCGTAGTGAATGATGTCTTCTCCTGATCTTCTTCAGCCAGGCGAATCTGATTATACCCTAAAAACCCATCCATGAAGGAGAGAGTCTCAAATCCTGTCATATTATCAATCAAAACATCGATATGAGGGAGGGGGAAGTCATCTTTAGGACAGGCACGGTTGAGGTCCTGAAAGTCTATACAAATCCGAACTTTTTCATCTTTCTTCATGACTGGGACGATGTTAGCCACCCAATTAGGATAGAGGACAACTCTAACAAACCTAGCCTTATGAAGCTTGTCGACCTCTTCTTTCATCTTTAAAGCCATGTTAGGGTGGAAACGTCTCAACCGTTGCTTGACCGGGATAGACCCTGGCTGAAGTGTAAGTCGATGTTCAACGAGCGCAGGGTCTAATCCAGGCATATCCTCATAACTCCACGCAAACGTGTCCTTGTATTCTTGAAGTACCAAAATAAGCACCTCCTCTTCGGAGGGCGGCAAATTCTTACTGACGAGGACAATCCTAGGGTCTTCTTCCGTACCCAAATTTATTTCTTTGGTAGGCTCTTCTACTGAGGCTGATGGTTCATCAAATCTTCTCATGCCACTGGCAAAGGCATCAGCCTCGTCCTCATATTCTTCATAACTTTCATCCCCCTCTTCAATAGGGTCCTCATCATTCATGATTTCATAGACACCAAAACCCTCATAAGAAACATTAGTACCCTCATATTCCAACTCTGGCAGGATGATCGGATTTTTCAAAAATTCGGGAAGAGCTAAACAAGCATGGCACCTTCTGGCTAATTCCAACACAAATCTACGTGGAATCTGCCTACCCTTGGATTTCTTATGAAAATCTACCACATGAATTTTATTAGAGGAAGAGGAACAACTAGCTTGATTAGAATAAGCTGAAAAAGAGGAAGGAGGTGAAGAAGTGGATACAGAAGGAGGTACAGAAGGAGACCCCTCACCAGAGGGGAAGAAGAGATTTATCAATGAATCATGGAAGAGTGGCCCCTGGGTCGGGACACACTCGGAAAAGAGATAAGAAGTCTCCTTAACGGAGATGGAGGATTGAAGAGTTGGAATTTTGGCGTTTTTTTTTTCGTTTTTATCTTTATCTTCATTTTTATTTTCCTTTTCTAGAAGAAAGCAATGTAAAGGGAGAATAGCAGGAGAGTGGAGATTGAAAGCTTGGAGAAAGATTGAATCAGAGATGACCCGCGCGGGGGTGTGATGGAGAGTTTGGAGAATTGCTCTAGGAGCAAGGGAGGAATCGAAAGAGAAATCTGCAGTGAATCTGGAGAAAAGCTGATCATAATTGGCGGCGGTCTCGGCACGTGAGAGAACAATTGAGAATGTAGGGAAACAAGAAGAGACGGATGCATAGAAGTGAGGGAAAAGAGGCCGGCCCACAGCCTGTCTATTGTAAATCCTTCTTCATATGGAACATCTGGCTCTCCAGTGTCCGTATAATCACTCAGCAACTGCCTCTTATTTGTAATCACAGCCGGCATTTCAATCAATTCATGTATTAGTGGCGGCCATTCCGGATCAGTCGGCATAAAGAGACGGCTCAAGGCAATAGTAATATCATTCATATCAAACCATCTATACCAGTCACACTCTGGATCATCCATTTTCCTTCTCTTATCGGGCCTTAGAGATTCCAGGGCTTTATAAGTGGCCAATGGTGCAATATGGCGAGCAAACTGTCTCGCATGAACATCTTGACAGTCTAGAATGGAGGTGATTATTGTAGTCTGCTCATTATTTTAGACGCCACCTTTACAAAATGTGTCTTAATGTCCAAGTAAGCGGCTGGCGATCTGTCTTCAGAGTGGATGTCATGACTGCCCATGGTTCATCTTCATTCTTGCCTGGTCCTTTATAGCCCAGGCCGCCTCGTGTAATCAATTTTTGAGGCTTAATAGGCCTAGTCCTGCCTTGACAACTGGTACCCAGACCTCTGCCGTTTTGATACCCCATTTTCATTAGGATTTTCCAGCCAGGGGTGTTTATCATGCTTTTCTTCTTCTTCCCCTTGGAAGGCAAGGGTGTCATAGCAACTGTCGTGACTGTCTCGGGCAACATTAGCCGTGGATAAGGGAGGTCTAGTATTGATAGCAACGGCTTGTTGGCAGGCCAAATAGAAGGAACTGATGAAGCCAAGTGTATGTCTTCCTCTGGAAGAATTGGCATACTGGTAACTTTGATAATGCGGCCCCTGTGTGGAAACTTAAGGCACTGATGATTTGTAGAGGGCACTGCATCGAGCTGTTGAATGTAGGGGCGGCCCAGAATGCCATTAAATGTTGGATCCATGTCCAAAATGTGGAAATCGACCGTGATTGCGGCCGGACCCAAACTGACTTTTAATGTGATCATGCCTAGAGGAGGCTTCTTGGTATTGTCATATGCTGTGACTGTTATGGTAGACGGCCGAATCAGATTTTCAGGAATGCCGCACATCTTCAAAGTGCTCGGTGGCAATACATTGATAGATGCCCCAGTGTCCACTAGACATTGTTTCACCGCCACCTTATTGATATCAACCGTGATGCATAGAGCATATTTCCTTGCTGAGAGTGGTGCCAGTTCATGCTCATGAAAAGTAATCGCCGGCTGACTGCTAGCGGGCGTTAATACTGTGATTATCTGCTCGACCGGAATGTCTTCATTGACCATGACCTTCTGCAAATATTCTTTCAGGGCCATCTGATGAGTGGTTGACCTTTTGATCAGTTCTAAAATTGAGATCCTTGCTGGAGTTCGGTCAAGATGCTTTAACAAATCATACTGAGTGCCGGGTACGGACTCTTGCTCCTGTTCTTGTTCATTAGGCCCCTGCGCGGGCTCTTGCTCTCTTTGGGGAAAGATGCGCTGGAACATCCGTCCACTGCGGAGCGGTGCCACGTTTTGTCGTGCCTCTGTCGGGGCAAGTAAAGGAGGAGGGTTGGAAGAAGAAGAGGGTGTATTGGCGTTAAGAAGTGGTGGAGGGGTGTTTGAAGAAGGAGCTCCCGTAAGAGGTGTTGGTGAGGAGTTCAAGGAAGAAGCCCCCGCAGGAGGCGTAGGAGTAGGAAGGGGTGCCCGAGTGTGAGAAGAGTTAGTGGGCGGAATAAGGAGGGATCTGGGTATAAAAGATGGGGGAGCCGATGGTGGGGGATCCTTGCCGGGGAAGGAGTAGTGGTGGTGGGTGTAGCGGGCGTTGGTGACGGGCGGATAAGGAGTAGTCTAGACGGCGAGGGTGAAGGGTTAGTAGTGGGTGGCGGGGTTTGCTGCGTGGTAGGGTGCGGAGGCGGTAAGCGGGTAAGGAGAGATCGGGTTGGCAAGGATGGAGAATTGGTGGGAGCAGGTGGATTAACGGGGCGTAGAAGAGCTCGGCTCAATTGGGGAGTAGAAGAAGAAGGAAGCGTGCGCAAGAGGCGTGGAGGTTGATTTGGATTATGATTAAATACCCCGACAGAGGTATTTTCTTCATGCCATCCCTGTCCTCTCTCCACCTCATGGAGAGACGTGACAGGGTTCACGTGCTGATTTGGCGGGTGCTCCGGTAATAGATTGTGGACAATCCCCATATCTTGCTGAGGTGCCGGAGCTTGCTGTTGTGGCTGTGGAGCCGGTTGCTATGGCTGCTGAGCCTGCTATTACCGAGGAGGCCTTCTTTCTTTCATAGTGGCGATAAACTGTCTCATCTCATCCCAATTAATGCCACCCTGGTCATTTAAATCGTAAATGTAATCCTTGAAGTGGAAGCAACGTTCAATATTATGACCAGGGGAGCGGTGGAAGACACAGTAGCGGGACGTATCAACATTAGCGGGCCACACTGCCCTTTCCTTTGGTAACATGAGCAAGTTGGTAGCCATCAAGGCATTGAATATGTCTGGGAGACTTTCTGGCAATGGCGGATAATGGGCCCTTTTGGGACCAAGTGGTCTCCTTTGCTGTTGTTGTTGCGGTCCATAATTAGTGGGTGGCGGTACTTGGTGGTATTGTTGCGGAGTTGGAGGGTCAGCGCGGGGCGCTTGATTTTGTGGCGGAGCAAAGGAAGGTTGAGGTGCGAATTGGTGTTGTGGGGGTGAATTAAAGAGGGTGCCTTGTGATGGAGGTGGCAGGGGTCGTGGGTTAGATTGGCGAAAAGGTGTGGGGTTGCCGACCGCGCCAACTTGCTCATTTATGACGGTGCCCTCAGTCGTGGGCCCACTGCTGTTGACATTCGTATTCTTTTTAACCAACCTTGGTTTTGGCTCAAACATGCCCATGATGGGCGAATCTTTCATTTGGGTCTGGATATAACGAGCTCTTTCATAGAGCTCCTCCATGGTGGTCAATCTGTTCATAGCCAGTATATGCCGGAACTGAGGGGTTGCATTGGATATAATCATCTTAACCTGTTCCGGTTCTGATAAGGTATCTTTCAACTTCTCGGCCATCGACCGCCATCTATCAGCAAATATGATGAAGTCCTCCTCGGGCTTCATTTTCTCTGCAACCAAATCTGTAACTGAAAGGGAGGGTCCAACCCGGTCCCTATATTTCTGCAAGAATTTCCTTTGAACCACATCGAAATCACTAGCATCTGTCGGATCCAGGGAATAGAACCACTCGAGGGCTAGCCCCTCTAAGGATCTTCTAAACAAATAAGCCAAAGAGGCTTTGTTGCCCTGCCAAAAGGACGTTTCATACATAAAATCCTTCAGATGGATAAAAGGATTACCAGTTCCATTGTATCGCCGAAAGTTCGGCATCTCAGAAGGTGGTAAATGAAAAACTGGCAATGTAGGGAGAGAGATCTCCGGGGCGTTCTTGGCTGCAGTAACCTTGTTGAGTTTTTCTTCCATGCTAGCCAATTTCTGAAGGAGCAAAGCATTAGTGTCTGACTCGACCGGGCCGAATTTGGAATGAAGGTATTTGGCATAGGCGTCCTTAGAATTTGGGGAGGTTGAAAGAATTGGGGCCTAGCCGCTGAGTAGCTCGCCTGTTGGGCCGGCATGGCCGCACCAGGGATCGGTGGACAAGAGGGGGGTTTGTGCAAGACCGCTTGGTCATTAGTGAGGTGATGACCACTCTCGGCCGGAGGGGGATTGGAGGATGAAGAGGGAACGAACTTCCCTTTCAAAGCGGCCTGAACTGCCTGTCGCTGGGAGTCATCTAATTGAGATAGAGCATTAATCAAATCAGTAACATTGAAAGATGGGGAGGGGTTCCCCGAAGTGTTGGAGGGTAAAGCCTGAGAAGAGGGCACAACCTCTTGAGTAGTGGTATCAACCACATGAACTTGAGGATAATGAGAATGAGGAGGAGGGTAATTCCCCTCATGATAGATAGAATCTTGGGGAACCTCATAAGATTGACCAAAAATATTCTCTTCCACATCATCATAGGAATATCCGTAGCTTGCCATGTTGATAATCTTACCTGAACGGAGTTGCATGCTTAAAAAGAGAGAAAGCTTTATGAAGGAATTATCACACAATCAATCACCCAATCGAAACAAGCTTAAGCAAATCAACCCAACCAAATTTATGCAAACAAGTTGAGATGAAGGCAAGATTTTAGTGTTATGTTTGAGATTAGAGTGAGTTAAATTTCAGAATAATTCACTCCTCTTTGCAAAGTGAAACCTAGTTTGGATCCAAGTGTAGCCTTCGTGTCAACTAGGTTCTTTCTCTTCTTACCAACGATAGGTTCTCTAAACTCCGGATACTTCAAGGGTACAACCGACCCAGCGTCCGTGAGGGAATCCACGGGTGCGGGGACTTACGGAGGTCTTGGAAAAGGGATTTTCGGTCCAAAGATACGGAATGCTCAATGGAGGGTTGTCCCGATTCCAAGAAAGGTGTATGGAATCCTAGTGTAGAGAGAGGAGGTCTCTCAACCAAATGCCACAAAATACAGTATAAGATAAGCCAATCACAGCAATATAATCAAATACTCAATGTAAGTATGAATCTAGCATGAATAGACAGAAACAGTAAGGCTCTGTAAACACACAGGAAAGAGGCGACCTGGAGGCAGTCGCTATCAACAAAAGAGACGACAGCGTGGCTGTCGTGAATCACTGGGCGGGGCTCTCAGACAATGCAAAAACGTGCCTTGATGTGGGGCGCTAAATATGATAAAGATGCCTCTGACAGAGGGCGTCAAATATAAGTGGCGCGCAAGATCGAAGAAAAACGCGCCTTGGTGCAAGGAGCCGTCAAATAAAAAGATGCCCAAGGAGAGGGCGCAAATTCACAGAAGCAGCAGATATGATGAAAGACGCCTTCGTGGAAGACGTTAAACAGAAAAAAGATGCCCTGGGTGAAGGCGTTAAATAGAAAGGCGCCTTTGTGAAAGGCGTTAATTCAACAACAGCAGTAGGTTTAATCACAAGCTGGCTGATCCCGGGGAGTGTGCAGTGTGCACAGTGGAGGGTGCCCGTGGGGCACAAAGGAGGGGTACCGTGGGTACCAAGGGGAAAGGGCACGCGTGGGTGCCAAAGGGGAAAGGGCACACGTGGGTGCCCAAAGGAGATGGTAATCAAAAGAAAAACTGTGGAAGTCCCACCGTGATCGCCAATTTGTGAATCATGGAAAATCCACTCTTAAAGGAAAATATATATATATGCATAAGAGAAAAAGAAGAATAATGATCAAAAAGGGAGTAAAAGAGCACGTGGTGCTACTAAGGAGTGTGATCACTAGAGGGGTTACCTCAATAAGAAGAAAAGATGATTGCGAATACCTGGTGAAAATAAGACGCGAGATGGATATGGATTCCTTCCTCCACCTTCTATCGGCCGGCCGATGAAGGGGGGTTTTCCTTGTTGATTACCTTGAAACAAAGAACAAACAAGTAAAAGAAAAGGAGATCAGCCAAACGTGAGTGTAATATCAATCCAAAGAAACAGTATGATGATGAAATAAGAATATAGCATGCGCACCTTTTTTTTTGGTTTTAAAACCCCTAGAGAATTAGGGAGAGGAGGAAGATATGCATACTAATGCAAAAGAAGAAAAGTATGATGATCGATGATGATACGATGAAGACAAACACACAAGGGAGAGGGAACCCCTGCTGTTCCTGTAAACAGTAAAGGGGAGAACCACCGGAGTAGCAGGAAGCAGAAGGAAGATGATGAAGAGATCACACGGATGAAGAGAGTAGAAACTCTTCTCTGCGCAAAAGAAAACTGCTCTCTGCTCTTTCTCTGATTCGTGGTTAATGGCTCCAGCAACACCGTAACCTCACGCGAGATTGACTAGGGAATCCTTTTATAAGGTTTCGATCAAGATAAACACAGATTTGGGAAGATAAGAATAGGCAGTGATCATCAATGGCAAGGACTCTAGTTCCCAGATCAAACAAGGTGATCAAGAAAAGCAGGGAACTCTTCAGGAAAGATGAGTTTAAACAGGACACGAAAGGGTGAGACACGACCTACTCAAGGGCGTCAATTCAACAATTGACGACCTGTCCCAAGGGCGTTAATCAAAACACGACTAGGATCAGGGCGTCACTTCCTGGATTCAATTTTGGTAATAAAACCTCCTTTATTTGAAAATTGTAAAGAGACGCCTGAGGAAGAGGCGTTGATTAAAAACACGCCCCGAGGAAGGACGTTAGTCATTAATTTTCAAATCGTAGTGGGACTCACATAACACCAGGAATTGACACCCAGACCACAAGTCGTCCTTTCTTAAAAACATGCCTCAAGCAAGGCCGTTACTTAAATAACGCCCCCAATGAAGTCGTTAATCACCAAAAATGCAAGAATAAATCACAAACACATTGAAAAAAGAAAAACTTTATATTATAGAAATATTGAAGTTCACTTTGGGGCATTATCATAGTGACATGAGATTTAATCAACAAAGCGTCAATTTTGGCGTGTCTACATCGACCTACCTGAATGAGTGCGTGGACTCACCCACCCATAGTTGCTTCTGTATGCATGATAGAATGTAGGGTGCGTGGACGCATTGTGATGTGTGCGTCGGCCCATCCACCCAGACTGATTGAAGTGTTGGCCATGGTGGTTTGGGTGCGTCGACGCATTTCCCTGCATGCGTCCACCCATGTGGTCGTTCCTATTCTTATGGACTCTCTGGAATCCGATCTGCGTTGACACATTACTGGCCTTGCGTGGACGCATCTGGTTCTTGCCAGACTTGGTGCTTTCAGTCTTTCTACTACGATGCTGGTGAGAGGAGAGTCTGGAGCTGGAAGCCTTATGTGGTGATGAAGTGACAGGCTTGCAGCTGGTTACATTCTTAGCAGATTTTGCCTTAGGAGTTTCATTCATCTTCTCTTTTCCTTTCTCCTTTGTCACTTCATTTTTCTTAATCTGTTTCCCTTTGCCTCTTTCAACATTTTCTACTTCAGCCACCTGTTTCTCCTCAGCTTTCTTCTCTTCTGACACGAAGGTCACCAGCTTAATTCCAATTTCTTTCTTTTTGCTTGGATTATATCCAAGTCCTTCCTTGCCAACATTGCATTTTGTTCCCAGTAAAGCATCAAGATTATGTTTGCCTTGCGTCATTTTCTCCAGGGAAGCTTGTTTGTCCAATTTTTCTTCTTTAGCTTTCTTCAAATCTTCCTGAAGTTTCAAGTTGACACCATTTACGGCTTGGTATTTTTCTTCAGCGATTTTGGTGTCCTTTTCCAGTTTCTGCATTCTTAACTTCAGTTCATCGTGCGTATTTAATAAGAATTCATTTTCTCTTTTCAATTCAATCAATTGAAATTTGTATTCATTTTCTTCATTCAGAGTTTTCTTCAGACAAACAATTTCATCCTCTAGCACTTTAACCTTTTCATTTGACAAGTTCTCTTGATTTCCCTGGTTTTTCTTCTTTTTAAGCATTTTATTTTCTTTCTTCACAGCATCATATTTATCCATAAGGTCATTGAAAGCTTCTTCCCAGTCATTACAAGTAAATTCATCAAATGGAGAATTTACCTCAACAGAGTCCTCTCCCCTGGCCATTAGGCATAGCTTCGCCTCTTTTTCTTCCTCTGAGGTGCTATCCTCCTCTTCTTCTTCTTCATCACTCCATGTACTGATCATGGCCTTGGGTTTTTTATTTTTGAACTTGGGGTGAGCTTTCTTGGAATTTTCTGGACACTCTGACTTGATATGTCCATGTTTCCTACATTGATAACAAACCACTTTGTCATATTTCTTAGATTGGTCAGACTTAAACTTAGAATTCATTTTACCTTGATAGCTTCTAAATCGACCAGTTTTACCTTCCCTTCGTAAGAATTTTTGAAATTTCTTTGTGAGCATGGCAATCTCACCTGAATCACTGTCGAATGAAGATGTCAGACTCTCATTTGAGCTCTCCTTACAACTTGGAGCAGCTTTGAGAGCTAGCAGTTTCTTCTTATTTATTTCCTCATCAGATCTTTTCAAATTCAGCTCATAGGCCATAAGGGAACCTATCAGCTCGTCAGGAGTGGTCTTGGGAAGATTCCTAGATTCTTCGACTACTGTGGCTTTTGTGTGCCACACGGGTGTCAAGGATCGAAGAATCTTTCTCACCAGCTCATAATCTGAATAGGCCTTCCCTAGACCTTTGAGACCATTGACAAGCAACGTTAAACGAGCATACATTTCAGAAATACTTTCTTCAGGTTTCATGTGGAACGACTCATATTCAGAGATTAACATGTTAGCCTTGGTCTCCCTTACCTCCGAGGTACCCTCGTATATTACCTCGAGTCGATCCCACATTTCTTTTGCACTCGCACATGAGGAGACGAACGAGAATTCCTTGGGGTGCAGGGAGCATTGCATAATGTTCATTGCCTGCCAGTTGACGGTTGATTTTCTTACCTGCTCCTTCACCCATAATTCTTCGTCGCCTTCAATTATATAGGGCCCCTTACTCACGACCTTCCATGTTTCATAGTCCTGGGCCCTGAGAAAAACTTGCATGCGATTCTTCCAATAGGAATAGTTAGTCCCATCGAAAAATGGTGGTCTATTCACAGCATAACCCTCTGGCATGAGTCCTTTGCTCTCCATTACTTCTCTCTAGGCTGTTAAACCCTTCAAGAGAGCCTGGAGCTCTGATACCACTTGTTGGGAGCAGAGATCGTCAAGCTAGAGGGGGAGGGGGTGAATAGATTGACCATTTAAAATTTTAAACAGAATAAAATGATCGCACACTCTGTGATAGCACAGGCATAACCTCACTCCGTGAACTCTAGAAGGCAAACGCAATATCTAAGTGCACTAACCGAGGCAATAAGCACGAAATCAAACCATAAGCACAAACCACGGGAGACAGGAGTTTTAAGGTGGTTCGGTCTCTATCCCGAGACCTACGTCCACCCCCTCACCAACCCGGTGGGGATCACCGCTGAGCTTTACAGCTTATGCTAAAACCAGAGAAGAACCCTTCTCTGACCTGCAGATCCAATCTGCAGAAGACAGCAACACACTGTCACAGAACCGCTGTCAAACAGCTTGCAGACACGAAGTCTGTTCTCCCTCTGATCTCAGAACTCACTCTGGATCAGAACAAACCTGTCCACTAAATCCCAGTGGAACAGTAATCCGAATATAACAATGTATAAGAAAAACAAAAATACAAAGTAAGGAATGAACTCAGAAGACGCTGGTCAATGAATCTTCAGGCTTCTTGCGCAGCAGAAGAAAGTGTAGCCTGAAGGGATGAACAGCACGATCTGAGTATGATCTCCTCTACAATTGAGGCTAGATCAGACTGATGCGTCCACGGTTCTTCAGCGTCTGATCTACTTCACCAGGAGAACGAACCTGTACTGCAAACTTCGCACTGGACAGTCTTCGAATATCCCCTTGCTCTTAGTTCTCCTGAAGAAGAATGCCTCACCCCGTTCCTCTCTACTTTTTTCTCAACTCATCGGATAGAGTAGAGATCCACTTCTATATCTCCTTTTTCATTTTCCCGCGTAGGATTGGGCCCCACGAGATTCCCAATCATTTGCCCACGTGTGGAGAAGCTTCTGGACTAACGGAGGAAGTGTGCGCTTCATTTGCAGACGTGGCTGGCCCACTTTATCCAGTTCTTCTGCCCGAGCACTTGTCTGGGACTGGGTGCGTCGACGCCAGCATCTGGATGCGTCGACGCTGTGTGAAGATAGCTTGAAGATAGATTTCTGTCTTGGGCTTCTGGAGGCAAACGCGTCGACGCTGCACCCGAGTGGCGTTGACGCATTTAGTATGCGCGTGACTTAAACAACTTGAGATCCAGTCACAGCGTCGACGCTGTCTTGCTTGAGGCGTCGACGCAGCCTTGATGAAGTGTGCTTCAACTTGGAGGAACTGAAGGCTGCATCAACCCTTTGAGCTTGTGGCATCGACGCTGACTATTGCCTGCAGTAATTCTCAACAAAAATACTTGCCACATAATAGATTATCAAATAATACATCAACATGTCATATCATGGTGGTCATCATCAAAACCAGGAGGACAACATAGCATAGTATCGGCGGGTGAGGTTAGCATGGGGATCCATCCGGCTTCCTTGAGAGTGCAATGATTTACTTCATTTGGCAAGCGGCTAACCTTTCTTTACATGGTCAGGTAAAAACAACACCCCGCGGAGCGCGTGCACCTTGGGTTCTTAAAGCCGTCCCCAGGTGGAGCTCATCCTTCCTCGTGCACGCGGCCAAAAGATTGAAGATGCTTCTGGGGCTGGACGCGGGGTCCTTGGCATCTCTTCTGCAGATGGGGGCCATCCCCCGGCTCGTGATCCAACTACCACCAATTCTGACGCTAGTCGTACCCGAGGAAGCCCGACTCCTGGGGAGGATATTGACAATCCTCAATGAACATTCAGGGGAATTCTAGGCGGGAGGAGATGAAGATTTCCCGGGGATGACGTTGGACCCGCCCACCATCGATACTTTGTCTGCCGAGGCAGTGGAGGCTGAAGCAACTTTGTCTGCTGCGGCACCAGATCCGGCCTCTGCGACCGTCCATTCTCCCGACAGGGCCGCGGCTCTAGTCTCGACGGAGGAGGCGGCATTGTCAGGCTCGGAACCTACCCAGTCGATGTAGCTAGAGCAGTCGCTCATCATGGCGGTGCCAGACATCTCCGTTATGATCTCTCCCTTACCCATGGTAGTAGCTGGCCAGGGGTCGGCCTCGGAACCCGCGAGGTCCCTCCTTTCGGCCCTGACCCTTCCGGGTAGGTCGGCCGTGGTTGACGCAGAGCTGTGGGCGGCCGTGGACTGCGAAGTTAGCTTCGACCCACCAGCCGTCCCTTCTATCAACAACGTGAGTTTGGATCTGCCAGTCCGCCAGACCCTGTTGGTATTGCGTTCTATGGTCGTTGCTGACCCAACGCTCACATATCGAGACGCAAGGGCTATCGTGGAGCAGCTGACCAAAGCACTACAGATGATGGGCTGCCCGTTGGAAGAGTGGTCACGATGCGTTCTGTTATTATTGAAGTACGTAAACCGTCACGCATTCCTCGAGACGCAGGCCCCAACTGAGCTTACAGCTATCGGCGCTCAGAGGGATGAACACCTGGAGGCTCTGGCTGCGTGGAGGGATAGTAGGGAGCTACACCGGGGGGCCTTGGACGGGTGCAATGCCAACATCCACGCCTTGGAGAACCGGATAGAGGAACTCCGAGGTTGGCTTGCCCCGGCTGAGTCTGACCTGCTCGAGGTCGAGACGGGCAAGACCCAAGAAACTGAAGAGCTGGCCGCCGCCGAAGCAGCGGTGGCCTCTGTGACGACAGAGTTGGAACGCCTCGACGCGCAGGAAGACCATCTACGTGAGATGATGAGCTTCCCATGCGTCGGGATCCTCCCTTTTGAGGACATCTTCCGGGGGCTAGACTAGCTGCCAGTCCCCCTTCCATCCCCTTTTTGCATGTAACACTGGGGTATGCCCCGAGGCCAGTGTAATTCTCTCTTTCTTTATATATAACAGGAATACAATGCAATTGTCCCACTTGCCTCCTGTATGTGTGTGGTGGCGAGCAGTCTCTTCCTCCCTTTTCTCTTTTCTTTTCCTTGCTATGTGATGGGACGCAAGTCCACACTAACCGCTTACCAGAGGAGAACCCGGTGAGGTTCGCAGAGGAGCATAGGAGAGTGCTCGCCCCTTCCAGAGGAGGGACGAGGGGGCCACTCCACCATGTCCATCAAGCGACTCATCCGAATGATGTCACCGGTATGTTTGACCCGACTAGGTTGATCCGACCTTGGAAGGGCGGAGAGAAGAGTTTGTTCATTCAATGACCCTGACGGGAGGTCTTGGTCCCCGACTAGGTTGATCCGACCTTGGAAGGGCAGAGAGAAGAGTTTGTTCATTCAATGACCCTGACCGGAGGTCTTGGTCAAAAGAGGGTTGTTTGTTTATGCCGACAGAGTGCCAGGGACAGGTGTGGTTTATTTGTCTCTTGATGTGTTCGTTGGCACGGGTTGGTGCCAACGCACGGAGAAGGGTTGATTCCCCAATCCCGGGCGAAAGGTCCGGCTGGGGTATTCTTCGTCAGTGCCGATAGAATGTCAAGGGCTGACAGGGTTGATTCGGTTATTGACATATTCGTTGGTACGGGTTGGTGCCAACGCACGGAGAAGGGTTGATTCCCCAATCCCGGGCAAAAGGTCCGGCTGGGGTATTCTTCGTCAGTGCCGACAGAATGTCAAGGGCTGACAGGGTTGATTCAGTTATTGAGATATTCGTTGGTACGGGTTGGTGCCAACGCACGGAGAAGGGTTGATTCCCCGATCCCGGGCGAAAGGCCCGACTGGGGTATTCTTCGTCAGTGCCGACAGAATGTCAAGGGCTGACAGGGTTGATTCGTTTATTGACATATTCGTTGGCACGGGTTGGTGCCAACGCAAGGAGAAGGGTTGATTCCCCAACCCTGGGCGAAAGGTCCGGCTGGGGTATTCTTCGTCATTGCCGACAGAATGTCAAGGGCTGACAGGGTTGATTCGTTTATTGAAATGTTCGTTGGTACGGGTGAGGGCTAGTAAAGAAGGGCTGGCTCCTCCTTTACTTCTCCTCTTTTTCCTCTTTTCCTTTCTTTTCTTTTCTTTTCTTTTCTTTTCTTTTCTTTTCTTTTCTTTTCTTTTCCTTTCTTTTCTTTTTCTTCTTTTCTTTTCTTCTCTTTTTTCTTCTTCTTTTTTCTTCTTTTCTTTTCTTTTCTTTTCTTCTTTTCTTTTCTTCTCTTCTTCTCTCCTTTTTGTATATATTTTCTTCTCCCCTTTTTTTGAAATGCACAGCGAATAATGACACACCATCCAAGCAATTGAAATGCAAGTTTGCCTGCTGCGGGGCAAGAGAATGTATTATTCATTGAAAGGGGGAATCGGAGCGTGGTACAACCTTTGATGCCTACCATTAAGGGGTGGAAAGTGGACCTCCCCCCGATGATCGACTATCACATATGCTCCGCCTTCATAAACCTTTTGGATTACATAGGGTCCAAGCCAATTCTCATTCAGCTTGCCCTTGGGGTTGGAAGCCATAACTTCCCTCCTTTTGACCATAACGAGGTCACCCTTCTTGAATTCACGCTCCTTGACGAGCTTGTCGAAGGCGCGAGCCATGCGGGTCTGATAGACCCGGATGTTCTGCTGGGCTTGGAGCCTCTTGCCCTCTAGGCTGGAGAGCTCTTCGAGCCTTCGCTCGACATTTGCTTGGTCTTCTCGGACCAACCCGTGTTAGATTGTAACCCGAAGGGAGGGTATCTCTAGCTCGAAGGGGACGATCGCCTCTGAGCCATATACCAGGGAAAAGGGTGAACAGCCCGTCGGGGTTTTGTAAACAGTTCGATATGCCCAGAGGGCCTCATGCATTCTTTCTTCCCAATCCCTCTTGTTAGAATTGACAATTTTGGAGAGGAGAGTACAAAGAGTTTTGTTGAAAGCTTCGGCCAGACCATTGGCTTGCGGGTTGTAGGGGGTTGACGTCCTCCAGTCGATCTTGTATTTTTCTTCTAGCCGGTAGACTTTCTAGTTGCGGAAGTGGCTCCCATTATCTGAGATAATTCGGTTCGGAGTGCCAAACCGGAATATGATGTTGCGACGGACAAATCTGGCGACGATCTCCCCAGTTACTTCTCTCAAAGCAACGTCTTTCGCCCAACGGGAGAAGTAGTCAGTTGCCGCCAAAATGTATTTGCACCCGGCGGATGACGCGGGTAGTGGACCCACGACGTCTGTTCCCCACTGGGCGAAAGGACAGCTGGGTAACGTCGGGTGTAGCGGCATTGGTGGCCTCCTGGGCACTGCGGCATGCTCCTGGCATTTCTGACAAGACTTGGCATACTTGCAGCAGTCATCAAACATTGTCAGCCAGTAGTAGCCGAGCTTCTTTATTTCAATTTTCATCTTCGGTCCCGCCTGGTGTGCACCGGCTGTCCCGGCGTGGACCTCTTTCATGACTTTCCAAGCTTCTTCAGTGGATAGACATCGCAGGAGCACCTTCCGTCTGGCATCCGCCATAATTCGGAATAGGATCCCGTTCCGAACCTCATAAGAGTCCTTTGTTCTGATCAGCTTAATCTTCTCTTCTCTCTGCTTGGGCAGTTGCTGGTGTTTAAACCATTGCATAAGAGGGTCCCTCCAGTTAGGCAGGCCGAATGCTTCTGCTGCAGCGACCTCCAGTTCTTCTTCTTCTGGTTCTTCTATCATGCTAGGCACCTGGCGCTGATTCACCACCCGGATGCTAAGGGATCCATCAGGTAGGACTGCTAATGAGCTTGCCAGCTTTGCCAGTGCATCGGCTTGTGCATTTTCTCCCCTGGCGACATGGCCTATCTCAATAAGGTAGAATTGCTCCATGAGCCGCTTCTCTTTAGCATGGTAAGGGAGCAGCTAAGGTTTTCGAACATCAAACTGCCCCTGGACTTGCTTGACGACTAGTAACGAATCGCCGAATACTTGCAGCATTTTAATCTCCATTTGCAAAGCGACTTGGAGACCGATGATCAGGGCCTCGTACTCTGCCTCGTTATTTGTGTAGGGTTTATTGATAGAACAAAATGTATGCAATATTTCTCCCTCTGGGGATTTAAGGATGATGCCGGCCCCTGCCCGTACTTTGGTACGTCCGGACGGGGTCGTTTCCATTCTCGAGGCTCCATCAAAGTGCAGGTGCCAGGCGATCTATCGGACTTGGTCCACTTCCAGTGTCTCATCTTCAGGTAACTTTGTAGCCAGTGGGGAATCCTCAGACACAGGATGTGCCGCGAAGAATTCGGCCACGGCTTGACCCTTAACGGCCTTCTGCGGCACATAGGTGATATCAAATTCCATTAGCAGCACGGCCCACTTGCCGAGACGTCCCTTCAGGACTGGCTGGGAGAGAATGTGTTTAACTGGGTCGGCCTTGGAGACCAGGCTCACTTCATGGGAGAGCATGTAATGCCTCAGCTTCTTGACTGCAAAGACCAGGGTGAGACAGGCCTTCTCAATCGGGGTGTATTTTGCTTCTGCCCCCACTAGCCTTCGGCTAAGATAGTAGAGAGCCTGCTCTTTTCCCTCGTCATTGTTCTGGGCGAGCATTGCCCCCAGTGAACATTCGGTGGCGGCTATGTATAGAATAAGCGGCCTCCCCTTGACAGGTGCCCCTAGCACAGGCGGGGTCCTTAAGTAGTCCTTCAGCTGATCGAAGGCCTTCTGGCATTCCTGGTTCCAGTCAAAAGGTGAAATTTTCATCATTAATCTGTGGAATGGCTGACAGCGCCCCGACAGGTTGGAGATAAATCTTCAGACGTAAGCCAGCCGGCCTTGAAGGGATCTTAACTCTCCCAGGTCCTTCGGGGGAGGTAGCTCCTGGATGGCCTTTATCTTGAAAGGATCGATCTCGATCCCTCTATATCGAATAATGAAGCCAAGGAACTTCCCGCTGGAGATGCCAAAGGCACACTTCATCAGGTTCATTTTCAGCTCGTACTGCCGGAGTCTCTCAAAGATGACTCTACGGTCCTTCAAGTGATCCCCTCTTTTCTTCGACTTGACGACCAAATCGTCAATGTAGCATTCAACTTTGTTGTATAGCAGCTCGTCGAATATTTTGGTCATCGCCTGCTGGTAAGTAGCGTCGGCGTTCTTGAGGCCGAAGGGCATTCTTTTGTAGTGGAATATCCCTTTGGGTGACCGAAAGGCCGTATGAATTCAGTCATGCTCAGCTATCCAAATTTGGTTATAGCCGGACGATCCATCCATGAAGGACAAGGCCTCATGGCCAGTAGTTGTATCAATCATGACTTCGGTGATGGGCACCGGGAAATCATCTTTTGGGCAGACTTTATTCAGGTCGCGGAAGCCCACGTAAATCCTGATCTGTCCATTCTTCTTCTTCACTGGTACAATGTTGGCCAACCAGGTGGTATACTGGTTATCAGCTACAAAATCAACATCTATGAGCTTGACGACTTCTTTGATAATTTGGTTTATCAACTCCTGCGGTCCACCTTGGGGTCGATGGCCAGAATATGTTGGGTCACACCGGGGCTTAGGCCGGGTATCTCCTTGTAGTTCCAGGAAAAACAATCCCGGAACTCTTGCAGCAATTTGATATATTGTTCTCTTTCTCGTGGGGGAAGAAGGGCACTTAGAAAGGTCGGCCTGGGGTCGCCCTCCGTGCCCAAGTTAATTTCAACAAGTTCATCTACCGTGGCCTGGCCGCCATCTTAAATTTTCGGTGGTGCCGGCAACAGGTCGACGAAATCCTGATCTTCGCCATCTTCTGCTTCAAGGACGCAATAGGTGTCACCCTGCTCAGCTTCGTCGGACAATGAGACTTTGCTGGCATCCCCCACCTCCGGGCTCGCGGGCCATGGCTTCGAGGGGTCCTTCTGTGCTGAGAAGTAAAGGATTTCTCCGGGGTCTTCTTGGTAATCATCATAGACGGCTCTAACAGGGGCCGAAGTGACAGATTGCCGCCCCAGGGGCTGGTTCTCCGCCAGCGGCCGAGGTTGCCCATTCTCAGCTGCATTTTCAACAATCTGGTGCTGGACCGACACCATGTAAACACTTCTTTCATGGCTGCCTGTCACATGGGGGGGTGGCGGAGCCACCACGTAATCTCCCATTCTGAGCTCATCTTTCTCAATCAGGTCTTGAGCAAGATCCCTGAAGACGTAGCAGTCTTCGATAGAGTGGCCCATATTGGGTGATAAGGGCAGAACAAGGGGTCACCGCTTTTGCGAGCATCTTGCGGCCTCTTGGATCTGGGGAGGGAGACCTTGCCATAGTAGCAAGCCCACTCAAAAATTCCTCAGGTTTTATTCCTCGAGAAAGAGTAGGGTCTCTGCATCCTCTCTCGCAGCGTAGGGTTCCGCTCGGCCGATCGTCTGGCCGGGGAAGCAGCCACATCCTCAGCCTCCCTCTTTAGGTGCATGGGGGCATTCGGGATGGTGCTCAGGGACTGGTGCTTGCCGATGCTCTGTTGACGAAGGATGCCCCTGATGAGGTCGGACACGAGCGTAGTCACTTCGGCCAAGCGAGCCTTCAGCATTTCAATTTCTCGCTGCTGTTGATAACATAGGGCGAACAAGGTAGGGTCACACCGAGGGAGGCCCGGCGTCCGGCTTGCTTCCCCATCCCTTGCATCAGTATTAGACGAGGGCAATGGCGCACCGCTGTTGTAGTCATTCGGGGTTTGTCTTTCAGAGGAGGACGGGGCCTTCCCCTTATTCCTGCAGGGAGGTGGATTCCATAGGAATACCTCTTCATCTTGTTCTTCATCAACCGGGGGCTTAAGGGGCGAGCGACCTTCACCTTTTTGTGGAGCTACGGCGCCAGTGAGGCTATCGCCATCCGAAGCTGAGACCGATATAACGTCGGCTTCGTAGGAATCTTCTAATGAGAAACCTAATCCCAGGTGCCGGGTGATTTGCAGCAATCTCTGGTCCAGATTTGGTGGGTTCCACATCTTTTTGAACATGTCCTTCCGACTGGAGAGCTGGCAAAAGGGGATCCCTTGTTTTTTGGTCATTCTGGTTATACGACCGGTTATGTCAGGCAATCCCATGATCGGGACGAGTGGGTCATGTAGTTCGTCGGGGAGTTTACAATCATCATCCCCTTTGACCGGGTGCTCATTAGCCACATAGAAAATAGTAGACCGTCCTCCGGGGTTAGGCACCTCAAAGGTCTTTAGTGGTTCAACCACTTGGCAGTCAGCTTCCACGAGAGGCTTGATGATCCCAAACGGGACCCGGATGTCCTCTAGCAAGTCTTCGAGGTGTGGCAACCCCGGTGCAGGGTAGATGTAAAGGGGAGTTGCTTTGAATACTCTTTCTGCCCCAGAAACAAATGACACTTGACGGGGAGCCACATAGCTTGACGGCGGTGGAGGGAACCAGCTGTCGAGCTCCGCCTTCTTCTTTCCCTTATCCAGGGTGACTTGGGGAGCTTGCTTCGGCTTCTCTAGATACAAATTGGCATCTGAGAGATGACATTCGAATACCTCAAAAGGGTGGAGGTCGGCAAAGATTCTCTCCTCCTTCCCGTTGCCGGGGTACTTGATGCCCTGATGCAGTGTAGACGGCACTACCCTATTTTGGTGTAGCCAAGGCCGACCGAGCAATGCTTTGTAGGAGGTGCTGGAGTTAATCACATGAAACTGGACCTTAGTTGTGAAATCACCGAGAGAGAGGTTAAACTCTGCAATCCCCATAGGGACCTCGCACTTCTGGTTGAAGCCAGCAATCTTAACATTCTTGACCTCGATCAAGTGTACATCAAAGTAATGTTTCTGGTATATCCGGTAAGGGAGTATGTTCACTGCCGCCCCAGGGTCAATCAATACTCTGTTGATGGGATGCCCATTCAGCTGCCCCCTCATATAGAGTGGCATGTTGTGACTGCAGGTAGGTAGGAGCATATCTTCTTCTATAAAAGCCACAGCTACCTCGGGTGACATTTCTGCAAGGCAGGCTTCCACATATGCTGGTGTCTGGAGCGCTGCGATGATGGCCTGCCATGTCTCTTCATCTGGGGACAGGATCTCCGAGACGATGAACCTAGCTGGGATCTTCTTCAGGTGCTTGACTATTCTATTGCTAGCTCGGACCTTGAGCAACTTCATCTCTTCGGCTCTACTGCGCCTGCCCCCGGTCTGGGCCTGGGGAGCCGGCTCAGCGAGTGCTTCCTCCACCGGGTCAGGTATCACTCGAGCTTGCGGGGCCTGTTGGGTCACTTCCTTCTCTTGCATGAACTCGGCAAGGTTCGGGATGTTGTCAGGTTCTTCCCTTGACCGAGAAGGAATTACTACCAGTGGGGTCGGCAGGCTACTTGCTTCTTTGATCTGCTGAGACTCGCGGGGGCATGACTGCCTTCCCCCTTGAGTCGTGAGAAACTCAATAAATGAAGGGATATTCTGGCCGACCGGCTCCCCGAGGTAGAGACCCGAGGGAGGGGGAATCTCCATGCCTTGGATCATAGGTTCAGGGATATGATATGGTCGTTCTCCCCTAAGCAGGATGTTATGGTCAGCCTGAGGAAGCGTCCCCACTTCCTTCCCGACCTAGTGGCATGCTGGGAGGTGGATGCTTCTGCCTGACTCACTTCTGATGGTTCGACGGGTGACTCTTGCTCTTCTTCTCCCAGGGAGAGGGCGGTGTCAAATAATGCTGAGAGGGTGTTGCAGGAGAGGGCAACCCCGCTCTCCTTCTTGTTTCTGGACCTTATCTTCTTCTTCTCCTTCTTTTCTTCAGTGGCTGGCAACCGGCCGTGGGGAGGTTCACCCCATAAGAGAGGCTCCCCCTCTGCCTCGGCTTCTACCCCCGGAGCTAATTCAAGTGACTCGAACTCCTTCCCAGGGACATACTCATTCAGTTCCACAGGCTGGATTTCGGGCTGTTCATAATCTTCGAGCCCATCAATAATGGCCTGGAGTCTTTCCACTATAGGACTGGTTTCTTTGTGCACCCGCATCGGGACGTGCTTTTTCTTGTTGTAAGTGGGGCGCCTCATGACCAGCCGGGGGGCTGTGTCATGCCAAATAGGCGTCACTGGTGGCGGTGTTGGCCGGGAAGTGACACCCCTTATGTGAACCTCTGGTGTGGGCCGGGGAGCCTGCCTTCTTCTTCTATTCCTCGTCGGCGCGGTCTGCCTGCCTCCTTGATCTTGAGCCGGCGCCATGACGAAGGCTTCATAAGTGGCCTTTGTGCTGGACTCCGCCCATTCTTCAGTTAGCTGCTGGTATAGAGACACCATGTTGACACTAGTACCGAGGCTCGGCATCTCGTGCGACTGCGGAGGGTCTATATTGTGCTCCCCCATATCCAGTTCTCCCTTCCTGATCAAAGATTCAATGACATCCGTGAAGATGTAACATTCCTCGATAGTGTGCCCCAGCATCTGATGGTGCGGACAGAAATGAGGATCGTCCTTCTTCTTTATGTCCCTGAGCCTCTTCGGTTCTGGCAGCGTGATTTTGTTGTATCTGGTGGCCCATTCAAACAAGATCCGGGACTTTTCTTGAGGAAAAGAATATAACTTATTCCTTATCTTCTCCCGCAGGGAAGGACCTTCCCGCCGTTCAGTAGACCTGGCTGGAGGAGGATTGGCCGTCTCCTTGGCTTTCTCTGTCAGTTTCTCAAAAGCTTCGAAGTCCAATGTGTGGACTTCTGGCGGTATTGGTCTCTTTTCGGCCTGCCTGGCCCTCTGGCTTGAGGTGACTGGGGTAGAGGAGTATCGAGCAAGGAACGCCTCGATCTCTGCTACTATGTTGTTTAGACGGTCAAATGACCACACCTCAGCGCCGATCATCCTCTCAAGGATTTCGTTCTTCAGGCTCTGTTTACAAATTTGCACTGCATCCTCCTGATGTGGGGGATGTCTACATCTCATACTGAGATTTCTCCACCTCTTTATGTAGTCGAGAGCCGACTCATCATTTCTTTGTCTCGTGGCGTAGAGTTCTGCCACGGTTACCTCCCGCTCATCTATATAGAACCTTTCTTTGAATTTCTTCTGCATGTCGGGCCAGTCTGCAATAGACCAGCGGGCAAGCTCGAATACCACTCAAACGCAAGCCCGGTAAGTGTCGAGCCGAAGAATTTGAGGAGGGCCTCATCTGCAGCTAGATCCCCCATAACATTCACATAGTAGGCAATGTGCTCCCTATGAGACCCTTGCCCATTAAACTTCTTAAATTTCGGCGGCTTGGTGATGCCGACCGGGAGCCTCCTCACAGCATAGTGTGCCGATAAGGTACCCGATACACATCGAAGGGCGTGCGATCAATATCGCTCCTTTCTGCCAGCTTCATGTCTATCATCTGCTCCAACATCAGTCTGTTCACCGTTGCCGGGTCCACCGGGTTCGGGTAGAAATGAGCTGGTTGTGCCAGTGGCGTTGTTAACACTGTCGCCTGAGGTGCAATGGTGGATCCCGGAACGGCAGGCTCTGTGGCAGGGCCGGAGTCGTATGCTGTGGCTGGTGCAGGGGTATGCCCCGGTGTAGCTGGGGACGGTGGAGACACCGTCGCCTGTGGAGAAGCTTCTGAGGCCTGACCGTTGCCTCCAGGTGTTTCTGGCAATGCTTCGGTCTGCCCGGATGTCGAGGGCTGAGCAGTCCTGTCGGTTAACTGCTTCCTTAGCCACTCGATCTCCCTTTGATATTGCTGCATCATAAGTAGTACAGCTGGGTCACTCATGGAGAGGCTGGGGGTGCCCCCTCTCTCTTCAGTTGGCGTCTCCTTGGACGATGTGGATGGTCCTCCCGTGATGCCTTCAGTAATGACATTGGCAGCCAGGGCCATTGACGATTCCCCGTAGTCAGTTTCTTCAGTGTGGGCTTGTGTATTCTCGATTGCTGCTTTCCCTCTTCTAGTGAGAGGCCCTGGCCTTGCTGTAAGTCTGGCCATTTCCTCAGGCTCGGTCGGTAAGGCCCCATACCGGCCAAACACCCCGGCCATGTTGCAAGTATAGACCCTTAGGTCTCTGCCTCTTCTTGTCGTTCTTCTCGCCAGCCTACCTGAGAAGACCAATCTATCAAAGACTGATCCCCGCGGCCTCACCTCTTCCCTCAGCGGGGACTGATAGCGCTCCTCAAAGCAGTTCCTCGACTCGGCACTAGGCACGGGTCGGATTTCTTCTTCTTCAAATGCGGAGGCCACTGCCCCCAGCAGTCTCTGGCGACCCAGGGGAGTGCTCCCCGGGCCCCGCAAGTAATTTCTCATGGCCTGCTCCATTCCTTCCCAGTCTTGATCAGGAGGAGAGGCGGGTGATACCGTCCTATTGATAGCAACGGGCATGTAGGCTACAGGCTCCGCACGGGTAGCCTGATGGTGATGTCGGTGGTGTCGACGACGGGTGTTCTCCGGTGGGGCCAGTGTGACCAATGCCGGTTGGTAGACGGGGGCCGATGTCTTGACTCGGTCTGCCTATTGAGCCCTTGCCGGGCGGAAGGTGCCGGGCCCTGCTCGGGTTGGTGAAGTGACCCGGGCTGCATTGGGAACCCATGCCCATTTGCCCTTGGTCGGCCTAGGGGTCGGTTGGTGCTGTGGAACGGTGGCTGGAGATGCGGGCGTCATACCGCCCTTCATCTTCCCCATTGACTGGAAAGAGTTGCGCACTGGTACAGTGGGTATGATGCGATCCGGGATCACCTCGGAGCGTTGCCCGGAAAGATGCACCTGGAAAGTTTCGACGACAGCAGACTTGCCGGTGCTGGAGACCCGGCCTCGGGGTGACACAGTGGCTTGGCTCCTCCGGAGCCTTCTTTGGTGGGAAGCCGAGCCTGGGCATGACGGGCCGACGTTCTGGTGCACATGGTGCACATTGCAGCCCATCGTCTTCACGGGGATAGTCTTGGGGGAGTCCGCCATTGGTCGGCCGGCAGCAGCTTTGGTGGCCCCCTGGATGGAGGCGTTGCTTTCGATCCCGTCAGATGCCTCGACGTCCAGCAGGTTCGTGAAGGCCACTCCCAAAAAGTTGGGGAAGCAAACTGAAGGAGGGAAGCTCCCGAAGGCGAGAGGGACGGCCAAGTAGCCGTTCCGCGCATGGCTCTCGACGGGTTACCGACCGAAAGTGAGCGCCATCCCAACGTCCGTAACGCAACCTGCATTTGCAAATTAGGGAATTAGTATTACAAGAAGGGGATCGTGGAGCCCTTAATTCCGACAGAGAGATGAAGGGTGATCCAGTCCCACCAGGCGTGCCAGACTTGTGGACGCACTTATTTTCGCTCATTATTATGTTATTCGTTTGTTTAAGTGTGTGGGCGTGCCAGTCATAGAGTGACGATTTATTTAGGCCCCGAGGAGCCACGGGTGCGCTCGATCTGACTCAGTCAGGCGATTGTGTAGTTCGGGTCGGGACTGAGACCCGTTGTGCCATGAAGGTCACAACGTCATTTACATCCCCTCGGAGAGGGCAATACCCTTGATTAATTACTGGAAATAAGGGCTCCACGTCCGAAAGAAATACTAATTGATGCATGAAGGAAAAGGTAATCAGGCTACGTGGTGAGCCCGAGGTGAGGGCATGAATACTCGGATTATGTCGGTCGCCGATGGACCTTTCCATATGTGGACAAAAGTCCGTACGGAAAGCGAGACGGTAACGGGGGAACAAATCCGTACAAGTGTCTGCCGAGGCACGACAATTTTAATGCAAAGTGGGGGGCTCAGGTCCCGATGAGAAAAGGGGGAGGCCTTGGTGAGATGTTGGCCCGGGACAAGGCCGGGCAGTAACCATGACGGGAGGAGTAGCTCCCAGGGGCGAAGCCCAGCCTGCGAAGGCATCACTAATATTCCCGGGTTCAGAATCCGAGGGGGAGAGACTACTTCCATACTACTGTATTCATGATGGTTGTCAATGCTTGCTATTATCATTTATTTATTGACGCTACCCTTTCTTTATTGATTGCCTTTTATCACCCAGCGACCGTGAGTTCTTCTTCTGTTCATTATTACCCCTTTTTTTATTATTATTACCCCCCCTTTTGTTATTATTTTCCCTTTTTTATTACCTTGATTGGGACCACTCCCTTTTGTCTTATCATTATTATTATTATTCATCATTCCTTTTATTATATAGCCCCCCCTTTTTTTATTACATATATATGTATTCATTGGAGAGATGATGGAGTGTACCGCTGGTGGAGTTGGGAGTGTGCCGCTGAAGGCTGGGAGGGAGTGTACCGCTGGAGGATTGAAGGTGTGCCGCTGGAGGGTGGAGACTAGGGTGTACCACTGGAAGAAGTGGGTTAGGGCGTACCGCTGGAGGGCGAAGGCTAGGGTGTGCCGCTTAAGGGAGTGGGCTAGGGTGTACTGCCGGAAGGTTCAGGTGGGAGTATACCGCTGAAAGGGTGAGCTAGGGTGTGCCGCTAAAGGGTTGAGGGATAAGAGTGCAACGTCGAGACAAATAGAGTGGAGTTCAGATGGGTAGGGGGAATTCAGAAGGAGTCCTCTTGCTTATGCAGGTCTGATGGGAGACTTCAGAGGATCAACTTTTGGTTTTGTCATGTGATTCAGCCCCAATTCACGTCCAATAGTGCAGTTCTTCGGATCTTGTTCAGTTCAATCCCTTGAATTTTGTATAGTCCTTTTAGTTGATTAAAATGTCTCATTGTTGCTTAGTCCATCTGTTTGTTGCTTCTTTTCATCTTTTACTTTGTTGTTATTCCTGACGAAAATTCGGCAGCACCTCCCCTTGGCCCGGGAGGTAAGGGAATAACAAGGAACATGCCCACAAGGAGTGACATGAACCAACAACTGAGGGGGGTGCCTGAGCAGCCACCTTTGGGAAAACTTCGGAAAACTCAGAAACAACGCCGGCCGAGAAACCGGTAGACTGACACAAGCTATGAGTACACTGGAGAAATGACAGCCAAGATATGCCAGGCTGGCAGTCTAAGGGTGTGCTGCTGAGGCAGTTGGAGGGAGCATGCCGTTGGGCAGACAGATGGGAAGTGTACCGCTGAGACAGCGAACGGAGGAGTGTGCCGCTGGGCAGACCAAGGGAGGTGTACCGCTGGGCAAATCAGAAATAGGAGTGTGCCGTTGGAAGACTTGAATGGTGTGGTGACTAGGGGGGTCAAATGGGTGTATGTATACCATTGGCTCTGCAAAAGGGGAAAAGGGATACTTTGGTCAGTGAGGGGATGCTGCGCACCGAGCAAAGGACCATAGCACTCTGAAGAAGTTGCATGGGAAGGAACAGTGGGGGATTACGTTGCAGAATATCAATGAGAGAAGGAGGAGGCCGGCCTTACATTATCAGGCCAGAAACACTGACTATCAAACTGGGTAGACCAATGCCGTAGGGAGGACAGGCGAAACAGAGAGTTAGAAGGTTGGGGAAGGATATAACTCACGAACTGACGGTGAGGAGGAAACCACAAACACAATAAGAAGTAGTAACTAAAGGCATTCATTCACGGAGAATTCAAATGACAAAGGTCATGACCCAGAGGCCAAGCGTAATACAGTGCATCCAAATCAACATGGAGAAAGGAAAAAAAAACTACGTAGTGACAAGAAAAGGAAAAAGAGTTTGGGAGGGGGTTGGAATGAGGAAGGGTGATCATCCCCTTCACTGCACTCCTTCCCTTCCCCCGCCATTACTCATAGCCTTCCCCTCTCTTTCTCTCTCTCTCTTCTACCTTCTTCTTCTCTTCTTCTCCTTCCTCTGCTGCTCTCTTCGAATGGGAGGTCTCCGCCTATGTGTTCCTCCTTTTTTTTCCTTTTCTCTATGAGAGCCCCTTTTATACGTGAGCCGTTGACGAGGCCGACCTCATGATGGCACTATCATCCGAGGTTGACTTCGGTATCTTCCTCGTCAGGTGAAGATCTCCCTCATCCAATCGGAGGGCGACACCAAGGCAGGTTGCTTGCTGGCATTGAAATGACCACGCTGCGCGCCAATAGGTTTGCCTACTGACCGTTGTGTCTTCTGCCGGTTCGTGCCGTTCAGGGGATCCAACGTTGTGCCGCTGGGGGCTGAGGGGTCGTGCCGCTGAGGGGCAGAACGCCCGTGCCGCTGGGAAGGCATTGGGGCGTTGTGCCGTTGAAGGGGCCTCTGAGGGGTGTGCCGTTGAACGGCCACTTGGGTGTGCCGTTGAAGGCACCTCAGGGTGTGCCGTTGAAGGCACTTGAAGAGCATGCCGCTGGGGCTCGCTAAGGGGTGTGCCGCTTGGGCTTTGCCAGTAGTGTGCCGCTAAAAGGGTAGGGAGTGTGCCGTTTGAAAGGGCCTTCTGCCTTTGCCTCATGAACTTGAAGTTTTGCATTCTTTGGGATATTTCTTCACCGTTAGGGACCCGAGGGTGGGTCCATAGCAGTGTATGAATTCAGGAGGAGATCCTATGCTTTCTCTGTCGTTTAATGCGCCCGTGCAAATGCGGGGTTTGTCGGACGGTAGTATTCTCCCGGAGCCCTGGGTGGCCAGTCTCCCCGAGTCTTTTCCTTTCGACTTTGGCGTTAATGCGGGGCTTGGTGGGACATATGAACGTACAATTTTATACGTCCACACCGCCCAGGTAGCATAAGTAGTTCTTCATAACTTCATCCACCCCCTCCGGCGCTTGCGTGGAGGAGAAGGCAGGTGACATTGCCCTAGCTTCAGCAACGGGCCTGTAAGTTGAGCACCCTAGGCGGGCAACCCTGCAGTGATGTCTGGAATGTTGGTGACAGATACTCCTTGGCGGTGTTGGTGCAGCAAGTGCTGATTGGTCGACTGGGGCTTCTGGCTCAGTCCAATCTTCCTCCCTCAGCCTTTTGTAATGGGCCTTTTCCGGCCTCGCCAGGGCCGGCTAGGCAGCTTGGGTGCCCTTAGGAGCCCAAACTTGTTTGATTTTGGCCGGTGTTCCGGTCGGCTGATTCTTTGTCCGTTGGGGCTTGTTTGGTCTTCTGTCATCAACTCTTTCCAATGGCTGGAAGGAATTTCACACTGGGACTGTAGGGATGATATGCTCTGGGATCGCTTCGGCTCGGCGATCGTTTAGATGCACTCTGACACTTCCAATGATAATAGATTTTCCAGTATTGGAAATCCGGCCTCTAGCAGCAGCAGTAGTAACGGGGCTCTTCCGGAGCCTCCTCTGGTGAGACGGTGACCCCTTGTTAGACGGGCCGATAGAAGGGTGCACATGGTGCACGTAAAAGCTCAATGCCCCAGCCGGGGTACAATCAACAGTGTTGTGTGGTGAACTAGCAATGGTAGGTCCGGTGATGATGACTCCCGAGATGGGAGCGTTGCTTTGCTCAGCGACCGGGCCCCTCCATATCCAGCAGGTCCACAAACGTGACTCTGAGGAAGTTCGGGAACCCGTCGATGGGAGGGAAGCTCCCGAAGCTGACGGGGATAGCCAGGTAGCCATTCCTTGCGTGGCTCTCAACCAAAAGTGGGCCGAACGTGACCGCCATCGTAGTCGTCACAATGCAGCCTGTATTTGCAAATTAAACAATTAGTATTTCATGAAAGGGCCGTGGGGCCCTTTAGTCCTCGCGAGGAGATGAAGGGTAATTTTTGTCCCACCGGGCGTGTTAGACTTGTGGACGCACTTTTTGACATGTCTATTATTTTATTCATTTGTTCTATTCGTTTGGTGCATTTATTTGGTTTATTTAGTGCATGGACGTGACAGTCACGAGAGTGATGGTTTATTCGGGCTCCGAGAGAGCCCATGGTGCCCGCCGTCTGACTAACCAGACAAATGTGAGTGTCGTGTCGGGACCAAAACCCGCCATGCCATAAAGGTCACGGCGTTAATTACATCTCCCAAGAGGGGAGAAAACCCTTGATTAAATGTCAGGAAAAAGGGCCCCACAGCCTAAACAATTATACTAATTGCATGAGTGAATGAAGTGATAACAAGGGTCTAAGTCGGCCTATGTGTATGGCCATTTATTAAATTGGCAGAACGATTTAGCTCACTATTAGCCACGTGTTGGCCCTTTAGTATTTAGGTGATGACCTAGCTCGAGAACACACGAGGCGGGCATGGAGTACATGCCAATGTATGCCGTGAGCATGGCGCGCTTAATGCTTGGTCTCACGAAAGACATGATCGATTCCCAAATGGGGTGTGAACCCAGTTCAATAGTTTGTCAACCTGAGGTAGCACGTAACCATGGCCATGATGGGTAATGCCCCGAGATCCAGATCCACGCTGCGAGGCAACTTTAGTTTTCCCCTTGCACAGGGTCTGGGGACCACCCAAGATCGAATGCCATTGAATTTTAAGGCAGTTGTATTGTATATTCGCTTCATTAGCTTGGCCTTTGTTTCACTTCAGTTGCAGCCCCTTTAGTGTAAATTATAATGCACACATGAATGCGTGTGAGGGTGAGGGGAAGGTTGATTCTGCGGGTAGTGAGAAGGCCAAAGATATAATAGTGAGTCGACACCATCTGAAGGCTGACTCGACGCACAGGCCAAGAGAGGAGCTGCATACGCTCAGCGGATCGACACAGCAGGAGGGTGCATCGACGCACTAGCCAAGAAGGGTTGCTGCATACCGCTAAGGGGTCGACGCTTCATAGGGTTGCGTCGATGCAACCGCCATTCGATCTACCGAAGATTCAATTCGGTCGACTGAAATGGAAGATAGGTTGGCCTACCCCACGCCACGAGCAGAATTTGCTTCTCTTCTATCTTTTAAGAGATTTACTTGTATTGTGAGCCCCACTAGTGAGGTAGGGGGACATGCGTGCTTGAATTTAGATGTATATGAAGTTCAATCATCCACTAATAAAAGTGATTTCTGGTATGAGGCGGAGTATTTCACTCACGCATAATGGCGGCTCCCGGTCGGACGTGATCCGACCCTTCACACATCACCATTTTATATACCCCGAAATCATGATGAACAGGCACACATCAATGCAATATGCGTATGACGCTTTCCATTTTTTATTCACATTTGTGGTGGATGCAAGCCCAAATATATATATGCAGAAAGCATGGTGTGCTCAGATTCATGATGAATGTAGGGAATCCTCCCTCCTATATGTCCACCAGGAACCAGCAAAGAGCTTATGCGGTTTTGATGCATGTATGGTGATTGGTTTTATACATGTAATGCATGCATGAGGCTTTTATTTGTGAAATGCATATGAGGAGCTCTAATTGGTTTTCCCCCTTTTTTATATTGGTTATGCTCAAAGTCGTATTCAATAGTCCGTCATAGTGGTGTTCTTGTTCAGTCCCTTTAGGCCCTCCACAGTTCTCTATTGCTTCAGCAGGAGCTTCTTATCATTGTTTGTTTCATTTGTTTGTTGCTTCCTTTTATCTTTAATAGAGTATTATTTCGGTAAAAATTGGGCAGCATCTCCCCCGGACCGGGATACTTGGGGGGAGTGAATTGGGTACGCATCCACGGACGAGTCTGAGATGGCACCTAAATGGTAAGGATGCGCACGGAGGCGGCAACATCTGGAAACGTTCACGCTGGAGCATGGTGCAAAACCAGGCAAAGAAGGGATTAAAACATGGAGGGGCTACCGGTTAAAGAACACAGAGGAATGCCACCGGTTAAACCCTGGGGAAAGTCCCACCGGTTAAATGGGGCAAAGGCGCCACCGGTTAAGTTAAAGGGGATGACCCACCGGTTAAATGGGGAGAAGGCGCCACCAGTTAAGGTCAAGGGGACGACCCACCGGTTAACTGAGGCGGAGGCACCACCGGTTAAGGTCAAGGGAATGACCCACCGGTTAACCAATGGGGAGGCACCACCAGTTATGCTCACAAGGGAGCCCACCGATTAATCAATGGGAAAGCGCCTACACCGGTTAAGGGGTGAGGGAGGCCTACTGGTTGAGCTCAATGACGAGCCACTGGTTAAGAAGTCGAGGGAGCTCACCGATTAAGCTCAATAATGAGCCACCAGTTAAGGAGTGAGTGAAGCTCACCAGTTAAGATCAATAATGAGCCACTAGTTAAACCCAGCATGTGGTAACCGATTGAATGGGAAGCCTGACGGAAAAGCCATAAGAGAGGGCTCCCGGCAGACACTTCACAAGGAGACTAACTTCAGCAAGTGGAGCTCCAAATAAGGTGTGTGTTGCCAGTTTGCCTCATAGACAGAGGAGTGACCAGTAGAGGGAGAATATTCATTACAACAGGGGGGAAGCATGGTGCCAAAAATGCCTGAGCCTCAACCATGAGCTAGTAGGGCATAGGTATTGTCCTGCTCATAACAAACCTTTTGAAGAGAAGGGTGAAAGGAAGGAAGCAGTAATAGCAGAAAAGCTTGAAGACATGAATCCTTCTGAGCTCAAGGTGGCAACACCACCCACGGGGCATGGAGACCCGTCAAGCCCTGGGCACCAGCCCCATTGAGGGATATCCTACTAGCTGAAAGGGAGGAGAGGGAAACTACTGGTTCTGCTAAACAAAGCAAAAGCAAAGAGGGAGGAGCATAGTATGCCCAGAAATGATGGAAAACACAAGAGAAACATGAGACAAACATGAATGCAGACCCAAGGAAAAATAGCTCAGCAAGAAGCCTTTCGCAAGCTTTTTATTCCCTGAACAAGTTAAATGCAATACTGATACATCATCGGGGAAGAAAATCAAAAAAGAAGGAAACAGGGTGTGGGGAGAAGGCACATAGACCCTTTTCCCAACCTCACCTCTTCACCCTCACTCACCCCCCCCGACTACAGTTGTACCTCTCTTCTGCAAAAAAGTGATCTTTGTTCGCACGTAGCTCTCACTCCTTTTTTTTCTATCTGTGTTCTTTTTTTTCTCTGCCTCTCTGTGTGTTTCTTCTCAGCTGAGTCCTCCTATTTATATGGAGGCATGCAAAGTGGATGTCGAGGAGGCCAAGAAACGTTGGAAGATCCTCTGGCTTCTCCTCTCGAACCTACTTTTTGTGCGTGACCTTCACAATTTCCTTCTTCGTGATGGGCAGACAGTTGGTGTCAATGGATGCTCTTAGGAGCTTGCCTAATCGGGAAAACTATCGTAGTCGCACTTGTCTTCAACGATCGCTACGGGCTAGACAAAGGGGCTGCCGTGGGGCAAGGTCCCCTAGTCACTAGCAAGACCCAGTGGCTGCTGATTAAGTCCGCCATTGCCATTTCAGGCGGCCTATGCAACTTGGACCGAAGCCACCACTTAAAAGCCTCTTAGTTGACTAAGAGAGTTGCCACCTGTTAAGTGGCTTTTGGGGCCACCGGTTAAGCAGCCGCTGATTAAATGGCCCTAGAGGCCCACTGGTTAAAGCCCACTAATTAAGTGTCCATACAGGCCCACTAGTTAAAGGCCTTTTGGAACGCCACCACTTAACATGCAGAGATGGACCACCATTTATACCATGTTCTGGAGTGACCGTTTAATGCGCTTTGGGGAGACACCATTTAAAGCCTTTGGGCCAGCCACCGGTTAATGGGTGTTGAGGGCCCACCAGTTAAAGAGGCATAAGGGCCACCATTTAACGCGCCTAAAGCGCCACCGGTTTATGGCCGTCGGGGGGGGGGGGGGCACCGTTTAAACGAGATGAGGGGCCACCGGTTGAGGCGCCCAAAGTGCCACCGGTTAATGACCATTGAGAAGCCACCGGTTAAAGCGTTGAGAGGCCCACACCGGTTAACTGGTCAGGGAGATGCCATTATTTATATGGCGTTGAAGGGCCACCGGTTATACCCTATTTTGGAGCCACCTGTTATGGGGCGTTGAGGCGCCATCGGTTAAGGCGCTGGGAGGCGCCATCGGTTAAAGGGTTGGGAGGCGCCACCAGTTAAAGGGCCTCTTAGGCCTGCCGGTTAAGCATGATGGGAGGCCACCGGTTATGTGAGCTGGAGACGCCACTGTTTAATTGCGTTGGGGTGCCACCGTTTAAAGGCGTTGTAGAGGAATTTAGTGAGGGATGACCTCGCTCCTTTCTGACTCAAGGTTTGATGCATCTGCCTGGGTGTGGACTGGTGTCGCCTACCCCATCACTTGAAGTTGTTGATTTTCTTCGAGGACTCGAAAATCCTGAGCCTTCCGTCGTACTCTTCACCGCTAAGGGTTCATTGCTGAGCCCATAGCAGCGTGTTTGTTTAGGAATGACTTAGCCTCCCGTTGCTGTAGTTCGCCCACATAGGCGTGAATTGTTGGTGAACGAAAGGGGCCTTTGGAGTGTATCCGTCAAGTACATCTTCATATTCTTCTTTCACTGCACAGCTGTCCTAGTGAGCCCTACAGTGGTGTGTCTCGGGACACTCCATGTTCCCAATTCGGGCATGTTATGGGAAGTTCACGGACGCCAAATTTTGGCATCCACAGTGACCTAGCTTCCTAACTGGGGTAGAGGCGGTAACCCCGCTAGTCGCCTCCCTGTTCAGGATCCCCTCCAGAACCTGCACCAAAGGCTCATCCCCATTGCCCGATTTGCCCCCATAGGGCTATGTGGACACCAAAATTTGGCGTCCGCTAACTTCCCATAACACGCCCGAATTGGGAACACGGAGTGTCCCCGAGACGTTCCACTATGTTGAGTACGGACTGAATAGATCTAGAGGGGGGGTCAATAGATCTAGCCCCTTTTTCACTTTATAAAACAACGATTGACTAGAACTTAAGCGAACTATGGATTGCAAAGATAAAACTGATCGCTATAGCGACAGCAATCAATAAGAAGAGCACACACCACACGAAAAATCACAAGATAGAATTTTTAGGTGGTTCAGTCTCTTCCCGAGACTTACGTCCACCCCTTGCTCAACTGGAGCAAGGCTTCACTAAATGAGAAATCCTGATCTCATACAAACGTCGCTGTCACACAGCTTGTTCCTGCTGACACACAGCTTGACTCCGCTGCCTCACAGCTTGAAACCACTGCCTTACAGCTTGACACTTAATGTAATGAAAAGATAAGTAGAAGAGGTGTAACAAAGCTGAACATGGACTTTTGAAGCAGAGTAACTAAATAGTTCAGCTTGGGACTCAATCACATAGGTAACAAGGCAAGACTCCCTGTAGGACTTCCAGCAGGAGGCCTTCAGCTGCCTTGCTGCTGGAACTTGCAACGCCCTGAGCCAGGTCTTCCTTCTGCAGCACCGAAGATCACTTCTGTCTTCTGCAGTTTTTCGGTTGCCGGAGAGCCACTCTTCCTTTTCTGTTTAGGGATGCTTTTTCTGCGGATCTCCCTTCGCTTCTACTCTATATTCCCCTATTTAGCTCTCTATGCATCGTGTGTACTCTCTTTTCTTTTTGCACCAGTTCATATCAAGCACGACGCTGTTTCCCGTGCAAGTGCGAAACCTGTTGGATTACCCGCTAAAAATAGGGAGAAGATTAAATAGAATCTTAGAGAAGATTTGACCGGTTCTTAGCAAGATTCTCTCCTTGAATCCCGTGCGGGATCTTATCATCTAAACCGCCCAACAACCTGCAGCAACAACCTGCAGGTTTTTCTCAACAGAAACTGAATTCGGTTAGAGTTCGGTTCTGGGCGCTGCTTTGCCTGTGGTCGACCATGAGCTTGTCGCTGGTCGACAAAGAACAATGTCCAGACGGCTGGTCCTTCAGTCTGATGCTCTGTTTGTTCTGTGGTCGACAACGAGCAGACCTTTGGTTGACCACTGAAGTCTGTACAGCGGAAAAGTAACTGGTCGACCACCGAAGTCTGTACAGAGGAAAGTCTATACAGAGGAAAGTCTGTACAGAGTTGGATTCGCTTGTATTGCCTCGTGGTCGACAGCGGATAGGCCTTTGGTTGACCAACGAAGTCTGTACAGAGGAAAGTCTGTACAGAGGAAAGTCTGTACAGAGGAAAAGTCTGTACAGAGTTGGATTTGCTTGTATTGCTTCGTGGTCGACAACGGGCAGGGCTCTGGTCGACAACCAGAGCGCGTACAGAGGAAACGTAGCTTGAACTGTGTTTGGTTGGGTTCGTTGGTCGACAATGACTACCACTCTGGTCGACAAGAAACCTTGACAACTTCCTCTGATTTGTTGACTTCATTAGAACTTCAGTATACCTGAAATTACTTGAACTATCAGATTTGCATTGAATTAGTTAACCACATCTTTTGTCATCATCAAATTATCATGAGTCCATTACTTTATATTGAAGGAGCAATTAAACATATCCTTTGTCATCATCAAAACTAAAGGGATGCACAACATTCTCCCCCTTTTTGATGATGACAACCATGGGTCATTGTGACAATCAGGAGATTATTTCAACCAGAAATTGCATTTGATATGCCATTCAGAAACTATCATAACATATATCATTATCACAGAATTCAGCCAGAAAATTCATTTTGATATGCCTTTCAAAAGTATCATAACATGACTTACATGAATGACTCAAAGAACAAAGGCAAAGACTTGACATCTAGTCACACCTAGACCCACAATGACACAAAAAGACTCTATCTCCCCCTTTGTCAACAGCAAAAAGAGGGGTATCCAGACATTCACCCCGAGGAGGACGAAGAAGTCTCGGGCTTCACGTTCTCTGCCATCCGATCCAGCTTGTCAACTATGTGTGCATAAGAAAGCCTTAGCTTCTGGATCTCTGAGATAGTAGCATGGTGATACTGTTTATTCTGCTGGTTGGTGAACTCAATGCGTGTACCCATCTCTGCTGACACTTCAGCTAAAGTGCTAACCAGTCTGTTAAACCGAGAGCTAGCATGATCTGAGTGTTCCTTTTGCTTGATGAACCTGGTCTCCATCTGCTGCTCTAGTCTTTGGACTTTCAGCTCCAAGCGCCCGGTTGCAGCATTCATACTGTCTTGAAAGGATTGGAATTGAGTTGTGAGTGATGTCAGCTGAGATGCTATCTGGAGAAGCACTCCGTGAGATTCACTGTTGGAGGTGGAAGGAGGTGGTGGAGCAGAAGTAGACGGAGCGAAGGTAAAGGGAACAGAGTTATGTGGAACATGGGTAGGTGGAACAGACGTAGATGGAATATGAGTGGCTGTAGTGCCTGGTTGCCATGGCACAATAGCGAGTGAAGGTGGAGGATGGGTAGCAGTAGTGGTAAAAGTGGGAGTGTGAGAGGGAATCACCACAGGTGGAGGGGTTGCAGCAGGGCTGACGTGAATTGGTGTCTGTGGTGGAGAAGAGGGAGTCAAATGTGCTTTGGATGTACCCTTGGATGGTAGGGTGCGTTGAACTTGATCTCCTACCTTCTTGTAGCCCAAAAATGTGGTCACGTAATGGAACGAGTATACGTGCCGTTTGGGAATGACAATGCGCGGAGCGTAAGGAATGGGTATATTTGCTGCTTCCAAAATGGCAGTTATGTGGGCAGCATAAGGAAGAGAGTTCAGAGGGTAATGCAAGAGGGTTTTGAAAGTGTTCTGAATGAGCTTGGGAAGGCAGATGGGTTGGCGTGTGATGAGGCCATGGAGAAGAAAGAGGTGAAGTCGACTTACATGTTCCCTGGCGCCTCCTCTTGGTTGGATTATGGTGGTAAGAAGGTGATGGAGCAATCGATGAAGAGGAGGGAAAGTGTTGGCATTGATGGATTTGGGAAGGACCTCAGGGACTGGTTGGCCAGTGACCACGGCATATGCAACTTTGAAGTCAAAATCCTCAGGATTGAAGGCAGTACCGTGCCTGGAAATGTTCAGCGCCTTGTGGAGTAGCTTGAAGTCGAGGCTGACGACGACACCTTGAACTACTGTATAGACCTTGTCATCCACGACTTGCAGGTTGTGGTAGAACTCTTGCACAAGCTGTGGAGAATACATAGTGTGTGCAGAGACAAACTCTGTCCAGCCTTGGGCGTCCAAAACTTCCAGCAGTCCTGGGAACATCTCCATCAGCTTCTGATCGGAGAAATCTACTATTCTCGGAGGCAGGATGGTCCGGGGCTTCAGTGATCCAGAGACGGGATGAACAATGGGCATATCTAAGGATGCTGTCTCATCCGTTGTCGACCGCTGAGTGGTCGATGGCTGACCCCGCGTGGCCTTCTGCTTGGAGTGCTTGGACGGCGGCGACGCTTCGGCAGGAGCCTGATCCCTTGCTCGCTTGGAGGACCTCTGAGCATGCGACGGATTCATGGTGGAAGGTAGCGAGAGAGTGTGTGGAGGCGAGAGAGAGGGATGCACAAGGGGGCGAAAGGGGACTGGAGACGAAGGACGACCGTGAAGGGTGAAAACGGCGAGGGTGAGAAGATTAGGGACCCAGTCGGTTCAATTTATAGGGCAGGATATCAGAGAGTACGACCTGGGTCTTAAAACCTAGGGTTGTGGAACCAACGCGATGAGGAAAACGAAGGGATAGGATTAATTCAGCCGAGATAAAATTGGGGGTTTTATTGAAGTGTACACCCTTTCCTTAATGAAGCATTTATTCAGCCTATCCACTCTTGGCAGAGATCACCTTGTAAACAATTAGAGTGGGCCTTGTGGTTCATTGAATTTTGACGGTATTGCACCAATAAATTTGCGCCCCATATCGAATTTTCTCCACATGACCTCTTAAACTTAAAATAGATTTCATGAGGCTGTTTTACTAACTGTGCGAGCTGAATAGTATTTTTAGTTTTTCTTTGCATGCCATGCCTTCGGTCAACCATTTTATTCTGTCGTTTGAATAATTTTGAATTTTTCTTTTTGAAGTATTTTGAAGGCTGTGGTCAGGTTTATCACATGCTTTTCTACACGAGGAGACACGCTTTTTACACGCCAGAAACCTCGGCTACTTAGCATGCCTAACCATTCCACGTTTAACTGGGACACACCTTTTATCCGTGAGGATATACGTTTATCAGACGCCAATATCCCCAGTTACTCAGTATGCCCAATCTCAATAATTTTTGATAGTAGCAGAGATAGATTGATTCTTCATGACACACATGCCTCTCACTTATTTTTCATCCACTTTTATTTTTCTTAAAATGGGAGGCAGTAGTTTCTCAGAATCCAATCCATTGCTCTACCATGAAGACAGAGTTATGGCGTATTCCACGTGCATTCATGCTATATTTTTGGATTTAATTTAACTGTTCAGCACGGGCACAGGTAGAGAGACTGACTCACTACTAAAAATCATAAGTCGTGAAAATCATGTGACAGAATCATAGTTATGGTTTGAATTTATTGAAGCAGTACAGTTCAAATTCTCATTACTACACTTAACCTCTACTCTTAATGATTACATTGGTGATTTTATTGGAAGAAATGGTTAGGTTATTCAATGTTTAATCAAGGAATGAATTTACACTTTTTTTGCTCCCCCTCAATTTGTGAATCCATTCTGAAATGAGAAGAGAAAAACGTGTTGGCCAAGATGAGATAGAAAGACACAAGATGTGTAGCATATAGATGAGGATTGCTAAGTGGAGACGGATCTGAGTCCAATTTAGTTTAATCAAATCAGAAGATTTCCTGCCTTCCATTGTCGACCATGGAGCTGTCTTTGGTCGACATCTGCGCAGTCACAGAGCCTGCCTGAAATTGACATCTACTTACTGACAAGTCTATTGTCGACTATGGGACTGTCTATGGTCGACACTTGCATAATCACAGAACCAAACAGTCTTCTGTCCTGATGTCTTGGTCGACCAATGCCTTGTCTTGTGTCGACCACCAGAGCTAACCAGTAGCAGGGCCAGGAATTTGCAGAAATTGCTAGAGTAACAGCTGACACCAGAGCCTCCAAACTTGACCAGTACCAGAGACTTAACTGACAGATCTACATTCATAAATTACAGAAATCTATACAGAGAACACATGAATATGAGCATTTCACGAATTTTCAGGAGATATTCTGCATATCCCCAACTCCCTTCTTAGAGTTGAAAATCTGTCATTGTTTAGGGGTTTTGTGAAAATGTTTGCCAATTGTTTTTTAGTTTCTACAAATTGAAGCATGAAATTTCCTTTGGATACCTCATCTCTCAGAAAATGATGACGGATCTCAATGTGTTTTGTCCTAGAATGTTGAATGGGGTTTTTAGACAAGTTAATAGCACTAGTGTTGTCACATAAAATGGGTGCACAGCCAAGATCTACATTGTAGTCTTGGAGTTGATGTTTTATCCACATAACCTGTGTACCACAACTCCCTACTGCGACATACTCAGCCTCAGCAGTGGAGAGTGCCACAGAGTGCTGTTTCTTAGAAGCCCATGATATTAAACATCCACCTAAGAATTGACAATATCCACTAGTACTCTTCCTATCAATTTTGCAACCAGCATAATCAGCATCTGAATATGAGATCAGATCTAGTTTGCAATATGTAGGATACCACAAACCCAATTCTTGGGTGCCGGCAAGGTATCGAAAGATACGCTTGACAGCTCCTAAATGTGATTCTCTAGGACTAGACTGATATCTAGCACACATGCATACACTAAACTGAATATCTGGCCTTGATGCAGTTAAGTATAGCAGGGATCCGATCATACCTCTGTATTTCTTGGCATCTACCATGTTACCTTTTACATCTGCTTCCAAAGTTGCATTTGTCCCCATGGGTGACTCGATTGGCTTGCAGCTTTCCATACCAAATTTCTTCAACATCTCTTTTATGTACTTGGATTGATTTATGAAATATCCTTCTCTGCATTGTGAGATCTATCTTACCTCTTCCGATAATCTTGCCTTTGTTATTTCCTCCAAACGTCACATAACCTCCATCCTTTGAGCTTAGCTGGGAGAACTTGGTCTTGTCTCCTGTCATGTGTCTTGAGCAACCACTATCTAAGTACCACTTGTTGTGCATGGCTGCCAGACATTCCTGCATCACGAATTACATAGAAACTTTTGGACCCCAATGGTACCCGGGTCCCAGATAGCTTGTGAAATCATGAAACTGCTGTAACAACATCTTGGGAACCCAAATTTTGTTAGAACAGTTTGTCTTTTCGTTTCTTAACTTGTTCAGGTTGTGTTCCTTTTGATTTAATGTTCCTCTATTTTGAGTCCATTTTCTTAAATTCCAATTTCCATTCTGTTTCAGTTGAGAGAAGTTGTGAGTTCTGTTTGTGTGTCTGGTCGACATCTGGTATGTCTGTGGTCGACCAGGGTTTCTCCAGAAGCCAACACCTGTTCTGGCTGATCCTCTGGTCGACATAGGAGGAATCTGATGTCGACCAGCCTGTTTCCAGATACCTTGTTTTACAGGTTTGGGTTTATTAACATGATTTAATGCTCTGTTTGTCTGGTTACTTCTGTGGATTTGACCTTCTCGTCTGATATGGCTGTTGTTTTTAAGCTGATGTAGATTGACCATTTTCCCTTTAGAATTCCTCTCTTCCCAGGTGACATTAATCTGTTTAGAGGAACTTTCAGCTATGTCCTTTTGTTTGTTTTGATATAGGTTTATCAAGGGGCCTTTTCCTTTTGTGTCAGCTTTTTCATTTAACGTTTTAGTTGGAATTCCTTTTTAGCTGTTGGGTTGTATCCTAACCCCTCTTTCTGAAAATTTACTTTTATTCCCAACACATCGTTCAAGTTTTCTTCACCCTTAGTCATTTTTTCCAATGTTTCCTGTTTGTTTTTTAGTTCACTTTGAATTCTTTCTATTTCCTTCAGAAGTTGGCTGTTTTCTTCCTTGAGTGAGTTGTTTCTTTCTTGAGTTAGCTTAGTTTCCTGTTCATATTCTTGAGTCTTTAGTTTTAACTCATCAATTGTGTTTTTTAGTATCTCATTTTCTTCTAATAGCTCTTTGACATTTTCTTCATCTGTCTTGTGTTGATTCAGCTTATTTTGCAAGGTGGTGATTTCCAATTCTAGTTGAGTTCTGTTAGCAATTAGGTTGCTGTCATTATTGAGCTGATTGACTTTCTTCTTCAACCTTTTATTTTCCTTTCTTGTTGTTTCATATGTACCAAGTATGTCTGAAAAGGCTTCTTCCCAATCTGAGCTAGAAAAGTCTTGAAACTGGGAGGTTACCTCAAGATCGTTGATGTCTCCTTCGGCCATTAAACATGTGTTTCCTTCTTCTTCTTCGGAGGTTGTTTCCTCTTCGCTGCTTTCCTCCTCCTCGCTCCATGTGCTTATCATTGCCTTTGGTCTCTTGCCTTTCCACTTGAAGCTTGATTTCTTAGGAGCCTCTGGACATTCAGCCTTCATATGTCCTGGTTTCCTGCAGTTGTAGCAAACAAGCTTGTTAGATGAAGCTTTGTTTTTGTCAAACTTAAACTGGGATGATTTCCTTACCGTGCCCTTTGGATTTTTAAATCCCTTACCTTCCTTCCGCAAGAACCTTCTGAACTTTCTTATTAGCATGGCTAGCTCGCCAGTTTCCTCACCTGTGCTAGATGAGTTATCAGTGTAGATAATTCAGAGGTGCCTATTTTAGTTTTCAGGGCGAGCTGCTTCTTTTTCTTGCCCTCATCTTCGTTTCTCTTTAGGTTGACCTCATATGCCATTAGGGAACCTACCAGTTCATCCACAGTCATAGTTGTGAGGTCTTTTGAGTCCTCAATTACTGTGGCCTTGGTATGCCACATAGGTGTGAGGGACCTTAAGATTTTCCTCACAAGCTCCTGCTCTTTGTAGGTCTTCCCTAGACTCTTTAAGCTATTTGTTAGTTGTACTAGTCTGGCATACATCTCAGAAATGTTTTCATCAGTTTTCATTCTAAACATTTCGTATTCTGAGACTAGCATATTTGCTTTGGACTCTCTTACCTCTGAAGTACCTTCATAGATGACCTTGAGTCGATCCCACATCTCCTTGGCTGTTGCACATTGTAAGACTCTTGAGAACTCCGTGGGGTGAAGCGCACATTGCATCACGTTCATTGCTCCCCAGTTGATGGTTGATTTTCTGACCTGTTCTCTGGTCCAGGTATCCTCGTCGTCGGGCAGATCATAGGGTCCGCGGCTTACCACTCTCCACATCTCATAATCTTGTGCTCTCAAGAACACCTGCATACGATTTTTCCAGTATGAGTAATCATTTCCATCAAAGTATGGTGGTCTAGTCACTGAGTGTCCCTCAGCTATTAGACTTCTAGAGTTCAGTCCGCTAGGTCTCTCCTGGTTGTTAGACCACATTTTCGGAGAGTCTAGCTCTGATACCACGTGTTGAGTACGGACTGAATAGATCTAGAGGGGGGGTGAATAGATCTAGCCCCTTTTTCACTTTATAAAACAACGATTGACTAGAACTTAAGCGAACTATGGATTGCAAAGATAAAACTGATAGCTATAGCGACAGCAATCAATAAGAAGAGCACACACCACACGAAAAATCACAAGATAGATTTTTAGGTGGTTCAGTCTCTTCCCGAGACTTACGTCCACCCCTTGCTCAACTTGAGCAAGGCTTCACTAAATGAGAAATCCTGATCTCATACAAACGCCGCTGTCACACAGCTTGTTCCTGCTGACACACAGCTTGACTCCGCTGCCTCACAGCTTGAAACCACTGCCTTACAGCTTGACACTTAATGTAATGAAAAGATAAGTAGAAGAGGTGTAACAAAGCTGAACATGGACTTTTGAAGCAGAGTAACTAAATAGTTCAGCTTGGGACTCAATCACATAGGTAACAAGGCAAGACTCCCTGTAGGACTTCCAGCAGGAGGCCTTCAGCTGCCTTGCTGCTGGAACTTGCAACGCCCTGAGCCAGGTCTTCCTTCTGCAGCACCGAAGATCACTTCTGTCTTCTGCAGTTTTTCGGTTGCCGGAGAGCCACTCTTCCTTTTCTGTTTAGGGATGCTTTTGCTGCGGATCTCCCTTCGCTTCTACTCTATATTCCCCTATTTAGCTCTCTATGCATCGTGTGTACTCTCTTTTCTTTTTGCACCAGTTCATATCAAGCACGACGCTGTTTCCCGTGCAAGTGCGAAACCTGTTGGATTACCCGCTAAAAATAGGGAGAAGATTAAATAGAATCTTAGAGAAGATTTGACCGGTTCTTAGCAAGATTCTCTCCTTGAATCCCGTGCGGGATCTTATCATCTAAACCGCCCAACAACCTGCAGCAACAACCTGCAGGTTTTTCTCAACAGAAACTGAATTCGGTTAGAGTTCGGTTCTGGGCGCTGCTTTGCCTGTGGTCGACCATGAGCTTGTCGCTGGTCGACAAAGAACAATGTCCAGACGGCTGGTCCTTCAGTCTGATGCTCTGTCTGTTCTGTGGTCGACAACGAGCAGACCTTTGGTTGACCACTGAAGTCTGTACAGCGGAAAAGTAACTGGTCGACCACCGAAGTCTGTACAGAGGAAAGTCTATACAGAGGAAAGTCTGTACAGAGTTGGATTCGCTTGTATTGCCTCGTGGTCGACAGCGGACAGGACTTTGGTTGACCAACGAAGTCTGTACAGAAGTCTGTACAGAGGAAAGTCTGTACAGAGGAAAAGTCTGTACAGAGTTGGATTTGCTTGTATTGCTTCGTGGTCGACAACGGGCAGGGCTCTGGTCGAAAACCAGAGCGCGTACAGAGGAAACGTAGCTTGAACTGTGTTTGGTTGGGTTCGTTGGTCGACAATGACTACCACTCTGGTCGACAAGAAACCTTGACAACTTCCTCTGATTTGTTGACTTCATTAGAACTTCAGTATACCTGAAATTACTTGAACTATCAGATTTACATTGAATTAGTTAACCACATCTTTTGTCATCATCAAATTATCATGAGTCCATTACTTTATATTGAAGGAGCAATTAAACATATCCTTTGTCATCATCAAAACTAAAGGGATGCACAACACACTACAGGGCTCACTGGGACAGCTGTGTAGTGAAAAGAAGAATATGAAGAAGGACCTGACGGCTATGCTCCGAAGGGCCCTTCAGTTCACCAACAATTCATGACTGAGTGGGCAAACTAAAGCAATGGGAGGCTAAGCCATCCCTGAACAAACACACTGCTACGGGCTTAGCCACGAACCCTTAGCAGCGAAAAGTACAACAAAAGACTCGAGATTTTCGAGTTCCTGGAGAAGATCAATGACATCAAGTGACGGGGCATGGGATGCCAGTCCACACCCGGGCAGACGCATCTAGCGTTGAGTCAGAAAGAGGCAAGGTCATCATCCAATAGATTTCTCTACAAGCTGGTCCTCGGAGGTAAGAAATAAAGGACAAGGGTGCCCCCTCCCATGCCACTTAAATGGTGGCCCTCGAATGGGCATTAACCGGTGGGCAGCTTGGCCCATTTAACTGGCGGCCTCTATGAAGCATTTAACCGGTGGCATCCCACGCCACTTAATCGGTGGGCTCCATGAGCCCTTTAAACGGTTGCTCCCTTGCCCCTCTTAACCGGTGGAGTAGAGCCCGCCCAATTAACCAGTGTCCCCTCTATGCCACTTAAATGGTGGCTTCCCTTGGCATTTAAATGGTGGAGTGGCCAGGTGCTTTAAAAGGTGGGCTCCCAGAAGCACATTAAATGATGGCCCCCATGTAGGTTTAAATGGTGGCCTTACACAGGTAATTAACCGATGGCAATGTTAAAGAGTGGCAGTCTCCGCCCGTATAAACGGTGAGCTCCATGAACCCTTTAACTGGTGACCCCCCATCGCGCTTAACTGGTGGCTCCCGTGCGGGTTTAAATGGTGGTGTTTCCCTGATCGTTAAACGGTGGGCCTCAATGGCCATTTAAATGGTGGCTCTCCAGCCACCTTTAACCGGTGGCCTTCATCCTCGCTATAAGCGGTGGCCGCCTTCAGCACATAACTGGTGACCTCCCTTTGCCCGTATAAATGGTGCCTCATCTTGGCACTTAAACGATGGAACTCTTTAACCGGTGGGCATGTTTGGGTGTTTAACCAGTGGGCGTTTAACCGGTGGGCCTCTAGGGCCATTTAACTGGAGGGTGCCTAACCGATGGCTCCAAAAGGCACTTAAACGGTGGCATTTTTCTTAGTCAACGAAAGGCTAAAATGGTGCCTCCGGTGCAAGCTGCAGAGACTGCCTGAAATGGCAATGGCCAATTTGTTTAGCAACCACTGGGTCTTGCCAGTGACCAGGGGTCCCTGCCCCACCGCAGCCCCTTTGTATGGCGCACAGCGATCGTCGAAGACAAGTATGACTGCGATAGTTTTCCCGATCATGCAAGCTTCGAAGAGCATCCGTTGACGCCAACTGTCTTCCCATCACGGAGAAGGAAATTGTGAAGGTTACGCATGAAAAGCAGGTTCGAGAGGAGAAGCCAGAGGATCTTCCAGCACTTCTTTGCCTCCTCGATGTCCACTTTGCATGCTTCCATATAAATAGGAGGACTCGGCACGTAGACAAAAGGAGACACATAGAGGAACAGAAAAAAAAGATAGAGAAGAGAGAAGCAAGGAGAGGTGGTCTGCGAGTGCAAGAAGAGAGGCCACTAAAAAAAAGGAATAGAGACGGATGCTCCCTGGGTTCCAGTTGCTCTTGTTCAGAAGGGGAAGAGAAGAGAAGGGTGAGTGAGAGGGAAGAGGTCAGGGGGGAGCTTATACTCTCTTCCCCCATTGTATTCCATAACTTCTGGTTATCTTCTTTTCTTCTTTCCCCCTGCGATGTACTAGCCTTGTATTAACCTTGTTTCAAGGAGTGAAAAGAAAAAGTTGGTGAAGAGTTCTTGTAGAAGCGTGTTTTCTCGGAGTCTACATGTTGTCTCATGTTCTTCCCCGTGTGTTTTCCATCGTTTCTGAGTGTAGCATGCTCCTCCCTCTTTACTTTTGCTTTGTTTAGCAGAACCAGTGGTTTCCCTGTCCTCCCCTTCAGTTGGTAGGTATCCCTCAATGGGGTTGGTGCCCAGGGCTTAATGGGTATTCAAGCCTCACAGGGGGTACTGCCACCCTGAGCTCTAAGGGGGTTTCATGCCCTCAAGTCTTCTAGTATTTATCACTTCTTCCCTTTTGCTCTTCTCTTCGGAAAGCTCCTCGTGGGAACACCAGTACCTGGGCCCATGCCAGTCCATGGCTGAGTCCCAGGCGCTCCTGGCATCAGACCCTCCCCCATGCTGTGATAAATCTCCTCCCTTGCTTACTGTAGGAATCACATTGGTGGAGTCTAACCGGTAGGCTTGTTAGATGGCAGGGTAGGCCCTCACTTAACCGGTGGCCCTCATGGGCTTTAACCGGTAAGACCTCACCCCTTTAACCAGCGGCTCATCTTCGAGCTTAATTGGTGGGACCTCTCCACCTCTTAACCGGTGGGCCTTCGCCGTTCATTAACTGGTGGCTCGTTATTGAGCTTAACCGGTGGGCTTCCCCACTCTTTAACCGGTGGGCCTTCGCCGTTCATTAACCGGTGGCTCGTTATTGAGCTTAACCGGTGGGATTCCCCATTCTTTAATCGGTGGCTCAGCATTGAGCTTAACCAGTGGGCTCTTCCCCCTTAACCGGTTGCTCATTACTAAGCTTAACCGATGGGCCTTCTCCATCCCTTAACCGGTGGCTAGCCTTCCCGTGACTTAACCGGTGGCACCTTCGCCCCATTTAATCGGTGGCTCTTCCATGGGGTTTAACCGGTGACATTTCCATGTTTTAATCCCCCTTTCGTCTGGCTCTGCACCGTGTTCTGGAGTGATCATTTCCAGATGTTGCTGCTTCCATGCGCATCCTTATCATTTTGGGACCATCTCGGGCTTCCGTGGATGAGTACCCGCTTGACACCCCCCCAATTTCCGGGTCCGGGGGAGATGCTATCCAATTTTTGCTAGACTAATACTCTGTTAAAGCCAAAAGGAAGCAACAAACAAATGGAATAATAACGATATGAATCTGCTACTGAAACAACAGAGAGCTATGGAGAACCCAAAGGGGCTGAACAGGAACACCACCTCGACAGACTGTTGAACCCGACCGTAAACATAACCAATGTACAAAATGTTGGTCCTCAGGTAGGGGAGCAGACAAGAAGGGGGTTGAATTGTCCCCCACCTTTTATGGTAAATTTAAAACTTACTAAGCGGAATTAACAAGTTTGACGAGATTAAACGAAATAAACTAAACACAGTAATTGAAGTTCACTCAAACTCTCTGATCTCACACGATCGTCTTAACAGATTAAGCAAGGAACACATAATCACACAATGCAAACCATAAGACACAAGGATTTTTAAGGTAGTTCGGGACCACGACGGGCTCCCTACATCCACCCCTTACAAAACCAATAAGGCTTCAATCGGGGATAAATACCCAACATGGAGGTGACGCTCCAATACACACACAGGAAAAAATCCCCACGAGGACAACTCTCCTCACGCTGTAGGCACAGCAACACGGAGACGAACCCCAAATGCTCTAGATCTTAAATCCAGTAGCAATGCACATACACATACGCTGCAACAAACGCATCGCAAATGACACAACCACAATCGCACGCAGGCGATCAAACCACACGCTGCATAGATGCAGCAACCAAGACACGACCGTACGCAGATAGTCCACACACACTATTTCTCAGTTTAGGAAAATTAACACAAATATTCGAAACATGCATAACCCAAAATATAGATCATAGAACTCATCATAAACAACATAGAAGAGATATAGAAATAATCCCCCTTTGTTTTCCAAGGCCGATAGATGATGTTTCTTGAAGCTCGGGTCAGAGGAAAGATGGATGTAGTCGATGTGAACATCCTCTTGCTCCTCTCTTCAAGCCACTCCCTTTTTCCTTCTTCCACTAGCTTCATAAATCACTTGAAGTACATGAAATCCTCCTTCTAAGTCCTCCTTTTCTCTTCCTTGGCCTTCTTCTCCTACAAGATAGAATATAAGCTCATTAGGGTATATCTCTTACACATATGCATATATAGAAGAAATCAAAAGATCATTATAACCCTTCTAGAGTCCTCCAAAAGACCCCCAATAGGTCTACCATGAACCTAGGGACAAAGGGGTAAAAGGGGAGCACAAATGGATATGGTTTAATGGGTTTTCGGATCCTCGTTTTTGGGTTTACGCCATATTCGGTCGACCAATAAAAGGGGTCGGCCGACCGAAAATAAGAGTAGCAGAATGTGTTACAGGCGGCCAACTCTGGGGATTTCGGTCGATCGAAATGCCCAGGTTGGTCGATCGAAATCTGTTGTGTTTCAAGATTTCAAGCACTTCGGACCTGTAAGAGGAATATCAATGAAATATAGAAATGGTTAGTTGATAAAACAAACAAGCAAGTATTCCTTGGTGTTAAACAATGTAGAAACACATATCAACCACATTCTATCAAGATTCACATGAATTGATCAAAACACAAGCTCACTAGCTCAAGAGTTCTATGAACACCATCCTTGAATCATACCAAATGTGTATATGCTAGGTTATCAAATCCACACTTCACTATCAAGAGTTTAGCTCAAATCAATACAAGCAACCCAATTCCAAACAAGCCAAATGAAAGCCATATATTGACAAAACAAGAAACACATTCTTCCACATACATGAATGATTATCAACCAAATGGAAGTTAAATCAAGCACATATGAAATGATCATCCACGCATCAAATGAGCATTAGACCAATACAAGGCAACCAAAATCCATCACCAACCTCATGTCCTTCCACACACAAATAGAGCATCGACAGCCTCATGAATCAAAAGCATGAAACTCATATAAGCATAAGACAAAGTCGACTTGGCCAAAATTGATGAATCGTAAAACCTTCTACAAAGCTTACCCATTTGCTCAATATTCATACATTCAGGAAAACAGAAGTCTCACCATGGTTTTGAATAAATTCAATGAGGTGTTAGCATTCTTTCCAAACCATTAATAGGAGATTAAGCATACTATGCACATTGACTAGAATTGCCAATCAAATGACCATGAGTTCATATAATGAGTAAGCATCATTAAAATCACATTTATCAAATATCAAGTTAATAGGTTGAGCATATTTCAAGCCCAAAAATTTCATGAGGAAAAATGCATGAAAATACCCAACCAAGACTTTGAAAACCTATTTGATGAAATTCATGAAATATAGAGGGAGTTGACATAATACAATGAGTGAGTTAACTCCCCTTTTGAAGAAGAACTTCCTTGATAGACTCTTTTGAGTTCTAAACATTAACTGTGGATTTTGATCCTGCAAGCCAAGATAGTCAATGCATGAGCTCCTTAAATAATAATCATTTGTATGACTTCCAAGTGAGAACCTTGAAGTCATCTTTTAACTCATCAACCAAGATGCATACATGTTGCTCAATGAAACATACACACAAGTACAATCATTTTGTTATCATTAAAATCAAACACCATAATCAACTAGGGGATGTAACAATCTCCCCCTTTTTGATGATGACAAAATGATGTGTGCGAGAGTACCAAAAGATAGAGTAGAGTAGAAGTATTTCAGCGAGTGTTGTCACGAGAATGAAAGATAAGGCATTCAATCACATTCTCCCCCAAAACTACTCTCTCATTAAGCATAAAATATTGAGCACAAAAGTATTGAGCAAAAAGACATTGAGCACACAACCAAACACAACCAACATTCTCCCCCTTTTGTCATCTACAAAAAGATAACTGACAGTGGGGTTATTAGAAATGATATGAACATGTGAGGCTTGAAGCTATGATACCAATTCTTATACCAAATGTTGCTAATTGTTGGCCCAAAGATATGATACCAAATGATGTTCATATTGTTGGAAGATATGTTCAACATGAAGTGTTCAAGATGATATCATGTATGAACTATATGCATGCTGAAAATGCCAAATATGCAAGAGTGCAAACCATGAGTTTCATCTTTGAAATGCTAAGAATATGCACTATGTGAATGCTAAGAATGCAAGACATGTAGCAATGCATATTGTGACTTCTATCCTTCAAATGCAAAGATTATGTTCAGAATTAGATCAAAGGAGAATCCATGAACATGCAAGCACACAAGCACAATCATAATGTAGGTAAATTCATAGTATACATTCATCACAAAGATACCCATATGTGAAATGTGATGCATGAACAATGAGCTTCAAAATATATGGATATTAAGATTTTCTAAAGAATACTAGAAGGTAATCTTCTCTCTACACTTTTAATTTAGATTCTCGACTTTCGGTAGCTTCGCACAACCCCTTTTTGTTTCTTTTAATGAACTTTACCGTTCAACGCGAGTTTTCTCATATGTCTCAATAGGGATTCCCGGCTACTTAGATTTGTCACGCATGTGAATTTTTTCTTCACCGTTCGGCTCGAGTTTCCTCATTTGTCACAATGGGGATTCTCAGCTATTTGGTTTGCCATTCTACTTATTGAATTTTACGGGGTAGGCAGCTTTTTCCTTACGATTACTCTTTAATATCCATGTAGAGATTCAAGTTCCCTTTAAAGTGTTGGAAGGAATTTCTCAAATCCTTATCAATGTGTGCAAAGGTGCGGGGGTAAAGTTTTATTTTGCATGTATAAAGTGAATTTGTCAAGTCACAGCTATGACTCCCCCTAAATGTATGCACGGTCAGAATCAAATCCTCCCCCTTAGTGTATGACATATATCACATATAAATGAAATCACTGCATTGTTATTTAGGAAGGAGGTGAAGCCTTAGAACAGTCAAGAAAAGATTTTATAGACTAAATACATACACACATGCAGGGATTTTGGAAACATTCATACAAGCATACATGAATCAAGATATGCATGTGACTCATATTCATAATGATATGATATGCATAAATGCCAATGCAATCTTTTTATGTAGATTTTCAGTTTTTGTGCATTTCAAAACATTCAACTAAGCATGAAACTAATGAATTAAGAATATGAATTTTCATTGAGACTCGAACAGAACCAAAAGTATTTTATTTCAGATTTCAACATGAAGAGCCATATTCTTTAGAACCCAATAGTTCAATCATGATCATTCAAAAATAGTATTGCATGAGATATGAGCTTCAGTTTGAACATGATATGATTTATATGTGTGAATATGTAAAATATATTTTGATGTTCAAGCAAGACAAGTGTTTGAACATCTATTAACAAGAAGTGATTTTTGAACTTGTCAATCAACTTATCATTTTTACAAAGTAATCACACAAAGTCATTCAGCTTTAAACTGAGCCATTGTCAACATTCAATACCAATTGTTGCATTAGTGATCAAGCAATTCCACAGTTCAAAAATTTTACCTTTTTGAAACAAGAAAGTTTGCCAGATTCAATTTGAAAGCACATGCAAATCAAAGGCAAATTGATTTCATTCAAAATACATGATTCCTCATAAGCCAAACAATTCAATTTCTGAATTTTGGTACAAGGCGGAGAACATGATCCAAGGATCTAACTCACATATAGTGTTAGCTTCCTGACAGAGTTAATCTGTCATTTCACATGACACCATTTGATATACCAAGCATTCATTCAATAATAGCATGAATGGCTAGTGAGGAGTTCAGAATATAAAATGAAAAACATAACAGAATATCATAAGTAAAAACATCAAAACTAGCAAGTTTGACAATAAAGGAAAAGGTCAGGATTTTACCAAGTGAGTGTGCCTTATTCCTTTTTATTGGAATCCCTTTCAATGTTTATTTTCTCAAGACACACCTCCATCAAAGCCAACTCAATCAACAAGTTTAGGTACCCAAGCTTTCTTAGGTCCCTAGACATTAGAAGCATTTCTACCAAAAGCTTTCTTCGACATTCTCATTGCCACCATATCATCATTCTTCATGATCCTACAATCCTCAATGACATGTCCATGGTTTCCACAATTGAGGAGTGGCAACTTAAGTAAAAGACTTTCCTTTTTGAACAATAGAGTTTTCAAATCCATTCCATCTTCTATTTTCAAAAGATCTAGATTTAACAAAATTAAACCTAGCATTTATTCTAGAAGCATGTAAATTATCGGTTCTCAAAAACCAACAGTCTTTCACTATATGACCGTACTTCCCACAATGATAACAACAAGGAGATGTGGGTTTACAAAATGACTTTCCATTATTTGCATGAGTGTTTATAAACAAGTTGTTCTTATAGGATGCAAGCCTTTGAGCATGAAAGACATGTTCATTTCTAAATTTTCTTTAAAAATTGAACTCAATATTCATGGTATGATAATCATCATTTTGTTTCATAAAATAATTATCCATTACATGGCCTAGTTTATGACAATAGAAGCAAGAAACATTTATTTATCTTTTGAAAGAAGATTTATCTTTGCATGTATTTTCATCATCTATTTTCATGACAACACAATTATTCATTTCATGGCCATACATACCATAATAAAAACATTCAACATTAGACTTCAATTTTTGAAATCTATTTGTCATGGTTGGTTTTGTGTTAATATTTTTCTTCTTCTCAAAACTATTTTTAGAAATTTTTGGAACATGAGCATATTTCATATGACTATTGCGAGCATCAAATCTATTGTTGCTAGGTTGAGACTGAATTTTAGAATTTTGTTTCTTAACAAACGATGCATTTGAAATATTGGAGGAACATGATGCATGCACAAAAGATGTTTGGGTTTTCAGACCAAAGGCTTTCTTTTTGGTGGGTTCATACCCAAGTCCTTATTTTTGGAAATTCACCTTAGTCTCCAATATTTTTTCCAGATTATCTTTCCCTTTGACAAATTTAGACAGAGATACATTCAAATTATCAATTTTAGATTCAAGAGATGAAATATGCAATTCATAGCTAGCTATCTCATCTTCACATGAAATAACATTTTCATTCAATGTAGCATTGATGGTTTTGTGGGTTTCTATTTCCTATTTTAACAAACTCACACTTTCAGATTCTTGAACAACCACAGATTGACCTTTTTCGAGAGTTAGCAGTCTTTCAGAAATAGTTGTGTTCAATTATTTCAACTTTTCATTTTCAGATTTCAACAATGCATTTTCTTTTTCAAAATTTTCAAAATATTTCAAGCTACCTTCAAGTAAAGAAATTTGAATTAACATGGCACCATTTTTCTTTTTAAGATCTTTATTTTTATCCATGATGCTCTTGCTATCAATTTCATAATCAAATAATTTCTCATATATTTTCTCATCATCAGAAAGAGATGCTAACTTACTTCTCAAGAATTGTTCAATTTTCTCAAGCATGGAAATTTTAGATAACAAAAATTCATTTTGTTCACGCAACTCATCACATTCATTTTCAATTTGAAGAGGTATATTATATTTTCTAGCCATTCCAACATCTTCATTCAAGCAAGAGTTCTCATCTGAAAGTAATTCAACTTTGGATTCAAGATATTCATTTTTGTCTTTTAGATTTTTTATTTTTAGTTCCAAAGTTCTACAATTTTCACCAGAATAGTTAGTATGCACATTTTCATCTGAAACAGAAGTAATCACAACATCTTCAATTTTCTTTGTCAATTTCTTGTTTTAAGATTTGACCTTTTTATATCTATCTAACAGTTCTTCATAAAGATCCATTAACTCTTCAAAAGAAACTTCCTCACCTTCGGATTCTACCTCCGAGCTTTCTTTACTTTTTTCATCATTAGCCATTAAGCTTGAGCTGACTTGGGGATTTTTTGCATTTGCCTCATACATAGCCAGCATATCCCATAACTCTCTGGCTGAGCTGCAAGAAGATATTCGAGAAAGAACATTATACTCTATACTGTTCCTTAGAAAATCCAAAGCCTTAACATTAACATCATTTTTCTTTACATGCTTATCATTCCATTCTCTTTTATTTGATGGAAGTTGATGTGGACCATCACATATGACTTTTCAGATTTCACGTTCATTCATACCAAGATGGAAACACATTTTATTTTTCCAATAAGTGAAATTGTGACTATCAAAATGAAGAGGAAGAGAAGACATGTAATTATCATACATGATGCTCAATGAAACTCGTCGAGAGATCTCTCTATAGGTCGTAAGACCTCAAGAAAATAGAGCCGTAACTCTAATACCAATTGTTGGTCACCAGGTAGGCGAGCGGACAAGAAGGGGTATTGAATTGTCTCCCACACGTTATGGTAAATTTAAAACTTACTAAGCAGAATTAACAAGTTTGACGAGATTGAACGAAATAAACTAAACACAGTAATTGAAGTTCACTCAAACTCTCCGATCTCACACGATCGTCTTAATAGATTAAGCAAGGAACACACAATCACACAATGCAAACCATAAGACACAAGAGTTTTTAAGGTGGTTTGGGACTACGACGGGCTCCCTATGTCCACCCCTTACCAAACCAGTAAGACTTCACTTGGGGATAAATCTCCAACACGGAGGCGATGCTCCAATACACACATGGGAAAAAATCTCCACGAGGAGAACTCTCCTCACGCTATAGACACAGCAACACGGGGACAAACCCTAAATGCTCTAGATCGTAAATCTAGCAGCAACGCACACACACATGCTGCAACAAACGCAGCACAAACGACACAACCACAATCGCACGCAGGTGATCAAACAACACACTGCATAGATGCAGCAACCAAGACACGACCATACGTAGACGGTCTACACACACTATTTCTCAGTTTAGGAAAATCAACACAAATATTCAAAACATGCATAACCTAAAATATAGATCATAGAACTCATCACAAACATAGAAGAGATATAGAAATAATCCCCCTTTGTTTTCCAAAGCTGATAGATGATGTTTCTTGAAACTCGAGTCAGTGGGAAGACAGATGTAGTCGATGTGAACATCCTCTTGCTCCTATCTTCAAGCCGCTCCTTTTTCCTTCTTTCACTAGCTTCAGAAATCACTTGAAGTAGATGAAATCCTCCTTCCAAGTCCAACTTTTCTCCTCCTAGGCCTTCTTCTCCTACAAGATAGAAAATAAGCTCATTAAGGTATATCTCTTATCAAATTCAAAGTACACACATATGCATATATAGAAGAAATCAAAAGACCATTATAACCCTTCTAGAATCCTCCAAAAAACCCCCAATAGGTCTACCATGAACTTAGGGGCAAAGGGGTAAAAGGGGAGCACAAATGGATATGGTTTAATGAGTTTTCGGATCCTCATTTTTGGGTTTATGCCGCATTTTATCGACCAATGAAAGGGGTCGGTCGACAAAAAATAATAGCAGTAGAATGTGTTACAGGCGACCAACTTTGGGGATTTTGGTCAACCGAAATGCCCAGGTCGGTCGACCAAAATCTACTGCTTTTCCAGATTTCAAGCACTTCATACATGTAAGAGGAATATCATTGAAATATAGAAAGTGTTAGTTGATAAAACAAACAACTAAGTATTCCTTGATATTAAACAATGTAGAAACACATATCAACCACATTCTATCAAGATTCACATGAATTGATCAAAACACAAGCTCACTTGCTCAAGAGTTCTATGAACACCATCCATGAATCATACCAAATGTGTATATGCTAGGTTACCAAATCCACACTTCATTATCAAGAGTTTAGCTCAAATCAATACAAGCAACCCAATTCCAAACAAGCCAAATGAAAGCCATATATTGGCAAAACATGAAACACATTCTTCCACATACATGAATTAATATCAACCAAATGGAAGTTAAATCAAGCACATATGAAATGATCATCCACGCATTCAAATGAGTATTAGACCAATACAAGGCAACCAAAATCCATCACCAACCTCATGTCCTTCCACACACAAATAGAGCATCAATAGCCACATGAATCAAAAGCATGAAACTCAAATAAGCATAAGACAAAGTTGACTTGGCAAAACTAAAACGGATGAATCACAAAACCTTCTACAAAGTTTACCCATTTGCTCAATATTCATGCATTCAAGAAAAATAGAAGTCTCACCATGGTTTTGAATAAATTCAATGAGGTGTTAGCATTCTTTCCCAACCATTAATAGGAGATTAAGTATACTATGCACATTGACTAGAATTGCCAATCAAATGACCATGAGTTCACATAATGAGTAAGCATCATTAAAATCACATTCATCAAATATCAAGTTAATAGGTTGAGCATATTTTAATCTCAAAAACCTCACGAGGAAAAATGCATGAAAATACCCAACCAAGACCTTGAAAACCTATTTGATGAAATGCATGAAACATAGAGGGAGTCGACATAATGCAATGAGTGAGTTAACTCCATTTTTGAAGAAGAACTTCCTTGATGGACTCCTTTGAGTTTCAAGTATTAACCATGAATTTTGATCCTGCAAGCGAAGATAGTCAAGGCATGAGCTTCTTAAACAACAATCATTTGTATGACCTCCAAGTGAGAATCTTGAAGTCATCTTTTAACTCATCAACCAAGATGCATATATGTTGCTCAATGAAACATACACACAAGCAAAATCGTTTTGTTATCATTAAAATCAAACATCATAATCAACTAGGGGATGCAACACAAAAGAATTGATGAGAGGCGAAACCAATCAGAGCCCTTCACATGCATTCCATGAACAAGGAAATTCTCATGCATGCATTACATGAATAAAACCAAGCATCGCGCATGCATCAAAGCCGCATGAATTCCCTGCCGGCTCCTCATAGACACATAAAAAAGGGAGGGAAGACTTTTTGCACTCACCATGAACCAAGCATACCGTGACGTCTATATACATATATTTCAGCTCACATCCACCACAAATGTGAATCGAAAAGGGAAAGCGTCATATGCATATTGCATTCATGTGTGCCTGTTCATCCTGATTTTGGGGTATATAAAATGGTGATGTGTGAACGGTCAGATCACGTCCGACCGGGAGCCACCACTATGCATGAGTGAAATACTTCACCTCCTACTAGAAATCACTTTTATCAGTGCAGGATTGAGCTTCATATACGTCTAAAGTCACGCACGCATGTCCCTCTACCTCATGGGTGGGGCTCACAATACAAGTAAATATGTTAAAAGATAGAAGAGAAGTAAATTATTCTCGTGGCGTGGGGCAGGCCAACCTATCTGAAGAAGCGTAATCTCGCACGAGTCCTGAGCGGGCAGAAGATCACCGGATTGTGAACTGCAAGAAAGGGAAACGGATCAGGGGGCCCAGGGATGAGTCCTTGGGGCAAACCCTTCGATGCTTAAGTCAGTAAAGCTATGGTGGGAGTAATATAGGGAGGAAGTAGCTTCTGCGCGAGATCTCTCTCCACTAGAAGGGTGAAGTGGTTCCTGCTCAGGGGTTTGGGCGTGAGGTTGCCCTTACCTTTCACCGGAGGGTATCCCTGGGTTAAATAGTGCGCCGCCTTCCGGAGTCCTGTAAGTCGAGGGATTTCAGGTGGGAGTTATGTCCTCAACGTGGACTTTTACTGCCTCATCATGGGAGCGTTATCACCTTGGGGAGCTGGAGTCCTTCACCCTTATAAATTCCTGCTCACAGAGGACTCTTAACGGCTGCATGGATAAGCAATCGACGGTCGACCGTTTCGAGCTTAGGGGGGCCAGCCATATCCGGGCGATAGGCCTAGCTCGGACGAAGATGGGTCGGAACGATCGTGTGCGCCTCCCTATATCCTGGCTGAGGATAGATCGGGCGTAGATCATTCTGATGACCTGACCGTCACTCGGGCCTTCCGAGCCTGAGGGCCGCCTTGGAGGTTGGGTCCCCGAGTGATCTTTTATTGGGCTTTTAGTCATGAGTGGGCCCTGTGGGCTATCACTCGGGCGAGCGTGGCCTTGTTTGGTCCTGATGGGCCTAGTTCGGCTGCTCTTTGACTGGGCTGCAGAAATCCCCCTCTCCACTTGTCCCCCTCCTACTCCCGAGCCAGGGAAGGCTCGGAAGAGTAGATACTTTAGGGTTTAGGACCAGCGTGGCTCAGGTGGGTGGAGATCTGGTGGTGTGAGTAAGCCATGTGTCGTGGTCACCAAGGCCCGTAATGATGGTAATCCTGATGGATTTGAAACGAAGGGGCCCCCTTTTCTCAGAGGTCGGAACGGCGCGCCGCCTCCCGTGAGGGGATATAGGCGTTTGGGCGCTCTTCGACATTCCAGACTTCCTCCATTTTTAGGGTCTAGCCTCCCTTCGAGTTTTTAGGCTCCTTGATGCGTCGTGAGGGCATGACGGAAGAGAAGAGGCTTGCGGCGGCGTTCGTAGAGTTGGCCGAGGTGATGGCGGAGGCCATCCGGCAGCTCCCTCTTCCCCTAGAGTCTTCGGGTCGCGAGAGTTCTCTTCGTCGAGCTCTTCCTCAGAATCCATGGCTGACCAACATTTGGGGGATTGGAGCGATGAGCCTTTGACGAAGGTGCCGGTCCCCAACTGCAGCGAGCTAAGGGAGGCCGAGGTGAGGAGGTTAGAGCACCAGTTCCGCCTTCCCTACAAATACTACTTCGTTGCCGCCGCCCCGCACGAGATGAGCTTAGACTCTCGTACGGGCCATTTCTGCTCCTTTCTTTTGGCGTGGAAGAGTGGGTTCCGTCTCCCTTTCGAGCCCTTTGTCCTCACGCTCCTCATTTTTTTTTCGTTGGCACCGGTCCAGCTGGTGGCCAATTCATATCTTCTCCTCTCCGCCTTCCGCATCCTCTACCGTCAGTGCAGGGTCCCCCCTTCCCTGGACCTCTTCCACTATTTATTTGAGTTGAAAGCGCATCCATCGGCCGGAAAGGGTTTCTATTTCATCCAGGCGAGGAGGAATAGGAGCTGCATTTTGCTGGTGGCAAAGGATTCTTCTCATAAGGGATGGAAAACCCAGTTCTTTTGGGTGAAGACGCGCTTGGTGGGGGAATCCTGGGAGTGCCCGGTGATTCCGAACTTCCACCCAAATATTCCCCCCCGACAAGATGAGTTCCCTCCATAGGTGGAAGAGTACGCAGCCATTTTGTTGAAGCATCGCCGATCCACAGAGGAGCTGGTCACTCCGGAGAATGTGGAGTGATGTCTCCTCACACGGCTGCTTCCATCAGGTTCACACGCCACAAGCTTGACTCTTCTTTGGGTGCCAGGGTTGCTTTTGCGTTTCTGACCGTCTTCTTCTTTTATGCAGATAACAGGCGGGAGCCTCTGAAGGAGGCCGCTGAGGTGGTCGATCTTGGCGATGACTCGGCTGACGGAGAACCGGCCACTTCAGAGGGTCGCTCCCAAGCCCGGGACAAGGGCAAGGGGGCGGTCTCCGAGGGGACTTCTCAGCTGCGCGGGGCGAAGCGCAGGGACCCCGTAGCGGGTATGTTGCGGGCCGCCGCTAAGGCCAAGAAGCGAGCCAAGAAGGCTAGGGCCATCCCCACCGCTGGGGGCGATTCTGGCTCGGCGGTGCTCCCCTCTCCGGGGCAAGATAGGGCCGACCCTATCGAGCCAGCTCTCCCATCTTCCGAGCGAGAGGGGGCCGAGGAGACCAGGGGCACCCCGGGGGGTGACGGTGATGGGTCGGCTCTCCCCTCAGTGGGAACAGAGGGGGCCGAAGTTGAATCAACCGCGGCCGAGGCCGGGGCGTCGGTCGAGGTGGGCGATGCCTCGGGCGACGACGCGCGAGCCGGGCCCGTCGAGGTTGGGGGTTCGCCTGCAGAGGCGTCGCCGCCCCAACCGACCGTGGTGCCAGGAGCAGTTGGGATAGAGGTTCGATCCGGGCTGACTGGCGGGGCGCCCGGTGCGGGGAAGGTTCCCATGCCGGTGGCACTGGAGAGGCTCGGCGTGTCATGCACGTTGTACGAGATGTGCAGCGGTGTTGCGGCGAGGGTAAAGGGGGAAGCGCGTGTCATTCCCCAGCCGGGGTCCTCAACGTCATTATGGAGGGCGGCCTGGTCATGGCTCAGATGGGGGCCACGATGGCGGAGACTTATGCTCGGTTAGAGTCAGAGCGGTCACAACTCGCTTGGACCCTCGACGGGGCCGAGAGGAAGCTGGTCCGGCTCACCGAGGAGAACGAGGGGCTTCGACGGGAGTTCTTCACGACCAGAGATTTTCTGCGGTCGAGCCGGCTGGAAGGCCGAGCACTGACCGAGGAACTGGCCAAGGCTCGGGAGTCTCTTGAGAGGAAGAGTAGGCTCCTTAAGGAGGAGCGCCTTGTCTGCGTCGAGCTAGATGGCCGTTGGGAAACCGAGCGCGCCGACCTAGCGCGCCGAGTGGAGGAAGCAGAGCGTCACCGGTTGGAGGCCGAGGCTTATCGAGTCAAGGCAGAGACGCGGGCAGTCAAGGCTGAGGAGCTGGCAACCGAGGTCGGGAGGAGGCAAGCCGAGGCAGAGCGAAAGATGGTCGAACTCGTAGGGAGGGCAGGGTTGGCCGAGGCATAGGCGGTCGAGCAGTATAAATGCTCGGAGGCCTACCAAGTCGACCTGAAGGAGGCTGCCCTTCCCTACTACGAGTTGGCTCTCCGCTAAGGCGCCCGCAAGGGCTTCAAGCAGGGCTATCACCGAGTGATGGCCTATGCTGAAGAGCATGACTCCAGGCTCGGCTTCTCGTCTGGTCAACGTTATGACTCGGATGCCTCGTCCTCCAGTTCTGCTACCTCAGCGTCGGGCTAAGAAGACCCGGAGGTCTCTTCTCTTGAGGGGTCGCCAGCTCCGGAGGCCTCGGGAGGGCTCGCGACCGAGACAGTTCCCGCACAGGCGGGGGCAGTGCCTGGGTCGACCGTCACCGAGGGTACCGGGGGCAGACCGTCCGTGCCTTCCGCTTCCGAGCCGCTAGATGGGCCGAAGACCTGATGTATCGACCTACTTTGTCTTCTCCCCTTGTCTGTCCTTTTCTCTTTTTTCCTCTTGTGCTCTCCCCCCGTCATTTCTTTCACTCTGCGGAGGCTGCTTGCTCTCTGTACGTTCCAAAGAGTTGGCATGTTGGAAGAGAGGAGGCCTTCATAGGCGGTCCCTCTCCCCAGCCTCTGTCAACTTGGAAGGTAGCCTTCCCCACCGCGGTCCCTCTGTCACCTTTGTCATGGGCCACCCGAGCCAACTGGATCGACCACCTTTTATCCGAGCCAGTTTCTACGCGAGGCAGAGTCAGTGGCTGGACGCAAGGAGATCAAACCGAGTCGGCCGAGCGATGGCCTCTTGCAGTGGCGCCAGATGGATTTTTTTTTGTTATGCTATGTATTGGCTTTGGCCTTTCTGATGTACCAACAATCGTTTGAATGAAAAGGAATTTTATTTCACTCAAATTGTTTGCACGACTTCAAAAGTAGAACTTGCGTAGTGTGGCTGCGTTCCACGTTCGAGGGATGGGTTCCCCTTCCATTGTAGAGAGCCGGTATGCTCCTTTCCCGTGCGTCTCGACCACTTGGTAGGGGCCTTCTCAGTTAGGAGATAGCTTGCCCACCGCCTCTTGTGGTCGAGAGGCTTCGGCTTTCCTAAGGACGAAGTCTCCCGGTTGGAAGTGTCTGTCTCGGACTTTGGCGTTGTAGTATCGAGTGAGGCGGCGCTGGTATTCCGTCGCTCGGATGCTGGCAATCTCTCGGAGTTCATCCGCTAGGTCGAGGTTCTCGAGCAACTTTTGGTCGTTTATCTCGGGCGAGAAGCAGATGACTCGGAGGGAGGGATTGGCGATCCCCAACGGAATTACGGTCTCGGCGCCATATACCAACTGGAAAGGACTTTCACTGGTTGCCGTTCTGGGAGTCGTTCTGTGTGACCAAAGTACGCTAGGCAGTTCCTCGAGCCAGCTACCCTTGGCCTTGCTGAGTCTGGTCTTTATGCCTTTTAAGATAGTCTTATTGGCATTCTTGACCAGCCCGTTGGCCTGAGGGTGGGCGACCGAGGTGAAGTGGTTGCGAATACCTAGGTCGGCACATCTGTCTCAAAAATAACGAGAGTCAAATTGCCGGCCGTTATCGCTCACTATCACCCAGGGGATGCCGTAACGACAAATGATCGACTTCCAGATGAAACTCCAGACGACTGTCTCGGTGATCCTTGCCGTGGCTTCGGCCTCGATCTACTTGGTAAAGTAGTCGATGACGATGATGATAAACTTCTTCTAGGCCTGAGCCGTGGGGAACGGCCCAAGAATGTCGATCCCCCACCGAGCGAAGGGATACGGCTCGGCCAAGGTGACGAGCTCCGTTGCCGGCTGATGGACTAAGTGCTCGAATCGCTGGCATTGATCGCACTATTGCACATAGGCCGTGCAGTCACGCTACAGAGTGGGCCACCAGTAACCCTGCCGTAGCAGGATCCGGGTGAATGACTTTCCCCCTGAATGCGCTCCGCACAGGCCTTCATGAATCTCTTGGATAGCTCGGGTGGCTTCGTCGGGGCCGATACACTTAATGGGAGGACCAGAGAAAGATCTCCGGTAGAGAGTGTCGTCTAGAATGACGAAGCCGCGGGCTTGGTACTTCAATCTGCGGGCCTCTCGAGGGTTGGAAGGCTCTTGAGAGTCCCGAAGCCACGACAGATAGGGAGTGCGCCAGTCACTCGGAATGGCCGAGTCAATAGCAAGGGGCTCCGAGTCAATGCTCGGGCGCTCTAGCTCTTCAAGGAGGACCGATCGGGTACCTTCGGGGTCGAGAGAAGAGGCTAGCCGAGAGAGGGCATCCGCTCGGGAGTTTACCTCCCGAGCTATTCGGACTACCTCGAATTTCTCAAACTGTTGGGCCAGGGCTCTGAGCAGTTGGAGGTATTTGATCATTGGTGCCTCCCGAGCTTCGTACTCACCGTTGACATGGCTAGCGAATAGCTGGGAGTCAGTGTGGATTTTGACTCGCTCAGCCCCCAACCGTCGGGCCATGCCCGCTCCCGAGATAAGGGCCTCGTACTCGGAAGCGTTGTTGGATGCCTGAAAGCTGAACTTCAAGGCGTATTGCAGTTCTGCTCCTTTGGGGGACTTAAGCAGGACTCCGGCACCGCTCCCGACCGAATTGGAGGACCCATCGACGAACAACTCCCAGGTCGGCCCGGGCGCGGACGGGGATCTTTCTTCAGTCGGGATGGTGCTTTCGGCGATGAAGTCGGTGAGCGCTTGGCCTTTCACGGCTGAGCGCGGCCGATAGAATATATCGTAGGCCCCAAGCATGATGGCCCACTTGACGAGTCGTCCCGAGGCTTCGGGGTGGGTAAGGATCTTCTTCAATGGTTTACCGGTTAGCACGGTGATGGAGTGCCCCTGGAAATAGGGCCAGAGGCGATTGGCGGAGGTGACCAACGCTAGCACGAGTTTCTCGATTGCGGGGTACCTCCTTTCAGCCTCGTTTAGCACCTTGCTACTGTAGTAGACCGGCCTCTCGACTCCTGAGTCATTTCTGACTAGGACCGAGCTAACCGTAGATGGCGTTGCCGAGAGATAGAGCAGCAAGACTTCACCTGGAACGGGCTTGGAGAGCACCGGGGGCAAGGCCAAGAACACCTGTCTAAAAAGGCCAGTCTCTTGTCCCTTGGTGACCTGCACCTTGATGATTGCATGCTTCTCTGGTGCATGCTTCCTCCTGCGTTGCTGTACGGGCTTTACGGTAGGGTCGAGGCTAAGCTTGTGCATTACAGTCTCCTCTTGGTATCCCAGGGAGTTGATCATCAGACCAGGAAAAAACTCGGATGTACCTAGAAAGGAACTTTTTATATTGCTGTTGAACCTCAGACGGTAGGTCGGCTCCGATCTTTACTCCTAGGGCCGGGTCGTCGTTTAGGAAAACTGCCAGCAATTCGCCACCAGGTTCGATGGTTGCGGATTTACCCTCGACTCCCCGGGGGTCCTTGTCCTTTCCGTCCGGCCTTGTGGCCTCGACCGAGATATTGTAGCACCTTCTGGCCGCGGCCTGGTTACCTCGGACTTCACCCAACCCATTTTTGGTGGAGAACTTCATTTTCTGGTGATAGGTAGATGTCACCGCTTTTATTCGGCTGATGATTCCCTGGCCGAAGATGGCGTTGTATGCTATCATACCTTTAATCACTATGAAGTCCACCATGACCGTAACGGTTTTGGGTGGGGTGCCGAAGGTAACCGGCAGGCTTAGGGCTCCCTCGGGATAGGTGGCCTGGCCATTGAACCCGCAGAGAGGGGTTCGGATTGGGCGGAGCTTAGATGGATCCTCCCCCATCTTAAAGAAACAATCATAAGACAATACATCAGGGGCACTCCCATTGTCAACTAGAATCCTATCTACGTTACAATGGTTTATTGTAGCCGAAATCACGATGGCGTCGTCATGCGGGGTGCTCAGCCCTTCTAGGTCTCGGTCTGAGAATACTATGACCTGGGGCTCACTCGGCGGGGCCTTTGGAGGCTCTATGGCTCGGCTCGCCCGCTGGGCATGACGCTTCCTTCCTCGGCCACTATCACCCCCTGATGCTGCTCCTCCGGAGATGATGTTGATGTGGACCCCTCGGGGGGCGTTGTCGATCTCCTCCGGGGCGCCTCGGTCTTCCTTACGCTCGGCTACGAACCGAGCTAGGTGCCCCTGACGAATGAGGCGCTCGATCTTGTCTTGGAGCTGGTGACAGTCGCCGGTGTGGTGCTCGTGATCGCTGTGGAACAAGCAGTGCTTGTCGCGATTACGGTTCTTCGATCTCATCGGCTCGGGTTGGCAGAGGAGGCCCGAGTCCTTGATGCCTTCGTAGATCTCGTAGACCGGTGCGACTAGTGGGGTGTACCGCTCGTACTTCCGTGACGGTTCCTTGTGTTCCCCGTCCTGATTCCGCCTTTTCCCAGAACCTAAGCTTGGCTCGGAGGCCCGCTTCTTGTCCCCCTCCCGACCCAAGCCGGTTGCTTCTTGGCAGGCGCTGAGCACCTCTTCGCACTCGGCGTGGCGCAACGCTAGAGTCACTAGCTCGGCAAGGGTCGAGGGAGGGTGGAGGACAAGTTCGCGGCGGAGATTCTCATCCCGGGTGCCCCCAGTCAGCGCGGTTATGGCTGAGGCCACGTCTAGGCAGGGAATCCTCAGGGCTTCCGACTTAAATCGGTGAATATAAGCCCGGAGTCTTTCCCCTTGCGCCTGTTTAAGGGCTAGGAGCCCCGCTATCGACCTTGGGGGGGCACTTCCGGCGAAACTCTCCTTGAAGACTCGCCCAAATTGCTTGAAGTCTCGGATGGATCCGGGGGCGAGGGCCTGGAACCATGCCTGGGCGCCTTGGACCAGGGTGGTCGCGAAGGCGCGGCATTTGATGGCATCCGACGCTCCGTGCAGGGTCATCAGAGCGTCGAAGCTGTCGAAGTGATCGGTCGGGTCGCCCTGACCGTCGTAGAGCTTGAAAGTCAGGATGGAGGTTCTAGGAGACACCTCTGCCTTCAAGATAAGGTGGGAGAACGGGGATTTCACCTCGTCTTCTGAGGCAGAGACCTTCTGCAGGGTGCGTAAGGCGCGCTCTTGCTCCGCGATGCGTCTCTCGAATTCTCGTAGCCAGAGGGATAGCTCTGGCTACTGTTGTGCCGCGGGGCTGGGGGGAATGTCTTGGTGATCCTCGGGAACGTTGATCTCCGGGTTCGGACGGCGTGCCCCAGGTTTTCCCCACCTCGGTGTGGAGGAGGACTCTTGCTCCGGCAGCGGAGCTTGCGAGGGCCCTCCAATCCTGTTACGGACAATCTGCTGGCCGCGGATAGTGAAGCGGCCTCCGGTAGTGTGTTGGGATGCATTTTCACGGGGAGGGCTCCCTGACGGGGCGTGCGACCTTCCATCCCTGGCCGCCTGGGTCCTCATGAGCTCCACGAGGATATCCAGTTTTGCGTTGAGGGCTTGGAAGGCATTCGCACCACCGCTGGGCGGTAGCCCTACTGCGGTAGGGGGGGTGGTTCATTGGAGGGGGCGCTGGCGTTGAAGGGGGGGTTCTGTGAGGCCCGAGAGGGGCCATCCCCTGCCGCTACCATGGCCTTTCCCCTGTCACCGGCGGACCTCCTCCCTGAGCTCCTTCGCACCATACTGGCCTCTTGTACGTTTCTCACAGACGGCGCCAGATGAAGAGGCGTGATCTCGCGCGGGTCCTGAGCGGGCAGAAGATCACCGGATTGTGAACTGCAAGAAAGGGAAACGGATCAGAGGGCCCAGGGATGAGTCCCTGGGACAAACCCTTCGATGTTTAAGTCAGTAAAGCTATGGTGGGAGCAATATAGGGAGGAAGTAGCTTCTGCGCGAGATCCCTCTCCACCAGAAGGGTAAAGTGGTTCCTGCTCAGGGGTTTGGGCGTGAGGTTGCCCTTACCTTTCGCCGGAGGGTATCCCTGGGTTAAATAGTGCACCGCCTTCTGGAGTCTTGTAAGTCGAGGGATTTCAGGTGGGAGCTACATCCTCAACGTGGACTTTTACTGTCTCATCATGGGAGCGTTAGCACCTTGGGGAGCTGGAGTCCCTCACCCTTATAAATTCCTGCTCACAAAGGACTCTTAACGGCTGCATGGATAAGCAATCGACGGTCGACCGTTTCGAGCTTAGGGGGGCCAGCCATATCCGGGCGATGGGCCTAGCTCGGACGGAGATGGGTCGGAACGATCATGTGCGCCTCCCTATATCCTGGCTGAGGATAGATCGGGCGTAGATCATTCTGATGACCTGACCGTCGCTCGGGCCTTCTGAGCCTGAGGGCCGCCTAGGAAGGTTGGGTCCCCGAGCGATCTTTTATTGGGCTTTTAGTCCGGAGTGGGCCCTGTGGGCTATCACTCGGGCGAGCGTGGCCTTGTTTGGTCTTGATGGGCATAGTTTGGCTGCTCTTTGACTGGGCTGCAGAAATCCCCCTCTCCAATATCTACTATTTCGGTCGACAGAATTGAATCTTCGATCGATCGAACGACAATTGCATCTTTGCGGTCTGCAGCAACCCTTCTTGGCTAGTTCATCGACGCACCCTCCTACTGTGTCGATCCGCTGAGCATCTACAGCTCCTCTCTTGGCCTGTGCATTGACGCAGCCTTCAGACAGAGTCGACTCACTGTTAGTTCTTTGGCCTTCTCATTGCCCGCAGAATCAACCTTCCCCTCCACCTCATATGCATTCATGTGTGCATTATAATTTGCATTCAAGGGGCTGCAGCTGAAGTGAAACAAAGCCAAGCTAAGGAAGCAAATATACAATACAAATGTCTTAAAATTCAATGACATTCGATCTTGGGTAGTCCCTGGACCCCGTGCAAGGGGAAAACTAAAGTGCATCACAGCGTGGATCTGGATCTCGGGGTTTTCCCCATCATGGCCATGGTTACGCGCTGCCCCGGGCTGACAAACTATTGAACTCGGTCCGCTCCCCATTTGGGAATCGATCCCGTCTTTCATGAGAACAAGCATTAAGCGTGCCATGCACACGTCATACATTGGCACGTACTCCGTGCTTGCCCCGTGTGTTCTTGAGCTGGGTCATCACCCAAATACTAAACGGCCAACACATGACCAACAATGAGTTGAATCGTTCCGCTGATTTAATAAATGGCCATACGCATACGCCAACTTAGACCCTCGTTTTCATTTCATTTACCCATGCAATTAGTATGATTCTTTAGGCCGTAGGGCCCTTTTTTCTGGCTTTTAATCAAGGGTTTTCTCCCCTCCGAGGAGATATAATTAACGTCGTGACCTTTATGGCACGACGGATTTTGGTCCCGACACGACACTCACCTTCGTCTGGTTAGTCAGACGGCGCGCACCAAGGGCTCCCTCGGAGCCCGAATAAACCGTCACTGTGTGACTGGCACGCCCACGCACTTAATAAATCAAATAAATGTACCAAATGAACAAAGAAACGAATAAAATAATAGATGTGTCGAAAAGTGCATCCACAGACTAGGAAACCCCTGAAAAACATGGGGAGACCATCCCCGACCACGTTGGCATCCACAATACGCGATCTAAACTAAGAATCGCTACAAAATCCAATCGAACCGTGCTCTCGACCCTAAAGATATATTTCCCCCCAAAAAGGTGATAAACTCCTCTCTCTCACCCCCAACGCTACCAATTCAAGGGAAAACACGGGAGAAATAGTTAGGATCCATCTCCCTATCTCTCACGAAGAAATCACGCGCTATGGACGTCGAACCATCGAGAACTGTCGTGTTTGCACAAACCCGAACTCCGATCTTGCAAGCACGCCATGCCACGCCACCATCTCCTGCTCCTCACGTCCATCCCCGCCGCTCGAAGCCCACGCCACCCTCGATCTCGCCCACCGTCGTGCTCCATCGGCCACCAGAGAGGTGGAGAGAGAGAGGGAGAGAAACGAGAGGGTGAGAGGGAGATAATAGGAAAGAGAGAGGGAGAGAAAAGGTGGGGGGATTTATTAGGTTTTAATTTTTAATTTTATTATTTTTGAAAATTCACGTTAACTCTAAAATTTTATGAAAATATATTCTGAAATAATAAAAATTTCAAAAAAAGTAAGGCCACTCAACGCGCCAGCACGGATCCAAAATGACTCTCATAAATACCGTTTAGAGGTCCAAATTTCTAATAATAAATTTCAAAACTAATACAGACACGATCCGTAACTTGCAGAAATATGATCCGAGATCCAGAGACATTACAATGGCTACAGTACAAACACGAATGGCCTATCCAGAAAATTTGAAAGAATAAAACGGAAAAGATGATCAATACATCTGTGATTTGTACCCGTCAAAACTTGAAAATATAACATAAAGCAGATGATCAACACATTTGTAATTAGTATGAACAAATAAATTCAACTCTCTCCTGTTATGTCGACGTAAGTTCAGAGAACCTACACCCAAAAAATTGAAAATATAGTGAAAAAAGAACTAATGGTAAAAAAATTAACAAAAGCACATCTTATAAAAATAGGATTTACTAGATTAAGAGGTCTCACAATATCACGCCTCCATTTTGTTGGAATTTCTTCATGCTCTTTCTGCCTCAGCCTTTCACTTTCCTCTTTAGCACTTTGCTTAGCCTAAATAATGCAAATTATAACAAGAGAAAAAGATTCAACAAAATGTCTAATTGTGATGGATAAATGGATAAAAGTTAAGTTTGCATGTCCACACCAATGAGCATCCACACGGAGATCACAAAATAAGCAGAAGAATAGAAGCAAATGATCAAATACTACTTTCATCTGAAGAATAACATGGTTTTTGTGACTTCTGACAAGTTCGGGACAATTCTTACTGCTTCAGGCAACACACTGAATAACACTAAAAAAATAAAAAGGGTTTTAACTGTCAGGAAGCATACAGCTTTTTGTCAACAAAAACCAAGAGTTTGATGTGACCAAGCAAGTTTGCTCTTTGTAAGAGAAACCACGTTGATTACATCTTAAAAATAAGATGAATAGTATGGAATTGCGAAAAGATAAATGGCCGTTAGGGCATACCAGTCCTAGTAAAGTATTGAAGTGCTAAGACATGAAACTGATAGGAAAGAATAGGAAAAACTCGTTTAAAGAACGAGACATAACAAAAAGGAATTAAGAAGAAAAAACTGCTCTAGGTGAATCTCTCTTGGCTCTCACCTAAAGCAGGAATGTTGTGGAAGGGGCTCTCCACCTTGATCCTCGAAACGGAGCAGCTCCCCGTGGGACGAGAGAAGCGCAGGAACACGCTGCAAGCCTTATTCTCTTCCTCCCTCAGCTTTGAAGATCCCCTCCCCACAAAACCTTTTATCACCGGAGGCGGGGCTGGATCTCCGGCTTGTAGGGGACACGGTTGGGGATGGGAGCAGACCGGACGCACAACCACCGAATCTGTCAGCAAAACCGTTTCTTTCTAGTCGGCGACAGGGGAGCGCGCGCCCCGCCTTTGGGTGCCGGAGCGTAAAGCCCCCTCTTTTCCACGCCCCCAGTAGGATCGTGCAACAGAAGCACTCGCCAGGGGACGTCGACCAGGCGCGAGATACCGGGGGAAAGAAGAAAGATATTGTTTTGGAGAAAGAAAATAGAAAAAAGGATATCTAGAGGGGTTAGAGAGAGATTGGGAATAGGGGCGGGAAGCACCGCCTACATGCCACCGAGATCATGATGGGGGAGAACGGGCCTGCTGAGCACTGTCGAGATCGATGGGGGGAGATGGCGGGTAGGGGGAGGATGAAGGGGGGCTCGACTAAGGGGCTAGGGTTCAAGTGGAAGATGGGGGATCGTGATTGGGAGAGGGGATGGGTGATTTGGGGGGTAAAAGGGGGGCAGAGTGAGAGTGGGCACTCTCTGGCACCAAAAGACCTATAACCTATTCCTACGGAGTGGAGCGGGAGCTGATCCAGACTAAAACTACGATGAGTAAAATCTTCTATTTTTTCTTACCGTCAGATCTATTCCTACGTTTCTACACAGTCATTGGTATGAAGCAAGAATTACCTACGACGTAGATTAACAAATAATTTTTTTTTAAAAAAAATTAGATATACGTTAATCTATTCCAACGACAGACCAAATTGTAAGTACATATTCTAGGTAAAAGTCTTTAGAGACGCTGAAAATTACACCTCTCAGTCCTTTTTAAATAGCACCTCCAACCCTATGCTTATCTCATCTACGTCAATACCCCTGAAGGATAAATGATCACTAATATTAAATGTCATGATATAGGGGTAACTTTTCCTAAGGGATAAATGATCAATCATATTTCTAAAGTGTCCAATCTAGGTTAATAATATGACTGTCCAATGAAGAGGGCTTTCACATAGGGAAAACGGAAAAGAAAAGGTTGGGAAAAGAAAAATAAAGCACAATAGCATTGGTTAGAGTTAGATGACCCAAATAGCATTTAGTCAGTTAGATGACCCAAATTGAATCATCCATAGGAATAAGTGAATACCATTTTCTTGCAAAGCGTCTGCAGCTTTTATGGACATTATGAATATGGTGTTCCAACCGTATCATGATGATATTGTGGTGATCTTTATTAATGATATATTGGTGTACTAACTTAGTGTTGAGGCACATTAATACAATTTGAGGTTAGTATTGTAGAAATTGAGAGATCATAAATTATATGTCAAATTCAATAAGTGTGATTAATTATGTTTGAAGGAAGAGTTTTCAGGGTCGTGTCATATCATCCGGGAGTATTTATGTTGATCCGAAGATGGTGAAAGTAATGTTGGAGTGGGATCCTTCTCAAAACCCTACATAGGTGCATAATTTTCTTGGGTTGACATTTATTATCACAGGATCATTGAAGGTTTTTCTAAGCTTTCAGCCCCCATGACTAAGCTCACTAGAAAAAAAGAGAAGTTTATATGGACAATCAAGTGTGAGGACAATTTCCAGGAGTTGAAATGTCATGCCCCGATGTAGAATCTCAGAGCGTAGCGGTCATAATCATTCATTCAATCAGGGCAAAATTAAAAATTTAAAAGACAAGACACTGTAATTCAATCAAAATAAACTTTATTAATAATCATGAACATCCCAAAGTTTACATACACCAACTCCTGTAAAGTAGATCTAGAGGGGGGTGAATATATCTTTCCTCGTAAAATTAACAAAGTTACATGATATATGTGGAATTCAAAATTACTTAATCACAATAGCCAAAGTGATCACAGAACAATCAACTCATAGATCAATATCAGTATGTAAAAATGTCAGTAGATATAGTAACTGACTTAATTGCCAATTGATCTATTGCACGTCAATGAACTTGGAAGAGGTACCTGGAGGAGGTTCGACTCTAGGAGACTCCTCACACAAGAAATCCACCTTCCAGGTGGGCATGACCTACCCTTTGTGTGGAATCCTTTTATATACATTCTTCTAGCTCACAAATGAAAAAGAAATCCAGCAATTAATTCTGACAGTTCAGCAGGGAAAAATGCAACAAACAAACTTACACTAGCAACCACGGGCACAAAGGATTTCCGGTGGTTCGATCTCCTTCAGAGATCTACGTAGACCCCTTACTCAACTGAGTAAGCCTTCACTGCTGGGCATTACAGCTTGCCAAACCGCTGCGCGTCACAGCTTGCGACAGCTGATCCACAGCTTCGGGGAACAAGTTCCCTACAGCCGCTGAGCCTACAGCTTTAGCTATCCAGGGAAAACTTCCTCTGTCTCTGGACAATTCAGCTTAGCCAACTGCTGACTCACAACATCTATAATCCGCTGACTAACAGCTTGAGTAAATAAAGATTTGTAAAACAAACAAAAGAAGCTAAATGAACAAGAAACCGTAGCTCTGAATTGAGCAAATGTAGCTCTAATCGAGCAGACTGGTTCTGGTTTTGAACCAGGAACCAGGAACAGGTAACACACTCACTTGAATGAACTCCAACACACCGTTCTTCCTCAACTCTATGCTTTCTCCTTCAAATGATCAGCCTCACTCGATCAAGTCTCTTCTCTACGCTCTTCTGAATTTCAGCTCTCTGGATGCTCACTCTTCTTCTTTCTTCTTTTTCTGTTTCTAGATAGCCTTCTATTGCTCTTACCTCTCTTCTCCTTCTGCCTTGTTCAGCTTTTTCTTCTCGCTCTCGTTGCTCTTAACTGGGCGATCGGCCCTCCTTTTATAAGCTCCAGGAGATGGGCGTGCGGTCGCCATAATTCCCGCTCAATTTTCATGCCAAGATCTGATCCAGACTTATCCACGTGTCAGCATCACAGTGCTGCTGCTTTACATGTGGTAGGATCGCTTGGTATCAGCCTGCCTTGGATCACGTGCTAATCACTCCACTTGAGTTTGTGCACGAGCTAGGGCAACCTTGGAATTATTAAGGCTTTATTTTATATTGAGTTCCTGTAGAAGAATTAAGAGGCATTTAATCAGTCACTTGACCTTCATAGTGAGATCAATATGGATTGATTTTTATGCAGAAATATGAGATTGAAGTTCAGATCATAATAGATATAATGTGCTGAAGATTCTATAATTATGACTGTGAAATCATCATTAACTCTGATCTAACATCGACCCATAGTGAGAAGTGCAATAGCTAGGACAGACTTTAACCTAAGCCATAGCTAACTAGCATAGACCTGGTACTCAAGGCATGGTCCTCTAACATAGACCTTATGAGCAGTCTAACATAGACATTAGATATGACAGACTCAGACCCTAACATGCACCTGATGCAACTAGCATAGACCTTAGTTCAGTTGGCACCGACCTCAGTAGCTAGCATCGACCTTGGTATGCTCAACTAGCATCGACCTAAGTCATCCCTATAACAAATATGCACAGACCTTACTAAAAGGTGCACCGACCTTGATAGTTAAATAAAAGCATGCATCGACATGCTACACTGTATGCACAGACCTTGTACCGCGCAAGATGTGCACCGACCTTAGTACACATGTGCACAGACCTGCATCTACCTAAGGCAAACATGCACCGACCTTCAAATGCACTATAGACAACATGCACTGACCTCAGCACAGTACTATAAGAACTTGCACTGACCTCTCATGCAATATGCTTAATACTAGCATCGACCTCACCTTGCTAGCATCGACCTTAATGCAGACAAACTCAAGGTAGCACAGACCTTGATACGCTTGGAATGTAGCTAGCATCGACTATACATACACTGACTCAGACCTAATGCATGAACTATTCTATACTAACATAGACCTTACATGCAGAATGCTTGACTAACACTGGTACTCAGTGCTTAAAAGACTTCGCAATAAATCTAACTAAGTTAATTTCATCAAAATAACCAATGCTACCGGAGTCAATACAAAGTCAACAGTAAATTCAGTAACATCAACACAGTCAATTAAGTTGTTGCCAATCATTCAAAATACACTGACTCCTTAACTAAAATCATGTCCAAAGAAGATAAATCATTCTCCCTCTTTTCACATCATCATCAAACCAGAGGAGTCACAATAATCTCCCCCTTTTTGATGATGTCAACAGGCTATATTAGATGTATTTTGATGAAAGGATTTCAGTTCAGTTTAGTCAGAGTTGTCATGAAAAATGCAGTCAATCAAGCATTCAATTTCAACAAAAGATATCTCTCTCCCTGTCAACAAAACATATAAGCTCTCCCCCTTTGCCATCAGCAAATAGGAAGCGATGTGGACAATGATGAGAAATGCAAGGAATGAAATGTAGATGCTCTCCTCCTTTTGACCTTAAAGACTGAAATCAGAAGACATTCTCCACCTTTTTACTACTCTTGCAGTAATACAACCTCCTGACTGACAGTGAAAGTGAAAGTGAAAGTGAAGTATGCCAATAGTAGAACAGAAGGAAAGGAGAGAATTCTGACTGACACCATGTTCAATAGTTCAGAATTAAGCATTACAAAGCTCAGAGTCGTTAGATATATGAATCAATACAATGGATTCTTGATAGATTTCTTGTTTAAAGGTGATAAAAATTAGAATTTATGCACTTCATTCAATGGATAAGTTTGTTGTGTCTGATAATATAAATAAACCATAATCATATTGATCATGAGAGAATCTGTTTAATGGTATCTTACTTTCTGAAAACTAGTGATAATCTTTGGGAGTGACCAAGATATATATTGAGGTTAAACAATGTGACAATTCTAAATTTTAGTTGAAGGAACATCATTTTGACCATATGAACAAAGTAACTTAAGGCACTTCATGACATAAGTGTTCTCCATTTCTTTGATGAAGCACTTAGTTTCTCGGTGCTTACTATTTTCGCCATATGAACAGAGATAACCTGAGCCACTTCATGACTTAAGTGTTCTTCATTTCTTTGATGAAGCACTCAGTTTCTCGGTGCTTAGTCATTGCTCTGTCATTTTTGTTTATTTATTTATATTTTTATTTTTTTCCATACTTTTGGTTTGCTGTCCTTTATACTTTTCAGAGAGACTTGTTTAAAAATAATACACATACTTAGTTTTCTTAACCAAGATTTCATCAACTTTGCAGATTTCAGATACAATCAACCATGTAATGAGATAAGGGTTGAGAGCTATTATCAGTTATTAACATTCCTATTTACTGAATGCAGTCTTTGAATTCTAAAGATTATAAAATTTAAACCATCAGTTCATTCAAGAAACAAGCAAGATTCTTATAATAGAAGATGTCTGATTTCTGTTGCTTAAAATTATGAACTTATTATCAGACTGCCATTATGTCAGAACAGGAATGATGATAGGAGAGCTCATAAATTCTGCATCAGAATCAGCAATTTGTATTAGGGAAGAAATAGAATCTGATGTCCAAAAGGATTAGAGTAGAAGAGATCTGAGTGACAAACAGACAGAAATGATCAATAATCCCCCTGACACCTTGCAGCATGCATAGATATTCCCTTTTTCTTAAAAAAAACTCTCCCTATCTACATGTATATTTATTCAATCATTCAACCGTAATTATGTATGCATCTCTAGACATACCATCATGAAGTAGAATGTAGTGCAATCACCTGTCCTACATGCATGACTGTGCAGAAATTTAGATGCAATTATGCATGACATGCAGTGAAGTTCAATAAAAATAAAAAATGAGACTTTAGACACAACAATGTGATATGAAATGAAATGCAATGCTGAGACAAACTCTTGATTCAGGGTACTAGGTTGATGTTAGTCCTCAACACATGGTATGGACTTTCAAACAGACTGAATCTGTCCTTCTACCTCATATCATTTGACATACCTCTAAAATCAAGATAACTGATGTATGATATTAATGAAGCATTCACAAGACAAGGTCTGAGCCTTTATTCAGAAACAACTAACAGGCAATCATTGAATCATTCTTAAACAGATCAGATCATTTATTCAGTTCAGTGAATTGATACTAGTCTATTTAGAGGAGTTATTCAAAAATGGATTTTCAGATAGACAAACCATCATTCTCAGAGCAAGAGGTAGAATTTTATTCAAAGGTACACAGTACACAAACCACATCAAAAGGCTCAATCATGAATGAAATTGAAATTAATCATCATGCTGAAATTTACATAAACACAATTCTCTTCTTAAGAATTTGAATCTGTCATTATCCAAATGTTTAGTAAATATATCAGCGATCTATTTTTCAGACTCAATGAAATGCAATTCAATTTCATTTTTATTTACTTCATCTCTAAGAAAATGGTATTTGATTTCTATGTGCTTAGTCCTAGAGTGATGAATATGATTTTTAGTGAGTGATATAGCACTAGTATTATCACATAAAATTGGAATGCATCCCAATTTTATCTGATAATCAATAAGTTGGTGCTTGATCCAGAGTACCTGGGCTGCATAGTTCCCAACTGCAACATACTCTGCTTCAGCTGTAGAAAGAGCAACAATGTGTTACTTTTTAGAAGCCCATGACACCAGACAACCACATAGGTAGTGGCAATACCCACTAGTGCTTTTCCTATCTACCCTGCACCCTGGATAATCTGCATCAGTGTAGGCTATGAGGTCTAGCTCACACTTAGCAGGATACCAAAGCCCTAGTTCTAGGGTGCCTGATAGATACCTAAAAAGCCTCTTAATAGCACTCAGATGTGACTCTTTAGGACTAGCCTAAAACCTAGCACATAAACACACAGAAAACTTGATATCAAGCCTCGAAGTAGTGAGGTAAAGAAGGGATCCGATCATACCTCTGTATAATTTGGGATCTACACATTTACCTTTTGGGTCATCATCAAGATTAATTGATGTACCCATGGGTGCAGAAATTTCCTTCAAATTTTCCAAATTGAATTTCTTCAATAGGTTTTTGATGTACTTGGACTGAGTTATGAATGTACCTTCCTTAGTCTGAGTTACCTGCAGTCCAAGAAATAGTTTTAGCTCACCCATTGAACTCATCTCAAATTCTTGTGTCATTAAATCGGCAAATTCCTCACATAAAGTTGAGTTAGTTGAGCCAAAGACAATATCATCTACATAGATTTGCACAATGATGATGTAAGGATTGCATACCTTAGTAAACAAGATTTGGTCAACCTCACCTCTTGTGAACTTCTTTTCAGTGAGAAACTTACTAAGCCTGTCATACCAAGCTCTAAGAGCTTGTTTCAATCTATAGAGAGCTTTATTCAATTTATAAACATGGTTAGGATAATCAATGCATTCAAAATCAGGAGGTTGCCTAACAAACACATCATCTTTTATTTCTCCATTTAGAAAAGTAGATTTTACATCCATCTGCTGCAATGTTATTCCTAATGAGCATGGATAGGCTAAAAGTATTCTGATGGCCTCTAACCCAGCTACATGGGCATATGATTCCTCAAAATCAATACCATATTCTTGGTTATAACCCTGAGCTATCAGTCTGGCCTTATTTCTAACAATATTACCCTGCTCATCTGTTTTAATCCTAAAAACCCACTTAGTGCCTATGACAATGCCATGGTCTGGTGGAGGAACTAGGTCCCATACCTTGTTCCTTTCAAACTGGTTTAGCTCCTTGTGCATGGCATTGATCCAATGCACATCTCTAAGAGCACTGTCAATATCTTTGGGTTCTATTTGAGAAAACAGTGCAAAAGAATTTAATTCATTTTTAGCTCTAAAGTGTGATCTGGTCCTAGGAGGGTCATGAAAATTACCAATTATATTATCTATGGGATGATCTCTATGAAATCTGATATTGATAATTTGATTGCCTTGGTTCTCTATTACCTCCTCTTGAGCATCAGATTGCTCTGCATCATTTTCTTCAGATTGATATCCAAGATCCTCATCTTTCAGAATTTCACCATTATTCTTTTACCTACACAAACCATTATCAGATTTAGTCATAGTTTCATCAAAGACCACATGTGGAAATTCTTCTACTGTCTTAGAGTTTAAATTATATACCTTATAGGCTCTAGATTTTTTTGAATATCCTAGAAATATTCCAAGATCACTTTTAGGTTCAAATTTGTCAAGGTCTCTTTTAGTATTAACATGCACAAAATATTTACATCCAAAAATCTTGAAATAAGCTAGTGAAGGTTTCTTACCCTTAAGAATTTCATAAGGAGCTTTCTGGGTAAATGGCCTTACCAGAGCTCTGTTAACAATGTGACATGCAGTGTTAACTTCTTCAGCCCAGAATTTCCTAGGTATGTTACCTTCTACTAACATGGACCGAGCCATCTCCACAAGGGTTCGATTCCTCCACTCCACTACTCCATTTTGCTCGGGTGTCCTAGGTGAGGAGAACCTATGAGTGATACCATTTTCCCTGCAAAAGATTTCAAACTGAGTTTTCAAACTCACCACCATGATCAGATAAAATATTCAGAATAGAATTGACATTTTCTTGTCTAATTTTCATATAGAACTCCTGAAATTCAGTAAAAGCCTCATTTTTTGTGTGTGAGGAAAAACACCCAAGTGAATCTAGCAAAGTCATCAACAAGTACAAATTCATTTCTTCCTGATAAGCTGACTAATCTTGTAGGTCCAAAAAGATCCATATGAATCAGTTCATAAGGTCTAGAAGGCAGATTCTCAGTTCGAGATTTGAATGACTTCCTAGTTTGCTTGGATTGGGTGCATGCATCACATATTTTATTTTCATTTTTAAAAGAGATTTTAGGGAGTCTAACCATGTAGTGTTTATTCAATTTATGAAGAATAGTGTATGTCATGTCCCGAGCGCGGAAGGAACCCGAAGTGCGTGACGAGTTTATATCGATCATGTCAATCAGAGCGTTAGTGTATTCAACACCAAGACAGAGCGCGCAAGAGTAAAGATAACCCAATCCTTTATTCAATCTCAACCTCAAAGTTATTCTATTACAATTCACTTAATGGAAAATGCTAAGTTTCAATAAAGGAAAAGTACAATGAGTGACTCAAGAAAATAGAAAGATAAGACTAGTTGACGCTTGGATAGACGGATGTAGCTCTAATCTCTTCACTCTTGACCTTCCTCATCCGATTGAGTCTCGTCATAGGACTTACCTGAAAAATAGGGGAAAACACTATGTGAGTAAACGCGCAGTAGGGATTATATCTCAAGAGCTAGCTTGCTTTAAGTATTTACATGTTACATGAAATGCAATAAGCTGTGCATGCTCGTAAGAAATGACAATAGAGAGATTGTATTACAAGAGAATACAGAATGTGATAGCGAGTGAACTAGCAAGTCTTTCAAGAACTCATGTTAAGATAGCAAGATAATCAAGCACGTCTATCTATCATGTCAAGTGATCATGTCATGTCGAGAATTGGCTATCATGTTTCAAGCAAGTACAATAAATACCCTTTCCGGGTCACGCAAGTCATGTTATGTCAAGTCAAGTCAAGTACGAGATTTGTGGAATGTCTATCAAGTTAGTCATGCACTTCGGTACAATGCCATATCGTGATCATTACAACTCACATGGGCACTAGTACTTTCGGGTGCTCCTCCCAGGACCAGATCGGGCCCTATATGCGCAGGCATTGATCATGTATTTTCGACATCCACTATAGTTATAGCCAATATGGAATTTCAAAGGAACACGCTTGTAGGAAACTTTAAGGTAGATCTTGTAGAATAGAATCACAAGGACTGAACATGATATAATAATGGTACAACCACGATTGACGATAAAACTAGGTGGAATCGGCTCCCTATCTTGGGTGCCATGACAATAAGAATAAGCGCTCATAAAGAGATGGTCGCTCGTTCTTGTACTTGATAAGGTAGATAGAATTAGTGCCCATAAGTATGGCACATCATTCTTTAAGAAGTATTAATGTCATGATTTTCCATTCCATTAATTAAAGAGTATTCTCATGACATAGCATATCATGAGGGCCGGTATACCATGTTTCTTTAGAGTGACATGGCAATCAAGTAGTGTCATGGGTTTTGATGGTACAACCTGCTTGACTGCCTTGAGGGAGTCCAAGGCTAGCGATGTCTTACGGAGGTCTCTATGATAAAGTTACCGGTCCAAAGGAACGGAACGTCCCATGGAGGGTTCATCTATCACCAAGAAATAGTGGTAATCGATAAAACAACGTAAAACATGGGACTATATTCACGGAATGGAATATAGTGCCTATACATATACCAGAAAACGAACGAGATCAGTAAAACCGTAAATTGACGCCTTGTAGAATGTCTTCATTTCATGAAATGGCGCCCTTGTAAGGGTCGTCAGTTCAGTATATGACGACTGTTCAATCAGTCATCATACCCAGATTCTGTTAATAATAAATTTTAGTAAAAGTTATCCATCTCAGATATTACGCAAATTACGTCTTGGATTAAGTCTTCAATTCATTGAACAACGCCTTAGTCAGGGGTGTCATATATCAAATTAAAGGGCAGGGTATATGTCGTCATTCAATATCCAGAAATATTATAAATATTTCTATAATACACCGTTTATCACTAAATTGACGCCCGTTCACATGGGCGTTTATTCAATTGACGACCTAATCAGGGTCGCTATTTATTTGTCATCTGATTTGCACTGGGTAGGTACAATCACAGACACATGGTTTTTGGAGTATGTCTGATTAAGATTCTAAAGACATGAACAGATAGAGAAAAATAGTAGGAATTTATGGACATGATCATGCATTAGTTTACATATAAGGGTTCACAGTTATTAAATTTTGAACATTGTGTATTTATTAAATAACTAGACAATTGATGACTGTTTGCACGGTCGTCAAATAAAATAGCACCCTAGACGGGGTCGCTAATTTAATTCATGTAGTAAAACAACGAAAACCTCAATCCTATATGCATGTATACAAGCCTAAATTATTAAATTTGGCTTAACACTTGAGAAAACCTACCTTTAGGTGATGATTTGGTTGTCAGACGATGGTGAAGATGAAGAATCAATAACAAGAATGATACTCTATTTGTAACAGAGTAACTGGCAGCAAAACAAAGAGCGGCAGCTCGCAGTAGCAGCACCGTCAATCGACTAGAGGATGAAGATAGCAAGAGTAGCAGCAGCCCTTGTATAAAGTTGCAGAAGGGTGAAGGGCAACAACGCAGCAGCCGCAGCCCCTTCTTAGTGCAGGTAATCCACAGGAAGAAAAGGAAGAAGTCGATGAAGAACTTGAGTAGCAGCAGGAGGTCTTTGAATAATAGTGTCAACAGGGAGTTCGATGGAAGGGGTTGGTATTTATAGGAGAAGGAATCCTAATGGGTTCTAGGAGTTTGATTAGGACTAAAATATTCTAGGTAGAATCCTTACTAAACTTAAATATCCACGTATCAATCCTTTTCTTAATCAAACTTACCCAGTTAACATCCCTGTTCAAACCAAACACCAACGGGTTCGGTTTGGAAATGACGCCTAGGGTTGGGGCGTTATTTTAAAATGACGCCTCTGTACACGGTCTTCAATTTATTAAATAACGTCTATTAAGGGGGCGTCAATTATGAAATTAGCACCTGCTTTAACAGCCTTCAATTAAATGACGACTTGAGGGAAGGCGTCATTTACTTTTACTTGTTTTAAGTAGATATAAATTGGGTTTTTAACATTAGTTTAATCTTTTAATCTATTTAGGATTTTATTTCTTTTAATTTATCAGGATTGCTACACCCTCCCCAACTTAAAAGAATTTGGTCTCCAAATTCAATCGCATGTATGTATAGACATGGAGGGTGCAGAGTACTTACCATTTATAATAAGTCAGGGAATTACTTCTTCATAGCCTCTTCGGTTTCCCATGTGGCTTCATGCTCTGAGCATTTACTCCATTGCACCTTTAACATGAGAATTGTCTTATTTCTTAGTATACGAACTTCACGATCGAGGATCTTCGTAGGTTTTTGTTCATATGTGAGATCCTTTTGAATCACCAGGTCTCCATGATTGATGATATGTGACAGATCAGGCACAAACTTCTTCAGCATGGATATATGAAATACATTATGGACGTCGGATAATTGAGGAGACAAAGCGATGCGATAAGCAACCTCACCCACTCTTTCTAGTACCTCAAAAGGTCCGATAAACCTTGGTGTAAGCTTACCCTTAACACCAAATCTTCTAATCCCACGTCCAGGTGATATTTTAAGAAATACGTGATCTCTAACTTGGAATTCGAGATCTCTTCTTCTTGTGTGCATAAGCCTTCTATCTAGACTGAGCAACTTGAAGTCTTTCTCTACTGAGCTGAATCTTTTCGGTGGTATCCCTTACCATGTCTGGGCCTAGTAGTTGTTTCTCGCCAACTTCATCCCAGCATAAGGGTGATCGGCAACTCCTTCCGTACAAGGCTTCGAAAGGTGGCATTTGTATGCTTGCCTGGTAACTATTATTGTATGCAAACTCGACCAATGGCAAGTGATCATGCCAGCTCCCACCGAAGTCAATAATACAAGCTCTGAGCATATCTTCCACCACGTGATTGGTTCTTTCGGTCTGACCATCCGTTTGAGGATGAAAAGTAGGACTAAAGTTAAGTCTCATCCCCAACGAATGTTGTAAACCCTTCCAAAAGTGAGAAGTAAATCGTGGGTCTCGGTCAGACACAATTGAAACAGGTACTCCGTGTAGTCTGCCTATCTCTTTGATGTATAGAGCAGTAAGAACATCAACTGATCATCGACTCTTAATTGGCAAGAAATGTGCCGACTTGGTTAATCGGTCTATGATAACCCATATTCCATCATATCCTCCTTTTGATTTAGACAGACCCATAATGAAGTCCATGCTGATATCCTCCCACTTCCACTTGGGAATGTCTAGAGGATGTAGCATACCAGCAGGCTTTTGGTGTTCTTCCTTGACCTGTTGGCCTGTGAGACAGTGAGACACGAAGTCTGCTATTTCTTTTTTCATATTGGGCCACCAGAAGGTCCTTTTTAAATCTTGGTACATTTTGGTAGATCATAGATGAATCATGTACCTCGATCTGTGAGCTTCATCTAAGATCTTCTTTAGCTCTAGACAATCTGGGATGCAATTTCTATCTCTAAATAACAACCTTCCATCTGATGCTAATTTGAAATCTGTAATACCCCAAATTCTTTATAAATTTATTTAGAAAGTTATTTGAAATTATTTAGAATTTATTTGAATTTATTTGAATTAATGAGAATTATTCGAAATTAATTAAATTAATTCTTTAATAAATAGAATAAGTCACTTTTCAAATATTTTATAAAAATCAATAAAAATCATATTCTTGTAGAATCAATTGTGTTTAATAATATTTTCTTCTATGGTCAACCCTAAAAAAATCATTTATTAGGCCGAATTAGTGGATTAAGTCTTCTGAACTTAATATTTAACTATTTACGGAATAGTAGAAGTTGAAATTTTTTCTAATATATAAAAATTCATAAAAATAGTAATTAAATAATAGATGTATAGACTAACACTTTTGTCTTCTATGACTAAGCCTAATAAAATCATTATCTAGGCCTAATTAGTGTGTTAAGTCCGACTTTCAACCCACCTAACCCGAAATTCGTGTTCACTATTCAACCCATCTTAAAACATCAAATTAGAGTTTGTTTCTCAACCAAATGAGGTGATTCCAGATGCAAATGAAAGGTAATATATAGAGGATTAATAGCCCTCTATCAATCGAACCAAACCCTAACCCTAGCACATGGTGGCGGCCGAGCTTGGTGGAAGTCAACCTTGGCGGTGCCATTTTCAAACACCACATTGCGTGGTCGATTTCTCCAAACTCTGAAGTCTTCAGAAACTCTATGAGCTATCAAAATGAAGCTCTACGAGTCTACTTTCATTTGGTGGTTGTGCTGTTCGCATTGGATTCAGATCTAGGAAGTTCTTGGTCGTTTAGTGGAGGTCCTTCGATTGCGGTAGGTTTCCTTAACCAAAATCAGCTTGTGAATATATCAAATTGTTCCTCTCGACGAGATCTTTCCAGTGGTTGTAAAAGCCCTAAATTTTATTAGGTATCCGAGGAGATATCGCTAGTTTTCTAAGGTGCTGTCCAATTCGTTCTTCATTCTAGGTCATGGTTTTGTTCTTCCAAATCAGGTTGGTAATCTTAATCAAAATTCGTAAATAGATAGTCTATCTTGATCAGCGCGACGGGCTCTTTCATTTGGCAGTAAAAGTCCCAATTTCTATTTGGTATTCAGGAAGTTATCAAGGGATCTTTGAAGGCTATCAAGGATCGTTGGGTATTTTTATAGCTGGGTTTGATCTTCATTTAAGGTAGGTTCTAACAGACCTAATTTTAATTATTATACATGAATGGAATCCTCATCATGTTAGCTTCCTTTTAACGTTGAAAGCCCTAATTTTTATCAATCATACTAGGTTAATTTCTTGATTTAGTAAGAATATGTCTATGTTAGGGTTTTAAGTGCACCTTTTAGGATTAAGCTTGATTTCACGTGGATAATCACAGGCTAAACTTGAAATTGAGCATACCATCTTGTGCATCTTCCTCTTATCTTTCCATTGATATCTTGTTTGATGAATTTCATCAAGAATTTCCATTGATATCTTGTGCATCTTCCTCTTACCATATTATTTCATATAATAGAGAATAAAAGCATATAAAATATATATATCCAGCATGTTAAAATATTCCTAATATCTGAAAATTCATGAAAATATATTCTGATATTATTAGCATGTTGAAAGTTAATTTATGTGAAATAATGATATTTTTAACTCATAGAAATCTATTTTTATCTATATAATAGAGAATAAATGCATATAAAATATATATCCATCATGCTAAAATATTCCTAATATCTAAAAATTTATGAAAAATATATTCTGATATTATCAGTATGTTGAAAGTTAATTTCTGTGAATTAATGATATTTTTAACTCATAGAAATTTATTTTTATCTATATAATAGAAATAAATGCATATAAAATTATGTTAGCATGTTAAATTATTTCTTACAGCATGACAAAATTCTTCACAGCATGACGAAAATTCTTCCAGCATATTAGGATGATGACATCATGATATAAATGATTTTTTAGTATATTAAACTATTTATCAGCGTATTTCTCCTATTAAATGGATGATAGAATATTGAAAAAAATTACTTTTCAGCATGATAAAAATCTTATTGTTATCAGGAAAAATAAATAATCAGTATGATAACTTACTCCTATTAACTTATCCAAAAATTACGTAGAAAACTCATTATAGCATATTACGTGTTAGTTTTAACGCCTAATAATGTATTTTTAGTGTGTTAAAAATTAATTCCAGCAAGAAAAATATATTTTTATCACCTTACCAGTAGAATCAAGTGCTGGAGCTATTTTAACATGTTAGAGATATTTTCATCATGCTATGATTTATTTCTATGAATTAAACTAAATTCTTAGTAATTCACTAAGATAATACAAAATAAATCTTTTTGTTTAAGAAACTAGTTCCTTGATATTAAAAGACCCTAAAATAACCCCAAAACTTGTTAAACCAACGGAATACAATGTTAAACTATGGAGTTAAGAGTATTCTAATGATTGCATTTTCCTACTTATCATTCGTTCTTGAATTCCACGACTTAATTATCGTTAAACATGATGCCTAAATTTAACTCTCTACTCTTCTTGTTACTCTGATGTTTTGTCAGATCTGTACTTTTTACAATTTAGTTTATTCCTTGAAATTCATTGGCCATGATTACTTGAGAAAATGTCTAGACAACTTGGGATCCTTGATCTAATAAATCAATGCCATCGCATCATAGGGGCCCGGTCTGGTCCTAGGGAGAGCGCCCGAAAAATATGTGAGCCCATGGGATGTTAATGACATGGTGAGGTATTGCACCGAGTACTTGACTAGTGTGACGTCTACAACATTCAATCTATTATTATTCTTGTACTTGATCGTGAATTACTTTATGTTTTAAATACTTGCTTGTTGGCCAATTATTATTGCAATTGCTCTTATTCAAATTCTTGTACTTGTCATTATTATTAATTGTTATCCTTTAATTCTTGACCTTGCGAGATCTTATTATATTGTCCTTGATCTCATTATTTATTTCCTTGCTTATCATTGCATACAACATGTAATTAAGTCATTAACTACGAAAATTTGCCTGTTATTACCTACTGAGCGTCAGCTCATAGTGTTGTTTTTCCCCTTTTTCTGGTTATTCAGGTGGTGACGGTTACACAGACGGGGAGGGACATGAGTGATTCTAGAGTGTACTTGTACCTAGATGTCTACTGAGCGTCAGCTCATACTTTTGGGAGTTATGTTTGATCGTGTTTAAACAGTGTTGATCATTGTAACAAAGTATTCCTTCCTTAGCAATGTTTATTGTTAGTTTAGAATAAATGTTATTTCTAGCTCGTTATTGACTGTACATCCCGATATTCCGCGTCGGGGCGTGACAGTTTAGGTGGTATCAGAGCCTAGGTTTAATAATCCTAGGTTTTCTAAGTGTCATCATAGGACCCCGACCTCGTCTAAGTTTAAGGACCTGACCTGGTGAGATTGTGTAGAACTCAGGTTAAGTTAATACCTTGCTTGTGAAATTAACTATCTTATGACCCTAAATGATCTATTTCTTATGTAGGAATTTGAGATGGCAGCTGAACGTGTGGAGTGGAGAAACTTGTAATGCACGGTTCAAGGCCTCACGCAGGTGTTACAACAAGTGGCTCAAGCTGGAGCTGTAAATCATGGCACCGGTGATCTATACCGGAACTTCCGAGGGATGAATCCGCCAAGGTTTGCTGGTTCGACTGACCCTGATGAAGCCGAGCACTGGCTACACGAGATGGGAAGGATCTTCAAAGTTATACAATGCACCAACCAAGAGCGTGTCCTTTTATCTACTTTCCAACTGAAACGTGATGCCCGTACTTGGTGGGATGCTATCACGGCGACTCTAGGTGATCAACAGGTTACGTGGGAAGAGTTCAAGGAATTTTTCAATGGCAAGTATTTTTCTGACCGGGTACAAGAGAAGAAAGCGGCGGAGTTCGCGGCCCTGAAACAGCGAGGTCTATCCGTGGCAGAGTATGAGGCTCAATTTTCACGGCTTTCTCGTCATGCTACACACCTTATTTCCACCGAGAAGATGAAGGCGAAGCGTTTTCTCAATGGTCTGAGGCTGCATTATATTAATCAGTTGGCGCTGATGGAAATCTCTACATATTCTGAAATGGTAAGGAAAGCACAAGTCCTGGAAGATACCTTAGAGATGATGGAGCGAATCCGTGGAAAAGGCACCAAGAAGGAGCAACCGAAGGATTTCAAGAATGCTAAACCCGGATATGGCACTGGCAAGAAGAGGCCCGTGAGTGGGTCTAGTTCGTGGACCGAATCTGGAACGTGGAAGGGCAAGATGCCAAAGCATGAAGACAAGAAGCCTAGCCATGTTGTACCGTTCAAGGGCATATGCAAATTCTGTGATCGTCCTGGTCACAAAATGGAAGAGTGCTGGCGCAAGCTAGGCGCCTGTTTGCGTTGTGGAAGCAGGGAGCATCGTATCCCTAACTGTCCCTTATTATCGGAACAAGCTACCCCGGCGAAACCTCAAGTCTTCAAGAAACTACAAGGCAAGCTCCAAGCTCTGCATGCAAATGAAGCAGAAACAGCCGAGGATGGTGGACTCGTCGAAGGTACTCTTATTATACTCGACAAGCCAGCATTTGTTATTTTTGATACTGGTGCAATGCATTCATTTATTTCTCAGAGATTTACTATGTCTTTAGCTATGGAACATGCTCTGATGAATTCTCCGTTAGAGATATCAACCCCTATTGGTTCTAGATCGGTAATTCAGCTTTTCTATCCTTCTAGTAAGGTTATGATTGATGAGCAGAATTTACCAGCTGATTTAGTTTGCATAGATATGAAGGATTACGATGTAATCCTAGGAGCTTATTGGTTGGCTAAGTATGAAGCCAATGTTCATTGCAGTTCTAGCTCGGTGTCTTTTAGTAGGCACCCGGAGTTATCTTTCATAGGAGTTAGACATCAAAGCTCTATGTCGCTTATTTCAGCCCTTCGTGCTGATAAGCTAATGAGGCAAGGATGTGAGGCATTTCTAGCCTTTATCCATGCTACTCCTGTAATGCCCTGGATCTTGTTGGATCTTTGTTGGATCTTTCGGATCTCTTTCGGATTGGTTTCGTTGAGTTTCGGTTCGCTTTTGTGGCTTCCGAGTTGAGTTTGACGAGCCGTGTGGGTTTTTCTCACGTACTAGTTACGGAACCCTACGGTGAGTTTGTTTGTCAATTCTCGAACTCGTGGATGCTGCAGCGACGATATACTCATCGAGCCGGTCGTTTCGACTATTTTTGCGTATTTTTCTGAATTTGTGCATTTTCGGCGCATTTTCGGAATTTCCAGAAATTAGGAAAATTTCCTAATTTCTTTCTTTTTTCTTTTCTCGTTCTCTCTCTCCTTCTCATTCGCGCGACCGTCCGTCTCTCTCCCGTTCTCTCTCGTTCTCACCCCTTTCCGGCTCCGGCTGCAGACGGAGGCGTAGGTGGGCGAGGCGATGAAGCCGTGGAGCTGGTTGGATGCGCGATGGAGCGAGGATCGGATCGATTCTGGCGCGATCCCGAACGGTGGATTCAAAGCCGGTGAAATTGATTCGCGAGTAGTTTTCAGCGTGGTGTAGTCCTTTCGGGGCACGGTTTCTTCGGTGGAGGTAGGGTGACGGATCCTTGCTTCTCCATCTTCGTTTTCCCTGCCATTGCACGGCGTTCGGCTAGGAAACGAGCGTGTTTGGGCTTGTTTTGCCTAAACCGTGATTTTCGTGGTTTTTAGGGTCGGCCGGTAAACGGTGACCGTTTGCTGTTCAGTTAGTTTCTAAATGACCGCAGGGATGTTAGAATCCCATCCACGTTGGTTTCGTGCGATTTGGCGTTCATTCGAGGCCGGTAGAAGCCCGGGAACCTCGGTGACCCATTTAGGGTTGATTTGGTAAAATCGCCCGAATCTTGCGTCTTTGATGTTGCATGTGGGGTTTGGAGCCCCTTGGTGTTGTCTTTTGTCGTTGCGGTGTGTTTCCCATGCGTTTCGGCGTGAATGGGGCGTGGAATGGGCCGATCCGGCCATTCCTATGTTTTCCCGCCGTGACCGAAGTAGCGGTCTAGCCAGCGACCGTCACTTGCTTTTGACGGCCCTACGATGGACCGTTATTTGGTTTGAGGGTTTATTAGCCCTTTTGTTTCTGGGTAAGCGACGGCCCTAGCTTGGAGCGTCGTTCCCGTGTAACGCGCCGGTGACTGGCCGTTACTTGCATTTTGTCGTTTTCTTTGGGGGTTAAGTCGGTTGGTCTAACGCGCTTGACCCAGCGCGTTAGATGGAAGCGGCGCACCTTGCCCAGGCCGTTGCTTGCCTGTTGACTGACGTTGACTCGTTGAGGCGGTGCCTTGGACGGTCGAACCCTTGTGCGTTGTTTGAGTATAACGTGCCTGCCCCTGGCCGTTATATTCTGTGTGGACGAGGTTGGGTGGCTGTCCCGTTGGAAGCGACGGTGGAGCCCCTGTGCGTCGTTAGAGAGTAACGTGCTCACCCCTGTCCGTCGTTTGCTGTGGTGTTGGGTTGAGGGTGGCCACGCCGTTGTGAGTAACGGATAGGCCCCCGTGCGTCGTTTGGTTCTGACGGCCCTCCCCTGCCGCGCTGTTTCATGAGTGACGCGCCGGGCTTAGCGCGTTGCTTCATTTTGGGTTTGGGTGGCTATGCCGTTGGGAGTAACGGTGGAGCCCCTGTGCGCCGTTTGCTTGTAACGCCCCTGGTCCCGTGCGTTACTTGGCTTTTGTGTGTTTTGTAGGTTGTTAGGGTGGTGTGAGTGACGGCCTGTGTCCGTCCGTCGTTTGGGAAATAACGCCCCTGAGCTAGACCGTCACTTCTAGTAGCGGTCTAGGGCTGGTGCGTTACTTCCTTGTGCCTTGGTTTTCCGCCCGATGATTCTGTGTGTCTTGGCTTGTCCTTGTGGTCTGCCCGTTGTCCTGTGGATGTCTCTTGATGTCCTATGAGGGTTAAGACTACGTTGCAAGGTGGCCAGGAGTCTTCTTACTTGTGGTAGGATTCTTGATCCTACTCTTGTATGCTTTTGTTGTTTGGTTTCGGTCAACCCGGTGTGACCCAGTGGTTGACATGTGACCTTGTTTGTGCGTGTCTTGGCGGTTCTGTCCTGTCCAAGACACTGCTTCTGGATGCTTCGAGGTGTTGTTCTACCTCGGTTTGTGTGTCCAGCTGTGCTGAGGGTTCTTGATGTTTCCCTCAGGTCTCCGTGTGTTGTTTTCTGCGGAGCGTGGTTTCTCTGGCCTATGATTAGACCGATTGGCGGCTTGTTCCGCTGTTTGTGACGATCTTGCCTTGAGTCGTTCGACTCAGGATCGTTACGTAGGAGGTCTAGTTGCTTGTCCTGAGTTGTCGGCAGTGGCGATGCTGCCATTGGGTGCCTTGAAGTACGTGTTGAGGGGCGTAGTCGCCCGTTTGTACTTCGGCACTTGTGTTTGAGCTTCTGTGTCGTGTGAAGCCTCCACTTGTTGTTGCTCTAAGGCCGATGAGATGCCGTCCCGCTTGCGGAAGGCGGAGGAGTATTCCCAGTGAGCGGTTTGTAGTTAGTTCCGCGGGCTCCTAGTCAACGGTAGCGTCCTACCGAGGGAGAATACTAGCTAGAGGACCTGGCTTAGACTATAGCCAGTGTGTGCACACGTGGTCAGGGATGGAGGACTTACGTCGACGGGAGTGACCCTGACTAGTTACTTGTTTGCTGATACTGTTTGGTTCAGCTGGTGTCTACATCTCTGCTGTTGTTACAGCAGTACTGTAGGTGAGACACTTGAGGTGCAGCATGAGACGTCAGTGGACGCAGCTGGCTTTTTAAGGAGGTGCTTCCGTCACGTGACGCGTAGCTCTCGCGTTTTCTTGCGCGTCGTGACCTTTGCGAGTTGCCCGTTCGTGGCCGTGCTCGAGGTCAGTGTTTTGTTGTCCGCACGGTGTTCTGTTCGTGCGTGGGGCTTTGTGCACGACGTTTCCGGTCGTGTACGTGCTTGTTTGGCGTCTGTCTAGGTCGTGTCTAGACCTGGATTGTTTGGGGCTGGTTGACAGGCTGGTGTACCCTTATGTGTGAGTTTAGGGTCATCCATCTGTTGCCTTTTTGTTTGGAGTAGTTTGGGGTGCTGCGGTTAATTCAGCAGTCGCTTGTTTGGTGCGGGTTCTCACCCTCTCCTGCGTGTTCCCTACTCCTACTTCCCGTCTGTTCCTTTACAGCTTTGTAGTGTAGCTTTTCCTACTTTGCTACACCTGCTGTTCCTGCTGCTTTGTTGTTGTTTCCGTTGCCTTCGCTTTGTGCGCTGTCCAGTGGGGATCCGCGTGACCTCTACTGAGTTTCTGTTGAGACTCACCCCTGCTGCTTTTCAGGTGGGTTTCACCGTCTGCCTCTGCTGTTCTTGGTGGAGCACTCTCTTGCTGTTGTAGCTGCCAGCCGTACCTACGTCGGGCTTCTCCCGACTTCTGTGTACGTTTCTTTCTGTCGTACTGTACTGTGCTAGACTTGTTGTCTCTCCTTTGGGCTGGACTCTGTGTATAATTGTAATTGTTGAATTATTAATGAAAAAGGTAATTTTATTTCTGCTACTTTAGCAATCCAATCTAATGAAATTGCTTACTGTTATATCTCTGTGGCTTCAATGTACTCTACACATGCCTTTTATCCCTTCGGCGCTTTCCCGCGCTTGGGAGGCCTCGCGGGTCCCTCATGGTATCACGTGTATTCGGTATTTATACCGGGTGCACTGGGTATCCGGAATCCGGGTCGCTACAGCTGGTATCAGAGCAGTGTTCTGAGATGTTCGGAGTTCTTTTCTAAGCTATCAGAGCGTTGTTATGTGAAGTACATGGGAATCCGAGATATACAGTTTCCAGAGTCCTTAGGCCCAGTACAGTCTCTTGCTGGCGTAGGTGTTGCGATGGTTTATCGCAGTGCTTCTCGCGTGTGGTCTTGTACGTGCTTGGTTGGCACTGTACGAGATGGTTTTTGCTCTCGTCTGGATGTGACGATGTGCTTCGTTCGTTTTGAAGTTGGTCTCGATCGTGTTGCGCTTGGCAGTGTTTGTCGGTTGGCATGAACCTGCAGTGCATTGTTCGAGCTGTTTTCTGTATTTTGCTCAGGTAGCTTATGACTTTTTAGCGTTGGTGTGATGGCCATGCACCTTCTTACGTTGCTTTGGTTATCCCGGCTTGAGTCTGCTTAGCTTCTGATGCATTGTTGTTTTCGTTGTTTCGGTTGTCGTGTTGCCTCGATTGAGAAGTTGCTCGAGCGAACCTAGGATTTTCCCTTCCTGGTGAGCTGCTGTTGTTGAGCTTGTTGCTTCTCGTTCTTCGTGGTGATGCTTTTTCGAGGTTAGCCTTGGATTTGCTGTCTTAGTGATGCCTTTGTCCTGTGTCTGCTTAAGTGTAGACAACTTTATTTTGAGTCTGATCTGCTTCTTGTTGTACGGTTGCTTGGCTTTGGACTCCGTAATGGTGTTAAGAGCTATTGTGTACCGTAATTGTCGTGCTGTGTCTAACGGCCGATGTATTGTGAAGGCTCATTTATTGTGTCGGGACGTGAAGGTAAGCTGAGACTGATGCTTTCCTTGTGCTTTGTGCTGAAGCTGGTGCTCTTCTCTTATTGCACTTAGGCTCTTTGTGTTCGGTTATTCGCTGGATTGGTGCTCGTGGCGTGTGAATTGCGATCTTGTTGATTGCGATGGCGTTGGTGTTTGCTGAGATGCGATTTCCGATGTTGTTCTGTTGCCTGTGCACGTTGTTGAGAGTACAGCTGTTGTGTGTGGGTTGGCTACCCACTTGTCGAGAGGTTCTTTCTTTCTCGATGTGACTCCGTCTTAGCTTCTCGTGCCTTGATGTCGTCCGTTGCCGTGCGTTTGTTTGTGGTTTTTCTTGTGTTGGCATTGGCAATTGTGTGAGTGTTGGGGAATTGGTTGGCATTCCTTGCTGATTAAGTACCCTTTGCTCTGCTTTTTTCTTCTTGGGTGTTGCGCTCTTGAGGTGTGTTGCTAGTCCTTGAGTTGCGTTCCCCGAGATTGTTGTCGTTTCTTGTTGTTGTGGGTCTTCTCTTGGTGAGCAGTCTGATGCGTAACCCGTTCTTGTGTGGTTGTGTGCTCAGCTGTTCTTGTGCCTTGTTGTGACCCTGCTTGCAGACGTGTTTCTTGGCACTGCGTGTTGTGCGGAGCCGAAATTCTGCAGGTGCTGCCGTTGTGTTGTTTTGGCGCTGTTTCTTTATGATTTTGCGTTCTCGTCTTGGACCATTGTCTTGTCAGTTAGCTTTGCTGTGCTCCCTTTTCTTTAGTGGAGTTAGCTTGCGACTTGATCAGATGTGATATCTGAGTGAGTGCTGACGTGATGGTGTTTGTGGTATAGTGGTGTTGTTGTCGTTGGTGTCCTGTGTGCCAGGTGTCCCCTGTTGCCTTTGGCACTGGAGCCGATGATGTGGTTGAGCTGTCAGCCGTGAGGACTGTGTCTCCTTGTGTAAGCTGCTGCTTGCCGTGTTGTTGTTGTGTTTTCGGTGTTGGTTCTCGATTGTTGTGGCTGTCGTGTCTCCTGCTCTGTGAGACGTAAACGACGTTGCCCTTGCTTCGGAGGTGTCAGATGTGTTCACTTTGGTGCCGTACTCGTGCTGTAGACTTGCTGTCTTGGAAGCTAGAGTGTGTACCTGTAATTGTGGTCTGACGCTGTTCCTCTGAGCTGTGTTTTTCCGAGTTTTGTATTGTTGGGTTGCTCTCCCTTGCTTCTCCTTTGCTAGTCCATAATTTCGAGGGTGAAATTTCATAAAGGAGGGGAGGATGTAATGCCCTGGATCTTGTTGGATCTTTGTTGGATCTTTCGGATCTCTTTCGGATTAGTTTCGTTGAGTTTCGGTTCGCTTTTGTGGCTTCCTAGTTGAGTTTGACGAGCCGTGTGGGTTTTTCTCACGTACTAGTTACGGAACCCTACGGTGAGTTTGTTTGTCAATTCTCGAACTCGTGGATGCTGCAGCGACGATATACTCGTTGAGCCGGTCGTTTCGACTATTTTTGCGTATTTTTCTGAATTTGTGCATTTTCGGCGCATTTTCGGAATTTCTGGAAATTAGGAAAATTTCCTAATTTCTTTCTTTTTTCTTTTCTCTTTCTCTCTCTCCTTCTCATTCGCGCGACCGTCCGTCTCTCTCCCATTCTCTCTCGTTCTCACCCCTTTCCGGCTCCGGCTGCAGACGGAGGCGTAGGTGGGCGAGGCGGTGAAGCCGTGGAGCTGGTTGGATGCGCGATGGAGCGAGGATCGGATCGATTCTAGCGCGATCCCGAACGGTGGATTCAAAGCCGGTGAAATTGATTCGCGAGTGGTTTTCGGTGTGGTGTAGTCCTTTCGAGGCACGGTTTCTTCGGTGGAGGTAGGGTGACGGATCCTTACTTCTCCATCTTCCTTTTCCCTGCTATTGCACGGCGTTCGGCTAGGAAACGAGCGTGTTTGGGCTTGTTTTGCCTAAACCGTGATTTTCGTGGTTTTTAGGGTCGGCTGGTAAACGGTGACCGTTTGCGGTTCAGTTAGTTTCTAAATGACCGCAGGGATGTTAGAATCCCATCCACGTTGGTTTCGTGCGATTTGGCGTTCATTCGAGGCCGGTAGAAGCCCGGGAACCTCGGTGACCCATTTAGGGTTGATTTGGTAAAATCGCCCGAATCTTGCGTCTTTGATGTTGCATGTGGGGTTTGGAGCCCCTTGGTGTTGTCTTTTGTCATTGCGGTGTGTTTCCCATGCGTTTCGGCGTGAATGGGGCGTGGAATGGGCCGATCCGGCTATTCTTATGTTTTCCCGCCGTGACCGAAGTAGCGGTCTAGCCAGCGACCGTCACTTGCTTTTGACGGCCCTACGATGGACCGTTATTTGGTTTGAGGGTTTATTAGCCCTTTTGTTTCTGGGTAAGCGACGGCCCTAGCTTGGAGCGTCGTTCCCGTGTAACGCGCCGGTGACTGGCCGTTACTTGCGTTTTGTCATTTTCTTTGGGGGTTAAGTCGGTTGGTCTAACGCGCTTGACCCAGCGCGTTAGATGGAAGCGGCGCGCCTTGCCCAGGCCGTTGCTTGCCTGTTGACTGACGTTGACTCGTTGAGGCGGTGCCTTCGACGGTCGAACCCTTGTGCGTTGTTTGAGTATAACGTGCCTGCCCCTGGCCGTTATATTCTGCGTGGACGAGGTTGGTTGGCTGTCCCGTTGGAAGCGACGGTGGAGCCCCTGTGCGTCGTTAGAGAGTAACGTGCTCACCCCTGTCCGTCGTTTGCTGTGGTGTTGGGTTGAGGGTGGCCACGCCGTTGTGAGTAACGGATAGGCCCCCGTGCGTCGTTTGGTTCTGACGGCCCTCCCCTGCCGCGCTGTTTCATGAGTGACGCGCCTGGCTTAGCGCGTTGCTTCATTTTGGGTTTGGGTGGCTATGCCGTTGGGAGTAACGGTGGAGCCCCTGTGCGCCGTTTGCTTGTAACGCCCCTGGTCCCGTGCGTTACTTGGCTTTTGTGTGTTTTATAGGTTGTTAGGGTGGTGTGAGTGACGGCCTGTGTCCGTCCGTCGTTTGGGAAATAACGGCCCTGGCTCGACCGTCACCTTCTCGTAGCGGTCTAGGGCTGGTGCGTTACTTTCCCTGTGCCTTGGTTTTCCGCCCGATGATTCTGTGTGTCTTGGCTTGTCCTTGTGGTCTGCCCGTTGTCCTGTGGATGTCTCTTGATGTCCTATGAGGGTTAAGACTACGTTGCAAGGTGGCCAGGAGTCTTCTTACTTGTGGTAGGATTCTTGATCCTACTCTTGTATGCTTTTGTTGTTTGGTTTCGGTCAACCCGGTGTGACCCAGTGGTTGACATGTGACCTTGTTTGTGCGTGTCTTGGCGGTTCTATCCTGTCCAAGACACTGCTTCTGGATGCTTCGAGGTGTTGTTCTACCTCGGTTTGTGTGTCCAACTGTGCTGAGGGTTCTTGATGTTTCCCTCAGGTCTCCGTGTGTTGTTTTCTGCGGAGCGTGGTTTCTCTGGCCTATGATTAGACCGATTGGCGGCTTGTTCCGCTGTTTGTGACGATCTTGCCTTGAGTCGTTCGACTCAGGATCGTTACGTAGGAGGTCTAGTTGCTTGTCCTGAGTTGTCGGCAGTGGCGATGCTGCCATTGGGTGCCTTGAAGTACGTGTTGAGGGGCGTAGTCGCCCGTTTGTACTTCGGCACTTGTGTTTGAGCTTCTGTGTTGTGTGAAGCCTCCACTTGTTGTTGCTCTAAGGCCGAGAGGATGCCGTCCCGCTTGCGGAAAGCGGAGGAGTATTTCCCATTGAGCGGTTTGTAGTTAGTTCCGCGGGCTCCTAGTCAACGGTAGCGTCCTACCGAGGGAGAATACTAGCTAGAGGACCTGGCTTAGACTATAGCCAGTGTTTGCACACGTGGTCAGGGACGGAGGACTTACGTCGACGGGCGTGACCCTGACTAGTTACTTGTTTGCTGATACTGTTTGGTTCAGCTGGTGTCTACATCTCTGCTGTTGTTACAGCAGTACTGTAGGTGAGACACTTGAGGTGCAGCATGAGACGTCAGTGGACGCAGCTGGCTTTTTAAGGAGGTGCTTCCGTCACGTGACGCGTAGCTCTCGCGTTTTCTTGCGCGTCGTGACCTTTGCGAGTTGCCCGTTCGTGGCCGTGCTCGAGGTCAGTGTTTTGTTGTCCGCACGGTGTTCTGTTCGTGCGTGGGGCTTTGTGCACGACGTTTCCGGTCGTGTACATGCTTGTTTGGCGTTTGTCTAGGTCGTGTCTAGACCTGGATTGTTTGGGGCTGGTTGACAGGCTGGTGTACCCTTCTGTGTGAGTTTAGGGTCATCCATCTGTTGCCTTTTTATTTGGAGTAGTTTGGGGTGCTGAGGTTAATTCAGCAGTCGCTTGTTTGGTGCGGGTTCTCACCCTCTCCTGCGTGTTCCCTACTCCTACTTCCCGTCTGTTCCTTTACAGCTTTGTAGTGTAGCTTTTCCTGCTTTGCTACACCTGCTGTTCCTGCTGCTTTGTTGTTGTTTCCGTTGCCTTCGCTTTGTGCGCTGTCCAGTGGGGATCCGCGTGACCCCTACTGAGTTTCTGTTGAGACTCACCCCTGCTGCTTTTCAGGTGGGTTTCACCGTCTGCCTCTGCTGTTCTTGGTGGAGCGCTCTCTTGCTGTTGTAGCTGCCAGCCGTACCTGCGTCGGGCTTCTCCCGACTTCTGTGTACGTTTCTTTCTGTCGTACTGTACTATGCTAGACTTGTTGTCTCTCCTTTCGGCTGGACTCTGTGTATAATTGTAATTATTGAATTATTAATGAAAAAGGTAATTTTATTTCTGCTACTTTAGCAATCCAATCTAATGAAATTGCTTACTGTTATATCTCTGTGGCTTCAATGTACTCTACACATGCCTTTTATCCCTTCGGCGCTTTCCCGCGCTTGGGAGGCCTCGCGGGTCCCTCATGGTATCACGTGTATTCGGTATTTATACCGGGTGCACCGGGTATCTGGAATCCGGGTCGCTACAACTCCTGAGCAGTAGATTGAGATTAAGGACATTCCTGTTGTCTGAGAATTTCTTGATGTCTTTCCAGAGGAACTACCTGGACTTCCGCCTGAGCGGGAAGTAATCTTCTCTATTGATATTTTTCCTAGCTCATCTCTATTTCTCAAGCTCCTTATCGTATGTCTCTTGCGGAGCTGAGAGAATTGAAGCAGCAATTAATGGAATTATTCGAGAAAGGTTTCATTCATCCGAGTACTTCCCCTTGGGGAGCCCCTGTATTGTTCGTCAGGAAGAAGGATGGTTCGATGAGGCTGTGCATCAATTATCGGCAATTGAATCAGTTGACTATCAAGAACAAATATCCATTGCCAAGGATTGATGAATTATTTGACCAGATAGCAGGAGCTCATTATTTTTCTAAGATCGATCTTCGAGCAGGATATCACCAGTTGCGGATTAAGGAGGAGGATATTTTTAAAACGGCTTTCCGCAGCAGGTATGGTCACTTTGAATTTGTCGTTATGCCTTTTGGTCTAACGAATGCACCGGCAGCTTTCATGCAGTTGATGAACAGTGTGTTTAGACCCTATCTTGATCAATGGGTCGTGGTATTCATCGATGATATTCTGATTTATTCTAAGAATAAAGAGGAGCATGCCGAACATCTGAGAATGGCATTGCAGTTATTAAGAGATCACCAGCTGTATGCCAAGTTTAGTAAATATGATTTCTGGCTGCAAGAGGTGTCCTTTCTAGGGCATATTATTACCAAAGAGGGCATCTCTGTTGATCCTTCGAAGGTTGAGGCAGTGAAGAATTGGGAGCAGCCCACTAGTGTGACTGAAATCAGAAGCTTCTTAGGCCTGGCAGGCTATTATCGCAGATTCATTCAAGATTTCTCCAAGATTGTGGTACCTCTTACCAGATTAACCCGCAAGGAGAACAAGTTCGAATGGTCAGAAGATTGTCAACGTAGTTTTTAGACTTTGAAGGAATGCCTAACTACGGCACCTATATTAACTTTACCTTCTGGTGAAGGAGGTTTTGTGGTCTATACTGATTCATCTGGAATTGGTCTAGGCTGTGTGCTTATGTAGCATGGGAAGGTGATTGCCTATTCTTCTAGGCAGTTGAGGAAACATGAAGAGAATTACCCTGTTCATGATCTGGAACTTGCAGCAGTTGTGTTTGCTTTGAAGATTTGGAGGCATTATTTATATGGTGAAACATTCACGATATTCTCCGATCATAAGAGTTTAAAGTACTTATTCTCTCAGAAGGAACTCAATATGCGGCAGCGCAGATGGTTGGAGTATTTGAAGGATTTCGACTTCTCGATCGAGTATCATCCCGGTAAAGGCAATGTTGTGGCTGATGCATTAAGCCAAAAGCCTATAGCTAGATTGTCAAGTCTCATGTTACAAGAGTGGAAGTTACTAGAATAGTTAGCTAGCCTGGATCTTAATGTTGACAATGATCGGGTGATGATTGCACAGATTCAACTTAAGCCCGAATTGTTGATAGAAATTAAGTCTTTGCAAGATAATGATCCCGAGCTGGTAGAAATCAAGGGAAACTTGAGCAGTAGATCGAATTTCATGATGGCTGATGATGGAAGACTGCTATTTCAAGGACGAACGTGTGTACCTAATGTAGCTGAGATCAAGAACAAGATTCTCGACGAGGCTCATAGATCCAAATACACGATTCATCCTAGAGGTACTAAAATGTTCAAAGATTTGAAAAGATCTTTTTGGTGGCCGAATATGAAAAGAGAAGTGGCAAACTTTGTGAGTAGATGCTTGGTTTGTCAGCAAGTTAAGGCTGAACATTTCAGACTGGTAGGAAAGTTGAAACCGCTCGACATACCCCAATGGAAATGGGAAAGCATTGGCATGGATTTCATTATGGGTCTACCTAAGACTCGTGGTGGTTTTGATGCAATTTGGGTGATCGTCGACAGATTAACAAAATCAGGCCACTTCTTACCCATTAAGTCTAAATAGACATTTGATGTCTTGGCAGCATTATATATGAAGGAAGTGGTAAGACTTCATGGCATTCCAGTCAATATTGTATCTGATCGAGACCCCAGATTCACTTCACAATTCTGGAAGGGATTGAAAGAGTCTTTGGATACTCGTCTGAATTTCAGTACGACTTTCCATCAATAGACAGATGGACAGACTGAAAGGACCAACCAGATAGTAGAGGATATGCTTCGAGCCTGCATGATTGATTTTGGAGGCAGTTGGAGTGATCATTTGGCATTAGTTGAATTCACCTACAACAACAGCTATAAGTCCAGTATTCAGATGGCTCCATTTGAAGCTTTGTATGGAAGAAGCTGTCGATCCCCATTATGTTGGGAAGAGGTAGGCGAGAAGCAATGGCTTGGACCGGATCTTATTTCGGAATCATCACAGAACATCCATATTATCCGAGACCGGTTACAAGTAGCCCAATCAAGACAGAAGAGTTATGCCGACACAAAGAGAAGAGCATTAGAATTTCAAGTTGGCGAGCATGTATTTCTGAAAGTCTCTGCTACAAGAGGGATTCGGAGATTTGGCGTTCATGGCAAGCTTAGTCCGAGATATATAGGTCCGTTCGAGATTCTGGATAGAGTGGGAGAAGTTACTTACAGACTGGCATTACCGCCGCAGTTATCTGGCGTACACAATATTTTCCATGTGTCTATGTTACGGAAATATGTGTTTGACCCCACTCATATCATTCAGCAAGTGGATTTTGAATTGAAGGAAGATTTGACCTATGAAGAAAGACCTATCAAGATTCTGGACCGGAAGCAACAGCAATTACAGAATCGTTCTATACCTATGGTCAAAATTCAGTGGAGTCGGCATGGAACTGAAGAAGCCACTTGGGAATCTGAAGATACTATGTAGAAGCGGTATCCCGACTTATTATAGGTGAGCTAGTCTTCCCCATCTCTATATTATAGTGCAGTGAATTTGGAGGACCAAATTCTTTAAGTGGGGGAGGGTGTAATACCTCAAATTCTTTAGAAATTTATTTAGAAAGTTATTTAAAATTATTTAGAATTTATTTGAATTTATTTGAATTAATGAGAATTATTCAAAATTAATTAGATTAATTCTTTAATAAATAGAATAAGTCACTTTTTAACTATTTTATAAAAATCAATAAAAATCATATTCTTGTAGAATCAAATGTGTTTAACAATATTTCCTTCTGTGGCCAACCCTAAAAAAATCATTTATTAGGCCGAATTAGTGGATTAAGTCTTCCGAACTTAATATTTAACTATTTACGGAATAGTAGAAGTTGAAATTTTTTCTACCATATAAAAATTCATAAAAATAGTAATTAAATAATAGATGCATCGACTAACACTTTTATCTTCTATGACTAAGCCTAATAAAATCATTATCTAGGCCTAATCAGTGGGTTAAGTCCGACTTTCAACCCACCTAACCCGAAATTCGTGTTCACTATTCACCCCATCTTAAAACATCAAATTAGAGTTTGTTTCTCAACCAAATGAGGTGATTCCAGAGGAAAATGAAAGGTAATACATAGAGGATTAATAGCCCTCTATCAATCGAACCAAACCCTAACCCTAGCACATGGTGGCGGCCGAGTTTGGTGGAAGTCAACCTTGGCGGCACCATTTTCAAACACCACCTTGCGTGGTCGATTTCTACCAACTCTGAAGTCTCCAGAAGCTCTATGATCTATCAAAATGAAGCTCTACAAGTCTACTTTCATTTGGTGGTTGTGGTGTTTGCATTGGATTCAGATCTAGGAAGTTCTTGGTCGTTTAGTGGAGGTGGGTCGGCTGCCGTCGTCCTCCTTCCTCTCCTCTTTGATCCTTCGATTGCGGTAGGTTTCCTTAACCAAAATCAGCTTATGAATATATCAAATTATTCCTCTCGACGAGATCTTTCCAGTGGTTGTAAAAGCTCTAAATTTCAATAGGCATCCGAGGAAATATCACGGGTTTTCTAAGGTGCTGTCCAATTCGTTCTTCATTCTAGGTCGTGGTTTTGTTCTTCCAAATCATGTTGGTAATCTTAACCAAAATTCGTAAATAGATAGTCTATCTTGATCCGCTCGATGAGCTCTTTCATTTGGCAGTAAAAGCCCCAATTTCTATTGGGTATTCAGGAAGTTATCAAGAGATCTTTGAGGGCTATCAAGGATCGTTGGGTATTTTTGTAGCTGGGTTTGATTTTCATTTAAGGTAGGTTCTAACAGACCTAACTTTAATTATTATACATGAATGAAATCCTCATCATGTTAGCTTCCTTTTAACGTTGAAAGCCCTAATTTTTATCAATCATACTAGGTTAATTTCTCGATTTAGTAAGCATATGTCTATGTTAGGGTTTTAAGTGCACCTTTTAGGATTAAGCTTGATTTCACGTGGATAATCACAAGTTAAACTTGAAATTGAGCATACCATCTTGTGCATCTTCCTCTTATCTTTCCATTGATATCTTATTTGTTGAATTTTATTAAGAATTTCCATTGATATCTTGTGCATCTCCCTCTTACCATATTATTTCATATAATAGAGAATAAAAGTATATAAAATATATATATCCAGCATGTTAAAATATTCCTAATATCTAAAAATTCATGAAAAATATATTCTGATATTATCAACATGTTGAAATTTAATTTCTGTGAATTAATTATATTTTTAACTCATAGAAATCTATTTTTATCTATATAATAGAGAATAAATGCATATAAAATATATATCCAGCATGCTAAAATATTTCTAATATCTGAAAATTCATGAAACATGTATTCTGATATTATCAGCATGTTGAAAGTTAATTTCTGTGAATTAATGATATTTTTAACTCATAGAAATCTATTTTTATCTATATAATAGAAATAAATGCATATAAAATTATGTTAGCATATTAAATTATTTCTTACAGCATGATAAAATTCTTCACAGCATGACGAAAATTCTTCCAGCATATTAGGATGATGACAGCATGATATAAATGATTTTTTAGTATATTAAACTATTTATCAGCGTATTTCTCCTATTAAATGGATGATAGAATATTGAAAAAAATTACTTTTCAGGATGATAAAAATCTTATTGTTATCAGGAAAAATAAATAATCAGTATGATAAGTTACTCCTATTAACTTATCTAAAAATTATGTAGAAAACTCATTATAGCATATTACGTGTTAGTTTTAACGCCTAATAATGTATTTTTAGTGTGTTAAAAATAAATTCCAGCAAGAAAAATATATTTTTATCACCTTACCAGTAGAATCATGTGATGGAGCTATTTTAACATGTTAGAGATATTTTCATCATACTATGATTTATTTCTATGAATTAAACTAAATTCTTAGCAATTCACTAAGATAACACAAAATAAATCTTTTTGTTTAAGAAACTAGTTCCTTGATATTAAAAGACCATAAAACAATCTCAAAACTTGTTAAACCAACGGAATATAATGTTAAACTATGGAGTTAAGAGTATTCTAATGATTACATTTTCCTACTTATCATTCGTTCTTGAATTCTACGACTTAATTATCGTTAAACATGATGCCTAAATTTAACTCTCTACTCTTCTTGTTACTCTGATGTTTTGTCAGATCTGTACTTTTTACAATTTAGTTTATTCCTTGAAATTTATTGGCCATGATTACTTGAGAAAATGTCTAGACAACTTGGGATCTTTGATCCAATAAATCAATGCCATCGCATCATAGGGGCCCGGTCTGGTCCTGGGGAGAGCGCCCGAAAAATATGTGAGCCCATGGGATGTTAATGACATGGTGAGGTATTGCACCAAGTACTTGACTAGTGTGACGTCTACGACATTCAATCTATTATTATTCTTGTACTTGATCATGAATTACTTTATGTTTTAAATACTTGCTTGTTGGCCAATTATTATTGCAATTGCTCTTTTTCAAATTCTTGTACTTATCATTATTGTTAACTGTTATCTTTTAATTCTTGACCTTGCGAGATCTTATTATATTATCCTTGATCTCGTTATTTATTACCTTGCTTATCATTGCATACAACATGTAATTAAGTCATTAACTACGTAAATTTGCCTGTTATTACCTACTGAGCGTTAGCTCATAGTGTTGTTTTTCCCCTTTTCCAGGTTATTCAGGTGGTGATGGTTACACAGACGGGGAGGGACATGAGTGATTCTAGAGTGTACTTGTACCTAGATGCCTACTGAGCGTCAGCTCATAGTTTTGGGAGTTATGTTTGATCGTGTTTAAACAGTGTTGATCATTGTAACAAAGTATTCCTTCCTTAGCAATGTTTATTGTTAGTTTAGAATAAATGTTATTTCTAGCTCGTTATTGACTGTACGTCCCGATATTCCGCGTCGGGGCGTGACAAAATCAGATTGCTCTTCTATCTTGCCCTTGATTTCCACTAATACCGGGTCATTATTTTGCAGTCCTTGTATCTCTGAGAGTAGATCTGGTTGTATGCTCATATGGGATAGTGTGACACACCTACTATCCTTGTCCATGCTTATATTAAGTTTAGAGAATTGTTCTAGTAGCTTCCATTCTTGAATCATACAATTGGCTAATATTACTCTTGGCTTGCGACTGATGGCATCAGCTACAGGATTGCCATTTCCAGGATGATATTGTAATGTGAAGTCGAAGTCCTTGAGATATTCTAGCCAACGTCTTTGCCTCATATTCAATTCCCTCTGAGAGAAGAGATACTTGAGACTTTTATGGTCCGAGTATACAGTAAACTGCACTCCGTATAGATAATGTCTCCATTTCTTCAGCGCAAACACTACCACAGCCAATTCTAAATCATGGACTGGGTAGTTTTCTTCGTACTTCTTCAACTGTCGGGAAGAGTAAGCTATAACTCTCTCTTGTTGCATCAAGACACATCCGAGACCAATGCCAGATGCATCGATGTATACCTCAAATTTCTCTCCTTCAATTGGTAGGGCTAAGACCGGGGCTGTAGTTAGGTGATCCTTGAGAGCTTGGAAGCTTCTTTCACATTCCTCGCTCCATTCATAACGGATCTCCTTACGAGTTAGCCTCGTGAGTGGTACGGCGATCTTGGAGAAATCTTTGATGAATCGTCGGTAATAGCCCGCAAGACCCAAGAAACTACGGATCTCGCTAGCATTGGTCGGTCTTTCCCAATTCCTTACAGCTTCAACCTTTGATGGATCTACGGATAAATCCTCCCTTGAAATCACATGTCCTAGGAAGGATACTTCTTCTAGCCAGAATTCGCATTTACTGAGCTTCGCATATAACTGATTCGTCCTTAATATTTGTAATGCAATCCTCAAATGCTCCTCATGCTCTTCCTTGGTCTTTGAATAGATCAATATATCATCAATAAATACCACTATGAATTGATCTAGGTGAGGCCTGAATATGCTATTCATCAACTGCATAAAGGCAGCATGGGCATTTATTAGTCCAAAAGGCATAACAACAAATTCATAGTGCCCATACCTGCTTCTGAATATGGTCTTATAAATGTCCTCATCTTTGATCCTTAGTTGGTGATATCCCGACCTAAGGTCGATCTTCGAGAAATACTTGGATCCAGATATTTGATACAATAACTCATCGATTCTCGGCAGTGGATACTTGTTCTTGATAGTGAGATGATTCAACTGTCGATAGTCGATGCATAACCTCATGGATCCATCTTTCTTCTTTACAAACAGCACAGGTGCTCCCCACGGGGAAGTGCTTGGTCTAACAAATCCCTTCTTTAGAAGTTTCATCAATTGCTCCTTCAGCTCCTTGAGTTCGTCAGGGGACATCCTATAAGGTGCCTTAGAAACTGGGCCAGCACCAGGGATCAAATCGATGGTGAAGGCCACTTCTCTTTGTGGACGTAATCTAGGCAAATCTTTCAGAAACACGTCCAGAAATTCTTGCACAACTGGGATGTCTTCTAGCTTAGTCTCCTTAGTCTTATTAATGGTGACAAAAGTAAGGAAAGATACACATCCTTTCCTTATTAGATTGCTAGCTCGGAGGGCCGAAATAAGAGGCAACTTGCTCCGACTCTTAGGGCTAGTATAGACCAATTCCGGGAATTCCTTGAAAGTAACTTTGCTATTATGGCCATCAACAGTTGCCTGGTATTTGGATAACCAATCGGCTCCTAAAATGATATCATAGTCCTTCATATCTAGACATATGATCGATAGGAAGGTTTCTTCCTTTAACCAGGAATTCACAATTTTGGTAATGGTGAACAATATCGGCCTCGTTTCCAAGAGGAGTTGAAATAACTAATCTTATCCATTCCGGTTCCATAGGTAATGGGTCAGCAAACTTCTTGGAAATAAATGAGTGCGATGCACCAGTATCAAATAAGACATATGCAGACTTGGAACAAACTTACAGTGTACCTTCCACCAGTCCGCCTTAGTCTTGTTCTGTCTTCTTAATAGCTTGGAGACGTGCATTCTTCATTGCCGGGCGCTTCCCGTCACCGGCTTGATCATTGAGCAGGGGACAGTCGGGAATCTGGTGATCACGGCTCCCACAGCGGAGACAAGCTCCAAGTTTTCTCCAGCATTTGTCGGCCTTGTGTCCGGCCTTATCACAATGTTTACACACCAGTTTAGAAGGTGTGGTGGTGATGGAGAATGGCTTGGTATTCTTCTTGACATTCTTCTCCTGAGAAGACTCTCCTCCATTACTTGGCCTTTTCTTGTTGAAGTTGGGTTTGAAAGTGCCGGAGCTAGTGACATGCTCCTTCTTGTCTCTCCCACGGATCCTATCAGATAGTTCCGTGGCATCCTCCAATAACTATGCCCGTCGTACCATCTCTGAATAGACTTGTATGTCCATCGGGGCCAGCTGTGTGATATATTGGGGCCTGAACCCATTAAGAAATCTTCTAGCTTTCGTCTTCTCGGTACTGACTAAATGCTTAGCGTACCGGGATAATCTCAAGAATTGTGCCTCGTACTTGACCACCAATAATGATCGTTGCTTGAGTGTGGCAAATTCGGTGGCCTTTTTCTCTTGGACTCAATCTGAGAAGTACTTATTGTTAAAATGTTCAACAAATTCCTCCCATGTAACCTAAGCTTAGTCTAAGGTGGCTTCTACTGACTCCCACCAGCATTGAGCATCTCTTTCCAGTTGAAATGTTGCTAATAAGACCTTCTCTTGGTCTGTGCATTGCATAACTCTAAAGATATGTTTAGTTTCTCGAATCCAGTGCTCGGCGTCATCCGGATCAGTGGATCCCATGAACTTAGGAGGGTTCATGTTTTTGAAACTTTGGTGGAGGTTTCCCGCTCCACGGTGTGCACCTCCTTGTGCTACCTATTGAAGTGCTTGAGTAAGACCTTGGACGGTCCTTTGCATGTCGCGCCACAGAGCACGTTCTGCAGCCATGGTCCTACAATTACAATAACTATATTAATATGAGATTATGTCAAAAGGTTTTAGTTTCTAAGTTAACTCAACCCTTGGTTCTACCCAATCTCACTGGTTAATGGTTTAAACCTATCCTTGGACTTGGGTTTCCTAGGAATTGAATATCCTAGGCTCTGATACAACAAAAACTATCATGCCCCGAGCGCGGAAGGAACCCGGAGTGCGTAACGAGTTTATATCGATCATGTCAATCAGAGCGTTAGTATATTCGACACCAAGACAGAGCGCGCAAGAGTAAAGATAACCCAATCCTTTATTCAATCTCAACCTCAAAGTGATTCTATTACAATTCACTTAATAGAAAATGCTAAGTTTCAATAAAGGAAAAGTACAATGAGTGACTCAAGAAAATAGAAAGATAAGACTAGTTGACGCTTGGATAGACGAATGTAGCTCTAATCTCTTCACTCTTGACCTTCCCTATCCGATTGAGTCTCGTCATCGGACTTACCTGAAAAATAAGGGAAAACACTATGTGAGCGAACGCTCAGTAGGGATTATATCTCAAGAGCTAGCTTACTTTAAGTATTTACATGTTACATGAAATGTAATAAGCTGTGCATGCTCGCATGAAACGATAATAGAGAGATTGTATTATAAGAGAATAGAGAATGTGATAGCGAGTGAACTAGCAAGTCTTTCAAGAACTCATGTTAAGATAACAAGATAATCAAGCACGTCTATCTATCATGTCATGTGATCATGTCATGTCGAGAATTGGCTATCATGTTTCAAGTAAGTACAATAAATACCCTTTCCGAGTCACGTAAGTCATGTCATGTCAAGTCAAGTCAAGTCAAGTACGAGATTTGTGGAATATCTATCAAACTAGTCATGCACTTCGGTACAATGTCATACCGTGATCATTACAACTCCCATGGGCACTAGTACTTTCGGGTGCTCCTCCTAGGATCAGATCGAGCCCTATATGCGCAGGCATTGATCATGTATTTTCGACACCCACTATAGTTATAACCAATATGGAATTTCAAAGGAACACGCTTGTAGGAAACTTTAAGGTAGATCTTGTAGAGTAGAATCACAAGGACTGAACATGATATAATAACGGTACAACCACGATTGATGATAAAACTAGGTGGAATCGGCTCCCTATCTTGGGTGCCATGACAATAAGAATAAGCGCTCATATAGAGATGGTCGTTCGTTCTTGTACATGATAAGGTACATAGAATTAGTGCCCATAAGTATGGCACATCATTCTTTAAGAAGTATTAATGGCATGGTTTCCCATTCCATTAATTAAAGAGTATTCTCATGACATAGCATATCATGAGGGATGGTATACCATATTTCTTTAGAGTGACATGGCAATCAAGTAGTGTCATGGGTTTTGATGGTACAACCTGCTCGGCTGCCTTGAGAGAATCCAAGGCTAGCGAAGTCTTACAGAGGTCTCTATAATAAAGTTGCCGATCCAAAGGAACGGAACGTCCCATGGAGGGTTCATCTATCACCGAGAAATAGTGGTAATCGATAAAACAACGTGAAACATGGGACTATATTCACGGAATGGAATATAGTGCATATGCATATACCAAAAAACGAACGAGATCAGTAAAACCATAAATTGACGCCTTATAGAACGTCTTCATTTCATGAAATGGCACCCTTGTCAGGGTCGTCAGTTCAGTATATGACGACTGTTCAATCAGTCGTCATACCCAGATTTTGTTAATAATAAATTTCAGTAAAAATTATCCATCTCAGATATTATGCAAATGACGACTTGGATTATGTCTTCAATTCATTGAACATCGCCTTAGTCAGGGGCATCATATATCAAATTAAAGGGTAGGGTATATGTCATCATTTCAATATCCAGAAATATTATAAATATTTCTATAATACACCATTTATCACTAAATTGACGCCCGTTCACATGGGCGTTCATTCAATTGATGACCTAATCAGGGTCGCTATTTCTTTGTCATCTGATTTGCTGTACAATCACAGACACATGGTTTTTGGAGTATGTCTGATTAAGATTCTAAAGACATGAACAGATAGAGAAAAATAGCAGGAATTTATGGACATGATCATGCATTAGTTTACATATAAGGGTTCACAGTTATTAAATTTTGAACATTGTGTATTTATTATATAACTACACAATTGACGACTGTTTGCACGGTTGTCAAATAAAATAGCGCCCTAGACGGGGTCGCTAATTTAATTCATGCAGTAAAACAACGAAAACCTCAATCCTATATGCATGTATACAAGTCTAAATTATTAAATTTGGCTTAACACTTGAGAAAACCTACCTTTAGGTGATGTTTGGTTGTTAGACGATGGTGAAGATGAAGAATCAATAACAAGAACGATACTCTGTTTGTAACAGAGTAACTGGCAGCAAAACAAAGAGTGGCAGCTCATAGTAGAAGCACCGCCAATCGACCAGAGGATGAAGATAGCAAGAGTAGCAGCAGCCCTTGTATGAAGTTGCAGAAGGGTGAAGGGCAACAACGCAGCAGCCGCAGCCCCTTCTTGGTGCAGGTAATCGGCAGGAAGAAAAGGAAGAAGTCGATGAAGAACTTGAGTAGCAGCAGGAGGTCTTTGAATAATAGTGTCAATAGGGAGTTCGATGGAAGGGGTTGGTATTTATAGGAGAAGGAATCCTAATGGGTTCTAGGAGTTCGATTAGGACTAAAATTTCCTAGGTAGAATCCTTACTAAACTTAAATATCCACGTATCAATCTTTTTCTTAATCAAATTTACCCAGTTAACATCCCTGTTCAAACCAAACATCAACGGGTTCGGATTGGAAATGACGCCTAGGGTTGGGGCGTTATTTTAAAATGACGCCTCTGTACACGGTCTTCAATTTATTAAATAACGTCTGCTAAAGGGGCGTCAATTATGAAATTAGCGCCTACTTGAATAGTCTTCAATTAAATGACGACTTGAGCGAAGGCGTCATTTACTTTTACATGTTTGAAGTAGATATGAATTGGGCTTTTAACATTAGTTTAATCTTTTAATCCATTTAGGATTTTATTTCTTTTTATTTATCAGGGTTGCTACAGTGTAACTGGCATGACCTAGTCTATGATGTCAAAGATAGGCCAAGTCATCTTTATTTACTGTGAGGCATAGATTGGAATGTGCAATGTCATCTAAATCTACCAAGTAGATATTATTCACTCTCTTACTAGAAAACTTAACAATATCAAAGTTAGGTTCATAAATGTTGCAGCCATGAGAATCAAAGACTACTCTATGAGCTTTATCACAAAGCTGGCTAATGCTAAGCAGATTATAAGCAAGTCCTTCAACTAGCAGCACTTCATCAATACAACAGGTAGTGCACTTACCTAACTTACCTGACCCAATGATTTTTCCTTTGGTATTACCTCCAAAGGTGACCTATCCTACACTCTTTTTGACCAACATACAAATTTTTGCATTGTCCCCAGTCATGTGCCTGGAGTAGCCACTGTCCAAGTACCACATATTATACTTGGCTGCCATACCTGCAATGACAATTAAGTAGAAGAGTTTGAAACCCAAAAATGTTTGGGCTCCAGAACAGAAGTAACATTATTCAAACATGACAACAAATGCTTTGAAATCCACATCTATTTGGGAATTATTTGTTTGGTGGATTTGTTTATTTTCTTCTTGTTGTTATTATTCTTTTCAGCATTAACAGCTTGAATCTTTCCTTTTCTGTTTTGTGTCCTGACACCATTATTATTAGCAGATTGAGCATGTTTGTGCCAGTGCTTAAGCCAATGAGCATTCGATGTAGTGTAGCCAATGGTGGTCCTAGGCTGAACATAGTAGCTATGGTTTCTTGGATTTCTATACTTGACTTGCCTAAACCACTTCCCATCATAAGGTCTGAAATTCTGACTAGGGTGTGAATGATGTGCTGACCTTAAACTAGCTCTATCCTTGCCAGACCTACTGAATTAATTAGAATGTGTGAATTTGTATGGAGTGTAAGTTGGAGCTTTGGGATAGTAAAGTTGACCTGAGTTACTCTTGTTTGAGTCTTGTCTCCTGAACACCTTAGGCCCACCTGAAGTGTGCATGGGTATAGATTGTGTCTTTTTCTAATTTTTCTGTGGAGACTTGGTGAACCTAGTCTGGAGTTTTGGTGTATGTGAAGGTTGACCCTAATCTGAAATCTACCCTCAGGTGTGGGGCAGTGTGTGGTCACATGACTAGACACATTAATTTTCCGTTTGCCCTTGTCCTTGGCACTGGGCATTTTGAAATTAGCAGACTTTTCTGGAGTATTTCCACTACTCATTTTAATGAGAGGTCCTTTTCCCTTTTCTGCCACAAATGAGAGTCTTGATTTCAAAACTCTTTTTAGCAGTTGGATTAAAACCTAACCCCTCTTTCTTTAAATTCACCTTAGTCCCCAAGAGAGCATTCAGATTTTCAGTCCCTTGGGTCATGTTCTCAAGAGTTTGTTGTTTGTCCTTGTTTTGTTTTTTTATATTCTCTACATTCTTTTTCAACTCAGTGTTTACCCCCAACACAGCATTATATTTTTCATTCACAATTTTCATTTCCTTTTCAAAATTTTGCAATCTAAGTTTCAGATCATCAACAACATTTTCTAGTATTTTGTTTTCTTTTCTAGCATCAATCAAAGCAATTTTTATTTCATCAGATTCATCACAAGATTTCTTTAAAACATCATTTTCAATTTGAAGATAGGTAATTTATCATTGAATGTGGTATCATTTATGAGAGAATTAACTTTCCTTTTTAAATGCATATTCTCTTTTTTAGCATCATCAAATTTATCAAGAAGTTCAGCATATGCATCCTCCCAATCAGAAATAGTGTAATTCTCAAAGGGAGAGGTTACCTGATCATATTCATCATTTTCACTGTTCTTGGCCATTAGACAGATTTGGCTTCTTTCCTCTTCACTTTCAGAGGTGTAGCTGTGACTGCCCTCATCCTCGTCACTCCAAGTACTAATCATAGCCTTTCCTTTATTGTTCTTCATTTTGGCTTTTCTTTTTAAAGCTCTGGACAATCTGCCTTCAGGTGGCCAGATCTCTTGCAATGATAACAAACATTAGTATCATTCTTTTTGGCAGAATTAGATTTATACCTTGAATATCTCCTGCCAGTCGGATTTTTTCTTCTAAATTGCCTTCCTTCTTTTCTCAAGAATCTTTTAAACTGACGGGTCATCATAGCAAACTGATCATTTTCAATTTCTGTTCCAGATGAGCTACTTCCACTAGATGACCCCTTGCTACTAGATGTTGCCTTCAATGCAATGGGTTTCTTCTTTTTCTCTAACTCATCTGATCGAGGGAGATTCATCTCATAGGCCATGAGAGAACCTATCAGCTCATCCACTATTGTAGAAGCTAAATTCCTAGACTCCTCAATCACAATAGCCTTGGTATGCCATATAGCAGTCAGAGAGCGCAGAATTTTCCTCACCAACTCATAATCGCTATAATTCTTACCCAAGCTTCTAAGGTTGTTGGTGATGACCATAATACGAGCATACATTTCAGTGATATTCTCATTCTGCCTCATTCTAAAAGCCTCATACTCCGAGACCAGCATGTTTGCCTTGGTCTCTCTCACTTGTGAAGTTCCGTCATAAATCACTTCTAGTTTATCCCACATCTCTTTCGCTGTAGCGCAGGATGAGATCCTAGAAAATTCTGTAGGATGTAGAGCACACTAGATGGCGTTGATAGCACTCTAGTTAAGTGTTGACTTTCGGATCTCCTCTCGTGTCCATAATTCCTCGTTCTCAGACAGATTGAAGGGACCTTTGCTGACAACCTTTCAGGTTTCATAATCCTTAGCTCTCAAAAATACTTGCATACGATTCTTCCAATAGGAATAATTAAAACCGTCAAAGTAGGGCGACTTACTTGTTGAATGACCTTAGGCTATTAACCCTCTAGCATCCATAATGACTATCTCTTTAGGATGTTACTCCCTGTAGAAGAGCTAGGCTCTGATACCAAGTGTAAAGTAGATCTAGAGGGGGGTGAATAGATCTTTCCCCGTAAAATTAACAAAGTTAAATGATATATGCAGAATTCAAAATTACTCAATCACAACAGCTAAAGCGATCACAGAACAATCAACTCATAGATCAATCTCAGTATGCAAAAATGTCAGTAGATATAGTAATTAACTTAATTGCCAATTGATCTATTGCACGTCAATGAACTTGGAAGAGGTACGTGGCGGAGGTTCGACTCTAGGAGACTCCTTACACAAGAAATCCACCTTCCAAGTGGGCGTGACCTACCCTTTGTGTGGAATCCTTTTATATACCTTCTTCTATCTCACAAATGAACAAGAAATCCAACAATTAATTCAGACTGTTCAGCAGGGAAAAATGCAGCAAACACACTTACACTAGCAACCACGGACACAAAGGATTTTAGGTGGTTCGATCTCCTTCAGATATCTACGTCCACCCCTTACTCAACTGAGTAAGGCTTCACTGCTGGGTATTACAACTTGCCAAACCGCTACGCGTCACAGCTTGCGACAGCTGATCCATAGCTTCGGGGAACAAGTTTCCTACAACCGCTGAGCCTACAGCTTTAGCTTTCCAGAGGAAACTTCATCTGCCGCTGGGCAATACAGCTTAGCCAACTACTGACTCATAGCTTCCACTATCCGCTAACTAACAGATTGAATAAATAGAGATTTATAAAACAAACAAAAGAAGCTAAAAGAACAAGAAATTGTAGCTCTGAATAGAGCGAATGTAGCTCTAATCGAGTAGACTGGTTCTGGTTTTGAACTAGGAACTAGGAACATGTAACTCACTTACTTGACTAAACTCCAACACACTGTTCTTCCTCAACTCTATGCTTTCTCCTTCAAATGATCAGCCTCACTCAAGTCTCTTCTTTACGCTCTTCTGAATTTCAGCTCTCTGGATGCTCACTCTTCTTCTTTCTTATTTTTCTATTTCTGGCTAGCCTTCTTCTGCTCTTACCTCTCTTCTCCTTTTGCCTTGTTCAACTTTTTCTTCTTGCTCTCGTTGCTCTGAACTGGGAGATCGGCCCTCCTTTTATAAGCTCCAGGAGATGGACGTGTGGTCGCCACAATTCCTGGCCAATTTTCATGCCAGATCTAATCCAGACTTATTCACGTGTCAGCATCACAGTGCTGCTGCTTTACATGTGGCAGGATCGCCTGGTATCAACCTACCTTGGATCACGTGCTGATCACTCCACTTGAGTTCATGCATGAGTCAGAACAATCTTGGAATTATTAAGGCTTTATTTTATATTGAGTTCATGTAGAAGAATTAAGAGGCATTTAATCAGTCACTTGACCTTCATAGTGAGATCAATATGCATTGATTTTTATGCAGAAATATGAGATTGAAGTTCAAATCATAATAGATATAATGTGTTGAAGATTCTATAATTATGATTGTGAAATCATCATTAGCTCTGATCTAACATCGACCCATAGTGAGAAATGCAATAGCTAGCACAGACTTTAACTTAAGCCATAGCTAACTAGCATAGACCTAGTACTCAAGGCATGGTCTTCTAACATAGACCTTATGAGAAGTCTAACATAGACATTAGATATGACAGACTCAGACCCTAACATGCACCTGATGCAACTAGCATAGACCTGAGTTCAGTTGGCACTGACCTCAGTAGCTAGCATCGACCTTGGTATGCTCAACTAGCATCAACCTAAGTCATCCCTATAACAAATATGCACAGACCTTACTGAAAGGTGCACTGACCTTGATAGTTAAACAAAAGCATGCATCGACCTGCTACACTGTGTGCACAGACCTTGTACTGCACACGGGCAATTATGCTTAACATATGTGCACTGACCTTAGTACACATGTGCACAGACCTACATCTACCTAAGGCAAACATGCACCGACCTTCGAATGCACTATAGACAACATGCACCGACCTCAGCACAGTACTACAAGAACTTGCACTGACCTCTCATGCAATATGCTTAGTACTAGCATCGACTTCACCTTGCTAGCATCGACCTTAATGCAGACAAACTCAAGGTAGCACAGACCTTGATACGTTTGGAATGTAGCTAGTGTCGACTATACATACACTGACTCAGACCTAATGCATGAACTGTTCTATACTAACATAGACCTTACATGCAGAATGCTTGACTAACACTGACGTCAGTGCTTAAAAGACTTAGCAATAAATCTGACTAAGTTAATTTTATCAAAATAACCAATGCTACAGGAGTCAATATAGAGTCAACAGTAAATTCAGTAATGTCAACACAGTCAATTAAGCTGTTGTCAATCAATCAAAACACACTGACTCCTTAACTGAAATCATGTCCAGAGAAGACAAATCATTCTCCCTCTTTCCACATTATTATCAAACCAGAGGAGTCACAACAACTCTAACTTACTAAGACATGAAAACTAGCCATGAGGACTCCAGACTTTCTTATAACTCAACTCAAGACTCAAATCAAAAGACAATTCCACTTGACTCTAAAGGCATAAATTTTCTACGAGGTTGCTCATGATCACTCCAATTCTAGCCCCTCCAATTGAGCTTCCTCTTCATCAGAACTACCTGAAAAATATTTAAAATACTATGTGAGCGAATGCTCAGTAGGGATTACTCCTCTTTAACCAAGCAAATATAAGTAATTAATTATTTTATGCAATATGACTATATGCCATGAAAATCACATGCTAAATCAAGAGAAAATTGGAGACAATATGACTTGATCAATAAAGAAAAGAACTTTAGAAGTATGAGACAATATTAAGGAATAAGCTCTGACATGGAAAAATAGATCATTAAATAATTCAATAACAAGCTAACATAATATATCAATGGACTGGACATTAAGATGAACATAACATTAGAATTGGCCCAATAACATTGGAATTTCAATAACAAATTACCACTTCTGGGTCAAGAACAATATCTTATTTGATTCGATCATTCGTTCATTCATTCATTCATAGAAATGTCTAGATTCAATCTTGCATTAGTTTCAGTGCAATGTCATCACCACATTTGATCAATATTCCCACGGTTATCAAATATTTTGGATGCTCCTCCTAGGACCTGATCGGGCCCTATATGCATAGACATTAGGGTCAATTTGGACCAAAGTCATATTCATTAGTTTCTAGACAACTTCATTCATTCATTAGTGGCCAATGATTCTAAAGAAATTATGTTCCAGTAATATGAAAGGAATCAAATAACTATAGGTCATTACAATATCAAGGATCTCATTGAAATCCGAACTAAGTTAGAACTTAGATCAAACTCATGAAGAATTTCAATAAAGTCAAGTATTAAGATACATGACTCCCAATAATACCCCAAAGGGATCAAGGGGAACGAGGAAATATGTCGAGCATAATACACCTCAGACTTAGGGGCATGCAGGCATTCAATCATTACAAAACTTGATCATCAAAAACTCAAGGTTGAATGCGGTCAGTCAGCAAGCTGCCTTCTGATGAACGTGATCAGTCTCTAGGCCGTGTTAATGACAGACACATGAAGAAGAATGAGGTTAGATGGGTGGCCACCTTCTCTAACAGAAAGTTGAACGCGGTCCCTGTTCAGGCCGTGTTGAGGACAATATTGGCAGAACTCAAATAGAATTATGTTTTACCCTTCCAAAGACCGGCTGAACCCTATCCTACATAGAAGGACGTGGATTCCAGTTGTTTTCACGATTTTTAGGGTACAACCTGCTCGGCTTTCTAGTGAAAATCTCAGACTCGCAGAGACTTACGGAGGCCTTGATGAAGAAAGTTCCAGTCTGATAGAAGGAATATCTGGCGGAGGGTCCTACATCACAAAGAATTATGTTCCCGTCATACTACCAGAAACAATGAACCAACGGTCGGTTGTTATCACTGGAGTGATAAAATGTAACATCCCGGTTTTAAAAATCTAAAATTTAATTGAAATAATTGAATTTTCAATTGAGATAAAAAATTTTAGAATTTAATATTTAATTCCTTAGTAAATAGAACTAGTGAAATTTCGACTACCTTATAAAAACCTGGAAAAATGGTAAAATGGTAAAGAATGATTTATGTAACAACTTTGTCTTCTGTGTTCGACCCAATAAAAATCCGTAATGAGGTCTAATTAGTGGATTAAGCCTAAAAGTGCACACTTACCTAACCTTAACTTAAAACGTAAAATTAGAGCTTAATACTCAACCTAATGACCCCAAATTCTTTTAGAAATTTAATTAGAACTTATTTGAATTTATTAGAAATTATTTGTATTTATTTGAATTAATGGGAATTTATTCAAAATTAATTAGATTAATTCTTTAATAAATAGAATAAGTCACATTTCAACTATTTTATAAAAGTCCATAAAAATCATATTCTTGTGTAATACATTTCGTTTAACAATTTTATCTTCTACGACTAAGCCTAATAAAATCATTAACTAGGCCTAATCAGTGGGTTAAGTCTAATTTTCACACCTACCTAACCCAAATTCGTGTTCATTGTTAACCTGATCTTAAAACATCAAATTAGAGCTTAATACTCAACCAAATGAGCTCAAATCAGAGGCAAATGAAAGGCCACGATCTAAGGATCAATAGCCCTCTATCAATCGAATCAAAACCTAACCCTAGCACATGGTGGAGGCCGAGTTTTTTTGAAGTTAACCTTGGCGGCGCCGTTTTCCAACACCACCTTGCGTGGTCGATTTCTCCCAGCTCCGAAGTCTCCAGAAGCTCTATGAGCAATCAAAATAAAACTCTACATGTCTATTTTCATTTGGTAGCTGTGGTGTTCGTAGAGGTTTCAGATCTAGAGAGATCTCAGAAGTTTAGTGGCGACGTGTCGGTGTTCGTTCTTCCTCCTTTCTTCTTTGATTGAGGTAGGTTCTCTCAGGCTCAAACTGCAAGTAATATATCAAAATGATCAGCATCGGAGTAGCTTTCATTTGGCGTAAGAAGCCCCAAATTTCATTGAGCATGTTTAGAGAATTTTTATCGAAGTAAGAGCATGTCTAGGCTTGATTTATGGTATGTTCTTTAGAGTCAAAGTATGATTTCGGGCTGATTTTGAGTTGTATATCTTGATCCCCATATAGCATATCTTACATGGTTGGAATCAGCATCGAAGTAGCTTTCTTTTGATATAAGAAGCCCTAAATTTCGTTGTATATATTGAGAGAACCATACGATTTAGTAGAAGCATGTCAAGAACTAGGTTTTCATGTGTTCATCATAGATAGGTTGTGATTCAATTGATTTCTGTTGAAATTAGTGTTTCAAAACTCTTGTTTTATGACCCTAGTATGTATATTAAGAACCCTAGAGCATATGGTTAAGATCCCAACCCATTTAGACCCCAAATGGATGAGTTTTTGATGATTTTCGGAAGCCCGTCCGCGTCTGCGAACCCAGGGGTCGACCCATACACCCCCAGCAGCAGACGGTGTCTGCCTGGCAGGGGTCGACCCATGGGGTCGACCCACAGCTGCAGGGGTCGACCCAATGGGTCGACCCATGGCCAGGTAGACCCCTGGAATCTCCAGGGGTCGACCCAATGGGTCGACCCATGCCTGGAATTTTTCCAGGGGTCGACCCAATGGGTCGACCCACGTGCTGTATGACCCGAAAATGATGGTTTTTGACCCGAGGATCGATCCGGATCATTAGGGGACCAACCCATTCAACTGGTAGACCCTGTTTTTGCAGGGGTCGACCCATACACCAGCAAACCAGTTTTTGTCATTTTTCGACCTGAGGATCGATCCGGATCATTAGAGGATCGACCCATTCAACTTAGTTCAATTGAAAACTATATTTTGTGGAACCAGTGACCTATTCATGCAACCCGTTGATTTCAATTTACATTGGTCCTTGCATTCAACCATAGTGTAAAAACATGCCGTTTATCATCTCCATTTCAACGCATACAATGGTTAAATAGAAACCCACATAATTAGTGGGTAATTGTGCAACTAAATTTCTGTTAATGCATGCTATTTCACTCCTGTGCGAGCTTATTTTTTACCTTATCATCTTGAATCAGCTTTTTGGCAAATTATCTTAATGCAAATGATAATAGATAATCTTTGGTATATTAACTTAGTAATTAGGATTAAATTGATTGTTAAGTTGCTGGATTGACATTATTATCCCAGTAGAATGGATTGCTTACACACCTGAACGGTATACTGTCAGCCGTTCTTTATTGACCTCGTGGACTAAGTTTTGGTCCAATTCTTGTAATGCGGCCCAAAGTGACCGTATAACCAAGTTTTTGTTTTAGTGAATCCAAGGACAAGTTAGTCCTTAAATCTCATGCTTGTGACAGAAATTCCTCTGATTAATTGGCCATTTAACTTGACTGAATGTCTAGACAATCGTGGGATCTTGTATCCAATAAATCGATGCCAACGCAACGTAGGGGCCCGGTCTGGTCCTGGGGAGAGCGCCCGAAAGTTAGTGAGCCCATGGGATGTTAATGACATGGTGAGGTATTGCACTGAGTGCATGACTAGCTTGTTACGTCTATAACATGAAGAAAATCTCTTGTTACTCTTGTTACTTGATCATGCTTGAATCGATGTTTAAAATACTTGCTTGTTGGCCAATTCCCTATTACTATCTCATGTTGTAAATTCTTGTACTTGTTATCTTGTTATCTCTTGTCATCGTTATATTTCTTGACCCTGCAAGATCTTTGTATTACGCTATTTTATTACATCGTCTTTTATTTTCTTTATTTAACATGGCATATGAAAAATGTAATTTACTTGTTAATCACTTAAACTATGCCTGATGATAGAGTATAATTCCTACTGAGCTTCTTGCTCACCCCTACTTCCAATCCTTTTCAGGTAATGCGGTAACGGTATGTTGTAAATGGGAATCGGATCAGTGTGATCGAGTGAACTCGGAACCTAGAGTTTAGAGTCTGTCTTTTTACCTTCTTGAGTCTAGATTAGTATCGCGAGTCTGGTTATTTCTCTTTGTTATTTCCTCCTTTAATTTGAATCCTATATTGTAAGAGTGGGTCAAAATTATACTTTTAAATATTAATAAGAGCTCGTATTTTCAATACGTGTGTTTATGGCCTCCTTGTGTTAATTTGTGGTTGTTTATCTTCCGCTCTTGTTATCATGACTGTTAACTGCCACGTTCTGAGCATCGTTTCCCGCTGCTGTCGGTTCGGGGCGTGACAGAGGTGATATCAGAGCCTCCTTGCCTGAGTCCTTAGATTTTGTCCAAGAGTATAGGTTACCCTAAGCCTTAAGACCCGTGTCATCCCTTGTCACCTGGTGAGATTGGGTAATATCTTGGGTTAAGTAATAAAATATATGCAAGATTGCGTTGTGTTACGCGTAAGGGGTAATGAAAAAAAGTTAACCATATAACTATTTTACAGGTCTCTAAGTCTTTATTAAAATGAAACCGAGTGGTTCCATGGGGAAGCTAAGATTCGGTTCCGCTAGAGGCCGGCGAGTCCGTCGTAAGGAAACCCGACGTAATAAGAAGAAGAAGAGCAATATTACGGAAAAGAAATGTTTATACTGTCACAAACTTGGTCATCTCGCGAAGGAGTGCTGGCGAAGGAGCGGAGCGTGTCTGCGTTGCGGAGATCAGGATCATAAAATGGCTAACTGTCCTAAGTTACTTCCACAAGCAAAACTACAAGAAGAATCGGAACCAACTTCTATCGGGTGAAGAATTATATATGGTATCGTTCTCTTTTATCCCTAGCTATAGCTAATTTCTTTCGTCATTAATTGTATAATTAACTTGTTATTTTGATAAATAATAGCTAATTTCTTTCGTCATTAATTGTATAATTAACTTGTTATTTTGATAAATAATAGCTAATTTCTTTCGTCATTAATTGTATAATTAACATGTTATTTTGATAAATAAGATCATCTTAGTTCAAACATTCACATAATTGATAATACCCGGTGAATTTGGGGATCAAATTCCTTTAAGTGGGGGAGGATGTAATACCCCGGTTTTAAAAATCTGAAATTTAATTGAAATAATTGAATTTTCAATTGAGATAAATGAATTTTGAAATTTAATATTTAATTCCTTAGTAAATAGAACTAGTGAAATTTCGACTACCTTATAAAAATCTGGAAAAATGGTAAAATGGTAAAGAATGATTTATGTAACAACTTTGTCTTCTGTGTTCGACCCAATAAAAATCCGTAATGAGGTCTAATTAGTGGATTAAGCCTAAAAGTGCACACTTACCTAACCTTAACTTAAAACGCGAAATTAGAGCTTAATACTCAACCTAATGACCCCAAATTCTTTTAGAAATTTAATTAGAACTTATGTAAATTTATTAGAAATTATTTGTATTTATTTGAATTAATGGGAATTTATTCAAAATGAATTAGATTAATTCTTTAATAAATAGAATAAGTCACATTTCGACTATTTTATAAAAATCCATAAAAATCATATACTTGTGTAATCCATTTCGTTTAACAATTTTGTCTTCTACGATTAAGCCTAATAAAATCATTAACTAGACCTAATCAGTGGGTTAAGTCCAATTTTCACACCTACCTAACCCAAATTCGTATTCATTGTTAACCTCATCTTAAAACATCAAATTAGAGCTTAATACTCAACCAAATGAGCTCAAATCAGAGGCAAATGAAAGGCCACAATCTAAGGATCAATAGCACTCTATCAATCGAACCAAAACCTAACCCTAGCACATGGTGGCGGCCGAGTTTTGTTGAAGTCAACCTTGACAGTGCCGTTTTCCAACACCACCTTGCGTGGTCGATTTCTCCCAGCTCCGAAGTCTCCAGAAGCTCTATGAGCTATCAAAATAAAACTCTACATGTCTATTTTCATTTGGTAGCTGTGGTGTTCATAGAGGTTTCAGATCTAGAGAGATCTCGGGAGTTTAGTGGCGACGTGTCGGTGTTCGTTCTTCCTCCTTTCTTCCTCCTTTCTTCTTTGATTGAGGTAGGTTCTCTCAGGCTCAAACTGCAAGTAATATATCAAAATGATCAGCATCGAAGTAGCTTTCATTTGGCGTAAGAAGCCCCAAATTTCATTGAGCATGTTTAGAGAATTTTGGATCGAAGTAAGAGCATGTCTAGGCTTGATTTATGGTATGTTCTTTAGAGTCAAAGCATGATTTCGGGCTGATTTTGAGTTGTATATCTTGATCCCCATATAGCATATCTTACATGGTTGGAGTCAACATCGAAGTAGATTTCTTTTGATATAAGAAGCCCCAAATTTCGTTTTATATATTGAGAGAACCATACGATTTAGTAGAAGCATGTCAAGAACTAGGTTTTCATGTGTTCATCATAGATAGGTTGCGATTCAATTGATTTCTGTTGAAATTCGTGTTTCAAAACTCTTGTTTTATGACCCTAGTATGTATATTAAGAACCCTAGAGCATATGGTTAAGATCCCAACCTATTTAGACCCCAAATGGATGAGTTTTTGATGATTTCCGGAAGCCCTCCGCGTCTGCGAACCCAGGGGTCGACCCATGGGTCGACCCATACACCCCCAGCAGCAGACGGTGTCTGCCTGGCAGGGGTCGACCCATGGGGTCGACCCAAAGCTGCAGGGGTCGACCCAATGGGTCGACCCATGGCCAGGTAGACCCCTGGAATCTCCAGGGGTCGACCCAATGGGTCGACCCATGCCTGGAATTTTTCCAGGGGTCGACCCAATGGGTCGACCCACGTGCTGTATGACCCGGAAATGATGGTTTTGACCCGAGGATCGATCCGGATCATTAGGGGATCAACCCATTCAACTGGTAAACCCTGTTTTTGCAGGGGTCGACCCTAGGGGTCGGCCCATACACTAGCAAACCAGTTTTTGTCATTTTTCGACCCGAGGATCGATCCGGATCATTAGAGGATCGATCCATTCAACTTAGTTCAATTGAAAACTATATTTTGAGGAACCAATGACCTATTCATGCAACCCGTTGATTTCAATTTACATTGGTCCTTGCATTCAACCATAGTGTAAAAACATGCCGTTTATCATCTCCATTTCAACGCATACAATGGTTAAATAGAAACCCACATAAATAGTGGTTAATTGTGTAACTAAATTTTTGTTAATGCATGCTATTTCACTCCTGTGCGAGCTTGTTCTTTACCTTATCATCTTGAATCAGCTTTTTGACAAATTGTCTTAATGCAAATAATAATAGATAATCTTTGGTATATTAACTTGGTAATTAGGATTAAATTGATTGTTAAGTTGCTGGATTGTCATTATTACTCCAGTAGAATGGATTGCTTACACACCTGAACGGTACACTGTCAGCCGTTCTTTATTGACCTCGTGGACTAAGTTTTGGTCCAATTCTTGTAATACGGCCCAAAGTGACCGTATAACCGAGTTTTTGTTTTAGTGAATCCAAGGACAAGTTAGTCCTTAAATCTCATGCTTGTGACAGAAATTCCTCTGATTAATTGGCCATTTAGCTTGACTGAATGTCTAGACAATCGTGGGATCTTGTATCCAATAAATCGATGCCAACGCACCGTAGGGGCCCGGTCTGGTCTTGGGGAGAGCGCCCGAAAGTTAGTGAGCCCATGGGATGTTAATGACATGGTGAGGCATTGCACCGAGTGCATGACTAGCTTGTTACGTCTATGACATGAAGAAAATCTCTTGTTACTCTTGTTACTTGATCATGCTTGAAATGATGTTTAAAATACTTGCTTGTTGGCCAATTCCCTATTACTATCTCATGTTGTAAATTCTTGTACTTGTTATCTTGTTATCTCTTGTCATCGTTATATTTCTTGACCCTGTAAGATCTTTGTATTACGCTGTTTTATTGCATCGTCTTTTATTTCCTTTATTTAACATGGCATATGAAAAATGTAATTTACTTGTTAATCACTTAAACTATGCCTGATGATAGAGTATAATTCCTACTGAGCTTCTTGCTCACCCCTACTTCCAATCCTTTTCAGGTAATGCGGTAATGGTACGTTGCAAATGGGAATCGGATCAGTGTGATCGAGTGAACTCGGAACCTAGAGTTTGGAGTCTGTCTTTTTACCTTCTTGAGTCTAGATTAGTGTCGCGAGTCTGGTTATTTCTCTTTGTTATTTCCTCCTTTAATTTGAATCATATATTGTAAGAGTGGGTCAAAATTATACTTTTAAATATTAATAAGAGCTCGTATTTTCAATACGTGTGTTTATGGCCTCGTGTTAATTTGTGGTTGTTTATCTTCCGCTCTTGTTATCATGACTGTTAACTGTCACGTTCTGAGCATCGCTTCCCGCTGCTGTCGGTTCGCGACGTGACATAAAACCCCCAAACAAAATAATATACAATCCATCACTAAACGTCGATCTCTATCATGTGGAAGAATAGAGAATCATGCCATGAGATGCATCAATTTCAGGTTTTCAGAATATTTCTACTCTTTTAAGATAACATGGAGATAAAAGAATTTCACGAAAACATGAGGGACATAGTTCATGATCCTAACTTTAAGAATTTACTTTCTTTCATGATGGCCTAGTTCTTTAGTGCATTCGGATGCCATGATAAGTTGATATAACATGATATTAAACTTGTTCATATCATAAAACCAACTGGAAAAAGATGTGGTTTCAAAAAAATAGCTCGTTGATAGAACACGCTCATCACTGGGGACGCGATTGGGTTACAGTCAGATGGAGGCTGCGTTCAAGTAAAAATAACTATTTTACAAGAATTTTCACAAAGAGAGAAAATAATGTTGTAATAAAATAATATTTAAGGACGTACTTGACAAGGGAACCATGTTCATGAAAAATAAATAGTTTTTGTATTAAAAATACTATAAACAAAAAATCACATTTAAATTAAAAACTTAAGATCGCGGTCTATCGTAGGGCCGCGTTCAGGAACGCGATTACTGTTAAGGCCGTAATTACGATCAGAAAGCCCGTTCTGGCATGGGACGATGTATCATGCTTCAAATCATGAAATTGATGCAAAATAAGTGATGAAAATTCAGCAATTAGCACTCTAGAACTTCTATACACATGCTAATTAACATGATTTAGAACGTTAATTTATTTGTGCCAGAGAGGAAACCTACCTTTGACTCGATCTAGGGAAGAGGATGACGAACTTCGGTCATCCTACCGTTGCCCCCCAAATCCTTGCCTTCTCCTCCAAAATCTGGTCCTCTCTTCTGCCTCCACACTTTAGCACGAACTAAGGATTGTCTAGAGGGTCGATTGGGTCCTATATATAGGGATTTGATCTCCCAAATTCGATCTAATTAGGGGATAGAATCCCACTCCGAAAAACTCTGAAAAACTCATTATTTTCATTATCTAGTGCCGCCAATTCCTTCTTAAAACCTTAATTAGGTCAATAATTCGAAGGATTAGGTCCATCTCTAAGTGGGATAGGGTTTCCCTATGGTTTTGGGCCCATTAGACTAGGTTTTAACCATCAATCTTAAGGATTTAGGGTTTCCCCCAATTAGTCTGATTTTTAGAGTTTTTGGCCCTTTATTATTTATCCAATTAGGCCCTAATCTAACCCAAAAGAACACCAATTTAAGCCCAATTATCCTATTTTATGTTATTCTAATTTTACACTTTCGTTAGCAGATTTATTTACACCATTATATAATTATCTCTATTTTATTGTGAAAAATAGTTAAAGAAAATTTCTTATTTATAATTTTATATATTTTTATCAGGTTACTGCACCCTCCCCCTCTAAAAAGATTTTGGTCCCCAAATTCATATGCTATAAAGTGATCAGGGTTATAGAACTTACCGACAAACAATTCTGGATACTTCTTCTTGATAGTTTCTTCCAACTCCCACATTGTCTTTTCTTGACCAGGTCTGCTCCACTGGATCTTGACCATAGGTATCGATCTATTCCTTAATTATTGAAGCTTCCGATCCAGCACTTTGATAGGTTTCTCTTCATAAGACAGATCCTTTTGCAGTACCAAGTCATCATGACGAATCACATGAGAGGGATCATATACATACTTCTTGAGCATAGATAAATGAAATACATCGTGCACTCAAACCAGCTGCGGGGGCAAAGCTAGCCTATAAGTCACTTCTCCAACTCTCTCTAGAGTTCAAATGGACCAATGAATCTTGGACTCAATTTGCCTTTGACTCTAAACCTTTGAATACCTCTCGTCGGTGAGACCTTTAAGAAAACATGATCTCCTATTTGAAACTCCAAGTCTCTCCTTCCATTATCTGCGTAGCTTTTCTATCTAGATTGCGCAATCTTTAATCGATCTCGAATAATATGAATGTTCATGATTGTCTCTTGAACAATATCTGGACCAATCCACTATCTCTTACCAATATCTTCCCAACAAATAGGTGATTTATAGTTCCAACCATATAGGGCTTTGAACGGAGCCATTTGAATACTTGACTGATAACTATTATTGTAAGCAAACTCTATCAATGGTAAGTGCTCGTGCCAATAGCCACCAAAGTCTATTATACAAGCTCTGAGCATGTCTTCAATAATCTAGTTAGTTCTCTCCATCTGACCGTTCGTCTACGGATGAAAAGTTGTGCTGAAATTTAACTTGGTTCCCAGAGAAGATTGCAAACCTTTATAAAAATGTGATGTGAATCTAGGATCTCAATTAGAAATAATAGATACTGGAATACCATGCAATCCTACCACTTCCTTAACATAACACATCCACAGTCCACTTATTCTTGATATATAGGCAACATATGAGCTGATTTCGTCAATCGGTCCACAATGACCTAAATTGCTTCAAATCTACTACGAGTTCTTGGTAGATCCACTATGAAATCCATGCCAATACTCTCCCACTTCCACATGGGTATCTCCAAAGGTCTAAGTTTACCAGCTGGCAGGATCGTCATCGACATCGAACTTGATCTTCTATCTTAAAATATTTGTAATTTTTTTATTTTACATAAGGGTGTTTGAAGTTTGTCTTTTGACATCCCTAAGTGTCTTTAAGGGAGTTATAATGAGTGATAGGTGTCTTTTCATATTTCTAGGCATTAAAGAGTCTTAGAGTTTGTCCTTTGATCTTCCTTGTGAAGTCTATAAAAAGAGTCTTGTAGTCCTTATTTGAAGCAATAGAATGAAGAAAAAACCAATTTAGCTTTCCCTATGAGTGTTCTTCCAGATTTTTGGAACCCCTGAGGTGAGAAGCCCTAGTCCGCCCCACCATGGACGAGTGTGTGAAGCTCCGATTGCACCGGCTCTGCAATGGAGTCGGGTGAGAATCCCCAACTGAGGCTTCAGATTCTTCCTCCTATGCCACTTTCTCTCTCCTTCCCTCTCTCTCCTCCATCTCAGCTCCACATCAACTCCCTTGTCCACCTCACCAACCACCTCATCTTGCCTCTTCATCTCGTTATAAACAATAACTATCCCATTAATACCACCTATCCTCCTAGGCACCCCTTGGCACTCCCCATACACCTCCTCACTTCCCCCATGCACCCTTTCACCTTCCCAACGTAATTTGGAGTTTCCCTCACATTTTCACCCTGATGGGGGCATCTCTCACCCTTCATGTTTACCGGTTGTTCACCAGCATGGTTCCATTATGTCCGTCACATTTTTCTGATTCAGTTCATGTAATTTTCATATTTTCTTTGAGTCATAATTATGTAATTTTTATTTTATTTGAGTCATGTCCCTAGGTCTTGCATTTATTTTCCTAAGTTTGAGTGTCATTAGATTGTTTAGTGTGCTATTGGGCCCAATTCATTGGGCTTGGCCCATGAGCCCCCCTACCCCTTCGGTTATTTGTTATTAAGTCTTTTGTCAGGGTCTTATTGTAAAATGTGGGTTTCCTATATATAGGGCCCCATTTCCTTCATTTGAGGGGAATGAATCAATGAATGAAAAATGTGCCATTTTGTGAGTTCTATCTTCATTTTTATGGTGGAGTGAATCCATTAGTGAGGTGAGAAACCTTAGGGAGAGAATCCCACCCATCCCTCTCTTAATCTCTCTCTTTCACTCCCCTTTCTCTCTCCTCCACACCCAATTTCAAAATTTTCTCTCTCCTCCCTTCCCAACCACCACTCTCCCACCTACCCCCATTAAAGGCCACTCCCCTTCCCCACACATCCCATTACTCCACCCCCTAGTCCCAAGGGAGCATCCCCAATCACTAAGCCACCCTCCAACCACCTCATCCCTTTCCCAAGCACCCTTCCCTCTCCCCCATGCAACCCTCCACTTCCCTAGACCATTTGAATTCAAAAATCCCCTTCCCTCCATAGCCCTAGGGCGCCCAAGACCCCTCCCCTTTGGTTAGGGTCGCCCCCCTCTCATCCTCTCCATCTTCCCTTGTTCACCTCCATCACCCCACCTTCTACCATCTAGAGTAAGAGGACCTGCAGAAGACCTGAAGCTTGCAGCAGCGACCCCGACCTCTCCCGGACGTTCCTGGAAGCCCAAGAGTAGTCCATAGAAGCGGCTGCCTGTCCTCTTCGCAACGGCGGTGGTCTCGTCCCCTTCCGAGCTCCGAGCTGACCGGGAGATCCGTTCTCCCACAACTGCGCAGAGCTGCCCCTGCTGAGTACCAGAACCGGATTAGAAGCTCTGCCACGACGAACCTCGGAGGAATCAGCCCACAAGCTCTTCTACAAAGTTCTTCTTCTTCCTGTCTACTTTCAGAATCAAGAAGCGGAATTCCGTTCGGCATCCTGTGGCAGGAGTTATCATTTTTCTCCCTCAGCTCCGTCGTCCTGCTACCCACAGTCTGCATCGACCAGTCATCAGTGTTCAGAGATCCTTGGTCTTCTCCGGCATCGGCTGGCCTCCCCGTTAGTTTTTCTGCGAAGAGGACTTGTCCACGATTCCAACGACACCAACGGTGCTCGATTCCGAGTTCGGGAGCTGTCGGGGCATCCTCTGCAACCAGCTGTTGGAAATCAGGAGCTAGCTCTGCAGAGATCCTGATCCAGAGAGAAAGCTTCACCACGGCAAACCCCGAGGAATCAGGCCACGAGCTCTTCTACAAAGTTCTTCTTCTTCCTGTCTACTTTCAGAATCAAGAAGCGGAACTCCGTTCGGCATCCCGTGGAAGGAGTTATCCTTTTTCTCCCTCAGTTACACGGTCCTGCTGCCCACAGTCTGCATCGACCAGTCGCCATTGTTCTGCGTCCCCTGATCTTCTCCGACATCGGTTGGCTTCCCCGTCAGTTTTTCTGCACAGAAGACTCATCCACGGTTCCAGCGACTCTGACGGTGCTTGATTCCGAGTCCGGGAGCTGTCGGGGCACCCTCTGCAACCTACTGCTAGAAATCAGAAGCTGCCAGTCCGAGGGTCTGCCTCCCTGTTCGGGCCTCCATCCAGATCAGCCTCGACACCAGAAGAATTCAGAAAAATTGGACGACTTCCCTGGCCTCCTACGAAGCTTTTCCAGGTGGTTTCGTCCCCAACAAAAATCGGTAGCAGTCGCAGCAGTCGGTTCTCCACTCGGCTGTCAGCACCCACAGAACGCGGGCAGAATCGGCAATCTCCATCTTCGGTGTTCCTTGCTCATTTTCCCCTCCCCGCTTGGCCGGCTGAAGGCCCCTCCCTGCGTGGAGGTAATTTTGGTTGTAATATCCATTAACCCCCACCCCAAGATCCCCCTCCTGCGAGAGGTGTAGTGTTGTAACTTCTCTTGGGCAGGTCAAGCTTCCCCGGCGCGGCGTGTGGGGAACACACGCTTCCCCGCTCGCCCACGTCTCCGACTCGGGGCCGGTGTCCTCACACCGGTCAGGTATATGCTGAACCCTCCCTGGATATTTGTGTTTTCTTAGTATCATTTCTAAGTTCAGCCGGCGAGGAAGAGAGTGCCCGGTCCCGTGATTCCCGATCACGAGTGGCCACCGCGGTTTGAGTGAGGAGAGATCCCCGTACCCTCAAGGCACGGCGTCCGCCCCACTGATGTGGGTGCTCCAATCCAAGGGAGGGGAACTCATTGGCCAAGTCATCACCCTAAGCAGCGTGGTTTAGGCTCTCGAATCCACCCTACCATCACTTAGTCACCACGGGGAAAGGGTTGTGTTGCGATATCGGTCCGCCAACATCGAGTCCGCTAATTTGTAAGTGGGCTTGCAAGTCTAGGTCCGAGGTTCATTTGGTTGATACCATTGCACCCTTAGGTCGTGTCACATCAAGTGGTATCAGAGCAAGTCTTTGACTTGTTCTCACAAGTCAAGTCCATGGGCACGCTTGCATTAGAGTTCTCATCGGATCGTTCCATGCATTATCCACCTCCCATTGTCATTGAGTCTACAGACCAAAAGGCCCAAATTCCCATCATATCCCAAGCATACCTACCTAATGGGAGCCCCACAGAAATTGACTTCATCTACATGGTAGAAGATAATTGGGTATCCCCCGAAATTGTAGCCACCCTCTCTACGACCGGACAAATTGTGCACAACGGAGACCTAGTCTTCGTTGAATTCCATAAATGGTTTGGAGAGATCAAATACTTTGATGGAGCATGGTGTCAAATTGGTACTTTGGAAGGCCCTTGCATAATCCTAGGGAAACAATGGCTTGATGAACGGAATACCACCTTCCACCCATTGCGTTGGTCTTGCCTAGTTCATCCCCCACATCTCCCGGGAGCCTATGGTTTCAACAACCTTTTGTTCCCTCACCCACCGGAGCCCCATACCCGGCCACCATGCCCTCTCAACCCACTTCAAAGAATGAATGAGGTCATGAGTGAACATGAGGAGAACCCGGCCCACAAGACCAAATCCCCGGGATTGGACACCAACCCAAATCCCTTCCCCACATTCAAGGAAATTCATACTCCTATCAATAAGGAAGAAGGACATCAACTCATCCCCGTCCAAACAAACACATACCTCCCCAAACCACTCAATCTCACGCAAAAGGTGGTGACCGTAGGAGAACTCATCATCAAATGGCTCAAGCAAAATCCCATCCCTCATGCCTTGTACTTTCAAACCCCAACCATGGAGCACCCTTTCCAATTAGCACCCATTAACTCCTATCACACCACATTCCAATCCTACTATGAGGTAAATGGTTGGGATGATCTCCTCAAGGGTTTAGAATGGCAACTAAAGTTGACTTGCTTATTGACCATAGGAGCGGCCCACCCAAGAAGACTTAGTCTCATCCACCCATGTGATGGTTCTATCACCTCAGTCTTCACCATTGGTTGCTACACTAGTGACCTCCTTCTCATTCTCCCCATGGATGAAGAACCCATCATGGTCCACTCCACTACCATTAAGATCCCAAGTACCTTGATCGACTGGCCCACTAAAGACCTTGGTCCAGTTACCTTGGGGAAGGATGACCCACTATGCGTAGACCATGTGGACATAGAGTTCCTTCCTCTAGGAAGCCCAGTCCATTACCCCTTTGATCCCTTCCAATGGGAGCCTAGTTACCCATGTGATACCATATGCCTAGGAAGCAAGGAAGAGCCCCTCTCCATAATGCCCACCTTCCTAGATCCTTTTGACCCTTTCACATGGAAGTTCAAAGGCCATCCCACACCCATACACATGGAAGTCATCTTTGGGATAGGAATGCATAAGTCTTGGCACAACACATCACTTGGCATGATTCATAAGACGGGTCCATTCATTCACATCACCCACATGTCAAGTAGGAAGCATGAATGGACCATTTTCGGATGTAATGGTCCACCTCCATTCATCATGAGTCTTAAGCATGATAGGTGCATTCTTGGATGTCCGGGTCCCCCGGCATTTGCCACCCCTTTGCATGATAGAGCTACATTTGGAGGTCCAGGCCCTCCTATCCTCACTAATCTTCATAGGGAGTCTAGACATGCTAGGTCCACATTTGGGTGCCCGGGACCCCCAACATCTAATAGAGTGCTAGCATTCACCAACTATGTCTCAGGATTGCATACTTGCAGGCCCATCATCAAAGGTAAAAGGATTTGTCAAAGGCGAATTGATACCCGCAAAAGAAACCAAGACTTCCAAGAGGGTGACTATCTGATGGTCAGGATGAAGAGGCTCTTCCCTAGAGTCGCCTCTACGCTCAGGGATCGAGAGACTGGACCCTTTAAGGTCTTGGGGCGATTGAGCATAAATGCCAATGAGTTGGTCCTTCTGAAGGAATATGGGGTCAACCCTCATTGTAGTGTGGCGGACCTTGTGCCCTGCAAGGGCCCCGCGGTGGCACCTAGCGAGGATATTGAGCCCATACCCCCTTTTAAGAGTGACCCCACCAATAAGAATCCCCTTCTAACCTTGAGAGCCCGGCATGAGCACAAAGATTTGATACTAGTTAAACATAATGACACCATCAGGAGCAGGGCAATCCAGCAGTATCTTGTGAGGTGGAAGGGCCGGCCACGATGGTGGACACATGGGCGAGCTAGGAAAGACTCTTACTCGACGGAGTCGAGCTCTTCGCACCCCGGGAGTATGATGGGGGCATCTCTCACCCTTCATATTTACCGGTTGTTCACCAGCATGGTTCCATTATGTCCGTCACATTTTTCTGATTCAGTTCATGTAATTTTCATATTTTCTTTGAGTCATAATTATGTAATTTTCATTTTATTTGAGTCATGTCCCTAGGTCTTGCATTTATTTTCCTAAGTTTGAGTGTCATTAGATTGTTTAGTGTGCTATTGGGCCCAATTCATTGGGCTTGGCCCATGAGCCCCCCTACCCCTTCGGTTATTTGTTATTAAGTCTTTTGTCAGGGTCTTATTGTAAAATGTGGGTTTCCTATATATAGGGCCCCATTTCCTTCATTTGAGGGGAATGAATCAATGAATGAAAAATGTGCCATTTTGTGAGTTCTATCTTCATTTTTATGGTGGAGTGAATCCATTAGTGAGGTGAGAAACCTTAGGGAGAGAATCCCACCCATCCCTCTCTTAATCTCTCTCTTTCACTCCCCTTTCTCTCTCCTCCACACCCAATTTCAAAAATTTTCTCTCTCCTCCCTTCCCAACCACCACTCTCCCACCTACCCCCATTAAAGGCCACTCCCCTTCCCCACACATCCCATTACTCCACCCCCTAGTCCCAAGGGAGCATCCCCAATCACTAAGCCACCCTCCAACCACCTCATCCCTTTCCCAAGCACCCTTCCCTCTCCCCCATGCAACCCTCCACTTCCCTAGACCATTTGAATTCAAAAATCCCCTTCCCTCCATAGCCCTAGGGCGCCCAAGACCCCTCCCCTTTGGTTAGGGTCGCCCCCCTCTCATCCTCTCCATCTTCCCTTGTTCACCTCCATCACCCCACCTTCTACCATCTAGAGTAAGAGGACCTGCAGAAGACCTGAAGCTTGCAGCAGCGACCCCGACCTCTCCCGGACGTTCCTGGAAGCCCAAGAGTAGTCCATAGAAGCGGCTGCCTGTCCTCTTCGCAACGGCGGTGGTCTCGTCCCCTTCCGAGCTCCGAGCTGACCGGGAGATCCGTTCTCCCACAACTGCGCAGAGCTGCCCCTGCTGAGTACCAGAACCGGATTAGAAGCTCTGCCACGACGAACCTCGGAGGAATCAGCCCACAAGCTCTTCTACAAAGTTCTTCTTCTTCCTGTCTACTTTCAGAATCAAGAAGCAGAATTCCGTTCGGCATCCTGTGGCAGGAGTTATCATTTTTCTCCCTCAGCTCCGTCGTCCTGCTACCCACAGTCTGCATCGACCAGTCATCAGTGTTCAGAGATCCCTGGTCTTCTCCGGCATCGGCTGGCCTCCCCGTTAGTTTTTCTGCGAAGAGGACTTGTCCACGATTCCAACGACACCAACGGTGCTCGATTCCGAGTTCGGGAGCTGTCGGGGCATCCTCTGCAACCAGCTGTTGGAAATCAGGAGCTAGCTCTGCAGAGATCCTAATCCGGAGAGAAAGCTTCACCACGGCAAACCCCCGAGGAATCAGGCCACGAGCTCTTCTACAAAGTTCTTCTTCTTCCTGTCTACTTTCAGAATCAAGAAGCAGAACTCCGTTCGGCATCCCGTGGAAGGAGTTATCCTTTTTCTCCCTCAGTTACACGGTCCTGCTGCCCACAGTCTGCATCGACCAGTCGCCATTGTTCTGCGTCCCCTGATCTTCTCCGACATCGGTTGGCTTCCCCGTTAGTTTTGCTGCACAGAAGACTCATCCACGGTTCCAGCGACTCTGACGGTGCTTGATTCTGAGTCTGGGAGCTGTCGGGGCACCCTCTGCAACCTACTGCTAGAAATCAGAAGCTGCCAGTCCGAGGGTCTGCCTCCCTGTTCGGGCCTCCATCCAGATCAGCCTCGACACCAAAAGAATTCAGAAAAAATTGGACGACTTCCTGGCCTCCTACGAAGCTTTTCCAGGTGGTTTCGTCCCCAACAAAAATCGGTAGCAGTCGCAGCAGTCGGTTCTCCACTCGGCTGTCAGCACCCACAGAACGCGGGCAGAATCGGCAATCTCCATCTTCGGTGTTCCTTGCTCATTTTCCCCTCCCCGCTTGGCCGGCTGAAGGCCCCTCCCTGCGTGGAGGTAATTTTGGTTGTAATATCCATTAACCCCCACCCCAAGATCCCCCTCCTGCGAGAGGTGTAGTGTTGTAACTTCTCTTGGGCAGGTCAAGCTTCCCCGGCGCGGCGTGTGGGGAACACACGCTTCCCCGCTCGCCCACGTCTCCGACTCGGGGCCGGTGTCCTCACACCGGTCAGGTATATGCTGAACCCTCCCTGGATATTTGTGTTTTCTTAGTATCATTTCTAAGTTCAGCCGGCGAGGAAGAGAGTGCCCGGTCCCATGATTCCCGATCACGAGTGGCCACCGCGGTTTGAGTGAGTAGAGATCCTCGTACCCTCAAGGCACGGCGTCCGCCCCACTGATGTGGGTGCTCCAATCCAAGGGAGGGGAACTCATTGGCCAAGTCATCACCCTAAGCAGCGTGGTTTAGGCTCTCGAATCCACCCTACCATCACTTAGTCACCACGGGGAAAGGGTTGTGTTGCGATATCGGTCCGCCAACATCGAGTCCGCTAATTTGTAAGTGGGCTTGCAAGTCTAGGTCCGAGGTTCATTTGGTTGATACCATTGCACCCTTAGGTCGTGTCACATCACACCCCCTCCTAGGCCCCCTTGGGTCCTTGACCCCTAAGCTCCCCAGGTCGCACACCCCACTCCCCCTCCACTCCTTGGTTTAACTAGCTCCCCTCCCTCACCACCTTGCCTAGCCGCGCCCCTCCCTGACCCATCCTCTACAACCACCTCCACCCCAGCATTGTTCCACCCCTTTCCCCACCCCCAAACCACTTCCAGCAAACCCCAACATCCTCCTCCATCTCCCACAGTCACCCTCCGCATTTCCCCTTGCTTCCCTTGGCCATTCCACCCTCAGACACACAACCCTAACCCACCAGTCTGTTCCCAGTTTGCAGGCAGCAGTAGGGGTACCATTTGAAGGCTCGGCCATGACACCGTCTCAAAGAGTTTACTGACAAGCTCTATATTGCTAGAAAGGTCGTCCAAAGAGCTTCCACGGAGAGGTGATCTTGCATCCATCCGAGGTCTGAGCTGCCCGAGAAAGCTGTTCTCCCCAAGCAGTGCAGGACAACTCCAGCATAGAACCAGAGCCCAAGTTTCAAGGTGACCACGGCCGTTCCTGAGCAGATATAGCCGTGAAACTTGGCTGAGGTGTTATTCTCCAAGCCCTCTACCAACCCCAAGAAGGAGGACCTCGTTTGGACCCCGCATCCCTAAGTTCCAGTCATTCTCCCAAAGGTGAGCAAGTCAATCCCATCAGTCTAGAATGGACCCTCTCTCACCTTCTTGTTCACCACGCTCTACACCAACCTCCACTGGAAGCCCCTCTGGTCCCTAGTAGAAGGGGACTCGCCCACGGTCACAACGACTCCAGCCTCGCCTCCATCGGAGCCCTGGTGTGCCCGTGACCTCCGTATCTTCCAACTGCTGGCATTCTGGACCAGAGAGGCAGCTGCTAACCAGTCCAGCTCCAGCGACTGCCTCACCCACACCGGAGCTCAGTTCCATCAGCAACTTCTGGGGAGTCTTCTTGGGCCAACCTAGGATGAAAGGGCACCAACCCTGCCATCTTAAGCCACTGGTGAAGCCCGTTCCGCCATCGGCATCGACACCCTGTCCGACAGACCCAGGTTGGGCAGAGATGACCAGTTTGAGGATTCCGCCCCGCCACCGCCCAGACTGACTCCGGATTGGCCAGAGATTTTGTTGGTGATCTCCCCCCTTATTAGCGGTCACGTCAGTGCAAGTCCCACCTCCATCAGAGTCTAGGAAAGGCCATGGTGACTGCGTCTTCAGACTACTACGATCCTCGACAGACCGGGTTCGCAGAACGGTCAGCTTTTCGTCATCCACTTTCCCACCCCCGCCTGGCCGGCTCACGGCACCTCTTCAGTCAGAATTGGTCCCGCTTCGAGCTGATAGTATATCCGGGAGCTTGACCTTGTCTCACATCAAATGGTATCAGAGCAAGTCGTCCGGTTTGTCCCAAAAAGTCGGGGTCCTATGATTCGAGATTCGAGATTCGAGGTTCTAGGTCGAACCTTCTCCAAGCGGTGGGGTTTGACGGGATCGTCATCGACATTGGACATGATCTTCCATCTTAAAATATTTGTAATTTTTTTTATTTTACATAAGGGTATTTGAAGTTTGTCTTTTGATATCCCTAAGTGTCTTTAAGGGAGTTACAATGAGTCATAGGTGTCTTTTCATATTTCTAGGCATTAAAGAGTCTTAGAGTTTGTCCTTTGATCTTCCTTGTGAAGTGTATAAAAAGAGTCTTATAGTCCTTATTTGAAGCAATAGAATGAAGAAAAACCCAGTTTAGCTTTGGCTATGAGTGTTCTTCTAGATTTTTGGAACCCTCGAGGTGAGAAGCCCTAGTCTGCCCCACCATGGAGGAGTGTGTGAAGCTCCTGTTGCACCGGGTCTGTGATGTAGTTGGGCAAGAAGCCCCAACCGAGGTTTCAAATTCTTCCTCCTATGCCACTTTCTCTCTCCCTCCCTCTCTCTCCTCCACCTCAGCTCCACATCAGCTCCCTTGTCCACCTCACCAGCCACCTCATCTTGCCTCTTCATCTCGCTAGAAACAATAACTATCCCATTAATACCACCCATCCTCCTAGGCACCCCTTGGCACTCCCCATAAACCTCCTCACTTCCCCCATGCACCCTCTCACATTCCCAAGGTAATTTTGAGTTTCCCTCCCATTTTCACCTCCTCTTCAGCCCCCTTGGGTCGCCCTCCCTTGACCCCTCAGCACCCCAGGTCGCACACCCCACTCCCCCTCCACTCCTTGGTCGAACTAGCTCCCCCTCCCTCACCACCTTGCCTAGTTGCACCCCTCCCTGACCCAGCCTCTGCAACGACCTCCGCCCCAGCCTTGTTCCACCTCTTTCCCCACCACCAAACCACTTCCAACAAACCCCAACATCCTCCTCCATCTCCCATAGTCACCCTCCCCATTTCCCCTTGCTTCCCTTGGCCATTCCACCCTCAGACACACAACCCTACACCACCAGTCTGTTCCCTGTTCGCAGGCAGTAGCAGGCGTACAAGTTGAAGGCTCGACCACGACACCATCTCCAAGAGTTTGCTGACAAGCCCTATATTGATGGAAAGGTCATCCAAAGAGGTTCACAAGCGAGGTGATCTCGCATCCATTCGAGCTCTGAGCTGCCCGGGAAAGCTGTTCTCCCCAGGCTGCACAGGACTACTCCGACAAAGAACTAGAGCCCAAGTTCCAACGAGACCACGGCCGTTCTTGAGCATATATGGTCATGAAACATGGCTGAGGTGTTCTTCTCCAAGCTCTCTACCAACCCCAAGAAGGAGGACCTCGTTTAGACCCCATAGCCTTACGTTCCAGTCATTCTCCCAGAGGCGCGCAAGTCAGTTCCATCAATCCAGAACGGACCCTCTCTCACCTTATTGTTTACCATGCTCTACACCGACCTCCTATGGTAGCCTCACTGGTCCCTGGTCGAAGGGGACTCGCCCACGGTCACAACGACTCTAGCCTCGCCTCCATCGGAGCCTTGGTGTGCCCGTGACCTCCGCATCTTCTAGCTGCTGGGGTTCTAGACCAGAGAGGCTGCTGCTAACTAGTCCAGCTCTAGCGACTGACCCACCCACACAAGAGCTCGGTTCGATTGACAACTTCTAGGGAGTCTTCCTGGGCCAACCTAGGATGAAAGGGAACCAACCCTACCATCTTCAGCCACTGCTGGAGCCCGTTCCGCCATCGGCATCGACTCCCTGTCCGATAGACCCAGGCTGGGTAGAGCTGAGCAGTTCGAGGATTCCACCCCGCCACCGCCCAGACAGACTCCGGATTGGCCAGAGATTCTGTTGGTGATCTCCCCCCTTATCAGCGGTCACGTCAGCGTAAGTCCCACATCCATCAGAGTCCAGGAAAGTCCGTGGCGATAGCGTCTTCAGACTGCTGCGATCCTGGATAGACCAGGTTCGCAGAAAGGTCGACTTTTCATCATCCACTTTCCCACCCCTGCCTGGCTGGCTCACGGCACCTCTTCAGTCGGAATTGATCCTGCTTTGATCTGATACTCCAGACGGGAGTTTGACCTTGTCTCACATCAAATGGTATCAGAGCAAGTCATCTGGTTTGTCCCAACAAGCCGGGGTCCTGCGATTTTATGGGGATGGATTATTATTATTATTATTTATTAATTATTTAGTATATGGATTTATTTATTTGTTAGCCATTTTTGTTAGGCGTGCCAGTCACGTTCGTGACAAGTTTATTGTGCGCTCGATCTGACTCGGTCAGTCGATTGTGAAGTCCATGTCGGGACCCGGAGTCCACCATACCGTAAAGGTTATGACGTTAATTATGCCCTCTAAGAAAGAGGACAACCTATGATTAATTGCCATTAGAGGATGCCTTGAGGGCAAAACAAGATAAAACTATGATGCTAACTTCGATAGCTGGGCGCGAAATATGGATAGATGATCATGTGACACAAGATGTGATAATAATGTACGGCATAAATCCGGCAGCATATCCCCTTATCTTGGTCTATGCCAAGTGGGAATATAGGACATCCATCCACGGAGTGCCGGGATGGAAGCCAAAGGAAAGATGGGCATAGCCTGAGATTCAGGAGGATCTAAGTGTGACGGGACAATGTCCACTGTCATGGTATTTATTGATATCCCCTTAAGGAGACCATTAGAAGACATGCAGCGGCAGAACTCCAAGGGCCAGCAGGGTTAGAAGAAAGCATTATAGTCAAACGATACAATGTGGGGGTAAGAACCCGTTAGTTTAGCTCCTTTAGACTTGGAAGAAGAATCATGATCCCCCATGATATGATGAGGGCTGGCATGATGGCTAATGGAGGTTAGGGTATCAAGTTTAGACTGGTTATAGGCCCAATAAAGTTGATGGGAAGTTGAGTGTTTGAGTGGTAGATAGTGTTAGGATGAACCGGTGCGGATGGAGTCCCGGCGCAGTGGGGTCCCGACGCGACGATGAACACGGGTTATCGTCACGGTTGACTCTCGGCGCGCCCATCACCCGATGCCGAACCCGCGCCGGGAGGCATCTGGCGCCGATAAAAGAAGCGTTTATGAATTCTGGGAGATTTGTGAGGTTGTGGGTTTGATGGATTTTGTTGAGGAGATCTTTTATGTTCAGTGAGGGTTTCATGGGCTCACAAATGGTGATATTCAGGTAAGCTGAAAAATGGGGGTAAACTCATCCACATAAGGTCCAGGGAGATCGTGTAACCATAATGATTATATTCCCCTCTTACAGTGAGCAGAGAGCCCTAAGATGGCCTTTCTCAGGGCTTTTGCCACACCAAGTGGGGTTGATTCATCGGTTTAATAAAACTTCACACGATACGATAAAGTAAAGAACGTGAATAAATTTTGACAGCATCTCCCCTTATTTTGGACTGTGCCAAAGGGAGAGTATAGGTCATCCATCCACGGAGTGCTGGGATGGAAGCCAAATGAGGAATGGGCGTAACCCGAGATCCAAAAGGACCGCAATCTGATGGGACAGTGTCCACTTATCGTGGGATTTATTAATATTCCCTAGATAGCCGACGGAGAACATGTAGTGGTAGAACTCCGTGAGCCAATAGGGTTGCAGAATGTAGGGAGGTTGAACCCCATCGATTTAGCTCCTATGAGGGTTGAGTGAAGGATACTGCTTCTCCTCAAAGTGATAGAATCTTGTGACCATGGATTATGGGGCTTAGAACTATTGAGGGCATCGGCACGAGGCTATCGGCATGGATGGAGGTCGGCACGACAAGGAAGACGGATCTCGGCGCGATGGGAAAAGCTCAACCGGCGCAGGTAGCACTCGACGCTGGACTCACGCCGAGGGAGGGCCGCGTCGGGAGGCCTTAGGATTAGGGTTTTCAAGGGGTTTCAGAGGGGTCAGGAGCTGAGGATTTCATAGGGTTCTTTGAGGGTTTTGAGGGGGGTTTATTCGAGGACTTTGAGGTATTTTACCTAAGGCTTTGGAGAGTTTTATTCAAGGGATCTTGGGATGGCCCTAGGGGAGTGAAGCTATTCTGAAGAGAAGAGGGTCTTCACTCTGGGGCCCCACTGGGAGTCGGGATATGGGCTGACTCATGCAGACCTTAATACCAACGTATTTTTCTAGCTATCTTTGCGAGTGACAAGCCATGAGATGGGCTGTCTTAAGCTCTCACCGCTACTGCGGGGTTGAAACTATAGAAACGATTCAACAGAAATCACTCGGACGATCCAGAGGGCATGCGTACAGTGAAGCAGAATCTATTCGCCATAGCTACATAATATAGTAGGCTTTGAAGAGATAGAGAGGGAAAATAGGACTTCGGTCCTTCATATTTCATTTCACTGCAAATGACTCGTACATTCAGCACAACAAAAATAAAAAGAAGTAGACTACGAAGATCTGAATACAGATGACGCCCCTTTACAACCGGGCTATGCTAACATTTGATATCATCGAAAGAAAATTGCTTAGGCATAGAGCGGAAGAATAGAAACGAAGAAGAAGAGCTAGATTCAAATAAAAGACGGGGATGGGGGAGAATATAGCCCCTCAGGGCATCTTAGAACTGATCCCACCTTGAATCTCTCCTCCGGGCTTCTGCAACTCTTTACTCTCTCCAAATCCCTTAGCGGGCTCTCGGGCTCTCTTTCTTTCAGTGGCTCCCTGTGCTTTTTTTCTTCTCTGTGTATGTTATCTCCTTGTGTCCTGTCCGTCTCTTATCTTGTCGAAGGCAGCAACTCTTATAGAGGGATGGCAATCTGCTTCCAGAATGAGCTCCCTGGCGCGCCCATCATACATCATCTCGACGCGTCTCACTTGGTATTGGGCTTGGCCCATTCACCCAGCACTCGGCGCCGGACGGGGGCTCATCTAATGGGCTTCTTTTCATTTGTCTTGTGGGCTTCTTGGTATATATATTTATTATTCCTGGGGCTTGTTTAACACCTTGCGTTCACGAACATGTGTGAGACACTATGAATACCATTTCAAAAGAATCAGAATTGTGTGAGGATCCTCTTCAGTAGGCAGATGATTGCCTGGAGTTTGTCATAGTTTTTATCAGCCAGACTATCTGAATGATAGCCGTGCTGGGCATCGGCCTAGCCAGAGATGACGTCAGCCAAATAGACTGTCAGGGGTAGTGGACCTCTTCTATTCTGATTCTGAGAACTTCCAGGGATGGCACAGAAGTTGCACCCTTAATTGGTCTTCAGAGCCCTGAGTTTGCTTTGACTTCTTTTTATATATTTTAGATGTCAACAGATTTGAGATTCGAGATTCGAGGTTCGAGGTTGAACCTTCTCCAAGCGGAGGGGTTTGACGGGATTGTCATCGACATCGGACTTGATCTTCCGTCTTAAAATATTTGTAGTTTTTTTTTTTACATAAGGGTGTTTGAAGTTTATCTTTTGATATTCCTAAGTGTCTTTAAGGGAGTTATAATGAGTCATAGGTGTCTTTTCATATTTCTAGGCATTAAAGAGTCTTAGAGTTTGTCCTTTGATCTTCCTTATGAAGTCCATAAAAAGAGTCTTGTAGTCCTTATTTGAAGCAATAGAATGAAGAAACAACCAGTTTAGCTTTGGCTATGAGTGTTCTTCCATATTTTTGGAACCCCCGGGGTGAGAAGCCATAGTCCGCCCCACCATGGAGGAGTGTGTGAAACTCCGGTTTCACCGGCTCTGCGATGGAGTCGGGCGAGAAGCCCCAACCGACGCTTCAGATTCTTCCTCTTGTGCCACTTTCTCTCTCCTTCCCTCTCTCTCCTCTACCTCAACTCTACATCAGCTCCCTTGTCCACCTGACCAGCCACCTCATCTTGCCTCATCATCTCCCTAGAAACAATAACTACCCCATTAATACCACCCATCCTCCTAGGCACCCCTTGGCACTCCCCATACACCTCCTCACTTCCCCCATGCACCCTCTCACCTTCCCAAGGTAATTTTGAGTTTCCCTCCCATTTTCACCCCCTCCTCAACCCCCTTGGGTCGCCCTTCCTTGACCCCTCAGCTCCCCAGGTCGCACACCCCACTCCCCCTCCACTCCTTGGTCAAACTAGCTCCCCCTCCCTCACCACCTTACATAGCCGCGGCCCTCCCTGACCCAGCCTCTGCAACCATGATGGAATCATCGATTCACGATTCAAAGTTCGAGGTTGAATTTGAAGGGATTGACAAGCGGCTTCAACAAAACGATCAAATAGATGTTTTTTTAATTGGGCCACATGTATGGGCTTAATGGGTCATGTTTTATGTTTGTAGTAATTATGTCCACAAAAAATTATGTAAGAGTCTTTTTTTTATTTTATGTCTTTTAGTCTTCCCAAGAGAGTGTCTTCCCAAGAAAGGTATGAGTGGTAAGAAGTAGGTGTTAGGTGAGTTATCTTTTGATCTTCTTTGTGGAGTCTATAAAAGGTCATGTAATCTTTGTTTAAGGAAATGAAGTGATTAGAATTTTTGGAAACCTATCTTTGTGAGGTGTGAAGCCTTGTTCCTATGTTCTCTTCTCCGAGAAGGAGATGAGGTGAGATGCCCAGGGGTGAGATGCCCCTCCTATCCACCGTCCACTTCCTTCCCTCCATCCGGCTCTCTCTCCATCTCACCTCACTTGCCATCTCCGCCATCACCGGCCGCCATCCTTTCCTCTTCCTTCCTGCACGGGCCGCAGCCCATCTACCACTTCGCCTCCGTCGCCACAGCCCTACCTTACCATCTACACCCAGTTACCCATCGACCACTGTCCCTTTTCCCCCACCTGTTAACGGCAAAGAGTGCCCCTACAAACAAGCTCGCCGCTGCCAGCTCCGGCTACACTCAGGAGAGCAGGCGGCTCTCACGCTGCCGGTCACCTGCTCGCCATCACCGCACCCAGCCCTGCTCCACTTTGCCTACAAGCACCTACTCACCGTCGTCCTCCTCTGAGAAGGAACTGCGCAGACCTGCTGATGCATCACGCTCGAGCCTCCACCACCGTCATCCATAGCACCGAGTCGAAGGAAGAGTCGGATGCATCAGCCCTGAGATGGGGTTGGGTGAGAAGCCCCAACCGCACTTCCTCCTTCATCTCTGGCTACTCCGCTGCTACCGATCACCACCTTGCCCCTCTCTCCCGCTGCCTTCACCATCTCCTCCCACCCCTTGCTACCACCACTTCCCCTACAAGTATCTTCTCCAGAAAAGGCACAGCCCACCTACACACGAATCTCCAGCACAGTTAACCCCCACGTCCCACACCATCTTCTCCACCTGCTCCCATGGTTAACACCTCCCAACCATTCGCACCTCAGACATGCATGGCGGGAAGAAGAAGAAAAAAAAATAGAGCTCCGTTTTCACCATCTGTCCCATCACTGTTGGCCACAAAGTAGCTTCCCACCATGCCCACGTCTGCCATCCTCTCCACTCCCTTGGGCGGGCCCGTCACCCCACACCTATCATCCCATGCCCATCCCTCACCACCCCCTTCTGGCCACCACCTCCTCCACACCTCACCAGCTTGGCAGTAGGAGGAGCTCGCCGTGTCACCCCCCCATACGGCCATGCACACCTCACGGTAGCGACCTCCCCTCCTTTGTCTCTCACCCTCTTTCTCTCACTAGCCTCCACCACACATGGCTTCCCCTCCCTCTCTAACACTCTCGCCATCCCCATCTCACATACCTTCTCCCCCCCCTCATACAACCATTAAAACCCTGCACACAAGCTTCCTCGGACGTCCACGGCGTTCGGGTCTGAAAACAGAGTCTCGTTTTGGAGTTCTGTCCCGCCAGGTAAGACAGATGGGTCGACCCACCCAGCCCCCCGCTTCTTCTGATCCTACAGGAACCCACCCTACGCCCATCTACTTCTGAACCTGCAGGGACCCACCATCGTCATAGGCCAACTCCATCTGCAGGAGATCCTCCCTCCTCCCATTTCCAAGGTTCTACGCCTAGAACACCCCACAACCGATCACAACACACTCCCACTCTCCCACACCCTCCCCCATCCCTCTACATACTTCATGACTTTACACATGATTTCAGACGAACCATGGGAAACCTGAATTCTATGAGGGTGCATTATGAGTTTTTTTTAGTTCTGTCAGAGATGGTATTAGTGAATCAAAGGCAACTGGAAGCATGTTTCCAAGGGTGCATTTATTGTGAGAAGGAGCTGCTATTCACGGAAGTATCACTCCGATTGATGAGATCATAAGTCAAACTCAAAGGCCCATCTTGAGTTCCCAGAATACTTTGCTTGCGGATGTTTAAGGCATGCCGAAGCACCTCAGTGATAGATTTCCAATCATACGAGGTCTTCTCGGTTCCATCAGAAGGAAGCGGTCAAAGGACACTCATCCTGTATGCAGTCATAGAAGCTTGCACATTATTTCTGATTATCGGTCGGGTATCATAGTGAAGATCTGAAAAAAAAGGGTGGGGAGAAGTTATTTTCGAAAAGAAAAAAAAAGAAGGGAGAAAATGAAGAGAAAAGAAAATCACACGATCCGAAAGTTCGTTTCACATCAAGTGGTTTCAGAGCTTAGGGAATCGGGATGTTTCATCAGACCAAGATCCTGAGCTACGAGGTTCGAGGTCGAACCTCTTCCAAGCGGAGGAGTTTGATGGAATCGTCGATTCAAGATTCAAAGTTCGAGGTTGAATTTGAAGGGATTGACAAGCGGCTTCAACAAAATGATCAAATAGATGTTTTTTTTAATTGGGCCACATGTATGGGCTTAATGGGTCATGTTTTATGTTTGTAGTAATTATGTCCACAAAAAATTATGTAAGAGTCTTTTTTTTATTTTATGTCTTTTAGTCTTCCCAAGAGAGTGTCTTCCCAAGAAAGGTATGAGTGGTAGGAAGTAGGTGTTAGGTGAGTTATCTTTTGGTCTTCTTTGTGGAGTCTATAAAAGGTCATGTAATCTTTGTTTAAGGCAATGAAGTGATTAGAATTTTTGGAAACCTATCTTTGTGAGGTGTGAAGCCTTGTTCCTGTGTTCTCTTCTCCGAGAAGGAGATGAGGTGAGATGCCCCGGGGTGAGATGCCCCTCCTATCCACCGTCCACTTCCTTCCCTCCATCCGGCTCTCTCTCCATCTCACCTCACTTGCCATCTCCGCCATCACCGGCCGCCATCCTTTCCTCTTCCTTCCTGCACGGGCCGCAGCCCATCTACCACTTCGCCTCCGTCGCCACAGCCCTACCTTACCATCTACACCCAGTTACCCGTCGACCACTGTCCCTTTTCCCCCACCTGTTAACGGCAAAGAGTGCCCCTACAAACAAGCTCGCCGCTGCCAGCTCCGGCTACACTCAGGAGAGCAGGCGGCTCTCACGCTGCCGGTCACCTGCTCGCCATCGCCGCACCCAACCCTGCTCCACTTTGCCTACATGCACCTACTCACCGTCGTCCTCCTCTGAGAAGCAGCTGCGCAGACCTGCTGATGCATCACGCTCGAGCCTCCACCACCGTCATCCATAGCACCGAGTCGAAGGAAGAGTCGGCTGCATCAGCCCTGAGATGGGGTCGGGTGAGAAGCCCCAACCGCACTTCCTCCTTCATCTCTGGCTACTCCGCTGCTGCCGATCACCACCTTGCCCCTCTCTCCCGCTGCCTTCACCATCTCCTCCCACCCCTTGCTACCACCACTTCCCCTACAAGTATCTTCTCCAGAAAAGGCACAGCCCACCTACACACGAATCTCCAGCACAGTTAACCCCCACGTCCCACACCATCTTCTCCACCTGCTCCCATGGTTAACACCTCCCAACCATTCGCACCTCAGACATGCATGGCGGGAAGAAGAAGAAAAAAAAATAGAGCTCCGTTTTCACCATCTGTCCCATCACTGTTGGCCACAAAGTAGCTTCCCACCATGCCCACGTCTGCCATCCTCTCCACTCCCTTGGGCGGGCCCGTCACCCCACACCTATCATCCCATGCCCATCCCTCACCACCCCCTTCTGGCCACCACCTCCTCCACACCTCACCCAGCTTGGCAGTAGGAGGAGCTCGCCGTGTCACCCCCCCATACGGCCATGCACACCTCACGGTAGCGACCTCCCCTCCTTTGTCTCTCACCCTCTTTCTCTCACTAGCCTCCACCACACATGGCTTCCCCTCCCTCTCTAACACTCTCGCCATCCCCATCCCACATACCTTCTCCCCCCCCTCATACAACCATTAAAACCCTGCACACAAGCTTCCTCGGACGTCCACGGCGTTCGGGTCTGAAAATAGAGTCTCGTTTTGGAGTTCTGTCCCGCCAGGTAAGACAGATGGGTCGACCCACCTAGTCCCCCGCTTCTTCTGATCCTACAGGAACCCACCCTACGCCCATCTACTTCTGAACCTGCAGGGACCCACCATCGTCATAGGCCAACTCCATCTGCAGGAGATCCTCCCTCCTCCCATTTCCAAGGTTCTACGCCTAGAACACCCCACAACCGATCACAACACACTCCCACTCTCCCACACCCTCCCCCATCCCTCTACATACTTCATGACTTTACACATGATTTCAGACGAACCATGGGAAACCTGAATTCTGTGAGGGTGCATTATGAGTTTTTTTTAGTTCTGTCAGAGATGGTATTAGTGAATCAAAGGCAACTGGAAGCATGTTTCCAAGGGTGCATTTATTGTGAGAAGGAGCTGCTATTCACGGAAGTATCACTCCGATTGATGAGATCATAAGTCAAACTCAAAGGCCCATCTTGAGTTCCCAGAATACTTTGCTTGCGGATGTTTAAGGCATGCCGAAGCACCTCAGTGATAGATTTCCAATCATACGAGGTCTTCTCGGTTCCATCAGAAGGAAGCGGTCAAAGGACACTCATCCTGTATGCAGTCATAGAAGCTTGCACATTATTTCTGATTATCGGTCGGGTATCATAGTGAAGATCTGAAAAAAAAAGGGTGGGGAGAAGTTATTTTCGAAAAGAAAAAAAAAGAAGGGAGAAAATGAAGAGAAAAGAAAATCACACGATCCGAATTTTCGTTTCACATCAAGTGGTATCAGAGCTTAGGGAATCGGGATGTTTCATCAGACCGAGATCCTGAGCTACGAGGTTCGAGGTCGAACCTCTTCCAAGCGGAGGAGTTTGATGGAATCGTCGATTCAAGATTCAAAGTTCGAGGTTGAATTTGAAGGGATTGACAAGCGGCTTCAACAAAATGATCAAATAGATGTTTTTTTTAATTGGGCCACATGTATGGGCTTAATGGGTCATGTTTTATGTTTGTAGTAATTATGTCCACAAAAAATTATGTAAGAGTCTTTTTTTTATTTTATGTCTTTTAGTCTTCCCAAGAGAGTGTCTTCCCAAGAAAGGTATGAGTGGTAGGAAGTAGGTGTTAGGTGAGTTATCTTTTGGTCTTCTTTGTGGAGTCTATAAAAGGTCATGTAATCTTTGTTTAAGGCAATGAAGTGATTAGAATTTTTGGAAACCTATCTTTGTGAGGTGTGAAGCCTTGTTCCTGTGTTCTCTTCTCCGAGAAGGAGATGAGGTGAGATGCCCTGGGTGAGATGCCCCTCCTATCCACCGTCCACTTCCTTCCCTCCATCCGGCTCTCTCTCCATCTCACCTCACTTGCCATCTCCGCCATCACCGGCCGCCATCCTTTCCTCTTCCTTCCTGCACGGGCCGCAGCCCATCTACCACTTCGCCTCCGTCGCCACAGCCCTACCTTACCATCTACACCCAGTTACCCGTCGACCACTGTCCCTTTTCCCCCACCTGTTAACGGCAAAGAGTGCCCCTACAAACAAGCTCGCCGCTGCCAGCTCCGGCTACACTCAGGAGAGCAGGCGGCTCTCACGCTGCCGGTCACCTGCTCGCCATCGCCGCACCCAGCCCTGCTCCACTTTGCCTACATGCACCTACTCACCGTCGTCCTCCTCTGAGAAGCAGCTGCGCAGACCTGCTGATGCATCACGCTCGAGCCTCCACCACCGTCATCCATAGCACCGAGTCGAAGGAAGAGTCGGCTGCATCAGCCCTGAGATGGGGTCGGGTGAGAAGCCCCAACCGCACTTCCTCCTTCATCTCTGGCTACTCCGCTGCTGCCGATCACCACCTTGCCCCTCTCTCCCGCTGCCTTCACCATCTCCTCCCACCCCTTGCTACCACCACTTCCCCTACAAGTATCTTCTCCAGAAAAGGCACAGCCCACCTACACACGAATCTCCAGCACAGTTAACCCCCACGTCCCACACCATCTTCTCCACCTGCTCCCATGGTTAACACCTCCCAACCATTCGCACCTCAGACATGCATGGCGGGAAGAAGAAGAAAAAAAAATAGAGCTCCGTTTTCACCATCTGTCCCATCACTGTTGGCCACAAAGTAGCTTCCCACCATGCCCACGTCTGCCATCCTCTCCACTCCCTTGGGCGGGCCCGTCACCCCACACCTATCATCCCATGCCCATCCCTCACCACCCCCTTCTGGCCACCACCTCCTCCACACCTCACCCAGCTTGGCAGTAGGAGGAGCTCGCCGTGTCACCCCCCCATACGGCCATGCACACCTCACGGTAGCGACCTCCCCTCCTTTGTCTCTCACCCTCTTTCTCTCACTAGCCTCCACCACACATGGCTTCCCCTCCCTCTCTAACACTCTCGCCATCCCCATCTCACATACCTTCTCCCCCCCCCCTCATACAACCATTAAAACCCTGCACACAAGCTTCCTCGGACGTCCACGGCGTTCGGGTCTGAAAACAGAGTCTCGTTTTGGAGTTCTGTCCCGCCAGGTAAGACAGATGGGTCGACCCACCCAGCCCCCCGCTTCTTCTGATCCTACAGGAACCCACCCTACGCCCATCTACTTCTGAACCTGCAGGGACCCACCATCGTCATAGGCCAACTCCATCTGCAGGAGATCCTCCCTCCTCCCATTTCCAAGGTTCTACGCCTAGAACACCCCACAACCGATCACAACACACTCCCACTCTCCCACACCCTCCCCCATCCCTCTACATACTTCATGACTTTACACATGATTTCAGACGAACCATGGGAAACCTGAATTCTATGAGGGTGCATTATGAGTTTTTTTTAGTTCTGTCAGAGATGGTATTAGTGAATCAAAGGCAACTGGAAGCATGTTTCCAAGGGTGCATTTATTGTGAGAAGGAGCTGCTATTCACGAAAGTATCACTCCGATTGATGAGATCATAAGTCAAACTCAAAGGCCCATCTTGAGTTCCCAGAATACTTTGCTTGCGGATGTTTAAGGCATGCCGAAGCACCTCAGTGATAGATTTCCAATCATACGAGGTCTTCTCGGTTCCATCAGAAGGAAGCGGTCAAAGGACACTCATCCTGTATGCAGTCATAGAAGCTTGCACATTATTTCTGATTATCGGTCGGGTATCATAGTGAAGATCTGAAAAAAAAAGGGTGGGGAGAAGTTATTTTCGAAAAGAAAAAAAAAGAAGGGAGAAAATGAAGAGAAAAGAAAATCACACGATCCGAAAGTTCGTTTCACATCAAACCACCTCCGCCCCATCATTGTTCCACCTCTTTCCCCACCACCAAACCACTTCTAGCAAACCCCAACATCCTTGTTGTGTCCCGGAGGGTGGCAATCAAGAGGGGAGGGGTGAATTGATTGGCCAATAAAAATTAATTGCTAACCGAAATGCTAAAAGGAATGAAAACCACAAAATAGAAGGAGATCTAGTTAAGCAAACACTCTACCTTACCGGAACAAGATCTCTCTCGCGAGTACACGTAAATAAAGGTATGAATGCTATGACGGAGATTGAGATCACTCAGCTATACGTGAGGCCCACTCGTTACAAAGCACGAAGAACAAACCACAAATGAGGCACAGGATTTTTAGGTGGTTCGGGTACACAAACGTGTCCCCTGCGTCCACCCCTCACACGTGAGGATTAATGCTCCACTATGAGGTGAGCCACACACATGCTGTAACAACAGCCAACACACACATGGCAGCCTATCTTGGCCACCACACACACACACACACGCTCGTATCAAAGATCACGAGCAAACACACACAAAAATGCGGTTCTTTAAGTTCAAAGATTGCAACAGATATTCAAGCTCAAACAGCAGAGATTTGAGAAGATTAGAATAGAGAAGATTTGTAGTGATTAGAGCTCCCCCTTTCTCTTCTTTTAAGGTACTTGAACTCCTTTGCAGGATGAAGACCGTTCTTGAAGGAGGATGATCGATTCTTGCACGGACACTTATTGTATCTTGGATTTCTATGCAGCTTGCAGCAGAGGAACATTTGGGGACTTGAAACTTCACTCTTCCCTTTGTATTCATGCTCAGAACGGTGTAGAAGAAGCTCTGGAGCTGCTGCCTGCGACCACAAGGGTTAGAAAGTACACACAAATTTTAGATCTCACACCTTGATTAGGGTTTGTGACCCAATGAGATGGTTTTAAGCTTCCAGATCGGTCAAGGGACACCCTAGGGACCAGATCCACGAATCTAGGAGTGATTTGAGGCTGAAGGACCGGATAGGTTTGACAAAAGGGGCGAGGTCGTGAAAGTCCAAAATCACGGCTGCACAGTGGTGTCGACACCTGGTGTCGACACTAGACCCATGGCAATAGCAGAAAGCAGCCGGCCAAGGCAACCCACAGATGGTGTCGACACCAGGATATGGCTTATAGCAGAAAATTGCTAGCCAGTACAAAAACAAATGGGTGTCGACACCAGGCTTTAGACAGAAGAAAAAATAAAATGGCAGAACATAGAGAAATTGGTGTCGACACCAGGTGTCGACACCAAGAAATTGTGAACTCAAAAATGCCCGATGAACTAGAAATATAATCGAACAACCTCACCGGGGTTTTGCCATTTTGAGTTGGGTATTAGAAGTCATTCTTACCTGCAAGAACACCTCAAGAAGGTTAAATTTGTATTGGCATTCATAGAACAAATCCACTCATGCATTTCACATTAAGTCATGAATCTATGAATGATGAATGAAGCTTACCCTTATGGCTTTTACCACGATCTTACCTATCGGATGGAAATACATATATCTATGGACTCCACTGACCATCCATGAGGAGTTTATGCACAGGTCAGCACATATCCCTGAGTGCATATATTTATTGATCCGAGCCTTGTGAAAGACTTACACAAAATAGCATTATTTTCCTCACACCATGGGTTACCAAAAGCCATTGACAAGTGTTACAAAGAGTGTAGCAAGACTCCAATAAGTTTGCCATGAATCAGCAAGTCCAAAGAGTTTGAGACTATACCGAATCCATATGACAAAGATGTCAACAGTTCAATACACGGTAACGTAGGATTTCTAATCTCAAACCAACAAGGAATCAATAAAATCCAATTTCATAACCCATGAAGTTTAAAGAGACAATCACATTGAAACAATAAGCCATTTAGCAATATCTCATTTGACATCATCAAAACTCTTGAAGCCACACATCATAAACTTGGGAGCAACAATCCTCCTCCATCTCTCACAGTCACCCTCCCCATTTCCCCTTGCTTTCCTTGGCCATTCCACCCTCAGACATACAACCCTACACCACCAGTCTGTTCTGATGCGGGACGGACACACGACTCGACTCCAAATAGATATGCGATCCTTGGACTCTATGCAAACTCGCGATCGTCCCTTAGCGAGGGAAGCGTCGGATGTGCACGGTTGAAAAACCGGCAGTGAGCTAGGGTGGTCGGCTCTCTTTTCGTGCCTGGATCGGGTCATGGGACGGTATCTCTCTCTCGCTCGTAGCAGTGAATAATAATAAATAGCGAGCTAAGTTACCCTATCATGCTCTCTAGCAGTGGCATATAAAGCATATACGAACTTAGCAAAGTGCCGAGTAAGGAGCGAACACGATACCTCCACGCGCCTGGCGTGGGGACGACTTCCCGACCGATCTCGTACTACCGAAACAGTAAATACACAATAATTACAGCAAGACAAATTACTGTCCACTCCACGCAGGGAGGTAAAGGGTGACACAATGGGACTCGGGAGTAGCAGTTTCGGGTTGACGGGCCGCTTCTTGTGTTGCTTCGGCGGCACACGTACTCACAACTGTGGGACCCACGTGCTGGTCCGAGGGGCCGTGTGGGCTCGGGGTGGCACCACTGTGGTGGGGACGCCTGGAGGGGCGCTCCCTGGGACGGCGGTGTGCTGGTTCGCCGGTCGGAGGCCGGGCGGCTCCGATTTCCACTCGCCGGAGTTGCTGGCCACGGATTTGCAGTTCTGTTTTGCAGCGCGCGACCCGGAGAGATCTGCTACTGCGGTCACTCCCAATGTCGGATCGATGCACAAGAGGTACCGATGGAAAGATGACTTGCAATACTTCGATCTATGGCCAGAGAAAGAAATTTGAGTTTCCCGTTGATCGCCTTTGTCAAATTTTCAAGCTGCTGACTCACAGGATCTGAAAACTCAGGGCAGAACCAAGTTTTCCTGAGAGTTGGCATTTACCGCAATGTAGACCTTCGATTCAGCCTTTGGGCCCTACCTGAAAGTTGTAGATACCAAAGAGAGGAAAACATGGATATATCTTATGCAAGATTTGGTGGAAGTTTCGATTTTGTGGAGATTTTATACTGACTCGGGGTCAGATCTGGACAGCAGAAATGGAACTGAAGTTGGGGAAAACACACAATTTCTAAAAATAGGTAGAGGGCTTTTGAAATTCGAAGAAAATTTTTGGAGGATGGAGATGATAGACAGAAGGGTTCCAATAAAAATCAAAAAGGGGTTCGAAATGTGGGATAACTAAGCTTCTGCTACACAGATCTGAAAGGGGACAGATATGGAAGATAGAAAGACACAAAAATGGAAATATATAAAACGAAGTCTAAAGGACGTGATATTTTTACTGGAGGTTGGGAATCAAGAGAGTAACCAACCCTAAAAAGTTCAACTCCAGATAATGTTGGAGTTGGGAGTTAAAAATCATGGAGTGAACCTCTATCCAGTAGAACAGAACATTAGACAGCACTTCGGAAGCGGCTTCGCGGCGGCTCGATGGTGGCACGAACGGCGGCGGCGGCACCAGAGATGAAATCAGAGATAGAGGGGCTAAGGTAGAAGGGTTCTAAACCCTGAAATACAGAGGGAAGAAGGAGGAACCAGAGGGGAGAGAGGGGGGGCGCAGATCTCCAAGCTTGCACAATGAAATATTTTCTTCTCATTAATTCATTCAAATGGAAAATACATGCTATATATAATAAATGGAAAAATGACTCAAAATGCCCTCAGACATAAGGTATAGAACTAATTAGTTCTAATGGCCTTTTTACAAAAATTAAAAATAGAGCAAAATAGGGAGGGACGCCCCTTTGACTAGGTGGGGGTGGTAGGTGGCCTACCCTTGACATTTTAAACCACTTGTCTCCCCATATGTCCAATTGACTTGTCAAACCTTATAGATGCCACCCTGGCTTTTGACCAGCCCCACATGGATGATGTGGACCAATGGGGAAGGAGTGGGGGCCCCCTAGTAGGTCCTACTGGCATTTTGCACAAACCCACACAATCCTAAGGAAGAACAAATAGGCTCATAAAGCCTTACAATTGTGAATCTACTTCCCCCAGGATATAAAAATAAATAAAAGGACACAAATACAAAAATAAAATGTACATGCTCGGAGTTGATTCCCATCAATTCTCCCCGGGTGGGAAGAACTCGACCTCGTCGAGTAGGGGTACGGCTGCTCGAGTTGTTCCGGCAGATCCGTCACCGTGCCAAGTAACGCGGGTACGCTCCACTCCACGTGACCGCCACATGCTCATTCCGTTTATACTCGATATGCACAAGCTGCTGTGGGAACGAGACTAGAGGTAGACACTCCGAGTGGGGCACTCTCAAATGGGAGGAGGCGGCTCAAAGACTCACTAGGAATCACTGCTAGGTCCCTGTAGGTGACTAGATCCGGGTATAGATGTAGAACCGATCCCATACTCCTCGAGCGAATCTGCTTGCCTCTTAAGGGACTGACATCAACGAGCTTGCACAAGACACATGCAGACTCCTAATAAACCACACACAAACCACACAAACAAGCCACACAATCAAACCACACAACGAAGAAACAATACTGACTCATGCATGACCCTAGACTTAATGCAATGACACCAAGTGGCCGTCATCCGAGAGCCACATCCTGAGTGTCGGTAGGCTCCTCTAGACCTTCCGCTGCATAGTACTCATCAGCTAGTTCCAGATCGGCCTCGTAGCTAACAGTCACAAGTCCAGAAGGCGTGGCTTCACCAACCCCTAGGGCTAGTGTGGCACGAGTAGGACATTGGCTGGCGATGTGGCCAAATCCATGACAGTGGAAACACTGCAGCCGTGACCTACTGGTCTCCCCAATAAGAGGGCCTTTACCTTTATCCTCCCGACGGGTAGGGGGTGTAGGCAATAGGGGTGAAGGTGTAGGTGCCGTGGGCAACAAGGGTGGGGGTGTCGGTGCCAGAGGGCGGACAATGGGTGCCGAAGGGCGAGCAATGGGTGTCGGTGGTTGGGGTGGAGGTAGATCCTGTGGTGGGGGAGGACGAGGTCTAGGAGTGAAGTGCTCCTGACGAGCAGACTCATGAGGTCGAGCCATGGGGCCCCTCGGGTATGGACCTAAGGAACTACGTGACTCGGCACTGCGGTGAGGGACGGAGCCCAACCGTTGGATAGACTCGAACTCTCCCTCAAATTGCTCCATCTCGAGAGCAACTTGGTATGCATCCTCCAACTTGTCCACCTTGCGGCGGAGAAGCTCATACCGTAGGTGCGGTTGTAAACCACGCCAAAATCAGGAAATAGTAAGGGAGCTCTCCTCCGTGGCGTCACATCATAAATAGTATTCATCAAACTCGGCGATGTACTCAGAGACGGACCGATCTCCTTGGATAAGACTCTGCCACCTGTCTATGAGACGTTGGCGGTAAGTGGCAGGGAGATACTTCTTCCTAAGTTTGTCCCTCATCTCGGCCCAAGTCTCTATCGGGGGCTCTTGACGATGAAACAATAGGTTCTCCATGTTCCTCCAATAGGTTTGTGCCTGGCCTAAGAGTTTCATCCGGGCGAACTTGACCTTCCGTTGGTCTGACATCTCGAACCACTAAAAATATCGGTCCATGTCGGCCTCCCAATCAAGATAGACCTTCGGGTCTAAGGACCCGTCAAAGGTGGGAGGGTCACTACGAACGGTCCTAAGAGCCCGTTCATCCACATCTTGATCGTGGGTCCGCTGTGTGGGACGACGATCACGACCATATCCCCTATGCTCGTTATCGGACTCATAGTCATGCACCTCGAAGATGTGATGCCTCCTAACCTCTATCCCTTGAACCCGTGGAGCAGCGGGATGCTGAACCGGGTCTTGTTGACCATGAGTAGGTGGAGGGGGTGCCTCAACTGGGGCTCTCGAGGCTACCTCGGCTGGGGCTCTCTCTAACGTGGCAACTCTCCCTACCAGACTTCAAGCGGACGGGTCCGACTCGATGACCTTATCCTCAAGACCTTCATCCTTTCTCCCAGATGTGCGCCTAGGCCATCCATCCGCATACTCAGCCCATCCATTCTATCCATTCGAGTACTTAACCCGTCCATGCGTGTATTCAACCCTCGCATTTCTCCCATAAGGGCTTGGAACATTTCGGCCACCGACGACACATCGAGACTAGGGACTCGGGGATCCGCCATAGGTGGTGGTGGGGGTGAGTATTGGGTGCCTCAACGGGTTGGCATGCAACGACACACAGAAACACTGACTAATACAAACACGGACTAAAGCGAAGATGATGCACCTGGACTTAACCAAGACTCGGTACGTGGCGGAGTTAATCGATCCGAAGATCACTCGCGCAAGTGTGCGGCCTTCCCGATAGGCGTAGCCTAACGTTCAGACAACACCTTTTGATATACCGAGTAAAGGGATGCAAATGTAACCTAGACTGACTTAGACGATGACTAGACGTAAATGACACTTTTTTTTTGATTTTAGACACCCTAGAATCAAACTCGCTCTGATACCAAACTGATGCGGGACGGACACACGACTCGACTCCAAATGGATATGCGATCCTTGGACTCTATGCAAACTCGCGATCGTCCCTTAGCGAGGGAAGCGTCGGATGTGCACGGTTAAAAAACCGGCAGTGAGCTAGGGTGGTCGGCTCTCTTTTCGTGCCCGGATCGGGTCATGGGATGGTATCTCTCTCTCACTCGCAGTAGTGAATAACAATAAATAGCGAGATAAGTTACCCTATCATGCTCTCTAGCAGCGGCATATAAAGCATATACGAACTAAGCAAAGTGTCGAGTAAGGAGCGAACACGATACCTCAACGCGCCTAGCGTGGGGACGACTTCCCGGCCGATCTCGTACTCCCGGAACAGTAAATACACAATAATTACAGCAAGACAAATTACTGCCCACTCCACGCAGGGAGGTAAATGGTGACACAATGGGACCCGGGAGTAGCGGTTTCGGGTTGACGGGCCGCTTCTTGTGTTGCTTCGGTGGCACACGGACTCACGACCGTGGGACCCACGTGCTGGTCTGAGGGGCCGTGTGAGCCCGGGGTGGCGCCACTATGGTGGGGACGCCTGGAGGGGCGCTCCCTGGGACGGCAGTGTGCTGGTTCTCCGGCCGGAGGACGGGCGGCTCCGATCTCCACTCGCCGGAGTTGCTGGCCACGGATTTACAGTTCTGTTTTGCAGCGTGCGACCCGGCGAGATCTGCTGCTGCGGTCACTCCCGACGTCGGATTGACGCACAAGAAGTACCGATGGAAAGCTGACTTGAAATCCTTTGATCTATGGTCAGAGAAAGAAATTTGTGTTTCCTGTTGATGGCCTTTGTCGAATTTTCAAGATACTGACTCACAGGATCTGAAAACTCAGGGCAGAACCAAGTTTTCCTGAGAGTTGGCATTGACCGCAATGTAGACCTTCGACTCAGCCTTTCGGCTCTTCATGAAAGTTGTAGATACTGAAGAGAGGAAAACGTGGATATATCGTATGCAAGATTGGGTGGAAGTTTCGATTTTGTGGGGATTTTATACTGACTCGGGGTCGGATCTAGACAGCAGAAACAGAACTGACGTTAGGGAAAAGATACAATTTCTAAAAATAGGTAGAGGGATTTTGAAATTCGAAGAAAATTTGTGGAGGATGGGGATGATGGACAGAATCTCCAATAAACTTTATGGTTCCCAAACAAATAAAAAAGGGGGTCGAAAGGTGGGAAAACTAAGCTTCTGCTACACAGATCTGAAAGGGGACAGATCTGGAAGATAGAAAGACACAAAAATTTAAAAATATAAAATGAAGTCTAAAGGATGTGATATTTTTACTGGATGTTGGGAATCAAGAGAGGAACCAACCCTAAAAATCGCAACACCAGATGATGTCGGAGTTGGGAGTTAAAAATCTCGGAGTGAAACTCTATCCCACAGAATAGAACATTGGACAGCACTTCGGAAGCGGCTTTGCGGCGGCTCGATGGCGGCACGAACGGCGGCGGCGGCACCAGAGATGAAATCAGAGATAGAGGGGCTAAGGTATAAGGGTTCTAAACCCTGAAATACAGAGGGAAGGAGGAGGAACTAGAGGGGAGAGAGGGGGGGCGCAGATCTCCAAGCTTGCACAATGCAATATTTTCTTCTCATTAATTCATTCAAATGGAAAATACATGCTATATATAATAAATGGAAAAATGACTCAAAATGCCCTCAGACCTAAGGTATAGAACTAATTAGTTCTAATGGCCTTTTTACAAAAATTAAAAATAGAGCAAAATAGGGAGGGGCGCCCCTTTGACTAGGTGGGGGTGGTAGGTGGCCTACCCTTGACATTTTAAACCACTTGTCTCCCCATGTGTCCAATTGACTTGTCAAACCTTCTAGATGCCACCTTGGCCTTTGACCAGCCCCACATGGATGATGTGGACCAATGAGGAAGGAGTGGGGGCCCCCTAGCAGGTCCTACTGGCATTTTGCATATAAATCTACACAATCCTAAGGAAAAACAAATAGGCTCATAAAACCTTACAATTGTGAATCTACTTCCCCGAGGATATAAAAATAAATAAAAGGACACAAATACAAAAATAAAATGTACATGCTCGAAGTTGATTCCCATCATGTTCCCAATTCGTAGCTAGCAGCAAGGGTACCAGTTGAAGGCTCGGCCATGACACCATCTCCAAGAGTTTGCTGACAAGCCCTATATTGCTAGAAAGGTCGTCCAGAGAGCTTCCTAAGCGAGGTGATCTCACATCCATCCGAGCTTCGAGCTGCCCGAGAAACCTGTTCTCCCCAGGCTGCGCAGGACTACTCCGACAGAGAACCAGTGCCCAAGTTCCAACGTGACCATGGCCGTTCCTGAGCAGATATGGTCACGAAACATGGCTGAGGTGTTCTTCTCTAAGCCCTCTACCAACCCCAAGAAGGAGGACCTCGTTTAGACCCCATAGCCTTACGTTCCAGTCATTCTCCCAGAGGCACGCAAGTCAGTTCCATCAATCCAGAACGGACCCTCTCTCACCTTCTTGTTCACCACGCTCTACACCGACCTCCTCTAGAAGCCCCGCTGGTCCTTGGTCGAAGGGGACTTGCCCACTGTCACAACGACTCCAGCCTCACCTCCATCGGAGCCCTGGTGTGCTCGTGACCTTCGCATCTTCCAACTGCTGGCGTTCTGGACCAGAGGGGCTGCTGCTAACTAGTCCAGCTCCAGCGACTGCCCCACCCACACCGGAGCTCGGTTGGATTGGAAACTTCTGGGGAGTCTTCCTTGGCCAACCCAGGATGAAAGGGCACCAGCCCCGCCATCTTCAGCCACTGGTGGATCATGTTCCGCCACCGACATCGACTCCCTATCCGGTAGACCCAGGCTGGGCAGAGCTGACCAGTTCGAGCATTTCGCCCTGCCACCACCCAGACTGACTCCGGATTGGCCAGAGATTCTGTTGGTGATCTCCCCCCTTATCAGCGGTCACGTCAGCGCAAGTCCCACCTCCATTAGAGTCTAGGAAAGGCCGTGGCGACTACGTCTTTAGACTGCTACGATCCTGGATAGACCGGGTTCACAGAACGGTCAGCATTTTGTTATCCACTTTCCCACCCCTGCCTGGCCGGCTCACGGCACCTCTTCAGTCAGAATTGGTCCCGCTTTGATCTGATACTCCATCCGGGAGTCCGACCTTGTCTCACATCACCAGCCAGTCCCAAATGCTCTGCCTTGACTTACTAATAAGTTAAGCAACGACTCACATAATCGACAATCTCTCTCTTCATATTCGGCCACCAATAAGTCTTCTTTATATCTTGGTACATCCTAGTATCTCCCGGATTGATAGTGTACTTGGAACAGTGCGCCTCTTCCATGAGCCTCTTCTTAATGTCGATGTGATTAGGTACACACGCCCTACCTTGGAACAAAAGCCTTCCATCACTCGAAACATCAAATTCATGTCTGATGTCTAAGCTTCCCTTAACTTCTACCAGAAACGAATCAACATCCTAAAGTTCATTCATCTCGGTTAATATGCTGGACTGCACACTAATATTGGTAATTAAAAGATGGCCTTCCTTAGCTTCTACATCCAACTTTAAATCAGTAAATTACTTTAGCAGTCTCCATTCCTTAATCATTAAGCAAGATAGAGAAACCATAGGCTTATGACTAAGAGCATCCACCATCACTTCCCAGGGTGATACTAGATAGAAAAATCAAAATCCTTTAAACATTCAAGCCACCTTCTCTGCCTCATATTCAACTCCTTTTGAGAAAATAGATATTTCAGACTCTTGTGATCGGTGGAAACAATAAACTACTCACCATATAAGTAATGTCTCCAGATCTTGAGGGTGAAAATAATAGTTGCCAACTCCAGATCATGCACAGGATAATTCTCTTTATTGCTCTTTAGTTGCTTGGAAGCATAAGCAATGGCTTTCCCATGCTGCATTAATACACAGCCCAAACCTATACCTATAGCATCTACAAAGACTTTGAATCCTCCACTACCCACGGGTAGGGCAAGAACCGAGGTAGTCGGTAGACATTCCTTTAGGATTTGGGAACTCTTATCACAATCTTCTATCCACACATATGGATTCTCCTTCCGAGTTAACCTCGTCAAAGGTACAACAATCTTAGAAAAATCTTTAATAAACCTTCTATAATAACCAGTCAAACCTAGAAAACTCCGAACCTCGGTTACATTGCTGGGTCTCTCTCAGTTCTTCACTACTTCTACCTTTGAAGGGTATGAAGCAACTCCCTCCTTTAATATCACATGACCAAGGAATGATACTTTCTCAAGCCAGAATTCATACTTGCTCAACTTTGCATATAGCTTATTAGTCCTCAATATTTGCAATGCCCTCCTTAAGTGATCTTTATGCTCTTCCTTAGTTGTCGGATATATCAAAATATCATCGATGAACACCACTACAAATTTATCAGGATATTCTCTAAACACATCATTCATCAATTACATAAAAGCTACAGGCACGTTAGTTAATCCAAAAGGCATAATGACAAATTCGTAATGGCCATACCTACTCCTGAAGGCCATTTTATGAATATCCTCCTCCTTAATTCTTAATTGATGATAGCCAGACCTGAGGTCAATCTTGGAAAAATATTACGTGCCAAATAATTGATCAAGCAACTCATCCGTTCAAGCTAAAGGATACTTGTTTTTAATAGTTAGCTGATTCAGTTGTCGATCATCAATACATAACCTCAACGATCCATCCTTCTTCCTTACGAATAAAACAGACGCTCTCCACGGAGACATACTTGGCCTAATGAATCCCTTCGCCAACAATTCCATCAACTGCTCTGTAAGACCCCAGAATTTTTATAAATTATTCTTGGAATATTTAATTATTTTTAGGAATTTATAAAGGCCTAAATAAATTAATAAATAGAATATTGGATCAATAAGTCATTATAAGGCCCAATCATGTTAAATAATTAACCTAGCCTATTTAAAGATAATCCAAAAGGTTAATGGACCAAGCCCATTAAGTTTGGCCCATGTTCTAGAAGGTTAATTGACTTATTCACGTATTTTAAAGATAAATACTATTTTTATAGATAATTATAAGGATAATTGAACAAGAGAGTTTTATTTAACTGAAACTCTGTATACGGTTGGTGTAACGGTCTATCGGGCGACCGCTACAAGCATGTAACCTACCAGTCTGGATGCGTTACACTCTGACAATTCTGTGAAAGAAAGAACGAGTAAAAAGATTAGAACTTTGGGATCTTATCTACAAGAGATCGACTTGGGAGAGCTTATAACATTACTAAGGACTCTTAGGGATTAGGTTCTGGCAAATTAAAGACTCTAGAATCAATCTAATCTTCAAAACCCTATAAATAGGACCTAGTTCTGAACTGAGCGACCCTTACTTTTGGCTCGTGAAGAATCAAGGTAAGGAGATATAATTTCAGGTAAGGTCTTTAGAAGATTTTGTTTAGTATACTTTAGACTAATAGTTCTCCAACTTTTGTGCTAGGAGATCAAGCAACCAAGGAGATTGAAGCTTCCAAAGTTGCTGGTTCGACCATAGTAGCCTAGGAATCAGAGGTAAAGGCCACTGAAGATCAGGGAATTAGGACGTCTAAACAAGGTAATTAGAGTTTGGTTATTCAGAACCTTTTATTCACCTTAGTTTCATCTTCTTACCCTCAAAATTTCACGTCCTTAGGTCAAGAGGCTGAGGAGCTAGGGCAGCGTGAAGTTGCTGAAGAGTCACAAAAAGAGAGGAACTAGAGCGGTCCTTGAAAGCTCAAATTAGAAGTTTAAAGCCTAGTTAAGCGGTAGGTTATCTCATGATTGGCAAAAACATCTTGTTAGGAATAAAAGCCCTCTGATTGTGTTTGATTTCATACATTATAGACTATGAATTTTATGTTTTAATGGGTTCATGCATACATACATATTCTTAGCCCTAATCAAAGATCAAAGATATTATCTTGTTAATTCACTACAACCTATGCATCTAGATGACCTTTACTTCGTTTTGTCATGATTAGGGTAGTAAATCTTTTCAAAACATAACATGGTTTCAAATCATAGTCTTTTTATTTTTAGCGGGGACTCTGACGCATCATACTAGGACCGTCAGACGACTGTAACGGTCTTACGATAAGCCGTCACAACCCCTGTTGTATTTAAAGTTTCTCAGTTGTCTCTAACGCACCATAACAGGAGCGTTACATTACTGTAACGGCCTCTCGATAGACCGTCACAATCACTATGACGCACCCATCCTCGACCGTCAGGGTAATCGTAGACAGAATTGAAAATCAGTCAAGTTAACTTATAAATAAGCCTAGTTATCTACGTTTTGACCTAATTTCATGTCTTTAAGATTATGTACTGATTCATGATAGAAATTGCATAATTAAGGTATCTTAAGTTATTTTAAGTTATGTTAATTTCATGTGCCAAAATTCTATAGTTTTGTATCTAAATCATGATTTTTCCAAAGATGTATTGACGGAGTTTTATCATGATTTCCTATTGTTACACATCCTCTCTATCAATAGAGTCATTTCTTTAAGTACCTGGCACATATTCCGGTATGTTGTCCATTAGTTCACTTTGCACTATAGGAACATTATTCTTGGACATGAGGACCTCTCCATTGGATATTCCTTCCAATAGACTAGGAAATCATGTTTCAAGGCCTCCGTAATTCTCTGCGGGCTTGGGATTCCCACTAGGACGCCGAGTTGGTTGTACCATTAAAACCCAAGTGATTAGATTACACTATCGATGTTTTCTGATTATCAGCAGTGTAACGGATCAATATTGGACCGTCAGGCACATGTAACGGCCCAATATACGACCGTCACATTCAACTAAGTCCGATTTCTTGGTTCTGCATTCAGACTAATGTAACGGCCTAATACTGGAGCGTCACATCATGTAACGGCCCTGTACACGACCATCACACTGCTTGAGTATTTTAACTCGTGGTTTGACCAAGGGTTGATATTCCAAGCACTACAAGAAAAAGCGATATTAGCGACGGATATTTACGACGGAATAATTTCCATCGCAAATCCGTCTAAAAATTCAGACAGATAGTTTCCTCAAAAAAACACCGCTGTATTTGGGACATAATATTATCTGTCTGAAAATACGTCTAAAATTTTAGACGGATATTTAGACAAAAATATTTCCATCCGAAGTTCTGTCGCTAAATTTCACTTCCCCCGCGACACGACCTCCCCCCATTCCTCCCCCCGATCCCCCCATCTCCCTCTCGCACTCTTTTTCCTCCCCCCATTCCCCCCCGATTTCCCTCGCCGGAGCTATCCGTCGCCGTCCTCGCCGGAGCTTGCCCTCGCCGTCACCATCGCGGGTCCTCGCCGTCCACGCCGGAGCTCACCGTCGCCGATACCCCGCCGTCCTCGCCGTCCACGCCGGAGCTCGCCGTTGCCGGTAAGCCCCCTCCCCCTCCCTCTCCCTCTCCCTCTCGCCGTCGCCGCATTTTCCATGGTGTTTTTTTTTTCTTTTTTGAGGTTGGGGATCATCCTGGAGGAGTTCCGGTGGGGGGGGGGTTCCGGTGGCGGGGGTGGGGCGGCGGGGGAGGTTGGTCTGGGAGCTCGGTGGGACCTGTAGGAAGGGGGTGAGCTCAGTTGGAGGGGGGAGGGGGAGATCGATCGGTGGGAGGGGGGAGGGAGAGCTTGGTGGGTGGGGGAGCTCGGTGGGAGGGGCATCTAGGAGGGGTTCCAGTGGGGGGGTTCCAGTGGCGGGGGAGGTTGGTCTGGGAGGGGGAGGGGCCAGCAAGAGGGGGGGGGGAGCTCGGTGGGAGGGGGGATGGGGAGCTCGGTGGGAGGGGCATCTGGGAGGGGTTCTGGGGGGGGGTCCGGTGGCGGGGAAGGTTGTTTTGGGAGGTGGAGGGGCCAACAGGAGGGGGAGGGGGTCACAGCAGGGAAGGGGGTGCGGTGGAGGGGGAGGGGGGTCACAGGAGGGGGAGGGGGTGCAGTGGAGGGGGGGTCGCAGGAGGGGGAGGGGGTGGCAGAAGCGGTGTGGTGGAGGGGGAGGGGGTGCGTAGGAGGGGGAGGGGTCGCAGGAGGGGGAGGGGGGTGCGGTGGAGGGGGGGTCGCAGGAGGGGGAGGGGGTGCGGTGGAGGGGGAGTGTATTGGAATGCTGAGAATGTAGTTTCCATTTTACTCAGAAAATAGACTTATGAATTTGTTGTACATATTTATCTTTGTTGTACACATTTATCACAGTCCCTACAATATCGGGATGTGATCAGGATTGGTGATTGTACAAACTCTACTATATAAATATATGAGATTAGGTGGAGGTGTTGAACCACACCGGCAATTTGCCTCACTCCAGATTTATCATGGTATCAGAGCAATTCTAGGCCCTGCCATTTTTTTTAATCCCATCCTTATTGCCTTCCCCATTTACAAAGCAATAATCTGCTGCTGCCATGTCGTCTTCAACTACACAACAAAAGGGAGATGACGCAGATGAAGCTAACCTTAGCGAGGTGTCTATCTTGTATGTATTTGGCCCTGAAAAACTCAGCCCAGAGTGAATTAGAGTACATTCCATGCCAGAGCATTTTTACCCGTAAGGCGAGGTCCATGTGTCTTAAAGACATAATTCCAAGTCCACCATGAGAAATCGATTTGCATAGATTTTTCCAAGATCTCCAGTGTCTCCTATTTCCATGCTTGGAGGATCCCCAGAAAAAGTTGCAAAGGACCTATCTAATAACTGGTGAATGCCAGCATGAAGTGGAGTGGATGCTAAAATATAGATAGGAATGGATGTAAGATCATGTTTGATTAAAATCAGACGTGCGCCCTGTGAAAGAAGTTTAGCTTGCCAGCCCTCTATACACTTCTGGATTGTGGAGATAATACCAGCAAAATATACTTTTTTGACTCTGCCCATGACAAGCGGGTAACCCAGATATTTGTGTGGAAATGCTTGTCTCGAGAAACCTGTAATAGCCTCAAGTCTTCTTTGGAGTGTTGGGTTGCTATCAGGATGAATAAAATAGCCACTCTTACTCACATTGATCAGCTGGCCAGAAGCTTGCTCATAAGATTTTCAAGTATTCATGAGGTTGCGGATAGAGTCTGCATTAGCCTTTGCAAAGATTAATGTATCATCTGCAAACATAAGATGGGAAATAAGTGGGCATCTCCTGGGACCAGAGAACCAACCCACTCTTCCTTTCATAAAACTGTCCTTGAGTAATCAGCTCAATATCTCTTGGGCAAGAATAAAGAGGTAGGGGGCAATAGGATCACCTTGTCGGATGCCTCTGGATGATTTAAAAAATCCAGCAGATTCACCATTCAGTGAGATAGAAAACCACCAGTTAGTAACCATATTTTCAATGAGACTGATGAAGTGGTTATTAAAACCAAATCTCTTCAAGAATGCGAATAGAAAATCCCATTCAATTCGGTCATAGGCCTTTTCCATTTCCAGCTTTAGGATGACATTACTGCCTTTGGTTTTTCTGCCTAATTCCTGAACCATTTCCTGAGCTAATGCAATGTTTTTAATAATGTGCCTTCCTTTGACAAAAGTTGTTTGTTCCGTTGAAATGAGAGATGGAAGAAATCTGCATAACATGTTGCTCAAAATTTTGGAAATGATCTTGTATGAAAAATTACATAGACTAATAGGCCTGTATTATGAGATATCAGTTGCATTCTTATTTTTTGGAATAAGAGCAATAATGGTAGTAGTGAAGCACCTTGGAAGATATTTCCTTTCAGTAAAGAATTCTTGAATTACCTTGATAACAATATCAGTAATGATTGGCCAAGCCTTGTGAAAGAAACTCCCAGTAAAACCATCTGGGCCCGGGGCACTATCTGGGGACATAGAGAAAATAACATCCTTGATTTCCATTTCATTAGGAATAGCATTCAAGAAGGTATTATCATCCTGGGTTACCATGTGAGGAATGCAGTTAATGCTATAACTGTTGTTGGGACAGGTGCGATGGATTCAGAGGGGGGTGAATGAATCTGTCCTTCAAAAATTTTGCCTAATTTAAAGAATTAGAACACTCAGAGATGCGAAGCTAAAGATAGATTCAGTTCTACCGAATCTTAAATACTGTGATGTGTTCAATCAAACAGTAGATGTGCAATCAATGAGCTCAACGGACATATGAAGACAGATCGAGCCTAAGCATTCATCTAGCGGAAGCAGATAATGAACATTCAAACCACAAAACACAAGAAATTTTAGGTGGTTCGGTCCTCCTGACCTACATCCACCCCACACTCAAACCTGAGTGTGGATTCCTACTGATATACAGCTTAAACCGCTGGGCCTCATAGCTTGCCTACAACCGTTGAGCAATACAGCTTGCTGTCCGAGGTATCCACCTCGCCCGCTGAGCAACACAGCTTGCTGACCAGAGGATTCCTCCTCTGCAACGCGGGGGATTACAGCTTTACCCATCCAGAGGATACCACACCTCTACCCGCTGAGCGTCATAGCTTGCTCCGCTGACAAATAGCTTGAAATAAAGAGTGTAAAAGAAAAACAAGAAATGGGAAATCACAGCGACAGAAAGCTGTATACGATGATAGAACAAATGTGGCTCTTAGGGAGTTGACTGGCCTGGATTTGATCCAAGGTCCAGTGGAACTAATCTTCAGGAAAAGCTTCTATCTTCTTCTCCTCAAGCTCTTTCTTCACTCTCTCTCTCTTGACCTCTCTTGATCTCACGAGCTCTCTTTCTTTCACTTCTGCTCTTCTCTGCTGATACTCTCTTCTCCTCTCTGGATCGTGCTGGCTGTAGATCTTTCTTCTTTTTATACTTCTATCTCTTTTCCACGATCGCTCTGCTCCTCAGGAAGAAGCTTCTTATTTATAGAGCAGTGAACAGATAGGGCGTATGGTCATCACAATTCCCGCCCTAGCGCCTTGACCACGTGGTAGCATTTCAGCCTGTTGCAATACATGTGTCACGATCCTGGCACTTCCTTCATCCTTGGATCACGTGCCCTCCTTAAGCTCCTCGAGCAGATATTCTGTCAGATGAGTTACCAACTTGAATTAATCTGAAAGATAAGAGTAAGAGGATGACTAAGTTAGTTCAAAATTTGAACTAAGCTTGTACAGACTTGATGCACAAAATACAGTGTGCATGTTGGAAAGTATGCACAACGTAAATGAATGCACTGACATGCCGTTAACGAGTGTACAGACTTTGTGTGCAATGTACAAACGTTGCACAGATATGCCACTAAAGAATGTACAGACTTTGAATGTGTGTAATGCATTTTGCATATGGAGAAGTATGCACATTGAAAGTGAATGTGCAGACATGTCATCAACGAATGTATAGACTTGAGTTGATGTAGTCTAGGCAAAACTCTGTACAGACTTTATTCCTTGAACATGCATGAGTCTAGGCATTCACTAACTTATGGCCACCATGAAACATAGTTATGAAATGCACAAGTCTAGACAATTAACCCTACACTGACTTTGTATGCATAATGAACACGCATCGACATTGAATTGAATCGACTGATGAATGCACTGATGCAGTGTATGCATATGGCAGATAATGCACTGATGCAATGTGCAGAAGAACCAACAAGTGCAGACACATGGTGATAAATCATTCATACTCATAGTGCTTGCTGACATCAAAATCACAGGGGCACAACAACTGTCAATGTTGTGAGGCTGGGAGGTGAAAGCAGCTTGAAAATGACTAACAACAATGTCCTTCATTTTCTGACTATCAGAGGTAAGATCACCATTGGAGGTCCTGAGGTGAGGTATTCAGTTACTCCTCCTATTGGCCATAGCAGTCATATGGAAGAATTTTGTGTTCCTGTCTCCTTCTGCCAGCCAACATATTCTTGATTTTTGTCTCCAAAAAACTTCTTGCTGAAGAATTCTCTCTGTAAGAATATTTTTGGCATTTTCAAGAGACGAAAAATTGCTTTGAGAAGGTTGCTGATCATAGATGTCCTCAGCCTGCAGCACTAAGTCTTCAGCTTCCAACAAGTTTTTATGTACATTACCAAAAACCTGCTTGTTCCAATCCCGGAGCATATACCTCAATGACTTGAGTTTAAGACACAAAGTGGTAATAGCAGACGAGGCTAATGGACTGGTTTTCCAGCATTGTTCAACAGCCTGTAAGAAGAGCTCATGCTTTGTCCACATTTGCTGGAAACAAAATCTGCTCTTTAAATTTATGTGTGAGACCAATTTCACTGGAAGAGGAGCATGGTCCGAAGCCTCTCTAGACAGATGCTCCACAGTAATTGGAAAAGAGTTTAGCCAAGTGGTATTGATGAAAACCCTACTTAATCTAGCTGATATACCATTCCCACCTATTTGTTGATTGTACCATGTGTATTTGGAACCCATATAACCAACATCTGTAAGACCGCAGTCATTAATACAATCCTTAAAATCTGTTATTGATCTTAAGCAAGGCATGTTCTCCCCTAGTTTCTCATCAAATTTAATAATGCTGTTAAAATCTCCAACCACAATCCCCGGACCATTCAGTAAAGAGTTGACATGAATAAGAGATTCCCACAGAGACATTCTTTCAACTGGTGTACACTTAGCATAAACAAAAGAAGCATAGAATTCAAGTAAATTTTGATTGGATTGCTTTACAGAGATTTGCTGCTCATTCTTAAAAATAATAACGAAATCCATCTGGCCTTTCCACATAATCCAAATATGAGCATGCACATCATGATTAGCAAGGAATTTCTCCATACCAAACTTCTTACATGCCTTTTCCAGGTTACTGACATTGATTTTAGGCTCTAGAATAACAATGCAATCTACTTTGTGTTCTTTAATCAATAGCTTAGCACGACCCAATGATAGATCGATGCCAATGCCCCTAATATTCCGTATGAAAAAAGTCATTAGAGCTGAGATTTTGATTGGATCTTACCTTCAGATCCAGTCCTCTTCATTCCCCTGGTTATAACTCCCGGCCGGTCGACAGGAATAGCACTCACATTATTTATCTTTGCTTGAAAATCAATTTCTTTTCGATGAACTTGCAAATCCTCCTGAGAATCTAAATTATTGAAACTTTGTTTAGCTGGTTGCATTAACATAGTGTTATCAACAGTAATAGTTGTAGCTTGGCCGTCATGGTTAGATGAGCTAGGAACAGATAGTGATCTGTTTTGGATAGAAAGGAGCTCTATGCCAGAATCAGTAGCCATTCTTGTTGGTCTCTGAGAGATTGAGGAATTAGCAGGATCCTTTAAAAGATTTGTAGTCAGATCACTAGATAGGACCAGTTGAAATTGTAGAGGGGCGTTTTCATTATGTGAATCCGTCTGTCTTGGATGTGTATCAGAACTAATATTCAAACTATTCTCTATTTCTTCAACCTGCATCTCTGTCTCTATAACTTCATCCATTTCCTTGTCAGGCTCATTTGGCAAGTTCGGATTTATCATTTCTTTTGTATCCTGTAACAGGGCAGTGAATCTATTGGCATTTTCTTCAATAACTAAAGTAGACACAAGGTGCTGCCTGAATTCTATATGTTGCTTCTCACCAGTTGTTTTTGAATCACCCCGAGCTGGAATAGTCTTCTTGCTTGGGATATGAGAATTATGTTTCTTTTTGCATTCTGTCTCTGTGTGGCCTAGTTTGTGGCAGAAAGAACAAAGAGCCAGAACGTTGTGGTAGCGAATAGGCTGCCAATATCCCTCCCCTTCCATATCAATCCACAACCACTCTCTGTAGCGAATAGGCTATCAACATTTTTTCTAGGAAGGAATGGTATTCTGCATACCAACGAACAGACGCTCCATAGACCCTACAATGATGGGAGCCTTACGGCATTGGGTTTACCCTATGCATGTGGATGCACAATCATTTACCCTAGGAACATATTTCATGTGTACACCACAAAAATGGGAGACCAAGTAATAAGAAACCAGACATTTAGGACTTGTTAGGAATGGTAGAGCATATTAGATTAGGTCTAGACGTCAATATTTGGATAGCTCTGGCTAGAATACTCAGAAGCAAAAATGAAAATTTCTTGAGATTCTTTGATCCTAGATTTTTTTAGAAGGTTGTAAATAAATTCAAGATTTTGGATAACAAAAAAGGCAATCAACAACAAGGGGAGGAAGAAGACTCGGAGGTCCAACCTCCGGGTTGTGGGACCCTCTAGAGACATTCATTTGGGTTATGGGACCAGCCTCTAGGTTGCCCCTTCATCGGGTCGGCAGACCCAAAGTCATTTAAATGAGATCATTCACCTAAAAAAAAGGGACCCCATGGGCTGCCCTCGCACTAAACAAACTAATCAACCAGATAAATAGATAACTAAGAATAATTTTAAAATTTTAGTTCATCTATACCAATAGTTGACTTATAGCAATAGGTAAATACTCTAAAAATTCTGCTTGTGATTTCAAACCTTGTGGATTTTAATTGCATATAAATGTGTTTTTAAACCTGATTTTAATATAAATTTGATGTTGATCTGACTCAAAAATGTGGATTGTTTAGCTTTGATGTTCTTCATTTGAATATTTTTTTAAATTGGATATTATTTAGACGGATGTATGCAGAATGATAAGTGCGATGTTATTTACTTTTATGTTATATAAACACATGGGGTATTCCATGTGAGCTGAGGTGCGTGGGTGCGACCTAACATTACACGCACCTCAGGAGAGCGTGTTAAACCCGTGTCAATGAACCTTCCCGTTCAAGACTTTGGGATTGCTGTGTATGTTCTCATTTTTTTTATGAGAATGTATATATCTACCTCAAAGTCTTGAATTGTCCTGTTTGGATAGTCTGTGAATGTTTGATCGCACTTAGGCAGTCATTTACTATATGTGTTTGTACGGTTTGCTGAAAATGTCGGTTGCGTCTCCTCACTCTTCTTCGATATACCTTTATTGATTTTGAGTGTTTTCTTAACCACTTACTTATAAGTGTTTAAGAAAACTTTAAAATCAATAAATATTTTTGGTATATCGGAGAAGTGTGGGGAGATGCTGCCGAAATTTTTAGTAAATTGTGCAACACATATAGTAAGTGATTGTGCGATCAAACCTTCATGGATGGGTTATGTTGGCCTAGACTAGATGGCGGACAAGAAGGGGGGTTGAATTTTCCCCTTTGCCTAGATGGCAGATTTTAAAAACAATCTAAACTGATCATGGTGGAATTAAAATTAACTATGTTAATTAGCATAAACTCAAGTGAGATTAGAAGAATCCTCTCAATCTTTCCGATCTCACACGGATATGCAATGCAGAGAACGAGTTAACTGTGCTCAAATACAAATAGCAGAGGTAGCAGTGTGTAGTGGAGTAGTGAATAAAAAGCTATAAATCTACCTGTGAATGGAGATAGGAGATATGGACAATCGCACAGGCATTCACAAAGGACACGAAGATTTTTAGGTGGTTCGGGACCACAACGGGCTCCCTACGTCCACCCCTCACCCAACCGGGTGAGACTTCACTACACGCTACTTTCGTAGCAACATGGGGATGAACCCCAACCACACACACACGCTGCTTCTGTAGCAATATCCACACACGGGGAAAATCCCCAACACGCTGCCACAGCAGCACACACCCACACACAGAATCGGGGAACACGCCCCGGACACTAAATCCACACAGAGACGCAGCTCCGACAATACATAACCAACCACAGGGAAACTTTCCCCACAATAAAACCCAACACACGGAGATGCAGCTCTGCCTTCACACAAACACCTGTCCACAGACGGTCCACACAAAAATATATCTAGAATTCAGAAATACAAGATATGATCAATGCAAACCCCACAACTCAAAAGCAAATGGCATTAATAGATGTAAACAAGATATAGAAGTAGTTCCCCATGAGAAGAAACGAGGTGTAGTTGATAATCTCTGATGCTCGGGTCAGAGGATAGCCGAATGCCAATGTTGAGGACGTCCACACATTCCTCTTCTCGATCCGCTCCTTTCTTTCTTCAATCATGAGCTCTAGAAATGGATGGAAGTAGATGAATCTTGAGCTCTTCCTCAGCCTTCCTCCTTCTTCCCTTCGTTCTCCTACAAAACAGATAGAGAGATTAGAGCTCCACACATTTCCTCTAAATTCGCATGTTATTTATACTAGAAAGATAAGTTGTGCAAAAGACCACTATACCCTTGCAAAACCCTGGCAAAACCACCCTAATATGTTCATTAGTAACCCAAGGGTATTAGAGTAAACTTTCAGCCCATTTGGAAGTGTTTTCATAGGGTTTCGGTGGGCCACGGAATGGATGCGCGGACCTGCGAATCTGAGGGGGTCGACCCATTTTCCAGGGGGGGTCGACCCATCTCTATCCAGAAGCAGTTTTCTACAGAAATTGTTACAGGGGTTGACCCACTTTGTGAGGGGGGTCGACCCACTTTCAGACAGCACCAAAAAACATGAGTTTTTAGCCCGGGGGTCGACCCATTGAGTGGGGGGGGGGGGGGCGTCGACCCATTGATCTTGAGACCTTAATAAATGATTTTTAATGCGTTCCCAATGACCTAAACATGAATCCTAATGTAACCAAACATGAATTACATTAAAAACAAATTCTTACCTTGTCTTTCATCACTAGACTTGTTCTTACAACCTGCATGTAAATAAGTTGAAGAGCAACCACATATTGAGATGATAACTTGTGTAAGCTCAAACACATTCAACCCCTTTAAAACACATGCTTTCATTTCATAACAAATTCATGCACGGGAACCCCATTTTCAGTTTCAATATCTTTCAAACCTCACATGCATTTCAGATAACTCAACTTCATGTCAAACACAATTCAATCCATATTAGGAAATGAGCATCAGAATTATCTCTTCTCATAGGTCTTTCAACCTGTAGTTGAGAATGCTGAAATACAAGTAGGGATTTAGTGATGCAAAGCTTTTCAATACATTTTCTCCATAAGCTTACATCACTCATGATTAAATCAAACTAGCCATGAGTTGCTAAGTCAATCCAAAGCAACTTGAACTATTACAACCCACACATAACAATCAGACCGAACCAGTCCAATTCTGAATTGAGTGCAACAGAATCATTTACGACTGAATCAAATACATGTATCAAAGTAGATCAAGGGAGTTCATACATCACAGATGAACATGATTAAGCATGAGCTTTGTGTATATGTGTATGCGCGAGGCAAAGTGATTCACTGACTATGTGTATGCGTGAAGCACAACGATGCAAAAAGATGCACTGACTATGTGTATGCGTGAAGCACTACGATGCAAAAAGGATGCACTGACTATGTTCATGAATGTATAGACTTGTTAAGTCATCAAGACAACCGTGTGCAGACTTAGTGTATACGTGAAACAAACGAATGCACTGACTATGCTCATGAATGTATAGACTTGCTAAGTCATCAAGGCAACCATGAATGTATAGACTTGCTAAGTCATCAAGGCAACCATGTGCAGACTTAGTGTATACGTGAAACAAACGAATGCACTGACTATGCTCATGAATGTATAGACTTGCTAAGTCATCAAGGCAACCATGTGCAGACTTAGTGTATACGTGAAACAAACGAATGCACTGACTATGCTCATGAATGTATAGACTTGCTAAGTCATCAAGGCAACCATGAATGTATAGACTTGCTAAGTCATCAAGGCAACCGTGTGCAGACTTAGTGTATACGTGAAACAAACGAATGCACTGACTATGCTCATGAATGTGTAGACTTGCTAAGTCATCAAGGCAACCATGTGCAGACTTAGTGTATACGTGAAACAAACGAATGCACTGACTATGCTCATGAATGTATAGACTTGCTAAGTCATCAAGGCAACCATGAATGTATAGACTTGCTAAGTCATTAAGGCAACCGTGTGCAGACTTAGTGTATACGTGAAACAAACGAATGCACTGACTATGCTCATGAATGTATAGACTTGCTAAGTCATCAAGGCAACCATGTGCAGACTTAGTGTATACGTGAAACAAACGAATGCACTGACTATGCTCATGAATGTATAGACTTGCTAAGTCATCAAGGCAACCATGAATGTATAGACTTGCTAAGAACTATGCACTGACTTTGTATGCATAGTGAACACGCATCGACTTTGTATTGAAGCAACTGATGAATGCAACGATGCAGTGTATGCATATGGCAGATATTGCACCGATGCAATGTGCAGGAGAACTAACAATGCACTCTATATACCAGAACCCATATGACTCTTCATGCATGCATGGAAATAAGATGCTCAATCAATCATTCATATACCAATTGTTGGCCCAAACTAGATGGCGGACAAGAAGGGGGGTTGAATTGTCCCCTTTGCCTAGATGGGCCAACATGTTAAAAAGTGATAATCTAAATAATAGTTCTCATCCAACTACAAATGGTCTGCGACCAACGATGTGAGGAATGGGTCCAGTTTATTTTCAAGAGTAATGATTTAAAAGTTACTTGTGTATTAACATTTATTGGGTGCAGGCGAAATGTTGACAGATCGTTCATGGATGTATCGTAGAATAGCTGACCGGGTGGTGTCGAATGATTTTAAGCATGGAGTTGAGAGTTTCATTCAGTTTGCATTGGGAAATCCAAACGCATCAATAGACCGCGACGGTCACATTCGTTGCCCTTGTTCAAGTTGTAGAAACTTGAGGTGGCGTTCACCATGGGATGTGCAGCATCATTTGTACAAGAAAAGGTTTGCGGATGGTTATACGAATTGGACGTGTCATGGTGAGGAATTCTGGCAGTTTGAGCCTGACAATATTACAACCAGAAGTTCTTACGTGGATATGGTTGTGGATGCAGCTGGTCCTAGTTTTAATGTTAATGGCGAACATGCATATATGGAAGAAGTGCCGAATAAGAGAGCCGGAATATTTTATCAACTACTTAGTGATGTTGATGAGCCGCTATGGGATGGTTGTGAAAAGCACACTCGGTTGTCTGCAGTGTCACAGTTGTTGAACTGAAAATATGAATTTCACATCAGTGAGACTTGTTTTGACCGTCTCCTCCTCTTGATCAAGAGTATGTTACCTCGAGACGAGAAGTTACCAGAAACTTATTATCGTGCAAAAAAGATGGTCAATGAGCTAGGATTTAGATATGTGAAAATAGATGCATGCCTGAATCATTGTATGTTATATTACAAAGACGATGCAGATAAGATATCATGTTCTATTTGCGTCCATGAAAGATTCAAACCTAAGGGAGGTGTCAATTCAAAGTGAAAAGATGTACCTTACAAGGTATTGCGATACTTCCCTCTTGTGCCTAGGCTGTAGCGGCTGTATATGTCCTCAAAGATAGCTCTACATATGACATGGCACAGTGAAAGAGTACGCCGTGCCGATGATATAATAAGTCATCCTGCCGATGGTGAAGCTTGGACCCACTTCAATCGTACTCATCTTGCTTTCTCAAAGGAGCCACATAATGTTAGGTTAGGTTTATGCACAGATGATTTTAATCCATTCGGTGGTTCAGTGGCATCTTATTCTTGTTGGCCAGTGTTCATGACACCGTACAACCTTCCGCCAGACATGTGCATGAAGCGAGAAAATCTATTTTTGTCTTTAGTAATTCCTGGTCCAAAAAGTCCCGAAAAAAATTTGGACATATATCTCAGGCCGTTGATTGATGAGCTCAATTTTTTATGGACTGATGGAGTTGTTACTTATGATGCACATAGGAAGCAAAATTTTATTATGAAGGCTGCACTGATGTGGACAATAAGTGACTTCCCTGCATATGGAATGCTATCTGGTTGGAGCACACATGGGAGGTTAGCATGTCCCTACTGTATGGAAGATACCAAATCATTTGTATTGAAACATGGTGGAAAAGCATGCTGGTTTGATTGCCATCGGCGGTTGCTACCAAGTGACCATCCTTTTCGAAGGTAAAAAAACTCGTTTAAAAAAAATACTATTGAAGTAGATGAAGCAGACTTGCAACGGGTGTCGGGTCGACATATGGCGACACGGGTGCAAAATTTATCAGATGTAGTACAATTGTCTGGTAGCACACGACAACTGAATTATTTTGGAAAGGATCACAACTGGAACAAGAAAAGTAGTTTTTGGGAATTGCCTTATTGGTCAACTCTTCTTGTACGACACAATCTAGATGTCATGCATATCGAGAAGAATTTTTTTGATAATGTGTTCAACACGGTCATGAATGTTAAAGGCAAAACAAAGGACAACGCCAAAGCGCGCATGGACTTAAAGATGCTTTGTAAATGTCCAGAACTAGAACTACAAAACATAAATGGAAGGGTTGTGCAGCCAAAAGCAACTTACGTGCTTAATGATACACAGATCAAGGAAGTGTGCGAGTGGTTAAAACAATTGAGATTTCCAGATGGATATGCATCCAACATAGCCCGTTGTGTGAATGTTAATGAGGGAAAAATATATGGTCTGAAAAGTCACGACTGTCATGTGTTCATGGAGAGGCTAGTGCCCATTGCATTCCGTGATTTGTTGTCGAAGCCTATATGGGGAGCACTGACCGAGCTGAGTCAGTTTTTCAAGATTTTATGTGCATCAGAACTCAGACTTCGGGACGTACAAACTCTTGAAGAAAATGTGGTCAAAACTATTTGCAAGTTAGAGAAGATATTTCCTCCGGCATTCTTTGATTCGATGGAGCACCTGGTCGTCCATCTGCCATACGAGGCTATTGTCGGAGGGCCAGTACAATTCCGATGGATGTATCCATTTGAGAGGTATGTAAGAATTTTCATGAAGACATACATGTTGTCCATGGTCGCTACATGTCATTGCCATCTGAATTGTTGTTGTAGGTGCATGCATGAATTGAAAATGAAAGTTCGCAACAAGGCAAAGGTGGAAGGTTCGATTGCTGAGGCATATGTTATTGAAGAAATTTTGAACTTCTGTTCCATGTACTTTGAGCTAGATATTCAAACTCGTCATACTCGACCTCCACGTAATGATGATGGGGGAGTTGATGATTCGTCAGATCGGCTCTCTATATTTAAGCATCCTGGACGTGCTTTCGGATGTTGCTCGACCCGCACGCTCGAAGATAGAGAGTTGTACGCTGCTGAGATATATATTCTTCTGAATTGTAATGAGATTGAACCTTATGTTTGTTGTGCCCCTATGGTGACTTGAGTTCATATGGTCACTTGGGTCATTCGACATCATTCTATGGTCATATGAGTTCTGTGGTATTCTTGGTTTTGATAATGGCTAAACACTATTAGTCATTGATATTTTTCACTTTCATGTGATTGACATATGTGATGTTTTTGTTCATGACAGGTGCACCAATGAATGGACAAGGAATCAAGTGGAAATGGCGAACGTGAAAGCTCAATGTTGCGCCCTCGCACGCGGATCGACCTGTGCGGTCAGGTCACGGGGATCAACCTGCCCGGTCAGGTCGCGGGGGTCAAGGGGGCAGCGCCCCTTGCAGGGGTTTCCGGGGGCGGAGCCCCCGGAACAAAATTTAGAAATGCTTATAGCATAATCTAAATTGATTTCAATCCCAAAATACATGAAATTGATAAGAACATGAATATCTTGACCTATGGACATGTTTCCTTGGGCTAACAGTTCAATTTTGCAGGTATAGGTCTTTCCGGTCGACCTACACGCTTTGGCCGGTCGACCTGATTTGCCAGAGCCTCAGAATGTCAACGTTTACATATTTCGGTCGACCTATACACCTTGGCCGGTCGACCGGATTTCCTAGGGATCGCCCGTTTGCAGGTGTTTCAGTGGCGGTCGACCGCCAGGAGCCTTAGGTCGACCGCCAGCCCCGAGCCATCAATTGTTGACTTTGTTTCCAACTTCGAAAAGGGCCATTCAACATTGATTTGTTTAATCCTAAAGACACCTAATCCCCCACAAATTGTGGATCTGGTCTAGGGGGTGTCCATAGACCATTCAAGGTCTATAAAACTCTTGTTAGAGGGTTAGAAACCCTAATGCTTCAAGGGGCTTCTTGTGAGATCTAGGGTGGCTGCAAGGGAGGTTGCAAGAGAGCTTGGAGACGAGCTACTGTTCACGTGAACAGTAGTTCGTGAAGGTGTTCTTCATCCAATCAAAGGGGAATCAAGCTCAAATCAAAGCCAGCAAACCTCAAGGAAGATTACATCAAAGCAAGGCTATCAAAGTGATCCAAGGAAGCCGGTTTGATTCAAGTTCTTCAAGGGAAATCATCTACATCCATTCAAGCTCTTTCAAGCTCATCCAAGGTGATCTTTCAAGCATTTAAACTCCTAGGAGCTAAAGAAGCAATCAAGATTCAAGGTAGCTTCATCATCTCCTTCATTCATTCAAAGAAATTCAAAGAGAAGATCAAGAGAGAGGAATTGAAGGAAGAGGTACTGTTCACGTGAACAGTACTCCGTGAAGAACATTCATCCAATCAAGGGTGAATCAAGAAGATTGAGTTGAAGCCAAGAGGAGCCTTGTTGCTGATCAACATTCCATACAAGAGCCAATTCATTTTCACTCATAACTCAATCTCTTGTTTTAGTTCATTCACATTTGTTTCATTTTCATTATTGTTTAAACATTGAAAGTGTGATTCATCCCTACCGGTGGTTAGTAGGAAGGCAATTGGAGGTTGTTCCAATTTACGGTTGACATCCCTACCAGGTGGTGAGTAGGAAGGCAATCGGTGGTTTCCGATTTGCGGTTCTGTGCGCTGCACAAGTGAAGCCTCACCGGGTTTTGGTGAGGGGTGGACGTAGGGCTGAGGATTCAGTCCGAACCACCTTAAAATCCTGTCTAGTGTGGTTTGCTTGTGTGATTGATTCGTTCTAGGTGCATGCTTAGGATCAAATTGTTATATATCTTGCTTATCTTGCTAAGCAAATCATAACGCACTTGGAAGCTAGTTTCTATTCCGCTGTAATTCATTTTAACTAGCTATATAGAGGGCCACATTGCGAAAAGTGGGGCTAATCTATTCACCCCTCCCCTCTAGATCCGCTGTCCACTACACAACAATGTTGAGTAAGTTCTTAACTCACATTTCCAGCAATGCCATAACTTGTTCATCCTTCTTCTGTAGTTCATTCAAAGTAGTAGTGCATTTATATTGCAGATAATTTGATTCAGAATTAGCACAAAAATGTCAAAATATCCAGAACGTAGAGATTGAAAAAGAACGCGAGAAGTTTTTTGCCAAATGGTTGAGATATCAAGTTAGTGTCGATCGTTCAATATATATGTTTGCATTTACTAATATTGACATAATTGTTCAAAAATATTTAACTACTCTACTTTACATATAGGTTGAACAAGGTCTCATTAGTGATCAGAGAGTACAAGAGATAAGTTATGGCCCCTCGAACGTTGCACGTGCCTACCCAGGATATATTGTGAATGGATACATATTTCATACGAGGGATTATGGACGAAGTAAGTCTACGATGAACAACGACGTATCTGTTAAGGGAAGCGTATACAATTAAGTGGAATTAGACTACTATGGTATTCTCGAGGAAGTCATAGAACTTCAGTATTTGGGATGAGACAATCATGTATACCTATTTAAGTGTCATTGGTTTGATCCTAATTCAGTTCGACATGACACGTCTACTGGGATTGTCGATGTCAAACATAGGTATAAACTTAATACCTATGAACCGTTCATTTTAGCCGCACAAGCCCACCAAGTGTATTATTCAAGGTATCCATCGTCCGAGAATAAAGATTGGATGGCAGTTTGCAGGGTTAAAGCAAAATATTTTCCCACTTATGAGTTAAATATGAGTGAAAATGTCTCAGAGCTTGGCAGCGCCAAATATTTTCTATCAGATGAAGTTGGCCTTATCGGTTCCACAGATGTTAATCTGGATGAATCTGATGAGCCACTGTCATTACGTAAGGAAGATGAAGTGGAAGAAATCGATCCGACGGAGTTAAATGTTCATGTTAGAGGGGAGGAGGAGTCAGATGAAGAGGAAGAGTTCGAATCTGATGAGACTACGATGGATGACGAAGATGATGATGATGAGCTAGATATATCAACATGAGGGAGACATGTTTTGATAATTTAGTAAGATGTTCTTACTTTTTAAGCATAATTTTAAATAACATTTGTCTAGCCTTATATAATTATGGATTAATATGTATTAATTATTTTGTTATTAATAAGGAAATGGTGCGAGGAGGTCGTACTAGGAGTGGGAGGAGACAAGGCAGTGAGAGGGGCGCTACTCCCTCCTCGTTAGCATCTTCTTCAGACACAAGTATATTTGATCAATAAGTTAGCTATATAAATATTTTAATTATTTACTAACTTAAAAGAATTTTTTTATGGTCCAAGTGTCGGCTCACCACCACTTGTACAGACGCCACCACCACTACTTATAGGTCCTAGTGCCCTCCCACCACCTATACAGACGCCACCCCCACCACCTCCCGCTACAGGTATATCTATTTTAATTTTCAGTAACATGTTACATTTACTTATGAAAATTAATGCTTTCCCACTTATATATTTCTTTGCATTTCCAGCAAAATATTCATTTATCTAATGTGAATTAATTCTTACAGGTCCTAGTGCCCTCCCACCACCTGTCGCTACAGGTATATCTATTTTAATTTTCAGTAACATGTTGCATTTACTTATGAAAAATAATGCTTTCCCACCTATGTATTTCTTTGAATTTCTAGCAAAATATTCATTTATCTAATGTGAATTAATTCTTACAGGTCCTAGTGCCCTCCCACCACCTGTACAGACGCCACCCCCACCACCTCCCGCTACAGGTATATCTATTTTAATTTTCAGTAACATGTTGCATTTACTTATGAAAATTAATGCTTTCCCACTTATATATTTCTTTGAATTTCTAGCAAAATATTCATTTATCTAATGTGAATTAATTCTTACAAGTCCTAGTGCCCTCCCACCACATGTCGCTACAGGTATATCTATTTTAATTTTCAGTAACATGTTACATTTACTTATGAAAATTAATGCTTTCCCACCTATGTATTTCTTTGAATTTCTAGCAAAATATTCATTTATCTAATGTGAATTAATTCTTACAGGTCCTAGTGCCCTCCCACCACCTATACATATGCCACCCCCACCACCTCCCGCTACAGGTATATCTATTTTAATTTTCAGTAACATGTTGCATTTATGAAAATTAATGCTTTCCCACCTATGTATTTCTTTGAATTTCTAGCAAAATATTCATTTATCTAATGTGAATTAATTATTACAGGTCCTAGTGCCCTCCCACCACCTGTACAGACGCCACCCCCACCACCTCCCGCTACAGGTATATCTATTTTAATTTTTAGTAACATGTTGCATTTACTTATGAAAATTAATACTTACAGCCCTCCCACCACCTCTGACTTCTACAGGGCCCCCCCACCACTCAGCAGCCAGTTGACGATGCCAATAGTCATCACGAGGGAGGCAGTGTCCATGATGGACGTCGCCCCTGCTGGATCTCCGGGTATATTTATAAGGCTATTTTACATTCATTAATTATTAGCGGTAAGTTTCTAATATGAATACTTTGACATTTGCAATTGCAGGAAAAAATTAGAACCTTCCAATACTGTCCATCATGCTATTAGCCTAGTAATGGCACATGTGCCCGGGCCACATTTGTCTTTCAAAGAATTTCCGATGGGCGTCCGCGATTCATTGTTCGACATGTTCTTAGTAAGTAACTATGTCATTTAATTCAAGTCTTTTCCAAACTCAATTCACAACAGTATATTAATTATGAAGCATAATTTATTTACAACGGACTTATCGATTCACGGGTTGACATGATGCGACACGATGTCGTTCTGCCAGGGAGTCTACTGTGAAGACAAATTATCGAAAGAGAGTATATGCGGCTCAGAGGAAGGCTAAAAAAATGCTGGTGGGAGTGAAGACCGACAGCTGTGGAAGGAGCACCATCCTCTATGAATGAGGAAGGATGATTGGGACATACTATGTGACAAATTTGCCAACCCCAAGTGGATAGAAAAGTCCCAAAAAGCCAAATCAAATAGGGCGTCACAACCGGAGGCAAATTTGCATACATGTGGGTCCGTCTCTTTCGCGACTCATAAAAATAAAATGGTAAGTAATGTTTCAATTTATCTTCTTATATTTTATTAATATATATGATAATTTTTTAATATGAATTATATAACAGGCTGTGGAGTTTAATCAAGCTCCGACGTTCCTCGAGGTGTTCGACAGAACACATAAAAGAAGGCGACAGGTCAATTTGTGAGTGCGAGAGCTCGTTCAGTAGCGGTAAGTTTATCTACATGTACAACTTCTACCGTTCATTTAAATCGGATTGATTCATATGAAATTGACTAATTATTTTATTTTATTTGTAGGAAACATATAGCAGAGCTGTGAGAGAGAAGTACGGGGAGGGAGAGGGGCAGCAGCCGGAGTTGGATCCGGCAGAATGGGTGGCCGCAGCTGGTGTACCGAAGAAGGGCCGGATATATGGTTTTGGGGAGAGCATGGACTCTAGCGCGGTGATATCATCGTGTGCGAGTTCGAACTCTGCACAAACCAGTACTTCTGCCTTCAGTATACCTCAACCTGCCCCCAGTACATCTGCCAGCGACGTCAGAGACATCGTCCGATCGGAGATGTCTAGCCAGATTTCTGATTTGCAGCTGCAGATGCAGTGGTAGTTCCGAGAGGAGATGTTTACCCAGCAGGAAACCATGTTGCAGGCACTCACTGGCCTACTGTCCCAAGCGGGAATTCTCCCTCATGCATCCACCACCACGGCACAAGCGGCACAAGTGATTCTTTTCCATGAGTATTTTCCATGAGCTCAGTTTGGCAGAATTATTTAAAATTAAAGATGACCTGGGAGGTAGACGTGACTTGTGAGAGCTGATGGATTCCAAATCGGACATCCGGTTTGAGCCTGATGCTCAAAAGTGCATTTTATAAATGCACTTGGTTTAAAATTAAAGAAGTCGGGTCCGGGGGTCCAAAATGTGAAATACTAATCTGATCGGCATTCCGATCATTCCAACACGACCTGGGAGGTAGACGTGACTTGTCAGAGCTGACGGATTCCAAATCGGACATCCGGTTTGAGCCCGACGCTCAAAAGTGCATTTTGTAAATGCACTTGGTTTAAAATTAAAGCAGTCAGGTTCGGGGGTCCAGAATGTGAAATACTAATCCGATCGGCATTTTGATCGTTCCAACACGACTTGGGAGGTAGACGTGGCTTGTGAGAGCTGACGGATTCCAAATCGGACATCCAGTTTGAGCCTGACGCTCAAAAGTGCATTTTGTAAATGCACTTGGTTTAAAATTAAAGAAGTCGGGTCCAGGGGTCCAAAATGTGAAATACTGATCTGATCGGCATTCCGATCATTCCAACACGACCTGGGAGGTAGACGTGACTTGTCAGAGCTGACGGATTCTAAATCGGACATCTGATTTGAGCCCGACGCTCAAAAGTGTATTTTGTAAATGCACTTGGTTTAAAATTAAAGCAGTCGGGTCCGGGGGTCCAGAATGTGAAATACTGATCTGATCGGCATTCCGATTGTTCCAACACAACCTGGGAGATAGACGTGACTTGTGAGAGCTGACGGATTCCAAATCGGACATCCGGTTTGAGCCCGACGCTAAAATAACTCAATTCAAAACTAAGTTAGTTTTCAAAACTAACTTAGTTTAGAATAATTCAAAAAAGTAGGGGTTCAGGGGTCCAGAATGTGAAATACTGATCTGATCAGCATTCTGATCATTCCAACACGACCTGGGAGGTAGATGTGACTTGTGAGAGTTGAAGGATTCCAAATCGGACATCCGGTTTGAGCCCGACGCTCAAAAGTGCATTTTGTAAATGCACTTGGTTTAAAATCAAAGCAGTCGGGTTCGGGGGTCCAGAATGTGAAATATTGATCCGATCGGCATTCCGATCATTCCAACACGACCTGGGAGGTAGACGTGACTTGTGAGAGCTGACGGATTCCAAATCGGACATCCGATTTGAGCCCGACGCTCAAAAGTGCATTTGTAAATGCAGTTGGTTTAAAATTAAAGAAGTCGGGTCCGAGGATCCAAAATGTGAAATACTGATCTGATCGGCATTCCGATCGTTCCAACACGACCTGGGAGGTAGACGTGACTTGTCAGAGCTGACGGATTCCAAATCAGACATCCGGTTTGAGCTCGACGCTCAAAAGTGCATTTTGTAAATGCACTTGGTTTAAAATTAAAGAAGTCGGGTCCGGGGGTCAACAATTGGATATCTTTATCGTCATCGATTTGATATTATGTTTGATTTAAATTCATGTAATCTAATAAAATATTTAACTTATCTTTATACTAAATTTTTTATCTATGTATGTTTTTTTAATATAGGAGGATCCTTCTGCGAGCGGCAGCAGAGGAGATGAGCAGGGCAGGGGGGATGAAGATATGGACGATTTGGAGGATATTTGTTGATTTTGTTGTATAATTTTTTATGTAACGTTGATGAGTTTATTGTGATATTTGATGTAATTTTAATTAAATAGATTTTTTATTTTTGTTCGTGTGTATTTTTTGTTTTTAGTTATTTTGTAAACAGGTTTTTAATACAAATTTTTTATTTTAAAAAAAGGTGTAAAAATATTCGGACGGATTTTGAGACGGATCCGTCTGAAATTTGCGACGGATATAAAGACGGAAATGAATCTGTCTGCAATGCAAGATGGATGTTCAGGCGACTTAGTCCGAAAGTACAGACGGATATTTTAGACAGAAGTTTTCCGTCGCAAAATTCAGACGGATTGTGAGACGGATCCGTCTGCAGCTTGCGACGGATATCACGATGGAAATAAATTTGCGTCGAAAAATTTGAGATGGATATTTAGACGGAATTATTCCGTCACAAAATTCAGACGGATTTTAAGATGGAAATTTTCCGTCCGTATTTGTTTGATTACCAACTAAATTTGCGACAGATTTTATTTCCGTCTGAAATTTAGGATGAAATTTAGGACGGAATAAAATCCGTCGGTTATTTGTGACTAATTTTTTAAGACGGCCTTATTCCGTCCCAATTCCGTCATAAATCCGTCGCAAAATCTGTTAGCGACGAATTTCGCGACGGAATTACGACGGAATACGACCATTGCAAACGCCGCTTTTTCTTGTAGTGAAGGTTTCTAGAGGACTCTTGATGATCTAGAACTTATCATATTGATCAAGAAACCTAATATAATGAATGGAAGATAAAGAATGTACAGTTTTGCTACCGATTTATTTCTATAAGCATAACATAGTATAAGTCATTCTTGATTTCTCATGATTCTCGTTAAAGCATTCATTCGTTGAATTGTTGTTATCAAGGGCTTGTTAGAATTGTACATTCTTGGCCATACTTTATTGTTACATGTGTAGAAAAGCTTGATTTATACTTGAAGATGCGATCGAGCACTGATTGTGTTCAAGGGCTCTATGCTAGTCCCCTCGGCTGATTGTCGGAAACATACTATTATAAACTATGGGGTATGATACTACTGGCGTCGCATTACGCTGGGAGTACTTTCTTTATAAATAAGTGAAAATCCACAACACAATACAGCATGATTGATACTTATACATGACTTTCTTGATATTCCACAGAAATTCACGAAGTACTTGCTCATAAGCAAAAGATACTGGAGTGATGATTATGTGGCTTGCTAGTACATTCTCGTTACATTCTTGTTCATGAAAGGCCATATCCTATTTTTATAACATTCTTGCTAGTTCATACTTGCTCTCATTCTATCTTACATACTTTGGTTTAATCGCATGATTGATCGAATTCGCATGATTTTACCTTATTCCTCTAGAGCAAAGACGTTAACTACTTTAATGATGCCTTCATGTTGATGCGAAGATACCTACTGGGCAAGTGTGTTCATTACCTATTTCCATTCTTTTTCAAGAAATGGAAGTGAGTCGGGTTCGGATTCGGAATATTCAAGTAGCGGATCCGAGAGTGAATAAAGAATGAGCGAAGACTTAGGAAGTTTATATTGTTTAGATTGAGTCTATGTAATTTTTCTATTTCTTGAGTATGATAGATTGGAATAAGTTGAATTAGTGGTTGTATTTGAATACTTGATTATTATGAAATAAAGTTGATGTTGAGTAAATATTGTGCGATTGCATTCTTATGTGTGATTGCCTTGCGCTTTGATCGTTCTTGCTTGCAAGAGGATTACCATGCCGGCTGTTTGCGTTCCTCGAGCGAGTCTTCCGCTGTAATAAAGGCTCGGGGCGTGACAGTTAAGTTGGTATCAGAGCCTAAGTCTCAGGACTTATGTGACGACCCAGAGTTCAGGATACCGATATACCGATAACATCGGTATACCGACACCAAGAACTGGGGAGGCCACCCAAGAGGCTGATGAGGCCCCTGAAGGGTTAGTGGGGGGGTTAGCTGAGGAATATGCATAATTAATTGCGAATTGGGGCGCGCAATACAAATAAGTATTTAAGATTTATACACAAGTGCGGAAGCAATTTAAAATAACCAGAGTGATATATATAACTAGTCCAGAGTCACAAACACTAGTCCACAGGGCACAACTACGCGGGGCATACCCCGGCAAAAGTACAACACAAGCCTCAAAAAGGCAGCTCGTGCACAGCTGGCAGCTAAGGAACGGTCCCGAAACAGCACACTAAACTCCGGGAGATGTCGGGCGCGGCTCACCTGAAAGGAGAAGGGTGAGTCACAGCCAGACTCAGTAGGGGTCACGCGGATCCCTACCTCGCACTAAACAAGCGAACAAGCATAATTAACAGCAATTAAAGCATGCATTCAAATAAATACACAGGCAATGGCATGAATATCTAATCACAAGAAAGCTGTAAACTCTATCTAAGCAAGTATAACAGCTAACACACGCCGCTACTAATTAAATGCAAGCGATTAAAGCTAAAACTACCAATTAGAATGAGCTGCAACTAGTCCAAGCAACAAGGAAGGACAACCACTGGAGCAGAAACCAGAAGCGTCCACTGACGGCTTACACTGCGTCTCAAGCACTCGCAGTCGACAAGCGACAAGCTAAGCGCGCAAACAGTACCAAACCAAGTGACCAGTCGGAGTGACACCCGTCGGCGTCAGTCCACAGTCTCCGACCACGTGTGCACACACTGACTCTAGCCTGAGCCAGGCCCTCTAACTAGTTTTCTCCCTTGGCAGGACGCTACCATTGGCTGGGAGCCCACGGAACTAGCTTACAAACCGTGAATGGGAAATATACCCCTCCGCCATCCTCAAGCGGGTCGGTACTCAACAGACCTTAGGGCAACAACAGTGGCTCCATTGCCTGGAAAGAAAAGCTACTCTATTGGCACATAAAACACGCCACAATATAGTAAAACAATACAACTATGGCATGAATATAGAACGGAACGCATAAGCAATGGGCTGGGAATATATTGCAGCCATCAGGGAAGTGGCGGTCAAGGACCCACGCGCCACATGCAAACGACGGTCGGGGGTCGGCGCGTTACTTCAAGAATGACGCTCCAGTCCCCATCCGTCACTCCCGTCAGGATTCCAGCTCAAGAGGCATCAAAGGCATGTAACGGTGGGGGTCCTGCGCGTTACTTCGAAGCGACGCGTGGGGTCACCGCCGTCACATCCACCCGAGGCTCAAACCACCTATCAGCGTTCTAAATGGTAGCAGGCGAAGTAACGCCCCGGTCTAGGCGCGTCGGACCGAAACGACGGTCGGCCGACTGGCCGCCGGGCGCACCGCCTGACCAAAATCACGGAAAACAGTTGATGAGTAACGGATGGGAGCCCCACCGTTACTCTCCAAGTAACGCACCCCCATTGGGCCGCTATTTGGTAGTGACGCGTCCACCTTGGACCGTCGGGCAAGTGACGGTTCCTGGCAGGACCGTCACTGCACCTGGGTTACGGGCGGGTGCGGTTTGTAAACCGAAGCCCTCCCGGACGGCTGAAAACGCCGGGTATCGACGAAAAACCTGATAACCTGTCAAACCACGCATGCTAGACAACAATTTAACATCTAAATCTAGCACATGCAAGGCCTAAAACGCATTAAACTCAAGATTTAGGCTAAAACCCCAAAAATGGAAATATGAACATCATGCATGCTACGGGGTGCTAACCAACAAACGAGCTAAAGGAAACGATCCTAGCAAGATCGAGGTTCCATCCCCCTACCTTTCGCAAGCCGAAACCGTCGAACGGGCCGCATGCAAGGAGGAATAGCCACGGAGCTTCCACGCTCCACCTCGCTCCCACGATCACCGATCCACGCCGAAGTGGACACCCACGCGCTCTACTCGACGCGAGGAATCCAACGGTGCCAACCTCGTCTCAATCCGACGCCGTCTCGACCCCGATCCCTAAGAGAGGAGAGGAGGTGGCCGCACGGAGGAGAGAGAGAGGGAGAGGGTGAAATGAGAGATCGACGGGGGAGAGAGAGAGGGTGAGAGATATAAAAAAATAAAAATAAAATTAATATATATATAATATAATCATTATATATATAAAAATCTTATTAATATTCAATAACCCTCAAACAGCTCCGAACAAATCCGGAAAAATGCCAGACAAATTCCTAAAAATCCAGGAAAATAGCCGGAATTTCCAGAACAATTAATAGAACAAATACCACGAAGGATCCATTAAGGCACGGGCCTTACAGTCCCTCCCTCCTTACAGAAATTTCGCCCTCGAAATTTACAATAACCGAAAAGGAGGAAACTGAGAAAGGACTTATACCTCACTGGAACAAGAAAGGAAAAAGCTGACGCATCTCATCTTCACGCTCCCAAGTAGACTCGTTACCAGAGTGACGCTGCCAAGCAACCCTTACCAGAGGAATAACCTTATTTCTCAACCGCTGCTCACGACGGTCTTCAATTCGGATAGGAAACTCTGGCGTGGACAAATCAGCAGTCACCTCGGGCCACACTGAATCATCGAGAACATGAGAAGCATCAGACACATATTTCCTCAACTGAGACACGTGGAACACATTATGAATAGCTTGCATGGCCGCCGGCAGTTGCAAACGATAAGCCACTGAACCAATAGCTTCAACAATCGGAAAAGGGCCAACATACCGCGGACTAAGCTTTCCACGCTTCCCAAACCTGGAAACACCCTTCATTGGAGATATTTTAACAAACACCATATCTCCTGGCTCAAATTGTAGTGGACGTCTGCGCCGATCTGCATAACTTTTCTGTCGACTCTGAGCCGTCAACAATCTCTGTCTGATCAGACGAACCACATCAGAACACTGCTGTACCATGTCCGGTCCTGTCAACAGTCGGTCCCCAACATCAAACCAGTTCAGAGGAGTACGACAAGGACGACCATACAGCGCTTCATAAGGAGCCATGCCAATACTGGAGTGAAAACTATTATTATAAGCAAACTCAACAAGTGGCAAATGCTGACCCCACGAACCTTGCCAATCAAGGCAACACGATCTCAGCATGTCTTCCAAAGTCTGAATAGTTCTCTCTGACTGTCCATCTGACTGTGGATGATACGCTGAACTGAAAGCTAACTCAGTGCCCAAAGCTTTCTGGAAACTACGCCAGAAGCCAGAGGTAAAACGCGGGTCACGATCTGACACAAGTGAAACAGGAATTCCATGCAATGGCACGATCTTCTGCACATAGAGCTCGGCCAATCTCTGCACACTCCAAGTAACTTTAATTGGCAACAATCTGGCGGTTTTCGTCAATCTGTCGACAAGCAGCCAGATTCCATCAAAACCTTGAGAAGTTCGAGGCAAACCCACCACAAAATCTGTAGTAACATGGTCCCATTTCCACATCGGAATTTCCAATGGCTGAAGCAGACCACCTGGCTTTTGATGTTCGGCTTTAACTAATTGACAAGTCAAGCACTTAGAAACAAAAATAGCCACGTCCTTCTTCATGCCGGGCCACCAGAACTGCTTCTTCAAATTCTGATACATCTTGGTGACACCAGGGTGAATAGCAAAACGGGAACCATGGGCTTCACTCAAAATCTCATTCCTCAAATCATCATCAACAGGAATATACAATCTGCCCTGGAAACTGACGACCAGCTCGTCATCAAATTCCACATCATATCTTGATATAACACGGGCTAAATCAGAATCAGCTTGTTGGGCTTCTAGAATCTGCTGATACAAAGCTGAACCCAAAACCAAGCTAGCACAAACTGCCATCCTCGGATCGGCAGGAATCTCTACACACAATGCCTCGCTCGGAAGCTGTTCCCACAATTTCCATTCACGAAGCAACAAATGACTGACTTGTACTTTCCTGCTCAGAGCATCGGCCACAACATTCATTTTACCTGGCTGATAGGAGAGTGTAAAGTCATAATCTTTCATGTATTCCATCCATCGCCTCTGCCTGAGATTCAGATCTTTCTGGGAGAAAATATACTGTAAACTCTGATGATCAGTAAGAATCTGAAATTTCTCACCATACAGATAATGTCTCCAGATCTTCAAGGCAAAAATAACTGCAGCTAGCTCTAGATCATGAGTGGGATAATTTCCTTCATGCTGTTTCAATTGCCGAGATGCATATGCGATAACCTTACCATGTTGCATCAGCACTGCACCCAAACCTACTCGAGACGCATCTGTACAAACAAGAAAACCACCCGAGTCGGAAGGCAAAGTCAACACTGGAGAAGAAGTCAACAGCCTTTTCAATTCAACAAAGCTAGCCTCACACTGATCCGACCAGACAAATGGCACACCCTTCCGTGTCAATTTAGTCATCGGTGCTGCAATCTTCGCAAAATCCTGAATGAATCTGCGGTAATATCCAGCCAATCCTAAAAAACTTCGTATCTCCGTGATGGTCCTCGGTCTCTGCCAACTCAAAACGGCATCAATCTTTGCAGGGTCTACTGCTACTCCATCACTAGAAATCACATGGCCAAGAAAATGAATCTCCCGAAGCCAGAATTCACATTTACTGAGCTTCGCATAAAGCTCGTGATCTCTTAGAGTCTGCAGAACGATCCTCAAATGCTGCACATGATCATCAACAGAGGCAGAATATATCAAGATATCATCAACAAAGATCACCACAAAATGGTCCAGAAATGGACGAAAGATACGCTGCATTAGATCCATGAAGGCTGCTGGGGCATTAGTCAAACCAAACGGCATGACTAAAAATTCAAAGTGACCATATCGAGTACTGAAAGCAGTCTTCTCCACATCAGATTCCCGGATCCGCAACTGAAAATAGCCAGACCGGAGATCAATCCGTGAAAAGACAGCAGCAGACTGTAACTGGTCAAACAAATCATCAATCCTGGGGAGCGGATACTTATTCTTGATAGTCGCCTGATTCAGCTGCCTGTAATCAATACAAAGCCTCAGGTTTCCATCTTTCTTTTTCACAAACAGTACTGGGGCACTCCACGGAGAAAAACTGGGACGAATATAGCCCTTCACCAGTAACTCTAGTAGCTGTGCACGCAGTACTTTCAATTCAGCTGGAGCCATTCGGTACGGCGGCTTTGCTAAGGGGCCAGTACCTGGAATCAGTTCAATCACCATCTCAATCTCTCGCTCTGGGGGCAAGCCTGGCAACTCGTCAGGAAACACATCAGGGAACTCACAGACAACCGGAATATCACAAACATCCCGTCGTGGTTTTTCAACAGCCACCACTGAAGCAAGGAATCCCTGACAACCTGCGCTAAGCAACCTATAGGCTCGAATAGCAGAAATAATCATACGAGAAGAACGGGATCGAATACCTTGAAAATAAAAGGCTGATTTTCCCTGGGGCTGAAAATAGACTTTCTTCGATCTGCAGTCAACCACAGCTCCATAATGCTCCAACCAATCCATTCCCAGAATAATATCATAATCTGCCAGCTGCAACGCATACAATCTCGCCGGCAACTGGTGATCATCAATCATCACAGGAGACTCATCCAAACACAAGGGAGTAACCATGAAATCTCCAGAAGGCAATTCCACAAACAACTCACAAGACAGCTCAGAAGTGGGTTCCTCAATACAAGCCATAAAATCCTCAGAAATAAAAGAGTGAGAAGCACCAGAATCAAATAAGACATGAGCTGCATGACCATAAAGCAAAATCGTACCTTCCACAAGATGGGACGCAGCAGCATCAGCTCTTGTCAAATGAGAAACTTTGCCTTTCTGCTTCTTAGAACCAACTGAAGATTGCTGAGAAGACGCCGACGCCTGAGAGAAAAATTGCTGTGGAGCTTGAGGTGCAGGAGGTCTAAACTGCGGCTGAGGTTGAGAAAACTGAGGAGCTTGCAATGGATTCGGCCTCAGCGGGCAATCTCGAACCACATGACCTGGCTGGTCACACCTAAAGCAAACAACAGGAAGAGAACACGGTTGGCCCTTATGATGACCACCGCATCTCCGACACGTCCACGGCTGACTAGCAGCTGAGCTCTGTCGAGTCTGAGAAGAAGGTGCTGTCGGCTGCTGAACAGAATCTGCACCGGACGGCTGCTGAACAAACTTCTTCTTCTTCTTGAACCTTTTGAACTTGGGCTTAGAAGGAGAGGAAGCACTGGAAACCTCTGACTGGACCGAAGGAACACTAGGCACGGGCTGTCGGTAAGCCTGCTGAACCTGAGCCACCGGCTGCACTGACCCTGCCTGGGGATATCCACCCGGTCTCGCCATCTCCAGCTCTAAAGCTACAGCTGTCTGGCACGCAGTATCGAGATCCGCAACACGACTCGCTATCAACGGCATCTTCAACTCTGGCCTCAACCCTCGCAAGAATTGCTGGGTCTTCAAAGCTTCACTGGCCAGCACATGGGGCGCATACTGACCCAATTCCAAGAACTTATTCCTGTACTGAAGCACGGTCATACTGCCCTGGGTCAATTCCATAAACCGATACATCTTATCCATCTGCAAGCAGGCAGGAGTATAGGCACGCTCAAAAGCAGCAACGAACTCTGCCCACGTGATTTGCCGAAGAGGTCTGGATCGAAAGGAAATCTGCCACTCGGCTTTCCACCACGCAATGGACGTACCCTGGAGTTGAAAGGCAGCGAGCATGACTTTTTCATCTTCAGCACACTCCATCGAGACAAAAACACGCTCTATCGCATCCATCCATTGCCTCGCGACTTCTGGATCAGCTTGGCCATCGAAAGCAGGCGGATTGAACATCAGAAATTCCTTCAAAGCCTTGCCTCGACTGCCAGGCACTTCAGCTTGAACGATCGGCACTGGAGGAGCAACTGGAACGACAGGAACAGCGGGAACTGCAGGAGGAGGTGCAGAACCGCTATCTTCCCTGGGCGCATCTCGAGGAACACGAGGAGCTCGAGGAGGTCTTCCTCGACGAGGCGGCATAATTATGCTGCCAGAAACACAATCAACAATGAAATCCATCAATCATACGGAAAACATCCTATGCCAGCAAGAGACAACAACAGGACTAGCTCTGGACCAAGCGTCAATTCCAATTCTTTACGCAAATCCTCAACTTCAAGCTCTGATACCACCTGTGACGACCCAGAGTTCAGGATACCGATATACCGATAACATCGGTATACCGACACCAAGAACTGGGGAGGCCACCCAAGAGGCTGATGAGGCCCCTGAAGGGTTAGTGGGGGGTTAGCTGAGGAATATGCATAATTAATTGCGAATTGGGGCGCGCAATACAAATAAGTATTTAAGATTTAAACACAAGTGCGGAAGCAATTTAAAATAACCAGAGTGATATATATAACTAGTCCAGAGTCACAAACACTAGTCCACAGGGCACAACTACGCGGGGCATACCCCGGCAAAAGTACAACACAAGCCTCAAAAAGGCAGCTCGTGCACAGCTGGCAGCTAAGGAACGGTCCCGAAACAGCACACTAAACTCCGGGAGATGTCGGGCGCGGCTCACCTGAAAGGAGAAGGGTGAGTCACAGCCAGACTCAGTAGGGGTCACGCGGATCCCTACCTCGCACTAAACAAGCGAACAAGCATAATTAACAGCAATTAAAGCATGCATTCAAATAAATACACAGGCAATGGCATGAATATCTAATCACAAGAAAGCTGTAAACTCTATCTAAGCAAGTATAACAGCTAACACACGCCGCTACTAATTAAATGCAAGCGATTAAAGCTAAAACTACCAATTAGAATGAGCTGCAACTAGTCCAAGCAACAAGGAAGGACAACCACTGGAGCAGAAACCAGAAGCGTCCACTGACGGCTTACACTGCGTCTCAAGCACTCGCAGTCGACAAGCGACAAGCTAAGCGCGCAAACAGTACCAAACCAAGTGACCAGTCGGAGTGACACCCGTCGGCGTCAGTCCACAGTCTCCGACCACGTGTGCACACACTGACTCTAGCCTGAGCCAGGCCCTCTAACTAGTTTTCTCCCTTGGCAGGACGCTACCATTGGCTGGGAGCCCACGGAACTAGCTTACAAACCGTGAATGGGAAATATACCCCTCCGCCATCCTCAAGCGGGTCGGTACTCAACAGACCTTAGGGAAACAACAGTGGCTCCATTGCCTGGAAAGAAAAGCTACTCTATTGGCACATAAAACACGCCACGATATAGTAAAACAATACAACTATGGCATGAATATAGAACGGAACGCATAAGCAATGGGCTGGGAATATATTGCAGCCATCAGGGAAGTGGCGGTCAAGGACCCACGCGCCACATGCAAACGACGGTCGGGGGTCGGCGCGTTACTTCAAGAATGACGCTCCAGTCCCCATCCGTCACTCCCTTCAGGATTCCAGCTCAAGAGGCACCAAGGCATGTAACGGTAGGGGTCCTGCGCGTTACTTCGAAGCGACGCGTGGGGTCACCGCCGTCACATCCACCCGAGGCTCAAACCACCTATCAGCGTTCTAAATGGTAGCAGGCGAAGTAACGCCCCGGTCTAGGCGCGTCGGACCGAAACGACGGTCGGCCGACTGGCCGCCGGGCGCACCGCCTGACCAAAATCACGGAAAACAGTTGATGAGTAACGGATGGGAGCCCCACCGTTACTCTCCAAGTAACGCACCCCCATTGGGCCGCTATTTGGTAGTGACGCGTCCACCTTGGACCGTCGGGCAAGTGACGGTTCCTGGCAGGACCGTCACTGCACCTGGGTTACGGGCGGGTGCGGTTTGTAAACCGAAGCCCTCCCGGACGGCTGAAAACGCCGGGTATCGACGAAAAACCTGATAACCTGTCAAACCACGCATGCTAGACAACAATTTAACATCTAAATCTAGCACATGCAAGGCCTAAAACGCATTAAACTCAAGATTTAGGCTAAAACCCCAAAAATGGAAATATGAACATCATGCATGCTACGGGGTGCTAACCAACAAACGAGCTAAAGGAAACGATCCTAGCAAGATCGAGGTTCCATCCCCCTACCTTTCGCAAGCCGAAACCGTCGAACGGGCCGCATGCAAGGAGGAATAGCCACGGAGCTTCCACGCTCCACCTCGCTCCCACGATCACCGATCCACGCCGAAGTGGACACCCACGCGCTCTACTCGACGCGAGGAATCCAACGGTGCCAACCTCGTCTCAATCCGACGCCGTCTCGACCCCGATCCCTAAGAGAGGAGAGGAGGTGGCCGCACGGAGGAGAGAGAGAGGGAGAGGGTGAAATGAGAGATCGACGGGGGAGAGAGAGAGGGTGAGAGATATAAAAAAATAAAAATAAAATTAATATATATATAATATAATCATTATATATATAAAAATCTTATTAATATTCAATAACCCTCAAACAGCTCCGAACAAATCCGGAAAAATGCCAGACAAATTCCTAAAAATCCAGGAAAATAGCCGGAATTTCCAGAACAATTAATAGAACAAATACCACGAAGGATCCATTAAGGCACGGGCCTTACAACTTAGGAAGAAGAGTCATGTCATAGGATAAGTCCAAGGTTTAAGGACCCATACCTATGAACTAAGGAAGAAATTTCCACACCCATGTGAGAATTGGGTAGAACCCGGGATAAGATAGTTAATTAGTTTTAAGATTGATTTTTCCTTCCAATTCCACGAGAAATAACAAGTTGTTATTTTCTCTCAGGTACCCTATTATTATCATGGCTCATCGCGTAAATTGGGATGGCATGCAACAAACGGTTGTTGGCCTCACTCAGGCATTACAAACCTTCGCGCAAGCTGGTGTAGGAGCAAGGGCTGGTGATCTGCATCGCAACTTTCGAAGCTTAAACCCTCCGCGTTTCTATGGTTCTTCTAATCCTGATGAGGCAGAGAACTGGATAGATGAAATGAATCATATCTTTGATGTTATACAATGCACCGATCAGAAGAAGGTGCGTCTCGCAACCTTTCAACTCAACAAAAATGCTCGCACATGGTGGAAGTCGGTCCCGGCACCTCCGGCCGATGCACCTCATACATGGGATGGTTTTCTTACCCTATTCCATGCCAAGTACTTTTCTGAGCACATAAAGGAACGAAAGGCTATGGAGTTCACTGCTCTTTTGCAAGGAATGATGACGGTTACCGAATATGAACTGTAATTCTCAAGGCTTGCACCTTACGCACCGCATCATATCAGTATCGATTTATTGAAGGCTAATCGGTTCATGGACGGGTTACGACCCAGTTTCATTCAGCACAGCGGGACCCAAAATATCCGTACTTTTGCAGAAATGGTTCAACGAGCGTATTTGTGTGAAAGGACCTTGGAAAAGGTTGAAAAATTAAAAGGGAAAGGAGAGGAGTCTAGCCGACGCTCAGATTGGCGTTATAAGAAAGAAAAGTTCAGCATCACGGAGCCTTACAAGAGCCGTGATAGTAAGAAAAGATCCAGAAATGGGAATGGTAAAAGTTCCCATAAGTAAAAGAAAGTCAAGGAGGAGAAGGAGCAGGTCGCCATGGCTTGTACATTTTGTGAAAAATTCGGCCATTCGGCTGAGGAGTGTTGGAATAACCTTGGCGCTTGTTTACGTTGTGGAAGCAGGGAGCATCGCATGCTAGATTGCCCCCTTATGAAAGACCAATCGTCTGGTGGAGGACGTAGGAGGCAGGCTTGCCTCAATGCCGTTCTAGAAGAAGAGGAAGCGCCTAGGGATGGTGGACTTATGGAAGGTACTCTTCAAGTTTGTTCTCATCCTGCATTTGTGCTATTTGACACTGGTGTCTCTCATTCTTTTATCTCCACTACTTTTGTAAAAATATTATCAATTACATCAGTTCCCCTACCTTTAGATCTCGCTATTACCATACCCTTAGGTTCTGGAACAAAGCTTACCGACTATTATCCTAATAGCGAAGTGATAGTAGAAGGTCACAATCTCCCCGCAAACTTAGTATGCCTTGACATGAAAGGTTATGATGCCATTTTAGGGGTAGATTGGCTTGTAGATCATGATGCTTATATCAATTTCTGAAATAGGATTATATCCTTTCGAAAGCCCGATCTTCCAAGATTCTCTTTTCTTGGCATCAAGTACAAGAAGCATCCTACTATCATATCTTCTCTTCACGCTTGCAAACTTATCTCGCAAGGAAGTGAAGTTTTTCTTGCTTCTGTCATTGTTACCGAATCCAAGGAGATTATCTTAGCAGACATTCCTATTGTAAATGAGTTCCCCGATGTGTTCCCGTCCAAATTACCCAGTTTACCGCTCGAAAGGGAAGTGAACTTCACTATTGAACTCATCCCAGGAGCAGCACATGTTTCTATAGCCCCTTACAGGATGTCCCCCATAGAACTCAAGGAATTAGAAAGGCAGTTGCAGGAATTACTAGACAAAGGCTTCATCAGACCTAGCACATCCCCTTGGGGTGCGCCGGTTCTATTTGTCAAGAAAAAGGATGGTTCTCTTAGGCTATGCATCGATTACCGGCGACTGAATCAACTCACAATTAAAAACAAGTACCCATTGTCGCGTATTGATGAGCTCTTCGATCAACTTTCAGGAGCAGAATATTTTTCTAAGATAGACCTCAGATCAGGTTATCATCAGCTTAGAATTAAAGAAGAGGACATTTATAAATATGCTTTTCGAAGTCGTTATGGCCACTATGAATTCGTGGTAATGCCATTCGGATTAACTAACGCCCCTGCAGCATTCATGCAACTTATGAACAGTGTCTTCTAGCCATATCTGGACCAGTTTATCATCGTCTTCATTGATGATATCTTGATATACTCCAAGATAAAGGAGGAACATGAAGAACATTTGAAAATAGCTTTACAAACACTTAAAGAACTTAAACTCTATGCCAAGCTAAATAAATGCGAATTCTAGCTCCAGGAAGTTTCATTCCTAGGGCACATTATTTCAAAAGAAGGTATCAATGTGGATCCTTCTAAGGTAGAAGCTGTCAAGAATTGGAGCCGGCCAACGACCGTATCGGAAGTACGAAATTTTCTGGGTCTAGCTGGTTATTATAAAAGATTCATTAAAGATTTTTCAAAGATTGCAGTTCCTTTAACTAGACTGACGAGAAAAGAAAATCCTTTTGTCTGGTCAGAGGAATGTCAGAAGAGTTTTCAAACTCTTAAGAATCATCTTACTACAGCTCCTATTCTATCACTACCGATGGAAGGTGGTGGATTCGAAGTATATACGGATGCATCTGGTATTGGCTTAGGGTGTGTCCTCATGCAAAATGGAAAAGTGATATGTTATTCTTCTAGACAGTTGAAACGTCACGAGAAAAATTATTCTGTACATGATTTGAAATTAGCAGCTGTCATATTTGCCTTGAAAATTTAGCGTCATTATCTCTATGGAGAAAAGTTTATGGTCTACTCGGACCACAAAAGCTTGAAATACTTATTTTCTCAAAAAGAGCTAAATATGAGGCAGAGAAGATGGTTGGAATATCTCAAGGATTTTGATTTTTCTATTCAATATCATCCTGGCAAGGCTAATGCTGTTGCGGTTGCACTCAGCATAAAACCAATGGGTATGCTATCAAGTCTTATGATTAGTATGACTAATCTTATTCCTCAATTTGCTCAGTTGAACTTAGATATTGACAGGAAGGAAGAAGATTACTTCATGGCTAATATCCGAGCTCAACCTACCATTATAGAGGATCTAGTCAAGTTGTAAAATGATGATCCTATATTTCTAGAAATTAAGGCTAATATTGAACAACGGCCCGATTTCTCTATTACGGAGGATGGAAGATTGCTATTCAAGGGCCGAGTGTGTGTACCGGATCATGAGGATACAAAGAAATTGATTCTAGAAGAAGCACATAAATCCAAGTACACCATTTATCCAGGTGGTACAAAAATGTATCAAGATCTTCAAAGAAATTTCTGGTGGCCCAACATGAAGAGAGAAATAGCTGATTTCGTATCTCGCTGTCTCACTTGTCAACAAGTAAAGGCAGAGCATTTTAGACCCGCAGGTAAACTGCATCCCTTGAACATTCCCGAATGGAAATGGGAGAGTATAGGGATGGATTTCATTATAGGGTTACCTAAGACAAGAGGTGGACACGATGGTATATGGGTAATCATAGACCGATTAACTAAATCTGCACATTTCATACCAATCAAAAGTCGATGGTCTGTGGATATCCTGGCAGCATTATACATAAGGGAAAATTTTAAATTACATGGTGTCCCTGTTACTATTATATCTGATAGAGATCCTCGATTCACATCACAATTTTGGAAAGGTCTACAACAGTCACTAGGGAGTAGATTGAATTTCAACACAGCCTTTCATCCACAAACTGATGGTCAGACAGGAAGAACAAATCAGGTGGTAGAAGATATGCTCAGGGCTTGCGTAATTGATTTTGGAGGTAGTTGGCATGATCACTTGCCTCTGGTAGAATTTTCTTATAATAACAGTTATTAGGTTAGCATACAAATGGCACCTTTTGAAGCTCTATATAGAAAAAGTTGTCGATCACCAATATGTTGGAGTGAAATAGGGGAAAAACAATTCCTAGGCCCCGATATTATCAGAGATTCTATAGAGAAAATCAAGCTCATTCAAGAGAGAATGAAGATGGCCCAAGATAGGCAAGAATCTTATGCTGATAATCGAAGGCGTGACTTAGAATTTTAAGTAGGAGACCATGTGTATCTCAAGGGTTAAGGGCAAACTAACTCCAAGATTCATTGGTCCATTTGAAATTCTCGAAAGGGTCGGTGAAGTGGCTTATAGACTGGCTTTACCTCCATAATTAGCAGGAGTTCATGACGTATTTCACGTCTCTATGTTGAAGAAGTATGTATATGATCCGGACCATATTATCACTTATGACAATCTGGAGAATCAGAAGGATATGACGTACGAGCAAATGTCTATAAAGATTCTGGAACGGGAAGTGCGTCAACTAAGAAATAAAGTTATTCCTATGGTCAAGATTCAATGGAAGAAAACATGGCCATATGAAGTAACATGGGAAACCGAAGCAGCCATGCAGAGAAGATTTCCAGAATTATTCAATTGTAAGTACACTCTCCATAATCCATGTATTAAATTTGGAGACCAAATTCTCTTAAGTGGGGGAGGGTGTAAGACCCCAGAATTTTTATAAATTATTCTTGGAATATTTAATTATTTTCAGGAATTTATAAAGGCCTAAATAAATTAATAAATAGAATATTAGATCAATAAGTCATTATAAGGCCCAATTAGGTTAAATAATTAACCTAGCCTATTTAAAGATAATCCAAAAGGTTAATGGACCAAGCCCATTAAGTTTGGCCCATGTTCTAGAAGGTTAATTGACTTATTCACGTATCTTAAAGATAAATACTATTTTTATAGATAATTATAAGGATAAATGAACAAGAGAGTTTTATTTAATTGAAACTCTGTATACGTTTGGTGTAACGGTCTATCGGGCGACTGCTACAAGCATGTAACGCACCAGTCTGGATGCGTTACACTCTGACAGTTCCGTGAAAGAAAGAACGAGTAAAAAGATTAGAACTTTGAGATCTTATCTACAAGAGATCGACTTGGGAGAGCTTATAACATTACTAAGGACTCTTAGGGATTAGGTTCTGGCAAATTAAAGACTCTAGAATCAATCTAATCTTCAAAACCCTATAAATAGGACCTAGTTCTGAACTGAGCGACCCTTACTTTTGGCTCGTGAAGAATCAAGGTAAGGAGATATAATTTCAGGTAAGTTCTTTAGAAGATTTTGTTTAGTATACTTTAGACTAATAGTTCTCCAAATTTCGTGCTAGGTGATCAAAAAACCAAGGAGATTTAAGCTTCCAAAGTTGCTGGTTCGATCATAGTAACCCAGGAATCAAAGCTAAAGGCCACTGAAGATCAGGGAATTAGGACGTCTAAACAAGGTAATTAGAGTTCAGTTATTTAGAACCTTTTGTTCACCTTAGTTTCATCTTCTTACTCTCAAAATTTCACGTCCTTAGGTCAAGAGGCTGAGGAGCTAGGGCAGCGTGAAGTTGCTGAAGAGTCACAAAAAGAGAGGAACTAGGGCGGTCCTTGAAAGCTCAAATTAGAAGTTTAAAGCCTAGTTAAGCGGTAGGTTATCTCATGATTGGCAAAAACATCTTGTTAGGAATAAAAGCCCTATGATTGTGTTTGATTTCATACATTATAGACTATGAATTTCATGTTTTAGTGGGTTCATGCATACATACATATTCTTAGCCCTAATCAAAAATCAAGGATATTATCTTGTTAATTCACTGCAACCTATGCATCTAGATGACCTTTACTTCGTTTTGTCATGATTAGGGTAGTAAATCTTTTCAAAACATAACATGGTTTCAAATCATAGTCTTTTTATTTTTAGCGGGGACTCTGACGCATCATACTAGGACCGTCAGACGACTGTAACAGTCTTACGATAAGCCGTCACAACCCCTGTTGTATTTAAGCTTAGTACCCGCTCCTAACGGTGTAGTGATAACCAAATTAGATTTCAACAAAGCAGGCTCCAAAGACAAAGTTGCAACAAACTTTTCTAATATAAAAGAATGAGTTGCACCAGTGTCGAATAGAACAAAGGCAGGTCTAGAGTTAACAAGAAGAATACCTTCCACCACTCTGCCTTCCTCGGAGGGTTCCGCTTCCATCAAAGCATGCAAACGCCCTTGACGCCTTGAACCTCCTTGCACCTTCTCTTATTGGGCTCGCTCCTTCATTAATGAACATTCAGAAATCTTGTACTCCTGGCTCCCACATCGAAGACAATTCTCAAGGAGCCTCTAGCATTCATCAGATCAGTGGTTACCCTTGTCACAATGGTTGCATCTTTCTTACTGAGTGGGCATGGTTACCATCTACTTATTACCCTCCTTTGGCTTCTTCCTATCTTTGGAAAAATTGTGCCTACACCATGCATCTTCTTTCTAGTGGTGGGTTTAAAATTATCGAAGCCACTAGCTTGCTCCTTCTTTATGGTCTTTCCTCTAATTCCATTAGTGAAGGACAACCAGTCCTCTAATAATTGAGCCTTCTTGACCATCTCCGAGTATGTTTGAATATCCAACATAGACAAATGGAGAATAAATCCTGGTCTTATGTCATTCATAAATCTCTTTGCCTTCATTTTCTCCGTACATACAAGATGAGGAGCACATTGTGCTAAATTGGAAAACTGAGCTTCATATTCCGCTACACTGAGGTTCAGCTACGTTAGTGTTGCAAACTCGGCATCCTTCTTCTCTCGGACTCTCTCAGAAAAATATGTGTCGTTGAAGAACTCCAAGAATTCATCTCACGATACGAGCTCTTGTAGGCGAATGGCCTCAATAGGCCGCCACCAAGGTCTAGCATCCTTCATTAATTGAAATGTCACCAAGAGAACATTCTCCTGATCCATGCATTGCATTACACAAAAAATTCACTCTAACTCTTCGATCATGTTCTCGACTTCATCCGAATCCATTGATCTGTGGAACCTAGGGGATTTAAGCCTCGAAAACTCCTATATAGATCTCCTGCGCCATGATGTGCCACTCCTTGCGCCATTTTTTGGAGAGCCTGAGTCATACCTTGAATGGTACGCTGCATTTCATGCCACTAAACACTTTCGACTGCCATTGGTATCAATCAACCTTCAAAACAAAAATAAAGTAAGTTATCTTATTTTAGGAACAAGTCTATTAACTTATTAAGCTTATTAACACTTAACCCATGGCTCTACCCATTCTCACTGGGGAGATACCACATAACAACTTAAATTATGGACTTATAGTTTCTAACATAGGCTCTGATACCATAAAGACGGTCACATCCTGATGCAGAATCTCAAAGTGCGACAGTCATAATCATTCATTCAATCAGAGCAAAATCAAAAATTCAAAGGACAAGACACTATAATTCAACCAAAATAAATTTTATTAATAATCATGAACATTCCAAAATTTACATACACCAACTCCAACTTACTAAGACATGAAAACTACAAAGACTCAAGAGTTTCTTATAACTCAACTCAAGACTCAAATCACAAGACAATTCCACTAGACTCTAAAGACACAAATCTTTTAGGAGGTCGCTCATGATCACTCCAATCTTAGCCCGTCTGATTGAGGTTCCTCTTTATCAGAACTACCAACAAACTATTAAAAATACTATGTGAGCGAACGCTTAGTAGGAATTACTCCTCTTTAACCAGGCAAATATAAGTAATTAATTATTTTATGCAATATGACTATATGCCATGAAAATCACATGCTAAATCAAGAGACAATAGGTGATACAATATGACACGATCAATAAAGGAAAGAACTTTAGAAATATGAGACAATATCAAGGAATAAGCTATGATATGGAAAAATAGATCATTAAATAATTCAATAACAAGCTGACACAATATATCAATGGTCTGGACATTAAGATGAACATAACATTAGAATTAGCCCAATAACATTGGAATTTCAATAACAATTTACCACTTCTGGGTCAAGAACAATATCTCATTTGATTCGATCATTCGTTCATTCATTAAAACATCTAGATTCAATCTTGCATTAGTTTCAGTGCAATGCCATCACAACATTTGATCAATATTCCCGCGGTTATCAAATATTTTGGGTGCTCCTCTTAGGACCTGACCGGGCCCTATATGCATAGGCATTGGGGTCAATTTGGACCAAAGTCCCATTCATTAGTTTCTAGACAACTTCATTTATTAATTAGTGGCCAATGATTCCAAAGAAATTATATTCCAGTAATATGAAATGAATCAAATAATTATAGGTCATTACAATATCAAGGATCCATTGAAATACGAACTAAGTTAGAACTTAGATCAAACTCATGAAGAATTTCAATAAAGTCAAGTATTAAGATACAAGACTCTTAATAATACCCCAAATGGATCAAGGGGAACGAGGAAATATGCCGAGCATAATAAACCTCAGACTTAGGGGCATGCAGGCACTCGATCATTACAAAACTCGATCATCGAAAACACTAGGTTGAATGCGGTCAGTCAGCAAGATGCCTTCTGATGAACGCGGTCAGTCTTCAGGCCGCGTTAATGACAGACACATGAGGAAGAACGCGGTCAGATGGGTGGCCCCCTTCTCTAAAAGAAAGTTGAACACGGTCCCTGTTCAGGCCTCGTTGAGGACAGTATTGGCAGAACTCAAATAGAATTATGTCCTGCCCTTTCAAAGGCCAGTTGAACCCTATCCTACATAGAAGTATGTGGATTCCAGTCATTTTGAAGATTTTTAGGGAACAACCTGTGTAGCACCCCGAAAATTTAAATAGAGAATATATGAAAATAATCATGATCATTAGTCATAGAAAACTATGAAAATTTAAAATTTTGATAAAGGAAAAATGAAACTAGTTATCTAGCCTAAAATGGTAATAAATGGGCACAAATAAAGTATAAATAAATGATCAAGAAATAAAAATTTGATATATCCTTTTATCTATTTATGGTTTAAATTAAAGAAAATACGACTCTAGAATTTAGAAGGAATCTCGTGCCAAAAATATATTTACGTACTTATAAAGACTCTCATAAGATCGAACCTGACTCTGATACCCGAGTCAATAATGCAAAATAAACAAGATATACAAATAAATAAAATTAAATGAAATAAAGTATGTATATAAAGTTCTACCAATTAATTAGATAGAACTATTTATAAGTCTACTAAATATAATTAGTGGGCCTTTGCATTAAAACAATGGTACACATATGTATACCCAAACCCACGTAACCTATATATATAAATGCATTTATATCTAAACCAAATCCCACGTAAGATTTCCCACCAAAACCTCAACCCATTTAACACATAACCACCCGTACAACACAAAGCCATGCACATACAAGCCCAACCCAACTGCCTTTATATATTCGAACGCATGGTGTAGTTTTAGGGTTTTTCATTCAAACAATAGCAGGCGGCTGCTAACCGGGTAGGAAGAAAATAACGCACGGAAAGTTTTTAAAGCCTTTCCAATACATGCATTCGAACCTTTTAGAATGCTTACCCCACTATAAAGGAAGCCTTGGTCGAACGTGTACGGGTTACTGCCCGTGCTTTCGAAGGAAGCTTGCGTTGCCGTCGTCCTTCTTCTTCCTGCCGTGGCCGGACGTGGGGCACTCATCTTATTCTTCTTCCTCCTGCGATCCTGCCAACAACAAGAAGAAAGTCAAGGCGTTATTCTCCTGCCATCTTCATCCCCTATTCAAAACAGAGCACCGTTATACACCTCCGAAGCCACTGTTCATCATCCAATCGATCCAAAAGGTAGGTAGTCTCCCAAGCACAACATGATAGAACTGGTAATAGCATGCAATGTTATCATGTCTTAAATTCTGGAAATCATCATTCGTAGTTCTTGATTTTTAAGCGATCCGCGTCCACAATTGTGGCCGCTTTTTGAATCCACACCTAACACTAAGGACGCTGTTTAATCCTGAATATTTCAAGCTATTTCCTGCTTTACCTATTTCTGTTAATTAGCGCCCTTCGTAAAGGACGCCCATTCTTTTAAGCACATGTGAAATAGGATGCTAATACCTGATTTTTACGTGATTGGTCTACAGAAATAATAGATGTTTAATAAACGTGCATGAAACGGAAATAACGCCTGATCCGTCAGTCGCTATTTGTTATGAGCGCCCTGCAGACAGGACGCCAAAAACCCAGCAACATTTGATTTTTATAAACATAGTATATAATTTCCTGTAAATTGAAACTAATCTACACCTGCTAGATGGAACGTTAATTAATATTAACGCCTGAAACCCTGAACGCTATTTTGTTTACGTTTTGATTAATATATCCATGACCTGGAATTGTTTCCTGAAACATGTAAGCTGATATTTTAGAAATTGGGAATCAACGCCTTCCTGGAAGGACGCTGATTACATAAAACATGCAATTTTATTAATGAATGAGCGGCTGTCCTGACAGACGCTATTGGATATAGCGCCTGCTAGACAGGACGCTATTTGCTTCTGATCAATTCCTGAGTTTTCCAACCCCACAGTGGGACACCGCTTGGCACTCTCATCCCATTCCGTGGATGATGTCCCTATTTTGGTTCTATCGTACACGCTTAACTCTCCGAGGTGATTGAGCTCTCCGTTGGACATTCTGTTCCTTCGGACTAGCGATTTCATCTTAGAGGCCTCCGGAAGTCTCCGCTAGCCTTGGATTCCCTCAAGGCAGCCGAGCAGGTTGTACCCTAAAAATTCATTACACAGTTTTACTATCATGTCCCTCTGAAGAAACATGACAATCTAGCCCTCAAATAATGCTGTTCTAGCATTTTTGAGAAATTGTTATCTCCTGGTAGTCTACGCATGTATAGCAATCCCCATTTGTTAATAGCGCCCCTTCCGATGGACGCTATTTATTCGTGCCTTTTATCTTATTTCCAGAATGGGCGCCCATTGCTATGGACGCAAATTCTAATCAGCGGCTCCTGTAGTGGACGCCAATTTTCCCAGGTTTTTCGCATTATCTCGATTTTGTGTGCCATCTATCTCAAATCTCTGTTCAATGAAATCTACCCTACTGTTCGTACATGCTTGATCCTTGAAATTCTTGGCCATTAAAGTGAAATTAGTCTAGTCAAATGTCAGGGGCTATGGGTCCCAATTAAATGACATTTAAATGCTAGTGTTATGGGGTCTTGATCTGATCCCACGGGCGAGGTAAAGTCTAAACATATATCGGTATTATGATGATCGGGTGCTGGCATTCACCAACTCGGTTAATGACATTTAGGGGCAACCATACAGTCGTGAGAACTCCTAAGTGTGTGACCAATACTACCTAGTGCTATTTCCATGAGGGGTGGTCATATCGTCGTGATTTTCCCCTTAGTGCATTGGCCAATCCTTTATAGTAATCTAGTGTTCATCGTGAAAGATCCTGAATTGCCATGTTGAGGGGCTATCATATCGTCGTGATTTCCTCTTAGTGTCTTGGCAATCCTTCTTAGTGCTAGTTACATGAAAGCTCTCATGATAGTGTCGTCATTGAGAGAATATTGTGCTAGTGTCATTAACCGCCCTCGTGATATTGTTCGTCATAGAGGGATGATTGTTATTATTTCCTCATTATGAGAAGTACTTGATATTCTGACATGAAAGTTCTTGCTATACTCTCTTGTTATCATTGTCTCTACACTTCATAAATGTATCTAGCATCTTGCTTACTTGTCCTTGTGATTTTTATCATCATTGCTTTATAGTTACAACTTGTGCCATTATAATGCTCGATTTACTTTACTTCCTACATGACCTACATGAGCATAATAAATTGTTAACCACTTAAAGCTAGCTTGGAGCATGAGATATTAAGTCATACTGAGCGTTCGCTCACCCTGTGTTTTCCAATATTTTTCAGGTAACGACCTTAGTGACGACAAGACCGAACATGATGGGCAAGGGCAGGAGTGAAGAGAACTCTGACATCTAGATGAACCGTCTAGTCTGGTTATCTTACGTCTTATGTCTCATTGTAATTTTTCTTTGTTGAGTCTTTTCGTTTATTATGGGCCCGAATATGTAAAGAACTTATATTTAAAATGAAATTTGTTATCTGTCCAAATTGTGTTATGTGGAAATGACTATACTCTGATTGACATGACTATTTAACTGCCACGTTCCGAGAAAACGACACGTTCCGCTGCTATCGGTTCGGGGCGTGACAACCTGCTCAGCGTCCTAGTGGGAATCTCAGACTCACGGAGACTTATGGAGGCCTTGATGAAGAAAGTTCCAATCTGACAGAAGGAATATCCGACGGAGGGTCTTAACTTCACCAGGAATTATGTTTCTATCATACTACCAGAAACAATGAACCAGCAGTAGGTTGTTATCACTAGAGTGATAAAACCCTCAAACAAAACAATATGCAATCCATCATTAAACGTCAATCTCTATCATGTGCAAGAGTAGAGAACCATGCCATGAGATGCATCAATTTCAAGTTTTCAGAATACTTCTACTCTTTTAAGATAACATGGAGATAAAAGAATTTCATTAAAACATGATAGACATAGTTCATGATCCTAACTTTAAGAATTTACTTTCTTTCAAGATGGCCTAGTTATTTAGTGCATTCGGATGCCATGATTAGTTGATATAACAAGATATTAAACCTATTCATATCATAAAACCAACTGGGAAAAGCTAGGGTTAAAAAAAAACTCGTTGACAGAGCGTGGTCATCACTGGGGACACCATTAGGTCACAGTCAGTATGGAGGCCGCGTTCAAGTAAAAATAACTATTTTACAAGAATTTTCACACAGAGAGAAAACCACATTTTAATAAAATAATATTTAAGGTCGCAGTCGACAAGGGAACTACATTCATGAAAAATAAATATTTTTTGTATTAAAAATACTATAAACAGAAAATCACGATTAAAAAGTTAAGATCGATGTCTATCGTAGGGCCACGTTCAGGAATGTGATTATTGTTGGGGCTGCGATTACTAATAAAAAGTCTGTTCCAGTATGGGACGATGTATCATGCTTCAAATCATCAAATTCATGTGAAATAAGCAGTGAAAATTGGGTAATTAGCACTCTAGAACTTCTACACACGCTAATTAACATGATTTAGAACATTAATTTGTTTGTGTCTGAGAGGAAACCTACCTTTGACTCGATCTAGGGAAGAGGAACACAAACTTTGATCTTCCTACAGTCGCCCAAAATGCCCGCCTTCTCCTCTCGTATCTGGTCCTCTCTTCTGCCTCCACACCTTAGCCCAAACTAGGGATTGTCTAGGGGGTCGATTGGGTCATATATATATAGGGATTTGATCTCCCAAATCTGATATAATTAGGGAATAGAATCCCACTCTGAAAAACTCTAAAAAACACATTCTTTTTTCTTATCTAGCACCGTCAATTCCTTCTCAAAACCCTAATTAGGTTAGGAATTCAAAGGATAAGGTCCATCTCTAAGTGAGCTAGGGTTTCCCTATGGTTTTGGGCCCAATAGGCTATGTTTTAACCATCAATCTTAAGGATTTAGGGTTTCCCCCAATTAGTCTGATTTTTAGGGTTTTTGGCCCATTGTTATTTATCCAGTTAGGCCCTAGTCTTACCCAAAAGAACATAAATTTAAGCCCAATTAGCCTATTTTAATTTATTCTAATTTTACACTTACGTTAGCAGATTTGTTTACACCATTATATAATTATCTCTATTTTATTGTGAAAAATAGTTAAAGAAAATTTATTATTTATAATTTTATATATTTTTACTGGGTTACTACATGAAAAGAAGGTTGACTCTAGCTCCTATTCTAGCATGACTTGAAGGGATAGAAGGTTTTACTGTGTATATAGATACCTCGAGATTAGGATTGGGGTGTGTTTTGATGTAGCATGCAAGGGTGATTGCTTATGCATCTAGGCAGTTGAAGGATCATGAGCGCAATTATCCCACACATGATTTAGACTTGGCAAACGGCGTGCATGCACTGAAAATTTGGAGGCATTATTTGTATAGAGCTACTTTTGAGGTGTTCACTAACCACAATAGTCTGAAGTACATCTTTTCTCATAAGGATTTGAACCTAAGGCAACGAAGATAGTTGGAGTTCCTCAAGGATTATGACTTCTCTTCGAATTATCACTTGGGAAAAGTGAACGTGGTCGCAGATGCATTGAGCAGGAAGAGATTGATGAGCATGAGACTTATGAGACTATGGCAGAAATCATTAGTAGTGATTGACCTTGAACTATAACCTAGTGTGGATAGACTGTTTCGTGGGACAGCTATCCATCAGATCATCCGTTTTTGATACAGTTATAGAAGCTTAAAAGAAGGTTGTAGAATTATAGAGGATTTTAAACAGATCATACTTCATCTATAGGGCAAATGGGACTGTGTACTTGAAGGACCAGTTGTATGTGCCAAACGATAGTAGTTTGAAGCAAGATATCTTAACAAAAGGGCGCAAGTCAAGGTATACAATTCATCCTGGCAGGGTGAAGATATATCATGATTTGAGTAAGAATTTCTGGTGACCTTGTATGAGGAGAGATTTACATGTTGTAGACACGCCAAAATTGGCACTAAGATGAGCAAATCTCATGTCGCACTATAATGTCCCCAGGTGGACTTCATTACTAGTTCAATAAGATGGTTTTTCTATTTTTATGGACATTTTTAGAATTAGAGTCCAAGACCTGGCTACCAATTCTAGGAATTTGCGCCCTTGAAGAAAGGAGCTAATTCCTTCTCATCTTTCGATTTTATTCGAAGAAAAAAGTAACATCCTGGGCCAAGTCACCAATTTCAGAATCTACGGCTTCGTAGAGAGGCGCGTGATAAATGTTAGGTCGACTCAGATTAATAACGTCCATATATCTAACGTAAGTCCCTTCAATAGCTCAAACTAAAATTCAGGGCTTCAGCGACTTTACACCTCTTTACAGAGGTGCATATTAATTAAACGTCCAGATCCTGGACGCCAATTCCCCTGCCATTTTGGACTTCGGTTTGAATTCTAAATTCAAAAGAATTTGTGCCTCTTTACGAAGGCGCTAATTAATTAACGACATGGCCTTGGTCGCTAATTATTTTATTTTTGGAAACCTTTTCATTTTCGTATTTTGCTTAAGAATTTACGACGTCTGCACTTGGCGCTAATTCAACTAGAGACAGCTGTAGTTGACACTAATCCTGTTTCGTGTCCGGTTCGATTGCAAGCTTCCTCTACATTATTTTCCAAGTATGATTTGGATCTTTGGTGATGCGGGACGACAACGGGACTCGACTCGGACTTGTTGCGAACTTGGACTCTATAGGACGACGCGACTAAAGAGATGACACGACCAACAACAACACAACAACGCGGCACCTAAAGAGCTCCAGAAGAGATGAACATGCCCCAAACAAGAAGCGCTAAACTCACGATCGTCCCCGGCGAGGGAAACGTGACGATCTGCACTGTTGAGTAACCAGCTTTGAGTCTCGGGTGGTCGGCTCACTCTCGTGCTCGGAACGAGGCACGGGACGGGTCTCGCACTCACAACTCACAACTCACAGTGGTGATTAAGCACGAACTAGCTAGGAAAATAAGCTACTCACATGCAAAGGCATCTAGAATGCATACTGAATAAGCAAATATGACAAAGAGAGTGGCAAATGTACCTCCATGCTCGGGGTGTGGGGAAGACATCCCAGCCAAGTTCTGTGACTCCCGGTACAATAAATACAGTAGTTATTTTCTTGCCCACTCCACGCAGGGAGGTAAAGGGCTACACAAAAAATGCCGGTAGCACGGAATTTGGGTTGACGTGCAACAAGGCGGCGGGTTCCGGGCAGCGGCTCCGGTTCTACGATTTACTGGCCGGCAGGATAGCAAGCACGGGTGTCCAAAGGGACGTCGGTCTCCTGGGATCTTCTGAAGGTGGCGGTGCACCGGGACGGTGGCAGAGGGCCCCTGGTCAGAAGTCCCGCGATCAATGACACCCAAGAGGGGGGGTGAATGGGGTGATTACAGATTTTAAAAACCTTTACCGGATTTAAAGCACGTATTAAGAGCAAGCAACAAACACGTATAGATCAGATGGATTACAAAATGAATCTGGCTAAATCAACCCCTACAGCAGTTCTTTGATACCAGGCGGAGTCCGGAAATTTGAAGATTCTCTCACACAAGGTATTTTCTTCTCGATAGGACTGACCTTGTCGATCAAAAGCTACCTTTTGATGAAACTAGATCTAAATAAAGAAACTAGATGATGATGCAATATGCAAAAGAGCTAGAGCGGAATTGGAGGTAGAAGATACAGAGCAAACCACACAGAAGACCATGATTTTTAGGTGGTTCGGATGCAACAATTGCAACCGACGTCCACCCCTCACTGACTGTGAGGATTCACACACTATCTTGTAGAAGGTTACAAGGTCAAAGCACACACACACACTCGCGTGAGTTCAGAACTCTCACGAAGGTGCACAAGCACCGAATCACAAAGAAGAGTAAAGAACTAGGAGATCACACACACATACACACGGATCTGCATAGATCCACACACACATAGGTGTTTCAATATTACAAAAACACATAAATGAAGCTCAGCAAGAGTGGAATGAAAAGATAGAAAATAAAGACATAAATTCAAGCTCCCCCTTAGTGGATGAAGATGGTATTGGATGCAGCTAGCTCCCAGCTCGATCTTCACTTGAATGGCCTACAAATCAGCTTGAGGAGCTTGCACTTGGATGAAGAACTTCTTGCACGAAGCACTATTCACGGAGCTATAGTGCACTCCTCCTTCTCCTTTGATGGCCTCCCTTGTTCTTGCTTCAATCACTTAGGTTTTTGACCCCAATGAGATTATTTATAGATCTTGGGTGGTCAAGAGACATGCCACAAACCAGATCCATAAATCATAGTGAATCTGGTGACTTTTAGATTAAACAAACCCAATGAAGAGGGCTTCCCACGTGTAGAAAACAAAGTCAAAAAGGGCTGCATAGAGATTGGCGGTAGACCGGTAGAACCTGGCGGTCGACCGAAATTTTTCAGAAATTGGCCGTTCATTGCTGGGAAAACCGGTCAACCACTCCTGGCTGGCGGTCGACCGCTGGCTGGGATTCCTACAAAAAAATAAAGAGGTTAGCCAATGCAATATAATACATGAACGAATCAGTTTTTGGCTACCTTGTTCCAATCAAGGTGAGTGTGTTTAAGCTTAGCCTGGGCGGTTTAGGAACCACAATGGATTTATGCATTTGGAAGGGATTATATATTTTAAACATAGTGCATGATGAAGTTAGACTTTGAAAGCGTATAAAAGTTGAACTTGATTGCTAAGACATAGCACGAGATAGAACACATGACCCGAGTTTTGTTATCATCAAAATCACCTGGATATACTCAACAATCTCCCCCATTTTGATGATGACAAAACTAAGAGGATATTAAAATACATGAACGTGCCTTTAAGCAATGTTTGAAAAATTAGATCAAAGTTTGAAATCAATGCAGTTTACTCACATCCCATTAAGCCAGCGAACACAAACAATTCAACACTTTCTTTGCCAATTAGAAAAGAAATGAGATACAAGAGTCAACCATTTGAGATCAAACACCAGTTGCATTCAATTCATCATTTCATTACAAGGTACATTATTGCGAGAGTGAATGCACGACTCTAGACACAAGAGATTAAACAAATGCATAAAAACATAAGAGACTGATGATCCTCACATGATCAAACATGCAAACACACAACCACACACTGACATACATAAATATATAGAGCCTGCACTACTACTTCTCCCCCTTTGGCATCATCAAAAGGGGATAGGATAGACGAAGGGGGACCCAAGTGACACAAGACCAAAGTACAGCAAGCTAGAGGGAGAAAAAAGAAAAATCCTCATGGTGCATCTGCAGGTGGCTGATCCTCTGGAGGAGGGGGCTGGTAACCAAGACGATGGCGGATGTCTTCAAGAGAATGAATGTGAGCGTGAAGACTATCCCGAATACGGCCAATGGTGACGTCACGAGCCGCATCACGGCGAGCCATGCCAAGAAGTGTCATGTTCATGATGTGGAAGGACTGGCTAGAATCAGCAACACTATTGGTGAGGCTAGTCATATGAGTGGAGAGTGTGGCTATTTGAGTGGAGAGGGAATCCAGAGCCGTAGAGAAGGAATCTATGCGACCTAACATGGTGTCAATCACATTGCCCATAGTGTCGACGTGATCCCCGAGAGTAGAAAGTCGATCACCAAAAGTATCCACACGTGTATCTAGCCTAGTAAACCACCCGTCAAAAGTCTCAAAATTTACCCAAGACTGTTGTGTGGCCCCCTGAGTGGAGGACTCTCCATGATGAAACTGAGGTGGAGGAGGCACCTCGGGGTCCATATAATGAGGTGAGGGTGGAGGAGGCTATTCCTTGGCCTGAACTGGAGGGGGGACAACCTCTGGAACCTTTTGCTGCTCTGGTTCCTGCTCATCTTCACTATCATATTCGTCTCCATAAGTAGGCACATCCCGACGCAGCTCACCATCGGGACCAAAGTAATAACCCATATCAGTAAAGATCTTATGCTTGTTGTAGATATCATCCTGGCGAACATAGATAAACTGTTCTTCTACTAAATTGATCCCAGCATGAATGAATACCCTGGTCAACTGTGAAGCATACGGCAAAGATCGCCACAGATTTGTTCGGCAAGCTCCAATGAGGGTCGTCATGAGGCGACCGATGTTGATTTGTATACCATTCATCACATTATAAAATAGGAATTTATGAACTTCTGTCACTTCATTTCTGCTGCCACCCTTTGGGTAAATAAGAGAGGTAAAGATATGGTGCAAGACTCGCTGTAGTGGTGGAAAATGATTCACATTCTGCTCAATTAAATTGCTGACACCACGCACATACTCACAGCTGGTCATAGCAAGAAAAGTGTCTTCAACCTCCCCATGACCATAAACCAAGTCGGCTCCTCTAGCCGCAACTCCTAAGCATCTCTCAAATAGGTCGGGTGTAATGTGAATCTCAACCCCTTGAACAACAGAAAATAACTGCTCATTCCGTGCAATCAAATTCTCATAGAACTGCTGCACTAGACTAGGATAATAACGGGTGTATCTAGTAATGATATCAGTCTATCCTGGCTGAATCTCAAAGACTACACATATATCGGGCAAGAGCTCATTCACCCTGTTGAAATCAACCAGTCGAGGATCGATGATGGGATGAGGAGGCAGCCTAGGTGCTCGATGCGGTGCAGGCGCTCGCTGTGGTGGAGGAGCCGGTGCCTCGCGTCTCTAGTCACTCCCTTCCCGTTGGGCAGAACACTGAGAGCTTCATCTAGGCGGCATCCCGAACTAGAAACCCAGTGAAAAACCCTTGAAGAGATGACCCTCGACCCGGGGAATGAAGATAGATCCACAGACACTCCAGGGGCTTGCAAAAAGCCTTCTCCACAAACTGGAACCTAGGAAGAAGTTCCACGAATGCACGAAAGGCCGAAAGGAGTTAGTCCCGAAACCATGACGAACACGCCAGATCTTTGTGCGGATGAAGGAATGATGAGTTTTAGAGGTTTGGGAGGTGGAGAAAAGGGGTTCTAGGGTTAGGAAATGGGGTATGAGGATGAATGGGGGTGATAGAATGACAGAATAGGGTATTACACCCCCATATAAGTTGGCTCGGTTGGGACCCCGGTGGTGCCGGTTCGCCGCCACCGGTGGACCGGTGCAGTGCTAGCGGTCGACCGCTAGGGCCAAAAACTCCCCATTTTGTAAATTTTTTTCTTTTTTTTCTTTTTTTTATATATATGGGGGACCGTCAACTGACCTTCAGATTTGAGCCAACACCTAGAAGTGGAGAGAAGGAGAGAGATGGAAGTATGGAGATTTTGAGGAAAGTTTCTAACTCCCCCTCAGAAGTTTCCTTAGATCCAACATCATTGAGTCCACAGTTATTTTACCAAGTAATATCTGGCCTTAGAAATATTTTTCAAGGAGGGCTATATATATAAATACATTTAGGCATGCAGGGGTGTATGTGAACACACAAGGTATTAAAAGCAAATAGAGACAATATGCATGTTTTTCTACCCTTGATGCATATGAATTTCTATAAATGCAAATCTTAACCTAAGTACAAACCTATGCATGTATGCTCTCACCCTTGCACATCCCAAGTTCTCTTCTTATCTTGTTAAATTGATCCTAGTTTAGGGGTTTGGTGAAAATGTCAGCTAGCTGATTGTGTGTGTCAATGAAATTTAATTCAAAGACCCCATTTTCTACATGATCTCTCAGAAAGTGATGATGAATATCAATATGCTTGGTCCTAGAATGTTGAACAGGGTTTTTAGACAAACTGATTGTACTGGTATTATCACACAAGTTTGGCACACATTTCATTTCAATATCTAAATCAAGCAATTGATTTTTGATTCAAAGTACTTGGGCTCCACAACCTCCGGCGGCTACATATTCAGCCTCGGCCGTTGAGAGAGCTACTGAATGTTGTTTCTTCGAGGCCCATGAGACTAGGCACCCACCAAGAAACTGACAGTACCCACTAGTACTTTTATGATCTACAATACATCCGACATAATCCGCATTGATGTATGCAATCAAATCAAGAGAACTATCGATGGGAAACCACAAGCCAAAATCTATTGTGCCAAGTAAATATCTAAAAATGTGTTTAAGAGCCGATAAATGAGATTCTTTAGGGCATGACTGAAAACGGGCACAAAGGCATACACTGAATTGAATGTCAGTGCGGTATGCTGTAAGATACAGAAGTGATCCGATCATACCTCGAAACAGTGTAGGATCTACTGTTTTACCATTTTCATCTTTGTCAAACTTCGAGGTTGTGGCCATTGGAGTTGACAAAGGTTTTGCTTCAGCCATCCCATATTTCTTCAACAGCTCCATTGTATATTTGGCTTGACTTATGAAAATGCCCTCAGATGTTTGCTTCACCTACAGTCCAAGAAAGAATGTTAATTCACCCATTAAGCTCATCTCAAATTCTCCTTATATAATTTTTACAAATTCATCACATAAAGTATTATTAGTAGCTCCAAAAATTATGTCATCCACATACACTTGAACTACTGATATATCTTTACCTGATTTCTTTATGAAAAGTGTTTGATCAACCTTACCTCTCTTGAAACCATTTTCAATTAGAAATGAGGTGAACCGTTAATAGCATGCCCTTGGTGCTTGCTTCAGTCCGTACAAGGCCTTCTGGAGCTTGTACACATGTTGTGGATGTTTGGGATCTTCAAAACCAAGAGATCGTTCTACAAAGGCATCTTCTTTGATATACCCATTTAGAAACGTAGATTTAACATCCATTTGAAATAATTTGAAGTTAGATGAGCAAGCATAAGACAATAAAATCCAGACTGCTTCTAGATGAGCAACCGGTGCAAATGATTCATCAAAATCAATACCCATCTCCTAGCTATACTCTTTGGCCACAAGCCAGGCCTTGTTCCTAATAACCAATCCCGTATCATTTAACTTATTTCTGAAAATCCACCGGGTTCCGATAATGGATTGATTCTTAGGCCGTGGCACTAGAGTCCACACTTGGTTTCTTTCGAACTGGTGTAACTCTTCATGCATAGCCTGGATCCAAGATTCATTTTGAAGAGTTTCATGAATGTCTTTAGGCTCTTCTTGTGAGATTAAGGCTATCAAATCTTCTTCTTCTACTTGCCTTAGAGATGCTCTAGTTCTTACCCCATCTTGAGGATTACCGATTATATTTTTTAGCTGGATGATCCTTGAAGAATGTGGAGGTACTTGGCAAGTCAGGGTGCTGCACTTGCTGCACTTGCAGTGTTTCAATTGAAGGATCTTCGTCTTCTTCACTCTTACTGGGTATTCCTTCCTTTGGTTCATCCTTGGCTTTAGATGTTCCAGCATTAGTTGAATCTTTGGGGGCTTCTCCAGCATCCAAAATTTACATAGTCAGTTTTAGTTCAGATTCATCAAAAATCATATGAGGACTTTCTTCAACAACCAAAGTCCATTTATTAAACACTCGATAAGCTCTAGAGTTAAGTGCATAGCTTAGGAATGTTCCCTTGTCACTTTTCTCATCAAACTTACCTAGGTTGGACTTACCATTATTCAGGATGAAACATGAACATCCAAAGGGTTTAAGATGGAAAATATTCAGTTTCTTACCCTTGTAGAGCTCATAGGGAGTTTTCTGCAAAATGGGCCTCCTCATTGCCCTGTTGATGATGTAACACGCGGTACTTACCACCTCAGCCCAAAAGTATTTTGGGAGAGAATTTTCACTTAACATGGTATGTGCCATGTCTATCAATGTTCTATTTTTCCTCTCCACCACTCCATTTTGTTGGGGCGTCCTTGGTGATGAGAAGTTGTGCGTATACCTGTGCTCTTCACAGAAATTGCTAAACTCATGATTTTCAAATTCGCCACCATGATCACTTTGGATAGTAGTGATAAGGTAGCCTCTATCATTTTGGATTTTCTTACAAAACACTTGAAATTCCATGAATGCATCATTTTTATTAGATAGAAATAGCACCCATGTAAATCTGGAATAATCATCAACAATCACAAAACTATATGATTTCCCTCCTAGGCTGGATGTCCTAGTTGGGCCAAACAAATCAAGATGCAACAGCTCCAAAGGCCGTGAGGTGGAAACAATGTTTTTATTTTTGAAAAGATATGCGTGTTTACTTGTCTTTTGTTCAAGCTTCACAGATTTTATCACTTTCAAACGTTAACTTTGGCAAGCCATTCACCAAGTCATGTTTAGACAACTTAGAGATTACTCCAAAATAAGCATGGCCTAGTCTTCGGTTCCATAGCCATGCATTATCATGATTGTTTGCTACCAAGCACACATCATCACAGGAAACATCATCAAGATCAATAGTATATACATTGTTGCTTCTCTTGCCGATGAATCTGATTTTATTGGAGGTTTTATTTATGACAAGGTAATGGATTTCATCAAAAATAATTTTAAAACCCTTCTCACATAGCTGGCTAATGCTCAAGAGATTGTGATTTAATCCTTTCACCAAAAGTACATTCTCGATAAGAATTTTAGAATTCTTACCTATATTACCGATTCCAATGATTTTACCTTTGTCCTTGCCTCCAAATGCAACTGAACCTCCATCCTTGTTTTGCAGTGTAGAGAACACCTTCTTGTCCCCTGTCATATGTCTTGAACATCCGCTATCCAAGTACCATTTACTCCCCCTGGCTTCAAGACATATCTGCAAGAAACAACATTCTCATGCAAATAATTTTAGTACCCAAGCTAGTTTGGGTCCGTAGGAGTTAGTCCAATTCTGTGCATATCTTTTCTTGGTGCAAAGAACATGATTTCTTGGTGAGTTTTGTTTGAATCAACAATTTACAAAAACATGACCAAATCTACCACAATGATAACAATTAACAGGTGCAAACTTTCTTTGAAATTGTCGTGGTTTGGGTTGGACATGTTTTGGCTTAGAGTTGGAACATGAAGCATGGTTGTTTTCTTTTTCATGAACAAAGAATGTAGTGATCTTATGCTCAAAGGATTTTTTATTTTAGAGAGTGTATCCCAATCATTCTTTCTAAAAATTGACTTTAACTCCCAACAAGTTATCTAGGTTTTCTTTGCCCTTTACAAACCTTGACAAGGTGAACTGAAGTTCAGCCACTTCTTTATCCAAACTCACAGTTTTCTTTTCAAGTTCTTAATTTGTGGATTTCAGAATTTTTTCTTCAGTTTTTATTTTTTCACACACTTTCTCCATTTCAGACATTTTGCAAGATAACTCATCTTTGGCTTTTTCACAATCTGAAATTGTTTGTAGTAGACTTTCTTTTTCTACTGTTAGTTCAAACCATTCTTGTTCTAGTTTCTCAAATTTATCAAAGATATCTTCATGTGACAAATCGTCAGTGTTCTTTTTGGGAGTTTTATTTTTAGATCTGATTTTCTTGTATTTAGTATACAATTTTTCATATTTCAACTCCAATTGTTCATTGGAAATAAAATCAGGGTCAGAATTTACCTCAGTTGAATCATCTTCATGTGCCATGAGACACAAGCTCTCCATGAACGCTCCGATCTCTTCTTCGGACAGCTCTTCCTCTTCGTCGCTCCATGTAGCGACCATTGCTTTTGGCTTCCTGAATTTCTCCTTCTTGAACTTCTTCTTCAGATCTGGACACTCTTCTCTCATGTGTCTGGGCTTCTTGCATTCATAGCAAATGACATTGTTGGGCTTGCTTGACTCGCCCTTGGTTTGAATGGGCTTCCTTTGCCCCTTTTTAAAATTACCTTGGAAATTTCTCTTCTTTCTCAAGAATCTCCTTACTTGGTGGGTTATCATGGCCAAGTCTTCTTCTTCATTACTTCCCTCGCTGGATTCTTCTTCTTAAAAGTCTTCATCAGATTGATGAGCTTTCAATCCAATTACCTTCTTCTTCTTCGTATCTTCCTCGGCTGTTCTCTTCATATTTATTTCATAGGTCATGAGTGACCCTATGAGCTCGTCCAAAGTGAGTGTGGACAGATTTTTTGAATCCTCAATTACTGTGGCTTTTGTATGCCACGTCGATGGAAGTGATCTCAACACTTTCCTTACGAGCTCGGAATTGGTGTATTCTTTTATGAGACTTTTGAGACCATTGGTAATCTCAGTTAACCTTGCGAACATTTCAGAGATAGATTCTTCAGATTTCATCTTGAATAGCTCGTAGTCTCTGACGAGTAGGTTGGCCTTGGTCTCCTTGACCTCGGAGGTTCCCTCATATATGAGACGCAACTTCTCCCACATTTCCTTCGCTGAGCTACACATGGACACATGAGAAAATTCATTAGGATGTATATCACATTGCATAATATTCATAGCATTAAAATTGACAGTGCATTTTTTAATTTCCTCGGGTGTCCATTTCTCTTCATCGTCAAAGAGTTTGTAAGGACCCTTGTCCACAACTCTCCAGATCTCATACTTTTTGGCTCTTAAGAAAACATGCATTCTATTTTTCCAATAGGAGTAATTTGAGCCATCGAAGTATGGAGGACGATGAATGGAGTGAGGCTCAGGCATCATACCCTTGTTTGCCATTGATCTGGATCTTACTCTAGATCGTTAGATCTGAAAGAAAAAGAGCCTTAGCCCTGATACCAATTGAAGTCCCGCGATCAATGACACCCAAGAGGGGGGGTGAATTGGGTGATTATAGATTTTAAACACTTTTACCCGATTTAAAGCATGTATTAAGAGCAAGCAACAAACAAGTATAGATCAGATGGATTACAAAATGAATCTGGCTAAATCAACCCCTACAACAGTTCTTTGGTACCAGGCGGAGTCCGGGAATCCAAAGATTCTCTCACACAATTTTCCTCCCGACAGGACTGACCTTGTCGATCAGAAGTGACCTTTTGATATACCAGAGATCTCCCGTAAAAAGGTTAATAAAGCTAGATCTAAACAAAGAAACTAGATGATGATGCAATATGCAAAAGAGCTAGAGAAGAATTGGAGGTAGAAGATGAAGTCCCGCGATCAATGACACCCAAGAGGGGGGTGAATTGGGTGATAACAAATTTTACGAAAACTTTTACCTTTTTTACAAAATATGTGATAAATAATAATTAGCAAATGAAAACTAATTAACCAATTCTCTCAAACTTTCTGTTCCCACACGACCATACAACGAAAACAATCAAACCACACAAATAACACACAATGCACAACGGTTTTTAAGGTGGTTCGGATGCAACGACGGCAATCCTATGTCCACCCTCACCAAACTCGGTGAGGCTTCACTCGGGGATAAATCCCCAAATGGAGACGACGCTCAAGCCACACACGCAGGACGACGCCTGTCCACACACACGGGGACGCGCCCCAAAATACACACACATACGGAGATGAAGTCTCCAACACGATCCAACAAGCAGATCAACAAGACACACACACGCTGCGACAAGTGCAACACTCCACACACACAAACACTAAGATTTGGATAAATCCACACACACACGTAGATCTAAGAAGACTTATGCACACACGAATCAAATACGACACACACACAAGTTTGTAGTTTATAAGAAACACAAATCTAAAACTATAAAGCACAAAACACCAATATGAATAAACCACAGTTTAGAAAGCTCCTAATTTAGGCTCCCCCTGAGTGTGTGCTCTGGATGTTCGCGTTGATTCCTTCTTCACTTGAATAGCTTGAGACTCAACTTGAATGGCCTTGTATTTGATGTAGATCCTCTTGCACGGAGTACTATTCATGGCTACAGTACCCTACCTTCTTCCTTGGACAAATCCTTATATCTTCTTGATGCTTGTGAGCTTGTTCTCTTCCTTTAAGATTGCTGACTTCCAATGAAGCTAGAGTACCTTCAGATGATGCTTGAATGGCTCCTTCTTCCTTGTAGCATCCTTCTTCTTCTTCTTCCCTTGGATCACTTTGAGTTGATGAAGAGGTGCATGGATGTAGCTTTGAACCTTGATTGCTTCTACACCATCTTGGAGGTAGATGGCTTCAGAAAATAAGCTTGAATCACCTTCGATGGATGAAGAACTCTAGCCCGAAGCACTGTTCACGGAGGTGCTACGGTACTCGTGAATCACCTCCTCTAGCCTCCCTTGATCTCTCTTGTTTCAAATGAAGCATTAGGGTTTCTAACCCTCTTGTATGTGTTTTATAGACTTTGGATGGTCAATAGAAACCCCCCAGACCAGATCCACATTTTGTGGATGATTGGGTGACTTTAGGATTAAAGAAATACAAGGAGAATGGCTCTTCTCGAAGTGAAAAACAAAGTCAACTTTTGTTGGCTCGAGGCTGGCGGTCGACCTGTGGAAGCTGGCGGTCGACCGCAACTAAGAAACCTGCAGAACGGATGGTCCCTGGAATTTTCGATCGACCGCTACTGGGCTTACGGTCGACCGCCACTAAGAGAGATGCATGTAGTGGGTTGCTGGCAGGGGCAGTCAACCGTCCCTGAGCTGGCAGTCGACCGCCAGCTAGGCAGACCCCGAGTTTTCCCGGGTCGGTCCGTTAACCTCTTTAGCTCCATCGCTTAAGTCCTTTAGCAGCCCGTTCATGTCTGTGGCATCACCCTTGACAGTTTAGAAGGTGTCAACTGAGTCTTTCACCTGCAAAAGCATAGATAACTGATTAGAACTATAGCTCAACCATCCATATGATAAATGCATGAAGTTCATGCAAACCATTCGAGCATTAATCAAAATTTTGTTCCGGGGGCTCCGACCCCAGAAACCCCCGCAAGGGGCGCTACCCCCTTGACTCCCGTGACCTGACCGAGCAGGTCGATCCCTGCGACCTGACCGCGCAGGTCAATCCACGGGCGAGGGCGCACGATGGCCAGAAGGGTTTCATATTTAATGTGCATGAATGAGGTGTATTAAAGAGAGGTATATGAGATACACATTGTGAGATCGATGCTAAGACAAGATAAGAGTCTCACCAATGGTTCTTGACAGTAAATGACATATACCACCTATTTTGGATTGTAGAGGAGCAGGGTGATTATCCACACGTTTAGATCACCAGGTGACTGCCATGAGTTTAATCCTGCAAGCAAGATAGTCAGGGTTAATACCATACTTTCTCACATTAGAGATGTTATGAAACCTCTTACCTTTTGTAAAACCAATTCAATCAAGCAAGAATCAAAACCATGTACCATTGCCATTTCCCATCTCATTTGCTATCTCAACCATACATTGATAACAAGAGCATGAGCAATCAACCACAAGTTTAGTTATCATCACTTAATCACACATTAAATTTAGTTATCATCAAAACCATAACTTAACAATCACAACAATCATCAAAACCATTACTCAACAATCTCCCCCTTTTTGATGATGACAAACTTAGTGATGATGACAAACTTAATGATGATTCAACAGAATGGCACATATATTCTTCTCCCCCTGTCACACACAATCATCAATTTTTCTCTCCCTTTGACATAATCAAAAAGCGGGATGATGCAGATCTTTCTCCCCCTATGACATGATCAACAATATCAACAAGCTGGTAGAAGCCAAATTAGGAAGAACATTGAACCAGCAATAGCCCATCTTATCAAATCAGAAGAAGCAAGGGCAAATCATGGACGGACAAATCAATATGATTCCAATCAGAAGAAACCAATTGGTGATTATTCTCACAAATCAATATGATACAATCCAAAGTAAATACAGTCAAGCATATATTGATACCAATTGAAGGTGGTGATTGGCCTTAAGGACATGAACTAGTGGAGGAAGATGTTCACAGGATGAGGTGTTCAACATGATAGCATACAAGATCTAAATCCCATGTCAGATTTTCACAACAAACAAGAGCAGGAGGGCATATCATAAGGATTTTCTTTGATCTTCAAATTTTTTAATTTTTGTATTTTGGTTTGAAATGCATGAAACTCAAAGCAAGCATATAATTACATGAAAATCAACTAGGGCAAAAGATGAGTTCAAAGACCATGTTGATTATTCCTATGTGGGGGTCACAAAGTTTGGTTGCCATGATACAAAATGAAGGCAAATACCCCATAGCAAGAGTAAAGGAATTGAAGTCCAAAATTTTGAAATTTTGTTGATTTTCTGATTTTTACATTTTCTGTTTAAATGCATGAAGCTATGTATATGCAGATGATGACTCATGAAGTGCACACAATGCAACCAAACAGTTACATATAAACATACATGTAATCTCCCCCATACATATATAAGAAGGGAATGGGTATAAGAAAGTTGCAAGAGAGTCATGCTAACCGGAATGCACATGTGTAGCACATGGGAGATTGTACAATCATATAGGAGATTCAAGCAATTGCTAAAGAAGTCAATCAATTTTCTGAATACATAATGAATCAAATTTCCGGATGTGTAAGTGAGTAACATGAAAAATGATAGTTCCAATATGGATATTCAGATTTTCAGATTAACACAAGGAGACATTTTACAGACTGCACTTCAATTTTGAGAACAGCATATTGGAGGCTACGCTCTACTGCAATGAGTTTTCACCAATATTTTTCAACTCAACCAAAATCACATGATAGTCAGAATTTTTCAAGAGTGATCAGATTCAAATAATTCCTTTTTACACGAGTAGACGCATGGAGCTCATGCAAGAATCTCTGGTTACTCAGAATATTGAACCATTTCACCTCATCTTGAACAGAGATACTAGTCAACACTTTTCAGATATGAACCACATCACGTCTCAGGTGACATGTACCCAGTTTACTCAGTGAGACCGAGTATTGTTCTATCTTTCATTTTCATTTCAGATTTTTACAACAAGGATGGGTAGGCAGCTTTCTCCTTAACTGTCTCTTCAACATACATGCAGCAAGTTTAACATCTCAAGAGTGTTGAAAAGAAATTCATATATCCTTATCTTTAACACTCATTTTTACATTTTGTGCATGAAGTGTGCGAATTTGATTAAGCATGTATACCGAAAATATCATGAATACATAACAGTACAACTCCCCCTAAATAGATGCACTTATGAAATATGAACTCCCCTAGAGTGTACGACATGAAACACTCCAATAATGACTCAAATGTAACATTATTTATCAAGAAGACATAAGGTCATAGAAGTTTCAAGGATGGGGGTGAATAACATATAATAGCAAGCAAGCACACATTGGGAGTTTATGCAAATGCATTATGACATGCATGCGAGCAATGTGATGTCAATTTGATACCAATTGAATGGATGCCAACTGAATGAACTAAGTGCGACTAATGCATGAGTTCCAATGTAATACAACGTATGAGCATATAAGAATGCGATGCAATGTGCAAAGTGATTCAGACTTTTGATTTTCATTTGCATGATCTAAAAGCACCTTATGCATTGAATTATGATGCATGCAACCTATAACTATGTGAGAGTGGAATGCAAGTTATTTTGGCAAGATGAGAGCTTTATTTCCAATCCAATGTGACAACTTCCACATGTGACTATTCACATTCAATTAATGGATCAGACAAACATTTTTTTTTCTGACATGATCTTTATGAATGAGGCTGCATACATGATCAAAATTAAGCAATGCAACCCATTTTTCAGAATTATTCAAAATCAGATTTTCAAGAGCATTTAACAAGTTTTGAAATTAAAAATCATTCACAAGCCAAATATTTGAATTATGAGTAAACATATATTTTCAATTGAAATAACTCAGTTCAAAGATTCATTCATGGATCAACAATTTGACATCTATGAGTTCTAGTACGAGGCGGAGAACGTTGATCCAAAGACCAACACACGCATAGTGAGAGTTCTCAGGTGGATGTGACCCACCTTTTCACTGCTCAATATTTGATATACCAGTTATTCAATTAGGCTCAAATGTCATCATGCAATTCAAATTGAAAAATATTAAAAGCCAATCACTTTATTCACACTTCTCAAGATTTTTAATTTGATTCAACCAATTAAACAAGTCCAACATAGGATGCTGGTAAACGACAGATCAGGTTTGTAGAATCAATACCTGTCATTTGAATATGTCACCAAGTGATAAAGACGGCCATTGCATGAATTGACAAGGTTGAATTACCTTAGTTCACGAGACAAGATTGGAAGCCTTCAATCACTAAGATCACCAACCTCATGAGGGTTGATATTTCAGATTTACTTTCTTATCTTTGCCTTGAGAATCCATTTTCTTCCAAGCCTTTCACCTGCAATCCAAAGAAGAATGAAATTTAGTTTACTCATGAGAGTATTTTAAAGTCTTCTTGCACAATCCCTGTAAAATCTTCACAAAAGACATTATTAATAGTTCTAAAAGAAATATCATTCTCATATACTCAAACCACTAAAATATCTTTTACCTGATTTATCTTGTGAGAGGTGTTTGATCAACTTTATCTATTTAACATGTTCTCAATCAAAAGATGCGAACTTTTCATACCATGCCTTGGGTACTTGCTTTAGCACGTACAAGGACTTTCACTAGCTTGTGCTTAAGTCGATCCTGGAGATTGTTCTACACAAAGTATCCCATCTTCTTGTAGCAACTTGATAGGGTTCTCATCATTTTCATCCTTGCAAGGTATTCCTTTCGTTGACACAAGCTTGGCCATGACTAGCTCTGCATCATTTGAATTTTGGGAGTATAATCTGCATCTAAGGACAAGAGGACTTGAGTTGTCAATTTCGATTCAAATTTATTGACAATGGCATGACAAATTATTTTAACAACCAACATCTCCTAGACAGCTCCAGATACAGTGCATGACTCATGTGTGAACCCAAACATTAATCCTATATGTAGAAATCCGATAATTTAAAATGAGAAATAAATTTTTTTAAATAAATTATATAATTAAATTTTTCATGAAATGATTAATTTACATTTTTACTAAGTGAAATAAAGTGGATTATTGAATTTACTTGAATTTACTTAAGATAAAGTGAAAAATAAATACTTTCACTCTTAGATAAATCATAGAAAGCCCAATAAAAGTCCATGTAATGGACTAGGATCATAATTGGCCCATTGGATAATCCATAATGGGCTATATTAGTGGTTAAAGGATTAATAAAGGATAATTAGACCTTAAATTCGTAACACATGTTAAATGTCTTTTGAAAAGGATTATAATAACCCAATTTCTAGAAGATTGACTCAAGAATCAACCCTTACCTAACAGCCCACATTGGACCAGCCGAAATTACATTGTTTTCACACCTAAGATGGTCTAGATTAAGAGGAGAAGTGATATTTTTCTTCTAATTCGGACTTAATGGGGTTGGTGGATTTAGGTGAAGAATCTTGACACATTTGGCCAAGTTTTGGCTATAAATAGAACCCCATTCGACCCTCAAACCATCCCTGGAAGTTAAGTCTATGCTATTGCAAAGATTCGTGGAGATTTGAAGGAGGATTTGAAAGATCAAGGGTTTTCTTTATATTTGGAGATAATCTTTAGATCTGACAAAAGGTAGGTGTCTCTCAGGCTAAACTCAAATCAATGCATGCTATCTTGTTCATTTTTCTGCCCTCTTTCCATTGATAGCTCATTTGTTAAATTCCATTGAGAAATGAGTAAGTTATGATCATTTTACCAAAGGGTATTTCAGTTCCGTTTTCAGAATCTTAAGGCACTGCTCTTCAGGAGTGCGTTCTTAACGCGCCAGCCCGATATAGCGCGTTCATATAGACCCCATCTCTTTTGAAAAATGTTCAAATTTAAAAATTTAATAATATAAAACACTTTCATGATCGCGCTATATGTCCCTAGCACGTTCATCATGAACGCGCTAGCCTCCTATAGCACGTTCATACCTTTGACCCCGGATGATCAGGGATCAAAAAAAATAATATTTCTAGTATATTTTTAAAGGTATATAAGGTTTTTATATATATATAAGATGTTATATGCATAGTATGATTCATTGGAACCCCATATTGTTATCTAGTTTTCAAAATAATATAAAATCTATACCTGTTCATGAACGCGCTAGCCTCCTATAGCACGTTCATCATGAACACGCTAGCCCCCTATAGCAAGTTCATACCTTTGACCCCGGATGATCAGGGATCAAAAAATAATACTTCTAGTATGTTTATAAATGTATTTAAGGCATCTATATATATATAAGATGATATATATATAGTATGATTCCTTGGAACCTCATCTTTTTATCTAGTTTTCAAAATAATATAAAGTAATTATCTGATCATGAACGCGCTAGCCTGGTATAGCACGTTCTTCATGAACGCGCTAGCCTCCTATAGCACGTTCTTAATGAACGCGCTAGTCAGGTATATCGCGTTCATACTTTTAAACCCGGATGACCAGAAATCAAAAGTATAATATTTCTAATATATATATATATATATAATACCTTAAGTGTTTATATATATATTAGGAGTCTATATCTATTATGGTTTATACAGAATTTATGTATTTCAATTAAGTTTTTACAACTTTTCAATGTATATATCTGTTCTTAAACGCGCTAGTCTCCTATAGCACGTTCTTGAAGAACGCGCTAGCTACCTATAGCGCGTTCATAAAAATTTCCCAAAAATTTTTGATAATCAAAATATGTTATTTTGAATATATATACTGTATTTTTATACACTGTAATGAACGCGACCCTGAGTTATAGCGCGTTCACAGACAGTAACATCTTTTTAGCCTATAACAATTATATTCTCCATCATAGTGATGTACGAAAATTATTTCAGAATGTAAAAAGGTATTTTCTATCATATTGATGTATAAAAACTACTTTCAGCATGTTACATCTATTTTCTTATCATATGGATTATTAATGTATGATTAAAAGCTAATATCTAAACTCATGATTTCAATTCTTAAGTATATATGTTCTTTACTAAAAGTCGTTCTTTACTAATAATTGATGTTTATAATTCTGAGATCATGCAAAGATGTTTAAAATAATTCTAATAAAACCACTATCTTAATGTTTCTTCCTACTTACCGTTCATTTTGAATTCTACGACTTAATGTCGTTAAACATGATGCTTAAAAATGCGTTGTCCACTCTCCTTTGTAAATTATCACAACTTTTGCCAGATCTGTACTTGTTCACAAATGAGCTTGTTCTTGAAATTCTTTGGCCATATTGTGGAATTATATAGAAAAAAAAATGTCAGGGGCTATGGGTCCCAATGAAATGACATTTAAATACTAGTGTATAAAGGGGTTCTGATCTGATCCCACGGGCGAGACAAAGTATAAATATAAACTGGTATTATAATGATCAGGTGCTGACATTCACCAATACAGGGTCTATTACAGTTAGGGGCAATCATACTGTCGTGAGAACCCTTAAGTATGTAGCCAAATAGTGATATTCCATAAGAGGCTATCATATCGTCGTGATCTCCCTTTAGTGCTCTGGCCAATCCTACTGAGTGTTGGTAGAAGTGATTACTCTACTTCTATATTGTTATTGCTTAAAGATTCATCATAAATATCCTTGTAGAAGTGATTGTTCTACTTCTATATTGTTTAAAGTTCAAGTGATTGCTCTACTTCGATATTGCTTAAAAGTTTATCATGAAAGTTCTTGAATTATCTTAATGATAGTACCCATCGTCTCATCATGAAAGTTCTTGATATATTTCTGAAAATGATCATCGTCTTGTCTACTAACATGATCTTGACATTATCTTGTTATCTTGAAATTACTTGGAAATTCCTTATACAAAATTTCTTACTTGAAATTCATGATCAATTACTTCATGACACGAATTGTTAAATTGTTAAATACTTAAAGATTGCCTGGTTCTAGAGATATAAAATCCTACTGAGCTTTTTGCTTACCCAACGTTTTGGTTAATTGTTGCAGAAAATGAAAATGAATCAGGGAATGGACAAGAGTGAATGAGTGTTTTCTTTTCCCTAGGATTTATGTAGATCATTAGTGTTTTTACAAGGATTATGTATTTAGAAATTTTGGAAGATTGTATCATGCCTATATGGCTTATGAATTAGTGATGTAAACTTCATTTTGATGGAATAAAATTAGCTATTTCATCTTAGCTCTCTATCTTTAGAATTAATTTGTACATGCTCTGATCGACACGAGTGCCTCGTAACTGCTCGCGCCCTCGATTTTCCGCGTCGGGACGTGACAGTTTTAGTGGTATCAGAGCCAGGTTACATAAAACCTAGGATTCTTAAAACTTATGTTTCCCTTGATATAAACTTGGTTAGAAATTTAAATTTTTCAGGTAAGATTGGGTAGAAATACGGGTTAAGTTTTAAAAAGAATAAATTATCAAGAAATAAATACCTAGGAAAAATAATTAAACCCTGTAACAATGGTTTCAGGCTAAATCTCGCAAATGGCCGCCGAGAGAGCTCAATGGCGCGAAATGTAACGCACTGTCCAAGGATTAACACAAGCCTTGCAACAAGTTGCGCAAGGTGGAGCATGGCATGAAGCCGGGGATTTGTATCGGAAATTCCAAAAGATGAATCCCCCGAAGTTTAGTGGATCTACTGACCTAGATGAAGCGGAGAATTGGGTGCAAGAAATAGAGAGAACCTTTAAAGTAATGCAATGCACCGATGAAGAGAAGGTACTACTAGGGACCTACCAACTAGAAAAGGATGCCCGAGTATGGTGGGTATCCGTCGAAGCGATCTTGCCTAATGAACAAGTTACATGGGACGAGTTCTTAGAACATTTTAATGAGAAGTATTTCTTGGATAGAATCCGCGAGAAGAAGGCCATGGAGTTCGCGACATTAAAACAACGTAGCTTATCTATAGCAGATTATGAAGCAACATTTTCTAGATTAGCTCGGTATGCCCCACACCTAGTTTGTACGGAGAAAATGAGAGTACGAAGATTTATGAACAGATAAAGGGTGGAACTCATTGCTCGATTGGCTCCATTGGAGATTCAAACTTATACGGAAATGGTTAGGAAAGCACAAATTCTAGAATATGCTATGAATATGGTGGAGCGAATCAAAGGGAAAGTCGCCAAGAAAGAGTTAGTCGATGGATCCAAAAGTAAGGAACTCGCGAGTGACAAGAAGAGGTTAAATGGAATAACGATTTCTGTAAGGACAAGAAGCCCCGGAATAATGATCAAAAATTTGTTCCAGTCAAGGAAAAATGTGAGCATTGTAAGAAAGGAAGGCACAACCCAAATGAATGTTGGTATAAACTTGGGAAGTGTATCCGTTGCGGAAGCATGGATCATAAAATTGCTCGTTGTCCACTCTTAAAGAAAGGAGCGTCGCAAGCATTGGAAGGTAACCTTATAAACCTATCTCGTCTATGATGGCATAGTTTAGAAATGGTGAACTTAGCACTTAGCATGTTATGAAAATGATCTAGTTAGAATGCATAGTTTGGATATGATAATTTTACCTTACTATTACGAAAAGATAATCATGTGAATTTGGAGACCAAATTCTTTTAAGTAGGGGAGGATATAGAAACCCAATAATTTAAAATGAGAAATAAATTTTTTTTAAATAAATTATACAATTAAATTTTTCATGAAATGATTAATTTACATTTTTACTAAGTGAAATAAAGTGGATTATTGAATTTACTTGAATTTACTTAAGGTAAAGTGAAAAATAAATGCTTTATCTCTTAGATAAATCATAGAAAGCCCAATAAAAGTCCATGTAATGGACTAGGATCATAATTGGCCTATTGGATAATCCATAATGGGCTAGATTAGTGGTTAAAAGATTAATAAAGGATAATTAGACCTTAAATTCGTAACACATGTTAAATGTCTTTTGAAAAGGATTATAATAACCCAATTTCTAGAAGACTGACTCAAGAATCAACCCTTACCTAACAGCCCACCTTGGACCAGCCGAAATTACATTATTTTCACACCTAAGATGGTATAGATTAAGAGGAGAAATGTCATTTTTCTTCTAATTCGGACTTAATGGGGTTGGTTGATTTAGGCGAAGAATCTTGACACATTTGGCCAAGTTTTGGCTATAAATAGAACCTCATTCGACCCTCAAACCATCCCTGGAAGTTAAGTCTATACTGTTGCAAAGATTCGTGGAGATTTGAAGGAGGAATTGGAAGATCAAGGGTTTTCTTTATATTTGGGGATAATCTTTAGATCTGACAAAAGGTAGGTGTCTCTTAGACTAAACTCAAATCAATACATGCTACCTTGTTCGTTTTTCTGCCCTCTTTCCATTGATAGCTCATTTGTTAAATTCCATTGAGAAATGAGTAAGTTATGATCATTTTACCAAAGGGTATTTCAGTTCCGTTTTCGGAATCTTAAGGCGCTGCTCTTCAGGAGCGCGTTCTTAACGCGCCAGCCCGATATAGCGCGTTCATATAGACCTCATCTCTTTTGAAAAATGTTCAAATTTAAATATTTAATAATATAAAACACTTTCATGATCGCGCTATATGTCCCTTGCTCGTTCATCATGAACGCGCTAGCCTCCTATAGCACGTTCATACCTTTGACCCCGGATGATCAGGGATCAAAAAAAATAATATTTCTAGTATGTTTTTAAAGGTATATAAAGTTTATATATATATATAAGATGTTATATGTATAGTATGATTCATTGGAATCCCATATTGTTATCTAGTTTTCAAAACAATATGAAATCTATACATGTTCATGAACGCGCTAGCCTCCTATAGCACGTTCATCATGAACGCGCTAGCCCCCTATAGCAAGTTCATACCTTTGACCCCGGATGATCAGGGATCAAAAAATAATACTTCTAGTATGTTTATAAATGTATTTAAGGCATTTATATATATATAAGATGATATATATATAGTATGATTCCTTGGAACCTCATCTTTTTATCTAGTTTTCAAAATAATATAAAGTAATTATCTGATCATGAACGCGCTAGTCTGGTATAGCACGTTCTTCATGAACGCGCTAGCCTCCTATAGCACGTTCTTATTGAACGCGCTAGTCAGGTATAGCGCGTTCATACTTTTAAACCCGGATGACCAGAAATCAAAAGTATAATATTTCTAATATATATATATAATACCTTAAGTGTTTATATATATATATTAGGAGTCTATATCTATTATGGTTTATACAGAATTTATGTTATTTCAATTAAGTTTTCAAAATTTTTCAATGTATACATCTGTTCTTGAACGCGCTAGTCTCCTATAGTACGTTCTTGAAGAACACGCTAGCTACCTATAGCGCGTTCATAAAATTTTCTCAAAAATTTTTGATAATCAAAATATATTATTTTGAATATATATACTATATTTTTATACACTGTAATGAACGCGACCCTGAGCTATAGCACGTTCACAGACAGTAACATCTTTTTAGCCTATAACAATTATATTCTCCATCATAGTGATGTACGAAAATTATTTCAGAATGTAAAAAGGTATTTTCTATCATATTGATGTATAAAAACTACTTTCAGCATGTTACATCTATTTTCTTATCATATGGATTATTAATGTATGATTAAAAGCTAATATCTAAACTCATGATTTCAATTCTTAAGTATATATGTTCTTTACTAAAAGTCGTTCTTTACTAAAAATTGATGTTTATAATTCTGAGATCATGCAAAGATGTTTAAAATAATTCTAATAAAACCACTATCTTATTGTTTCTTCCTACTTACCGTTCATTTTGAATTCTACGACTTAATGTCGTTAAACATGATGCTTAAAAATGCGTTGTCCACTCTCCTTTGCAAATTATCACAACTTTTGCCAGATCTGTACTTGTTTACAAATGAGCTTGTTCTTGAAATTCTTTGGCCATATTGTGGAATTATATAGATAAAAAATGTCAGGGGGCTATGGGTCCCAATGAAATGACATTTAAATGCTAGTGTATAAAGGGGTTCTGATCTGATCCCACGGGCGAGGCAAAGTATAAATATAAACCGGTATGATAATGATCAGGTGCTGGCATTCACCAATACAGGGTCTATTATAGTTAGGGGCAATCATACTGTCATGAGAACCCCTAAGTGTGTAGCCAAATAGTGATATTCCATAAGTGGCTGTCATATCGTTGTGATCTCCCTTTAGTGCTCTGGCCAATCCTACTCAGTGTTGGTAGAAGTGATTGCTCTACTTCTATATTGTTATTCCTTAAAGATTCATCATAAATATCCTTGTAGAAGTGATTGTTCTACTTCTATATTGTTTAAAGTTCAAGTGATTGCTCTACTTCGATATTGCTTAAGAGTTCATCATGAAAGTTCTTGAATTGTCTTAATGATAGTACCCATCGTCTCATCATGAAAGTTCTTGATATATTTCTGTAAATGATCATCGTCTTGTCTACTATCATGATCTTGACATTATCTTGTTATCTTGAAATTACTTGGAAATTCCTTATACAAAATTTCTTACTTGAAATTCATGATCAATTACTTCATGACACGAATTGTTAAATTGTTAAATACATAAAGATTGCCTGATTCTAGAGATATAAAATCCTACTGAGCTTTTTGCTCACCCTACGTTTTGGTTAATTATTGTAGGAAATGAAAATAAATAAGGGAATGGACAAGAGTGAATGAGTGTTTTCTTTTCCCTAGGATTTATGTAGACCATTAGTGTTTTTACAAGGATTATGTATTTAGAAATTTTGGAAGATTGTATCATGCCTTTATGACTTATGAATTAGTGATGTAAACTTCATTTTGATGGAATAAAATTAGCTATTTCATCTTAACTCTCTCTCTTTAGAATTAATTTGTACATGCTCTGATCGACACGAGGGCCTCGTAACTACTCGCGCCCTCGATTTTCCGCGTCGTGGCGTGACACTATATGACGAATGTGGTTGTTCCCCCTTAGAGTGTGCATGAATGTGATATGCTCAGTAAAAATCTAATGCCATATGCATCCTTTTAAGTAAATGACTCATAGTACCAGGCGGAGGACTTAGATCCGAAGATCACCTCACGCGTAGTGATAGTTTTCAGACAGGCTTAACCTGCCCTTCCACATGTCACCATTTGATATACTATGTAGTCAAGGATGATGAAGGCAGGTGGATTTACAATGCATTATGGCATAAATACATAATGTTCAACTTTTGCATGACAGAGTGTGAAAGTGTATGCAAACTCAATATATATAGTGAAATCATGATCTGAAGAATCTTCAAGCTCTCCTACTAAAAGATGCTATATGACAAGTGATATATACACAAATATGTAAACAATCATGAATGGAACGCATGTACGGACATATGAAAGACTACATGACTATAAGACTCAAAATGAATCAAAACCTTACACAGTCACTGGAGAGAGTAGGAGAGATATCACTTGAGTGCTCAGATTCAATTTTTGATTTTTCTTCCAACCTGACTTATGTCACTTGGCCCGTGTGCCTTACCTTCTTGATGAAAATAGATTTCATGCTTTACATTCCCAAGATACACCTGTAAAATAGATTTCTCATTTGGTCTTCTTAGGTACCCAAATCCTTTTGGGTCCTTGTGGGTTAGCAGCAACTTTGGCATGTAATTTCTAATTTTTAATAACATTCAAGTCATAATTTTTCATGAGAAAATAATCATGCTTAACATTCCCAGATTTGCCAAAGTGATGGGGGGAAGCACATGGCATCACATTTTTCCTTCTCATTGGTTCTACTGATTTGTGTGTGTGAGCATGATGTATTGAGTGGGAGTTCTTTCTCTTCAACAATAACCAGCAATGTGAAGTTGTATGACCCCTTTTACCTCAGTGATTATAATGCATGAACGATTTTGTGGTAAATGATTGCTTTACATTATTCAAAATAGCTTAGTTTCTACATGCTCTCAAGTAATCATTCTTCATAGTGAAATAATCGTGCATCAGGTGTCCAAGTTTTCCACAGTAAAGACAAGGCATGTTTCTTTTGTTGGATGCATAAGATTTTGCAGAAAGTTTTTAGCATGCATATTTTGAACATTCACACTATTTTTCAGATTGGCTTGAGTTCTTGGCACAATGGGTTGCTGGGAGTTAGATTTAGAGGTGCTGGGTGTACATGTGCTATGAACAAATGAAGTGTATAACTTGCTTTCAAATTATTTTTTTTTCACATGATTAAACCCCAGCCCTTCTCTTTGAAAGTTCACTTTCATCCGCAACAATTTGTCCAAATTTCTTTGACCATTCACAAATCTAGACAGTGAAGCATTCAAATCAATGATTTCAAATTCAAGAGATGCAACATGCAATTCATAGGAAACCATCTTATTTTCACACGAATTGACTTGTTCATGTAAAGTAGCATTGATGGTTTTATGACTTTCAATTTCTTGCAACAAAGCATGCACTTTTCAGATTCATCAATATTCACAAATTTTGCTTTTTCAAGAATCAACAATCTTTCAAAAATGGTCTTGTTCAAGTCCTTCAGTTTCTCATTTTCTTTAACAAGCTTCTCATCATGAATCAGTTCATTTATCAAGGTTTGATCATCGGCCATTGAATTTAGCTTGCCTTTCAACTCTTTATTTTCATTTCTTAAGGAGCTGATTTGATCTTTATGAAATTTAATGTCGAACACATGAGCCTCAATCATTTCCTCTAAATGTGAGCATTTTTTACATGAGGAAACACAATTATTTTGTTCAACACTTTTTCTCAATTTCTTATTTTCAGATTTTAACTTCTTGTATCTTTCAGCAAGAGCATCATATGCAATCAACAAATGTTCATAGCTAAGTTCATCTTCATTATCAGAATCAGAATTTACCTTTGAACTTGAGCCACTTTCCTGATCACTTCTTTGACCACGCGTTCCTGCCACAAGACATTCATCTTCATGCTCTTCCTTGAAGTCTGCTAATCCATCCAATATTTCCTTCATAGATCTACAATGGGAGACAAAAGAAAATTGATTAGAATTGACTACAGTAGTAAATAACTTTAAAACTAAATAATTTTGATCATGTTTAAGCTTTTGATTTGTAGTCCAGACACTATTGTCCTTAGGCAATTCATATGGACCATGTGAAATAACCTTCCATAGCTTTGGGTCATATGAGTTGACAAGACTACACATTTTACCTAACCACAAATCAAAATTGCAACCATCAAACACGGGTGGAGAGTTCAATGTGTACATCATGGTAGTCATTGATCTGGATCACTCTAGATCATTAGATCTATGAAATTAGAGCCTTGGCTCTGATACCAATTGAAGTCCTGCGATCAATGACACCCAAGAGGGGGGTGAATTGGGTGATAACAAATTTTACGAAAACTTTTACCTTTTTTACAAAATATGTGATAAACAATAATTAGCAAATGAAAACTAATTAACCAATTCTCTCAAACTTTCCGTTCCCACACGACCATACAACGAAAATAAGCAAACCACACAAATAACACACAATCCATAGCGATTTTTAAGGTGGTTCGGATGCAACGACGGCAATCCTACGTCCACCTCTCACCAAACCCGATGAGGCTTCACTCGGGGATAAATCTCCAAACGGGGACAACGCTCCAACCACACACGCAGGACGACGCCTACCCACACACACGGGGACGCACCCCAAAACACACACACACAGAGAGACGAAGTCTCCAACACGATCCAACAAGCGGATCAACAAGACACACACACACTGCGACAAGTGCAGCACTCCACACACACAAACACTAAGATCTGGATAAATCCACACACACACGCAGATCTAAGAAGACATACGACACACACACAAGTTTGCAGTTTATAAGAAACACAAATCTAAAACTATAAAGCACAAAACACCAATATGAATAAACCATAGTTTAGAAAGCTCCTGATTTAGGTTCCCCCTGAGTGTGTGCTCTGGATGTTCGCGTTGATTCCTTCTTCACTTGAATAGCTTGAGACTCAGCTTGAATGGCCTTGTATTTGATGTAGATCCTCTTGCACGGAGTACTATTCACGGCTACAGTACCCTACCTTCTTCCTTGGACAAATCCTTGTATCTTCTTGATGCTTGTGAGCTTGTTCTCTTCTTTTGAGATTGCTGACTTCAAATGGAGCTAGAGTACCTTCAGATGATGCTTGAATGGCTCCTTCTTCCTTGTAGCATCCTTCTTCTTCTTCTCTTGGATCACTTTGAGTTGATGAAGAGGTGCATGGATGTAGCTTTGAACCTTGATTGCTTCTACACCTTCTTGGAGGTAGATGGCTTCAGAAAATAAGCTTGAATCACCTTGGATGGATGAAGAACTCTAGCACGAAGCACTATTCACGGAGGTGCTACAGTACTCGTGAATCACCTTCTCTAGCCTCCCTTGATCTCTCTTGTTTCAAATGAAGTATTAGGGTTTCTAACCCTCTTATATGTGTTTTATAGACTTTGAATGGTCAATAGAAACCCCCCAGACCAGATCCACATTTTGTGGGTGATTGGGTGACTTTAGGATTAAAGAAATACAAGGAGAATGGCTCTTCTCGAAGTGGAAAACAAAGTCAACTTTTGTTGGCTCGAGGCTGGCAGTCGACTTGTGGAAGCTGGCGGTCGACCGCTACTGAGAAACCTACAAAACAGATGGTCCCTGGAATTTCTGATCGACCGCTACTGGGCTGGCGGTAGACCGCCACTGAGAGAGCTGCATGCTGTGGGTTGCTGGCAGGGGCGGTCGACCGCCCCTGAGCTGGTGGTCGACCGCCAGCTGGGCAGACCCCGGGTTTTCCCGGGTCGGTCCGTTAACCTCTTTAGCTCTGTCGCTTAAGTCCTTTAGCAGCCCGTTCATGTCTATGGCATCACCCTTGATAGTTTAGAAGGTGCAAGTGAGTCTTTGACCTACAAAAGCATAGATAATTGATTAGAACTATAGCTCAACCATCCATATGATAAATGCATGAAGTTCATGCAAACCATTTGAGCATTAATCAAAATTTTGTTCCGAGGCCTCCGCCCCCGGAAACCCCCGGAAGGGGCGCTGCCCCCTTTACCCCCGCGACCTGACCGAGCAGGTCGATCCCCGTGACCTGATCGCGCAGGTCGATCCACGGGCGAGGGCGCACGATGGCCAGAAGGGTTTCATGTTTAATGTGCATGAATGAGGTGTATTAAGGAGAGGTATATGAGATACACATGGTGAGATCGATGCTAAGACAAGGTAAGAGTCTCACCAATGGTTCTTGACAGTAAATGACATATACCACCTGTTTTGGATTATAGAGGAGCAGGGTGCTTATCCACACGTTTAGATCACCAGGTGACTGCCATGAGTTTAATCCTGCAAGCCAGATAGTCAGGGCTAATACCATGCTTGCTCACATTAAAGAGGTTATGAAACCTCTTACCTTTTGTAAAACCAATTCAATCAAGCAAGAATCAAAACCATGTACCGATGTCATTTGCCATCTCATCCATACATAGATAACAAGAGCATGCGCAATCAACCACAAGTTTAGTTATCATCACTTAATCACACATTAAGTTTAGTTATCATCAAAATCATAACTTAACAATCACAACAATCATCAAAATCATAACTCAACAGAAGATATGGAGCAAACTACACAAAAGACCACGATTTTTAGGTTGTTCGGATGCAACAACTGTAACCTACGTCCGCCCCTCACCGACTGTGAGGATTCACACACTATCTTGTAGAAGGTTACAAGATCAAAGCACACACACACAGTCGTGTGAGTTCAGAACTCTCACGAAGGTCCACAAGCACCGAATCACAAAGAAGAGTAAAGAACTAGGAGATCTCCCACACACACACACACACGGATCTACGTAGATCAACACACACACATGTGTTTCAATATTACAAGAATACACAAATGAAGTTCAGCAAGAGTGGAATGAAAAGATAGAAAATGAAGACACAGATTCTAGCTCCCCCTTATTGGATGAAGATGGTATTGGATGCAGCTAGCTCCCAGCTCGATCTTCACTTGAATGGCCTGCAAATCAGCTTGAGAAGCTTACACTTGGATGAAGAACTTCTTGCACGAAGCACAGTTCACGGAGCTACAATGCACTCATCCTTCTCCTTTGATGGCCTCCCTTGTTCTTGCTTCAATCACTTAGGTTTTTGACCCCAATGAGATTATTTATAGATCTTGGGTGGTCAAGAGACATGCCACAGACCAGATCTTTAAATCATGGTGAATCTGGTGACTTTTAGATTAAACAAACCCAATGAAGAGGGCTTCCTACGTGTAGAAAACAAAGTCAAAAAGGGCTTCATCGAGACTGGAAGTCGACCGGGAGAAGTTGGCGGTCGATCGAAATTTTTCAGAAATTGGCCGTTCATTGCTGGGAAAACCGGTCGACCGCTCCTGGCTAGCGGTCGACCGCTGGCTGGGATTCCTACAAAAAAATAAAGAGGTTAGCCAATGCAATATAATACATGAACGAATCAGTTTATGGCTACCTTGTTCCAATCAAGGTGAGTGGGTTTAAGCTTAGCCTGGGCGGTTTAGGAACCACAAATGATTTATGTATTTGGAAGGTATTATACATTTTAAACATAGTGCATGATGAAGTTAGACTTTGAAAGCGTATGGAAGTTGAACTTGATTGCTAAGACATGGCACGAGATAGAACACATGACCCGGGTTTTGTTATCATCAAAATCACCTGGATATACTCAACATGGTCGACCCCCGAGAGTGGCGATTGCTGAAGCTATCCCGAAGTATTTGTTCTGGAATTATCCAGTGACGCCTTGTTGCTGGCCAGTCTCGGAGCAGAAATGCGCGCCTCCACGAAAATGGCCGGCACGAGCAGATCTGATATCCGATTGGGGGGAGATTAGCGCCGTTGGAAAGAGGACTCAGAGATCTTCAACATAGTGGAATTTAAGATCCATACAACAGCTGGATTGAAAATGAAGAGTACTGCAAAGTGACTGAGTTCTTTGTCCCGGAACATAGAACAGACAGGGTAGAACGGGATCTGCCTGTTTATGGGGTTTGACTAAAATTCAAATGGTGTATGTAGGACTTGGGGATTTTTGTGGAGAGAGGGGGGAGGGTGGTGGTCACGGACATAATTGTTTTATATTTTGCTGACAACGTTTTGGGGGGTTGGAAAAATCAACTACCAGGGGCTATCTCACATATTTGTACACAGGCATATTGTGAGGGGGAAAAACAAATGGGTGGGAAAGGGTCTAACCGGATTCTGATCTGCATGAAAATTAAACTGGGAATGGTGGACGATGGGAGTAACCTACCCTCAAAACCTCACCACGATCAAACGGTTGGATCTCCCATACCAGCCTTTTTACTGAGCTATTGTCCAGGAATCTCAAAATTCCAGGCAGTAGGTGGAAGCCGGGTTGTGGTGGCTTGATGGCGGCATGAACGGCGGCGGCGGCGGTGATTGTTTGCAACAGCAAGAGGAAGAGAAAGGGAGGAAGAGCTCTCAAAAAATCTTAGGGTTTCAGCCCTAGATCTGAAGAAACTTGGAGGAGGAAGAAGGGGAAGAACAAGAGAGGGAGAGGGGAGGTGCGCCCAAGGCCCTTTTTTCACAATAATTCTTCATTAATTTTGTTCAAATGACACAAGAGACATTAAATACTCAAACCCTAGACCTAGCCAAATGACCTCTAATACCCTTGGTCAAAGGGGCATAAAGGGGAAGGGAGATAAAAAGACTTAAACAATTCCCCATATGGGGACAAAAGAAGGGGCGCCCCTCTCTCCAAGTCAACATAAGGGGCTTTGCTTTATTTAATCCCCTTGGACCAAATTAATCTCCCCCTTGGACCAAAATAAATTAAAAATACAAATATGTGGTCAATATTCTTCCCTTGACCCAATATAAAATCTAAAATAATACAAACCAAAATACAAACCAAATACATACCAAATACGTATAAAATATGAATACGTATAAAAATATGTACTAAAGTATCAAGGCTCCGGTGGAGACTCCAGACTGTCCCCCAGCCACAAAGAGGTCGGTGTCAACCAAGTCATGCTGTGTGTCTGGTACCGGCGGCTTACTGAGTCGAGCCGTACTCTAGCTCTGGTGTCCTCACCAATTCTCCTCGGGTGGGAGAAGCTCAACCCCGTCGAGTAAGGGTCCGGGTCACTCTAGTATCGATGCAGCAGATCTAGATCTACCCTCTATAGTTCATCTCGGGTGATCTAAGTGTCATCGGACATGGGCCGTCCCCTCCATCGCACCAAGTAGCACTGATAAACTCCACCTCGAGTAGTCGTTACCTGCTCGTCCAGTATGTGCTCTATCTGCTCACGCTACTAAGGTAACAAGGCTGGAGGTGGACGCTCTGGGGTGGTGTCACTCACAATGGGTGGAGATGGCTCCAAGGGCTCACTAGGTACCACCGCTGGGTCCCTATAAGCGACGAGATCCGAGATGTTGAAAGTGGAGCTGATCCCGTAATCCTCTAGCAAGTCCACATCATATGTATTTGATCCGACACGCCTCACTACCCGAAAGGGACCGGCACCGCGAGCGTGCAACTTCTTCACGGCTCCTGAGGGAAACCATTCAGGTCTGACCCTCATCATGACATAATCACCCTCTTGAAACTCACGGTGGTGCCTGTGGGCATCAGGCAATTCTTTGTATCGTGCGTTGCTGGACTCAATGTGACGACGCACATGCTCATGCAACTGTCTAATATGATCGGCAAAGGACTCGACTGACTCAGACACACGGGACTGGATGGGAGATGAAACCAGGTCTATGGGCTTCCTAGGTCTACGACCAGTGACAATCTCAAAGTGGCTCATGCCTGTAGACCTATTGACCGAATCATTGTAGCCAAACTCTGCTAAGGGTAAGACCAAATCCCAATCCCTGACTCGATCTCGGACCAGACACCTAAGAAGATCTCCCAAACTTCTATTGACAACCTCGGTCTAACCATCGATCTGGGGATGATATGCAGTGGAGAATTTCAAATGAGAGCCCATTATGTGCCATAGGGTTTTCCAAAAATAGCTAGTGAAGCGCACATCCCTATCAGACACTATAGTGCGTGGGAGTCCGAACCTGGAGACAAAGTGTGAAAAGAATAGACGGGCAACTCTAGAGGCATCCGAGGTTTTGGAGCATGGAATGAATAATGCCATCTTTGAGAACCTGTCTACAACCACAAAGATGGAGGCGTGCTTTCGGAGGGTGCGTGGGAATCCTAGCACAAAGTCCATGCTAATGTCCTGCCATGGGCCATCCTAGACGAGGAGGGGAGTATAGAGGCCGGTATTCTGCTCTCTTTGCTTTGCCATAGTGCAAGTGCGGCACTGGGCCACGATGCGAGCGACATCCCTCTTCAAGCTAGGCCAATTGAATCTATGCTCAACTGCCTCTATGGTCTTATTCTGGCCGAAGTGGCCAGCAAGACCTCCCGCGTGCATCTCCCACATAACAAAGTCACAAACCGAAGTCCGTGGGATGCACAGCTTGTCACCTCGGAATAGGTGACCCTCCGGTAGCACAAACTCGCTATAATCACGCGAGGGACCGGCCTAAAGGGCTGCATAGATCGGACCAAAATATGGACAATCAACATAAGCATTATTCAGCCTCTCTGAACCTACCACCTCTACATTCATGGTGGTCAACATCATCATCCGCCGACTCAGCGCATCGGCGACCTTATTTTCCGCCCTTGCCTTGTGCTTGAGCACAAAGGTGTACTCTTGGAGATACTCCACCCAACGACTGTGGCGAGCATTCAGCTTCTTCTGGGTATAGAGGAATCGTAAGTCCTCATGATCAGAAAAGAGGATAAACTCCTAGTGCAAAAGATAGTGCCTCCAATACCTCAATGCCTGGACGACTATGTAAAATTCTTTATCATATGTGGAGTAACACAGTTTGGCATCATTAAGCTTCTAGCTAAAGAATGTAATGGGGTGGGACTCTTGACTCAACACTCCACCAATACCCACTCCAGAAGCGTCACATGTGACCTCAAACACCTTAGAAAAATCTGGTAATGCAAGGAAAGTTGCCTAGATCATACGCTCATTGATGTCCTGAAAGGCTATGGTTGTAGCCTTATTCTATACGAATGCCAACTTCTTTATGCAATCAGTGATCGGGGCGGTGATGGAACTGAAGCCACGAATGAAGCGGCGATAGAACGTTGCTAAGCCATGGAAGCTCCGGACATCGTGAAGGGTGCAGGGCTCGGGCCATTCCCTGAAGGCCCTAATCTTCTCTGGGTCAGCGGAGACTCCATCCCTAGACACAATGAACCTGAGGAAGGTAATCTGATCAGTCTTGAAGGCACACTTCTTCGGGTTGGCGAATAAACTCTCTCGCCTCAACACAATGCAGACATGTCTTAGGTGGTCTAAATGATCCACCCTGGTGCAGCTGTAGATAAGAATGTCATCAAAGTAGATGACCAAGAAGACCCCTATCATAGCACGTAAAACATGGGTCATCAACCGCATGAAGGTACTAGGGGCATTGGAAAGCCAGAAGGGCATAACCAACCACTCATAAAGACCATCCTTGGTCTTGAATGCCGTCTTCCATTCATCCCTCGGCCTGATCCGCACCTGGTGATAGCCACTACGAAGATCTATCTTTGAAAAGATAGTGGCCCCGACATCATGTCTAGCAAGTCATCTAATCGGGGAATGGGAAAATCATACTTCACCGTGATCTTGTTGATCGCACGACTATCAACGCACATCCTCCATGTGCCATCCTTCTTCGGGGCCAATAATACGAGAACAGCGTAAGGGCTTTTGCTATCCCTGAGAAATCCCCGACTCATCAACTCCTCGACCTATCTTTGAAGTTCGGCATGGTCCGTGGTACTCATCCTGTAGTGGGGAAGGTTGGGCAAGGATGAGCCCGGGACAAGGTCGATTTCGTGCTAGATATCCCTCATAGGCGGAAGGCGATCAGGGAGGTCTTCCGGGAAGACATCAGAAAACTCTCGTAGGATCACAGCTATCTTTGGGGGGTGCTCATCATCAGTCCCAGGGCTGACATCCTCCACTCCTCGGATAACAACGGCAAGGATAGGGCTACCCCCGGTCACCTCTTGCTCCATCTCTCGCGGGCTAATCATCCTTAACCTCCGGGGTGGGAGGTCTCCTGTGCTAGGAGAAGTCGAAGCGATAGTAGCCCGCGCTGAGGACGAGGTGGAAGGACCGACCGTCCCCTGAATAAGAGGGGTCGAATTTCTGGGGCTTGCTAGTCCTCGGACAGAAGGATCCTTCGGCAGGGTGGAGTGGAGGGTGATCCTATGACCCCCGTGGTCGAATGTGTAGGTGTTTGACTGACCTTGAAGGGTGGCATCCTGATCAAAAAGCCAAGGCCTACCAAGGATAATGCTACCCACCTCCATAGGTAGCACATCACACCAGATCTCATCATGGTAAGCTTGGGACTGCAGTGGCACTAGACATCGCAGCCTGACCGGGATGGAAGTAGAATCCACCCAAGATACCCTGTAAGGGGTGGGGTGATCTACGGGCGTCAAACCCAGGCATCTAATAGTGCCTATAGAGATAGCGTTAATGCAACTCCCACTATCTATATTCACCTTGTAGGCCTTTCCTCCAAGCCTCTAAAATGTATGGAAGATGGTGGTACGACGCCAATCGTCGCTCACCTGAGGGTGGGTTAGGATTCACCTAACTACACCCAGCTATACATCACCCTGATGCTGGGTACCTGGGACATCAACTGGCTCTCTCTCCATTAGTTCATCAAAGAACTCCTCCGCTAAGTCTTGATCAGCCTCATAACTGATCGGCACTAGCTCAGGTGTGGGGTCACTGGCAGAGGGATCAGAGATGACAAGCAACTCCCGAGTGGGAAACTTGGCCAAATAGTGGCCAACCCCACCACACCTATAGAAAGTTCCCTATGTCCCAAAGCCCTGGGATGTTCCACTAGCCATCGGCCCCTTACCCTTATCCACAAGTCGGACTGGGAGTGTAGGAAGTAGGGTTCCAGTCAGCACGGCGGGCTGGGGAGGTCTAGAGGTAGGGACGGGTGCCTGCTGGCGAAGGAGAGGATCCCTCAGAGGGAGGGGGCGCCTAGGAGCAGCGAGGTCCTGGCGAGGGATTTTCTGGGAGCGGGCCATAGGCCACCGAGTGTAGGAACCAAGTGTGGTCCTGGGATCAGACACACACGGATATGTGACCCCTTGGCGCGAGGTAGGAGCAAACTCCGCCTCAAATTGCTCCACCTCGAGAGCAACCTGGTATGCGTCTTCCAACTTTGCCACTTTGCGGCGGAAAAGCTCATACTGTAGGTGTGGCCGCAGACCATGCCAAAAATGGGAAACAGTTAGGGAGCTTTCCTCCGTGGCGTCATATCGCAGAAAATACTCATCGAGCTCGGTGATGTATCAGAGACTGACCGATCTCCTTGGGTGAGACTCTGCCATTTATCTATGAGACGCTGGTGGTATGTGGTAGGAAGGTACTTCTTCCTGAGTTTGTCCCTCATCTCATCCCACGTGTCCACCTGGGGCTCCTGACGGTGAAACAACATGTTCTCCATATTCCTCCAATAAGTCTACGCCTGCCCTAGCAGTTTCATTTTGGCGAACTTGACTTTCCGATGGTCCGTCATCTCAAACCACTCAAAATACAGGTCCATGCCGGCCTCCCAATCAAGATAGACCTTCGGGTCTAAGGACCCATCAAACGTGGGAGGGTCCGCTTGCATAGTCCTGGGGACCCACTCGTCCTCGTCATCTCTCTATGGTCGGTGACCACAACGGCGTCGGTCATTTCCCCCATAATCATTGTCAGACTCATAGTCCTCAATATCGGGGGCACGTGGTTGTCGCTCCTCAGCCAGAAGCAGGCCGGGCTGGGCAGCAGGTGCCTGAGGGGCCGGAACAGCTTCGGGAAGCTCCTGGCGGCGGACTCTCTCCACACTCTCCATCCTTCCAACCAGACCTTGGATAGATCGGTCGGAGACCACGGCACGGTCCTCCATGCTCTTGAGACGGCCCTCCAAGCGATCGATATTCTCCCTATTAGTTTGTTTGAACCTATCCATGCGCTCCATGAGTAGAGCGAACACGTCCTCTAGAGTTCGGCCTCCCGGGTTGGCACCTCGGGGTTCACCCATAGTGTCAGGGCGATGGTACTGGGCACCTCCATGGGTGGGCATGCAATGGGAGAGGACTTAAAGGGAAATAAGGGGTGACTCACTACGACCTATATGGACGGACTAATGCAAAATGAAGGATGACCTAGACTCCAATATCCGGTACGAGGCGGAGGTTTGATCTAAAGATCGCACTCACGCAAGTGTGCCCCTTTCCCAATGGGCATAGCCTATCGTTCTGAGAACACCTTTGGATATACCAGATGAAATGGAGCACCTTGGACCGACTACCCTAGACTCAAACCGTCATTGATACCAATTTGATGCGGGACGACAACGGGACTCGACTAGGACTTGTTGCGAACTTGGACTCTATAGGACGACGCGACTAAAGAGACAATGCGACCAGCAACAACACAACAACGTGGCACCTAAAGAGCTCCAGGAGAGGTGAACAAGGCCCAAACAAGAAGTGCTAAACTCACAGTCATCCCTGGCAAGGGAAACATGACGATTTGGACGGTTGAGTAACTGGCTTTGAGTCTCGGGTGGTTGGCTCACTCACGTGCTCGGAATGAGTCACGAGACGGGTCTCGCACTCATAACTCACAGCGGTGATTAAGCACGAACTAGCTAGGAAAATAACCTACTCACATGCTGCGGCATCTAGAATGCATACTGAATAAGCAAATATGACAAATAGAGTGGCAAATGTACCTCCACGCTCGGGGCGTAGGGAAGACGTCCCAGCCAAGTTCTGTGACTCCCGGGAGGTAAAGGGCTACACCAAAAATACCGGGAGCACCGAATTTGGGTTGACGGGCAGTAAGGCGGCGGGTTCCGGGTCGCGGCGGGCAGCGGCTCCAGTTCTGTGATTTGCTGGCCGACAGGACAACAAGCACAGGCGTCCAAAGGGATGTTGGTCTCCTAGGATCTTCTAAAGGCGGTGGTGCACTGGGACAGTGGCGGAGGGCCCCTGCTAGACCCCCGGGAGTGGCGGTTGCTGAAGCTATCCCGAAGTATTTGTTCTAGAATTATCTGGTGACCCCTTGTTGTTGGCCAGTCTCAGAGCATAAATACGCGCCTCCACAAAAATGGCCGACACGACCAGATCCAAAGTCGGATCGGGGCGAGATTAGCACTCTTAGAAAGGGGACTCAGAGACATTAAACATACTGGAATTTTAGATCCATCCAATGGCTGGATTTGAAATGAAAACAACTGCAAACTGACTGAGTTCATTATCCCAGAACACAAGACAGATAGGACAAAACAAGATCTGCCTATTTATGGGGTTTGACCGAAAATCAAATGGAGGATCTAGAACTTGGAGATTTTTGTTGAGAGAGGGGGTGAGGGTGTTGAGCACGGAAATAATTTTTTTGTATTTTTATGACAACGTTTGGGGGGGTGAAAAAAATCAACTATTAGGGGCTATCTCGCAGATCTGCACACAGATAGATTGTGAGGGGGGAAAATAAATGGCTGGGAAGGGGCCTAAACGGACTCTGATCTGCATGAAAATTAAACTAGGAATGGTCGACGATGGGAGAAACCTACCCTTAAAACCTCATCACGATCAGATGGTTGGATCTATCGTTCCAGCCTTTTTACCGACATGTTGTCCAGGAATCCTAAAATTTCGGGCAGCAGGTGGAAGCCGAGTTGTGGTGGCTTGATGGCGGCACGAACGGCGGCAGCAGTGGTGATCGTTTGCAGCAGCAAGAGGAAGAGAAAGGGAGGAAGATCTCTCAAAAAATCTTAGGGTTTTAGCCCTAGATCTGAAGAAACTTGGAGGAAGAAGGGGAAAAACAAGAGAGGGAGAGGGGAGGTGTGCCCAAGGCCCTTTTTTCACAACAATTCTAAATTAATTTTGTTCAAATGACACAAGAGACATTAAATACTCAAACCCTAGACCTAGCCAAATGACCTCTAATACCCTTGGTCATAGGGGCATAAAGGGGAAGGGAGATAAAAAGACTTAAACAATTCCCCATATGGGGACAAAAGAAGGGGCGCCCCCCTCTCCAAGTCAACATAAGGGGCTTTGCTTTATTTAATCCCCTTGGACCAAATTAATCCCCCCCTTGGACCAAAATAAATCAAAAATACAAATATGCGGTCAATATTCTTCCCTTGACCCAATATAAAACTTAAAATAATACAAACCAAAATACAACCCAAATACGACCACATACATATAAAATATAAATATATATAAAAATATGTACTAAAGTTTCAAGGCTCCGGTGGAGACTCCAGACTGTCCCCTAGCCACAAAGAAGTCAGTGTCGATCGAGTCATGATGCGTGTCCGGTACCGGCGGCTCGCTGAGTCGAGCCATACTCTGGCTCTGGTGTCCTCACCATTGAGCCTTCGGATGAAGGAGATCCATGTCGTAGGATTATTTCCTAGTTCTAAAACCCATTGGAACTAGGATTTTTGGCCTATAACTAGTCCATTGCAGCTTTCGGTTCATGGTGAGAGTTTTGACCTAGGGCCCTCCTTCTTCGATGGTTGACCCAAGGGGGCCTCCCGTGGCCCCCTTGGCACCCGCGCGTCCCCTGGCAGCTCCTCTGCTGGGCCCTCCTTCCAGCAACAGTGGTGATCCTTCTTTGAGCATTCCTTCTGCTTATGGCAGACGAACATTCACGGAAGTATTATCTTCCTCCATGGCCCCGCCGATCGTCCCGGGCTCCGTTCATCCTCCGACGCTCACAGATAATGGAGAACCCGCTGTTTTCTTCTCTCAGGAGGAGATCGCGGCGTCCCTGGGCCCTTTCTCCTTCTCTTTGGTCGCTCGTACTCTTCATGGAAGACCGTCTTTCTCTGATATTCGAACTCATCTGAACAGCAGGTGTAGATTCTCGGATGATTACATGATTAGTGCTTTGGACAACAGACACCTTCTATTGAGATTCCGCACCTATGAAGATTATCTTTCTCTGTTGTTAAAGGAGACTCTCTATGTTCATGGTCGGCTCTTCCGGTTCTTCAAATGGACCATGGATTTCTCTCCTTCGGCCGATTCGCCAATTTTATCGGTATGGATTTCTTTCCCTGGTCTGCCGGTTAATTTCTATATAGAGCACCTGATTCGCTCTATTGCTAGTAATGTTGGCCGTGTGCTTAAAGTGGATCAATCCACTTTGAACCTGTCTCAAACGAATGCAGCCCAGGTATGCATTGAGCTTGACATATCCAAGCCTAGCCCTAATAGAGTTTGGATTGGATTCCCTGGAGGGGGTGCCTGGCAGGAAGTTATTTACCCGGAGCTTCCATGTTTTTATTTAGCTTGTTTTCGCATTGGTCACAGTGTGGCAAATTGTAAAGGTTCCAGGAATCCTATTACTTCTGTGAAGCCAAGACCAAATAATGCTGACAGTAAAGGTAAGGCCATTTGGCAGCCGGTCTTAAACCAAACGGAAAAATCAGTTGATGTTCTGCCTGCAACTCGAGCTACAGATAATCCCAATTATGTAAGGCCCTCAACTCTGGGTGAAGGCCCCAGTCAACCATCGAAGCTGCACCAATCTGGCCGATTTAATTCTTCGACTGCTCCTATCCGAGATTCAGAGGACCTTGATCCTTCTTCTTCTAACAGTCTGCAAGGAGTTCTTTCTGTGAATCCTCCACCCATCTCGAATGTGGATCAGTCTGACAGTCCGGATTCAGTAATTCCTCCTTCTGTTCCTCCTGATTTAGATTTCTCAGCCACGGAAATTGCCCACCAGGAAATAGCTCAAGTTGATCAGTTGGTAGCCTCAGTCAGCTCTCAATTGGAGCTCCCTTCAAGCCAAATCGCTCAAACTGCTACTTTTTCAGCCTCACAGGAGCTTGCAGATTCAGATATGGCAGAGGCCACTAATAGAAGACTGGAAATTGCAAACCTTGCTGAAGCTCAAAATGTTCTGGCCATACATAATGAGAGCTCAGGGGTTATAACTAGATCCATGGTAAGGACAGGGTCCGCGGGCAATCTTAATGATACTAAACAGTTATTATGAGTTTCATTATTTGGAATATTAGAGGCATCGGGAATGATATTTCGATTGGCAGAGTAAAACTACTTATTAGAAATCATCACTTAGACTGCATTGTGCTGTTGGAGCCAAAAATAAATACTAACAGAATGGAAAATACCTGCAGAGGACTAGGACTGGACAAGGCTGCTGCAAATTCTGATGGGTTAGCTCATATCTGGGTTCTTTGGAAAGACCATTTGCAGTTTTCTGTTGTCCACAGGGATGAGTAGCAGATTACACTTCGCCATTCTAATGCAACTTTACCTGATCATTATTTAATTTTTGTTTATGCCAAATGCAATGCTGTGGAGAGGCAAAATCTGTGGGCTTCCTTAGTGCATACTCATTCTTTGGTTAATGGCCCTTGGTTGGTAGTAGGTGACTTTAATTGCATCACAAATGAGGATGAAAAGCTTGGTGGAAATCCTCCAAATCTTTCTGCTATGACAGACTTCAACAATTGTATATCAGACTGTGCTTTAATTGATGGTGGATTCACTGGTTCTAAGTATACCTGGCATAACAATCAATCTGGAGGTAGAGGAATTTGGGCCCGGCTGGATAGGGTGCTTCTGAATGCAGCCTGGCTTAATTTTCTAACCATTTATATTGAACATCTATCCAGGGAAGCATCTGATCATGCTCCTCTTCTTGTTAAACTCATCTCTCAAGATAGAAGATTCAGTAGATTTTGCTTTCAGAAAATGTGGATCTTGCACTGCAAATTTTTGGAAGATGTCCGGACTTGCTGGCATTCCAGTCCAATAGCTTCATCGCCAATGCATTACTTATATCTCAAGCTTAAGTCTTTAAAGAAGATGCTTCGGATTTGGAACAAGGAAACTTTTGGGAATGTTCATATTAATCTGTCTGCTGCTGAGGATGCAGTTCTACAAGCTGAACACCGCTATGACACTCTACCTAGTGATGATACCCTGGCTATTTTAGAAGAGGCTAAGAATTACCAGTCCGAAAGGCTTCTGCAAGAAGAGTATTTTTGGAGACAAAAGTCTGGGATCAGGTGGCTTCTTGAGGGGGATAGAAATACCAAATTCTTTCATATGTCTACTCTTGCTAATAGGCGAAAACACAATATTTCCCAATTGAAAACTCCTGCTGGCACTCTTACCTCAGAGCATGAGGTCATGAAAAGAATTGCAGTCCTTCATTTTCAGAATGCTTTCACTTCTCAGGACCATCAGATTGATAATAGCTTCTTGGGCTGTATTCCTCAGTTAGTTACTCAGGATGAAAATGAGAGGCTTTGTGCTATTCCCACAGATATTGAAATCCATGATGTTGTTTTCAACTTGTCACCTGACAGTGCTCCTGGGCCTGATGGCTTCTCTGGAGTTTTTTTTCAAAAAACTTGGAATCTCATAGCACCCATTGTCTGCAGTGCAGTGCAAGAGGCTTTTTCCTCCAGGGCTTCCCTGCCTAGATGTGTTACTTCCACCCTCATTGCTCTCATACCAAAAAAGTCCAATGCAGTGGATATTACTGATTATAGGCCGATAAGCTTATGCAATTTTTTATACAAGATTATATCTGCTATCATTAATAGAAGGCTGGCCATCATTCTTCCCAAACTCATATCACCTGAGCAGTCAGCCTTTGTCAAGGGGAGACAGATTATTGAAAGCATTGCCCTTGCTCAAGAGCTCTCAAATGATTTGGGCAGAAAAACCAGAGGCTCTAATGTCATGTTTAAGCTTGATATGGCTAAAGCTTACGACAGATTTGAATGGGACTTCCTATTCTCAGTTTTGTTCAGATTTGGATTCAGTCACAATTTCATCAATCTTATTGAGAGATTGCTCAACAATTGCTGGTTTTCTATTTTATTGAATGAAGACACTGCTGGCTATTTCAAGTCTTCAAGAGGTATCCGTCAAGGTGACCCCCTAGCACCCTCTTTATTCGTTTTAACAGAAGAAGCATTAAGTAGATCGATTAGAGCAGCATTCAGCAATGGTCAGATAGAATGGTACTCTGGTTTTCAGAGATGTCCCTCCATCTCTCATCTGTTGTTTGCAGATGATACATTGATTTTCAGTAAAGCCATAGCTGCCTCTATTAGAACTTTACTAAAACTCCTTCACACATATGAGCACTCTTCAGGGCAATTGATTAATGTCAGCAAGAGTGGATTTCTTATTCATCCAAAGATGCCACCCTCTGTTGCTCAGCGGGTTCAGAATCTTACAGGGTTCACCAGACTTTCTTTTCCTCATAAATATCTTGGAATTCCTCTGGTGATTGGCAGAACAAAGAAGATTTACTTCGTAGGTATCATTAACTCTATCCAGAAGAGGATTGCCGGGTGGAAGGCTAATTTGCTGTCACAAGGTGCTAGACTGATTCTGGTTAGACATGTTCTTACTTCCTTGCCAATCTATTCACTGTCTTCAACTCCCATGCACATTGGTGTTCACAATCAACTTGAGCGGGCTTTTGCTAACTTCTTTTGGGGGTCTTCTCCCCTTGGAAAAAGAAGACATTGGAAATCTTGGAAGTTTTTATGTAGGCCACAAGCAAAAGGGGGTCTTGGCATCTTGTCTCTTAGAACCATGGAGATTGCTCTTCGGGTTAAAATGCTGTGGAATGCTATCCATTCTGATTCTCTTTGGGCTATTTACTTTAGAGCCAAATACTTGTATCAAGGCCATCTTTGTAATGCAAATTTTAGAACTATGAAGGGCTTTGTTAGAAGCAGCAGGTTGAAGGCCAAAGACTATATCCTTCAGTTCAAGAAAGTTATCATTGGGAATGGTTCACACACTAACTTCTGGTATGATAACTGGCTGGGCCAGCATTGCTTAAAGTCTTTTGTCCCTGAAGATTCTATTCCTAATCCAGAAGCCACTGTTAGAGATATTATTTTGCACCCCACTGCTGAGGACTCTGCTCTGCTAAATGTTTCAATCACCTCTGAAATTCAGCAAGCTATCAGGTCAGTTACATTGAACCAGGATTTGGATTTGGGTATATGGAGTCTTTCTCCTTCTGGACAGTGCACAGTCTCTTCATCCTACAATTCTATGGCCAATAGTCATTTACTGTCTAGCTTACCTTGGAGTCGGCTGTGGTCTAAATGGCTTCCTACAAAAATATCAGTGCACTTATGGAAGATATTACACAACTGTATTCCGACAGATGATAATATACAAAGAGTGGGAATTGTGCTTTGTTCCAAATGTTTTTGCTGTAGGAATCCGACAGTGGAAGACCTTAATCATCTTTTTCTGCACAGTGATTTAGCTATTTCAATCTGGACTGCTTTAACTGCTGCAGGCTTACAACTTGAAGGAAGAACAGCTAGGGAATTCATTTTGAATTCCATCAGTCATGGTCAGCCAAGTTCGGCATATGCACTTCTTAATCTAGCCTCCATTGGATATGGAATGTGGGAAATATGGAAAGCAAGGAACACCATTAAATATGATCAGAAACATGTCAACAAAACCAGTTTTATTTATTACATCATGTCTCAAATCAGGGTGACTTGTTCGGCTGCTGCCCTAAAGGAAACTAAAATTTGCAACCAGAAATGCTTGGATCATTTGGGAATCATTATAAAGCAACCAGTAAACATCAAATTAGAATAGTCAGATGGGTTTGCCCTCCTTGGCCTTCTATTAAATTGAATACTGATGGGGCCAATAAGCAGTCTGGAGATATTGGGGGAGGAGGTATAATCAGGGATTCTAGAGGCAAGACCATCCTTGCCTTTTCTCATTATTATGGTCATTCGGATAGTTTAATTGCAGAAGCCAGAGCTCTTCTTGATGGTATCAAGTATTTAAAGACAGTGACTTCTACTCCAGCCTTCATTGAATGTGACTCTCTTACTCTTGTCAGGATAATCAAAAAGGAAGTAAACTGTCCTTGGTCCATTCTTAGCTATGTCAGAGAACTATGGAGTGTCTTTTCTCAGCATGACTCTATATCGCATATTTTCAGAGAAGCCAACACTGCTGCAGATCTTCTTGCTTCTTTAGCTTGCACTACCAAATGTAATTCTTTTTTATTCTTATAGTGAGCTCCCTTGCATTATAAAAGGTGCTGCTCGACTGGACTCACTAGGCTTGCCTAGTATCCGATTGATGTAACTCTTTATTTACCAATATTGGAATAAATTCACCTCCTAGTGGTTGGATGGTGGAGTGGCTTTCTCCTTACCTCTGGTAAGGGGTGCACTCTCCCATTAACCCCTAGGTTAGGTTTTCTATTAAAAAAAATGAAGGCTTTCACACACACATAGATAGTTACTGGGAGAGTATTATAGAACGTTTACGAAGGTTACAAGATTGGAGTCACTGAGTTTTTCTGAAGGGATCCTTTGAAGTTGAAGGAGCTCTACGGGCTCTCTTCATCATCCTATCGTTCTGCCCTTGTGTTAAAGGAGAAGGAGTCTCCTCCCTGTTACATAGAGCATCCTGTAGAGCTTCGGTTTTGGAGGACCAAACTTCGTCTCCTTACTCCTTTCCTCTCTATCTTTATTCTTAGTTCAGTTGCATAATCCTTCATTCATCCCTAGCATCCCTTTGATATGATCCTTTATTATTTTGCATTCATCACCCTTTCCCTCCCTTAATCCTTTTAAGGGGTTTAAAACAAACACACAAGGTGTGCTCATCCTCATGTTCTATAATTTTATTTACATTGAGGATTGATACTACACTTAATATTCTAATCCATTGCTCTTTGTTTGTCTTTGTTTGTTTTAAGGGTAATCTAGATAGAAACCCTCTTCATCGGCCAGTCGATTGAACGAGGAAGTGGAATCCACATACCTCTCCACTCCACAAGGTATTTGTGATCACTCCCTTACATTTTTTAGGTAACCTCTCTAGCGATCACACTCCATATAGCATCTACATGCTCCCTTCCCCACCTCTTTATTAATTAATTCATCATCCTATCATCTTATGCCAATTTTTTATTTTTTTTCTTTTCTTTAATCTTTTGTGACATTAACAAGCGATCACGGTGGGACACTTTGTGCCCATCACGTCCATTCCTCTACCTACAGGCCCATTAATTCGTTCCATGTGTGTGTATGATTTTCTTTTAGTTATGTCAGTTTTCTTCTCTCAGTATTGATCGCAGCTAGAAGCAGAACCGCGTCTCAGAACGCGACTCTCGTGGAAACCGCGTTCTTTGCTCGACATTGTTACATTCCACTCTAATGTTTTTCATTTTATTTTTTCATTGTTTTCAATTTTACGGGACGTGGTCAGTCTCCTGACCACGATCAGGTCGCGCTCCCTATGTGCACCATGTTCTAGTAAGTCCCTACCCAAGAGCTCTTTGGTCATACTACTTAGCGGGTTTCTAGTTGTTCTCCTCTGCTTGCATCTTGTACACTTCTTGTATATTGCTCTACATTAATTTTACCATATTATTTTTCCTATCATCATCTGGATTTCACTTAGAATTTGCATGTGCCTTGGAGCACTTAGGGCATTTTTGGTTTGGGAGACCTCCTCTCCCTACACCTTTAGGAGATTATACTCTCTCTTGGTGAAGGAAGGACCCTCCGATTATGTATTCCTCTCATCGGACTGAAAATTCCTTAACCAAGGCCTTCGTAAATCCCCGCCATCAAAGGATTCCCTCTTCGATCATTGGACCGATTGTACCTTTGAAGTTCCCAGGGTTTAGTTGTCCTATATGTGGTGAGAATCAACCTAGTTGGCACCGGAGTTAAATCACATTGAAACTAGGTTCCAACCTTGAGTGAATCACATAAATTTGTTAAAAATCATTTATTCACATCAAGGGATCATAAAAACAAGCGTAAACATCCACTTGTTTGATATCTTTGCAAAGTTGATTTGATTGAATACTGCTTGACTTGCATAACGTTTTACTTTCATGATCCAACTAACATGTCTAATCATATACATAATCATGAGGATAATCAACCTAGTACATCTTATAATCCTCAAATCTATAATTCTCATCATAACCATCACAAGGGATTCCATCCTAATTCTCATGGTCTAGTCCACCCCGTGGGCAACTCTCGATTTCATGGTCCCTCCTATCCATTGCGAGCCGCTACTCCCCCGGAGCTGTCTCCTCCACATGATGAGAAGGTCTCCCAAGTTTTGCATGCATTATATTATCTCTCCCCTCAACAAATCCAAGTCCTTAAGGCTATTGTTGAGGGTGTAGTTTCTTCTCCTTCTCATCCATCTTCTGCTTCCCCTCGTGTGGCCCATCACCCACCTCCCACCACTCATCCTCCTTTACAGCCCCGAGGCCCATATGTTTCTTGCACCCCGGTCCAACTGGGTTCTTCTGTGGGTCAGCCCCTCCATATTCTACGGTCTTTACCCCAAGACCCTCCGAGGTATCAAGGCCAACCCTTCGTTTCACAAGTGGATCCCCTCCAGCAAGTCCTCATTGACAAAGTAGTTAAGATGGAAGAACAATTGAAGAGGGTCTCAAGTTTGCGGCCTCCTCCTCATCAAGTCAATCTCCTCCACACTTTCCTGAAGAAAATAACCAAGATGGAGGAAGACTTGAAGGAGAGGAAGAATGAAATTGGCATCATGAATAAGAGTGAGCAAAATGATTCACCAAATTTTAACAGTCAAAAGGACGCTATCCCATCCATCATGTTCATTCACATGGCCCACCGCTTCCACACCCATACCCACAAAATCCTTCATACCACCACATTCCACCACCCATCAATACGTCTCTGCCAAGACGTCCATTTGAATATGATTATGAAGAGTGTGGGATGGCACATGATGAAGATTTTCAAGACATACCCACTCTGAGGCTTCTTCGCTCCCCTTTTCCACCAACACCACAAGAATTCCCTACCCACGATAAGGCCACCACCCTTACCCCTATCTACAAAGCCATATGGTGTTTCGATGATGGGTCAATACTCCAACAACTCCCATCGACACATCATGAACCTTTCACACAAACTCCTCCCCCTAAACCTTCTCCTTCCACTAAAATTAAATGATTCATCCATACCAAACCTACCGCCAATCACCCTCCTACCATTATACCTCCAATTACCATGCCATTGACTTCGACCAAGCCTTCCGAACCTGCCAATAAATTTTCCCTCTCTCAACCTATTGGCTCTCCATCACCGTTACCTAACCCTTCCATTATTCCCGAGATCCCACAACCAACCATCCCTAATCCTCCATATATCCCCTTACCCAAACCCGTGGCTGACCCTGAGCAGGGTTCACTTACTCTTGAATGCGAGCCAACCCCGTCTGCATCCGAGCAAAGGGTGTGTCATGCCCCGAGCGCGGAAGATACCCGGAGACGCGTGACGAGTTTATATCAATCATGTCAATCAGAGTGGTCGTGTATTCGACACAAAGACAGAGATGCGTAAAATAGTAAGATAACCCAATCCTTTATTTCATAATAGACTATTACAAATCCAATACTCTGTTTAATAAAAAGAAAAGTACATAGTCGACTCAAGAAAATAGGAAAAAGACTAGATGACACTTGGACAAGCTCTAGCTCTTTCACTCTTGACCTTCCCCATCCGATTGACTTCCATCGTCGTCGGACTTACCTGAAAAATAAGGGACAAACGGAATGAGCGAACGCTCAGTAGGAAATTATATCTCAAGCACTAGCCAAGGGTTTAAGTAATTACATCTTTCATGAATGCAATAAAGCTATGCATGCTCGCATAAAATGACAAGATAGAGAGAATGTAATATCAAGGAATTAAGATGAACTAATCATGAACTTTCAATAAGATAACAAGACATTTGAGATATTCAAGCAAGTACGTTTAACAAGTCATGTCAAGAACTTTGGCTATCATGTAGCAAGCAAGTAAATTACCCTTTTTCGGGCCACGCATTTCATGTCAAGTCAAGTACGATTCAAGTACAAGATTTTGTGTGGAATGTCCAATCAAGCTAGTCATGCACTCGGTATAATGCCAGATATCTTATCATTTTAACTCCCATGGGCACAAGTACTTTCGGATGCTCCTCCCAGGACCAGATCGGGCCCTATATGCGCAGGTATTTATCATGTATTTTGACATCCACTCTTGTTTATAGCCAACATAGAATTTCAATAATCAAGCTTGTAGACACGTATGATAACTTTGATAAAATAGAGTCCAAAATATGACAAAGGACATAGATTGGCGATAATAACGGTATAATCACGATATCGATAAAACTAGGTAGAATATGGTTCCCTTAACTTGGATACCATGACAAATCAATATGGACATTCTATATATCGAATTTAGGTCCACATGAACAGTATATCAAAGGTAAGATACCCTTATTCTTATCATAGAATTGAGGTTTACAAGAATGACATGATATGGCATGATATCATCATCCCATTAAGAATTTCTTATGATATACTCTTTGTATAATCATAAGGGCCGGTATCCCATGTTTCTTTAGAGTGACATGGCATCAATGGTGTAATGGGTTTTTAGGGTACAACCAGCTCAGTCGGCCTTGAGGGAATCCAAGGCTACGAGGAGTCTTACGGAGGTCTCTATGACTAACTCGCTAGTCCAAAGGAACGGAATGTCCAATGGAGAGCTTGTATGTCAATGAGAATTGAATGTGATCGATAAAACAATCGTGAAACGTGGGACTATACTCACGGAATGGAGAATAGTGCCGATATATATATTATATAACATATGAAACCATCGGTTAACAGAATCGGAATAAAAATATCAGTTTACAGAAAATAACGACTTAGGTAAAGTCGTTTCTCAAGTAATTAACGCCTAACAGAAGGACGTTTACATATGTTTCCATTTTGGCAGAATTTTCAATAATTCAGAAATTTATCTAAAACGCGCCCTGGACAGGGGCGTTTCTTTTCAATGAGACGACTACAGTAGCAGGCGTCTTTTATTTACAATATTTTACAGAACATAGTTATTTTCAGAAATTATCAAAAACACGCCCTTGGTAGGGGCGTTAATCATTAAAATTTTATTTTTACAGAATATATTGTTCGGGATTTTAACAAAAACGCGCCCTATGAAGGGACGTTAATTCACGCCCTGTGATGGGGCGTTAACACATGGAAAACGACCTTGTCTAGGCCGTGAATTCAAGAAATTTCAGAAATTATCATGAACAGGAAGAAATAAATTTCAGGATAACAATCATATCATCATGACAGGAAAATTGGCAGGAATTCACAGGTAGAGTCATGCAGTATATTAGTTTTGATATTCCATAAAAATGAATTTTTAAACCGTGAACGATTATTAATTTCAGGTAATTTCATGGAATTAACGCCTGTGTTCAGGGCGTCAAATCTAGAATTGACGACCTTGTCAGGGTCGTGTCTTGTAAAATAGCGCCCTTGACAGGGGCGTCTCTTTCAAAATATTACAGAAAACGCATTAAAACTATGATAAATCGGATGCATGTCATGCTAATATTATTTTATTTGGGCTACAGTGACTTGAGAAAATCCTACCTTGATCGAAGACTTGAAATTTGAATCGTGAAGGCTATGAGAATAGAAGTTCTGTTGCTTTAACAGCAACCTAGATGAAGATGGACGACCTACAGAGGATAGAATACGAAGGTATTATGCTTCGTAATAACTTAACAGAAGATAAAGGAGGAGAATAACTTACTGGTTCTCCTAGGAAGACAGGGCTCCTTAACCTGTAGAAGAGATATAGATGAAGAACATTAGTTCTTCACATACTACGTTCATAATGAAAGAAACAGAAGAAGAAAAATAGAAGAACTTGATGTTCTTCACGTACCTGTGAAGTTCGATTGGTCAAATAGGTTTAGGGTTTAGATCGAACGATTATTTATAGGATTTTGGTATTTCTAATAGGGGTAGTGTTTGAGTGAGGGTAATATATCCCTATTAGAGTCCTTACCACCTTTTAACTCTTTCTAATACTTATCCATTACCCTGGATAAGTTTCTGGGTCGAACGGTTCACGAACTGAATTAACGACTTTGGTCAGGTCGTCGATTCTTGAATTGACGACCTTCTTCAGGTCGTTTCTTAAGAAGCGCCTGGTATGAAGGCGTTCTTTGTTTTAAAACACGCCCAAGATAGGGGCTTTTCTTGGCCTTACCGTTTTTGACGTTTAGAATTTGACGCCGTGTAGTGAGGGCGTCACTTCTTGAATAACGCCTTATCTAGAGGCGTTTCTAATTTGAATAGCGCCTTTATCAGAGGCGTTATTTTATATTATTTTATTTATCTATTTATTTGATTTATTTTAAAATCTTTATTGTTATTAATATTTTATCAGGGTTGCTACACCCTCCCCCACTTAAAAGAATTTGGTCCCCAAATTCAATTGCATAATATGTATATACGTGGAGAGTGTAGATCATATACCTCTTAGAATAACTCGGGAAATCGTTTCTTCATAGATTCCTCGGTCTCCCATGTGGCTTCGTGTTCAGTATTCTTATTCCATTGCACCTTGAGCATGGGAATAATCTTATTCCTTAGAGCTCGTATTTCACGATCTAAGATCTTCATAGGCTTCTGTTCATATGTGAGGTCTTTCTGGATCACCAGATCTCCATGTTCAATAATATGCGAGGGATCGTGCACATACTTCTTCAACATAGATATATGAAATACATTATGTACCTCGGACAATTGAGGAGGCAACGCGATGCGATAAGTAACCTCGCCAACTCTTTCGAGTATCTCAAATGGTCCGATGAATATTGGCGTAAGCTTGCCCTTAACACCAAATCTTCGTATACCACGTCCAGGCGATATTTTAAGAAATACATGATCTCCAACCTGAAATTCAAGATCTCTTCTTCTTGTATCAGCATAAGCCTTTTGTCTTGTCTGAGCAACTTGTAATCTTTCTCTGATTACTTGTATCTTCTCAGTTGTATCCCTTACCATGTCTGGACCTAACAGTTGTTTCTCTCCAACTTCGTTCCAGCATAAGGGTGATCGGCAACTCCTTCCATATAAAGCTTCGAAAGGTGCCATTTGGATACTAGCTTGGTAGCTATTATTATATGCAAATTCCACTAGTGGAAAATGTTCATGCCAGCTTCCACCAAAGTCAATGATGCAAGCTCTTAGCATATCCTCAACAACTTGATTAGCTCTCTCGGTCTGACCATCCGTTTGCGGGTGAAAAGTAGTACTAAAGTTAAGCCTTGTTCCCAACGAATGTTGTAATCCTTTCCAAAAATGAGAAGTGAAACGGGGATCTCTATCAGACACGATTGAGACAGGTATACCATGCAACCTGACTATTTCTTTGATGTATAGTGCAGCTAGTACATCAATTGACCATCGGCTTTTTATTGGCAAGAAATGTGCCGATTTAGTTAATCGGTCAATGATAACCCAGATTCCATCATGTCCTCCTTTAGATTTAGACAAACCCATGATGAAGTCCATACCAATATCCTCCCACTTCCACTTAGGAATATCTAGAGGATGAAGTTTACCAGCAGGCTTTTGGTGTTCCGCCTTGACTTGTTGGCATGTGAGACAGCGTGATACATAGTCCGCTATGTCTCTTTTCATATTAGGCCACCAAAAGTTCCTCTTTACATCTTGGTACATTTTGGTTGATCCTGGATGAATCGTGTACCTTGATCTGTGAGCTTCATCTAAGATCTTTTTCTTTAATTCTGGACAGTCGGGTATACAAGTTCTACCTTTGAATAATAATCTTCCATCAGAAGTTAGTTGAAAATCAGATTGTCCTTCTAATCTGCCCTTGATTTCCACTAATATAGGATCATCATCCTGAAGTGCTTGTATCTCAGATAATAAATCTGACTATATGCTTACATGAGATAATGTGACAAATTTGGCTTCCTTGTCCAAGCTTATATTGAGCTCGGAGAATTGTTCTAGCAACCTCCATTATTGTATCATACAATTGGCTATCATTGCTCTCGGCTTTCGACTAAGGGCATCAGCAACATAATTACCCTTTCCGGGATGATATTGTATATTGAAGTCGAAGTCCTTGAGATATTCCAGCCAGCGTCTTTGTCTCATGTTTAGCTCCTTTTGTGAAAATAGATATTTGAGACTTTTGTGATCTGAGTATACAGTAAACTGCACTCCATATAAGTAGTGTCTCCATATCTTTAGGGCAAATACCACCGCGGCTAGTTCTAAGTCATGGACGGGGTAATTCTCCTCATGCTTCTTCAGTTGACGAGAAGAGTATGCTATGACCTTTCCTTGTTGCATTAGGACACATCCGAGGCCAATGCTAGAAGCATCTATGTAGACCTCGAATTTCTCTCTTTCTATCGGTAGAGCTAACACCGGAGCTGTGGTGAGATGATCTTTGAGAGTTTGGAAACTTCTTTCACATTCCTCACTCCATTCATATCGGATCTCCTTACGAGTTAACCTTGTAAGTGGTACGGCGATCTTAGAGAAATCTTTGATGAATCGCCGATAATAGCCTGCAAGACCTAAGAAACTTCTGATCTCGCTAGCATTGGTTGGTCTTTCCCAGTTTCTAACAGCCTCTACTTTTGATGGATCAACAGATAAACCATCCTTTGATATGACATGTCCGAGAAAAGCCACTTCTTCAAACCAGAACTCGCATTTGCTGAGCTTTGCATATAATTGATTTTCCCTCAATACTTGTAATGTGATCTTTAAATGCTCCTCATGTTCTTCCTTAGTTTTGGAATATATCAATATATCATCAATGAAGACTACTATGAATTGATCCAAGTAAGGCCTGAATATGCTATTCATTAACTGCATAAAGGCAGCAGGGGCATTTGTTAGTCCAAAAGGCATAACAACAAATTCGTAATGGCCATACCTGCTTCTGAATGCAGTCTTATGAATGTCATCATCCTTGATTCTTAACTGATGATATCCCGACCTGAGATCAATCTTGGAAAAATATTTGGATCCTGAAATCTGATCAAATAACTCATCGATTCTCGACAGTGGATACTTGTTCTTGATAGTAAGATGATTCAACTGTCGATAGTCGATACACAATCTCATGGATCCATCCTTCTTCTTTACAAACAGTACAGGTGCTCCCCACGGGGAAGTACTTGGTCTAATGAACCCTTTTCGAATTAGTTCCATTAATTGCTCTTTTAACTCCTTGAGTTCAGCAGGTGACATTCTATAAGGTGCCTTTGAAACCGGACCAGCACCAGGGACTAAGTCAATGGTGAAGGCCACATCCCTTTGAGGGGGTAATCCTGGCAAATCTTCCGGAAACACGTCCGGGAATTCTTGTACTACTGGAATGTCTTCTAGCTTAGTGTCCTTTGTTTCCTTAACTGTGACAAATGCAAGGAAAGATGTACATCCTTTCCTGATGAGCTTGCTAGCTCGGAGGGCCGAAATAAGAGGGGAATTGCTCCGACTCTTGGGGCGAGTAAAGACTAATTCTGGAATATCTTTGAAAGCAATTTGGCTATTGCGGCAATCAACCGTTGCCTGGTATTTGGATAACCAGTCCCCTCCTAGTATAACATCATACTCCTTTAGATCGAGGCATATGAGATCTATAGGTAAATTCCTACCTTGAACTATTACCTCACAGTTTTGATAGTGATGAGTAATATCATTTTCACTTCCAAGAGGAGTAGTTAGAACTATTTTTATCCATTCTTGTTCTAACGGTAACGGGTCGGCAAACTTCTTAGAAATAATGGAATGCGATGCACCCGTATCAAATAAGACATAAGCACTTTTGGAACAAACTGTTAATGTACCTTCTACCAGTCCACCTTCTTCTTGCTCGGTCTCCTTTATTGCATGAAGTCGAGCGTTCTTTATCACCGGGCGTTTACCATCACCGGCTTGGTCATTCATTAATGGACAATCGGGAATCCGATGTTCGCGACTCCCACAACGGAGACAAGCTCCTAATTTCCTCCAGCATTCTTCTGTCTTGTGACCAGCCTTGTCACAATGCTTGCATACTGTATTAGAAGGTGTAGTGGTGATAGAGAAGGGCTTGGATTTCTTGAACTTGGAATCTTGAGAGGATGAACCTCCATTATTGGGCCTCTTCTTAAAGTTGGGTTTGAAAGAACCCGAACCTGTGACTTGCTCCTTCTTGTCTTTTCCACGGATCCTATCAGATAGTTCCGTGGCATCTTCAAGTAATTGAGCTCGGCGCACGATTTCAGAATAAACTTGAATATCCATCGGCGCCAGTTGAGTAATATAGTGGGGCCTAAGCCCATTAAGAAATCTACGGGCTTTCATCTTCTCCGTGCTAATAAGATGCTTAGCATATCTAGACAACCTGGAGAACTGAGCTTCATAATCTGCTAATGATAAAGATCATTGCTTTAATGCAGCGAATTCTGCAGCCTTCTTTTCTTGGACTCGGTCTAAGAAATATTTAGCATTGAAGTATTCCACAAATTCTTCCCATGTTACTTGAGTAGGATCGATGGTTGCTTCAATAGACTCCCACCAGCATCTAGCATCATTTTCTAACTGGAAAGTAGCTAATAAGACTTTGTCCTGATCCGTGCATTGCATAACACGGAATATACGTTCAATCTCCCGGACCCAATGCTCAGCATCGTTCGGATCGGTTGATCCCATAAACTTCGGGGGATTCATACTCTTAAATGCTTGGTGTAAGCTTCCAGCTCGTGGAGCACCACCTTGTGCTACCTGTTGTAGCACTTGAGTCATTCCTTGAATTGTACGCTGCATGTTGCGCCATTGAGCACGTTGGCAGCCATTATCCTACAATTACAATAACTATATTAGTACGAGACTACATTTAGAAACCAGTACTCTATTTTTAACTTTAACCCTTGGTTCTACCCAATCTCACTTGGTTAAACGTTCAACTTACCCTTGGACTTGGGTTTTTCCTAGGAATTGAATACCTTAGGCTCTGATACCACAGAAACTGTCACGCCCCGAGCGCGGAAGATACCCGGAGACGCGTGACGAGTTTATATCAATCATGTCAATCAGAGTGGTCGTGTATTCGACACAAAGACAGAGATGCGCAAAATAGTAAGATAACCCAATCCTTTATTTTATAATAGACTATTACAAATCCAATACTCTGTTTAATAAAAAGAAAAGTACATAGTCGACTCAAGAAAATAGGAAAAAGACTAGATGACACTTGGACAAGCTCTAGCTCTTTCACTCTTGACCTTCCCCATCCGATTGACTTCCATCGTCGTCGGACTTACCTGAAAAGTAAGGGACAAACGGAATGAGCGAACGCTCAGTAGGAAATTATATCTCAAGCACTAGCAAGGGGTTTAAGTAATTACATCTTTCATGAATACAATAAAGCTATGCATGCTCGCATAAAACGACAAGATAGAGAGAATGTAATATCAAGGAATTAAGATGAACTAATCATGAACTTTCAATAAGATAACAAGACATTTGAGATATTCAAGCAAGTACGTTTAACAAGTCATGTCAAGAACTTTGGCTATCATGTAGCAAGCAAGTAAATTACCCTTTTTCGGGCCACGCATTTCATGTCAAGTCAAGTACGATTCAAGTACAAGATTTTGTGTGGAATGTCCAATCAAGCTAGTCATGCACTCGGTATAATGCCAGATACCTTATCATTTTAACTCCCATGGGCACAAGTACTTTCGGGTGCTCCTCCCAGGACCAGATCGGGCCCTATATGCGCAGGCATTTATCATGTATTTTGACATCCACTCTTGTTTATAGCCAACATAGAATTTCAATAATCAAGCTTGTAGACACGTACGACAACTTTGATAGAATAGAGTCCAAAATATGACAAAGGACATAGATTGGCGATAATAACGGTATAATCACGATATCGATAAAACTAGGTAGAATATGGTTCCCTTAACTTGGGTACCATGACAAATCAATATGGACATTCTATATATAGAATTTAGGTCCACATGAACAGTATATCAAAGGTAAGATACCCTCATTCTTATCATAGAATTGAGGTTTACAAGAATGACATGATATGGCATGATATCATCATCCCATTAAGAATTTCTTATGATATACTCTTTGTATAATCATAAGGGCCGGTATCCCATGTTTCTTTAGAGTGACATGGCATCAATGGTGTAATGGGTTTTTAGGGTACAACCAGCTCAGTCGGCCGTGAGGGAATCCAAGGCTACGAGGAGTCTTACGGAGGTCTCTATGACTAACTCGCTAGTCTAAAGGAACGGAATGTCCAATGGAGAGCTTGTATGTCAATGAGAATTGAATGTGATCGATAAAATAATCGTGAAACGTGGGACTATACTCACGGAATGGAGAATAGTGCCGATATATATATTATATAACATATGAAACCATCGGTTAACAGAATCGGAATAAAAATATCAGTTTACAGAAAATAACGACTTAGGTAAAGTCGTTTCTCAAGTAATTAACGCCTAACAGAAGGGCGTTTACATATGTTTCCATTTTGGCAGAATTTTCAATAATTCAGAAATTTATCTAAAACGCGCCCTGGACAGGGGCGTTTCTTTTCAATGAGACGACTACAGTAGCAGGCGTCTTTTTATTTACAATATTTTACAGAACATAGTTATTTTCAGAAATTATCAAAAATGCGCCCTTGGTAGGGGCGTTAATCATTAAATTTTTATTTTTACATAATATATTGTTCGGGATTTTAACAGAAACGCGCCCTATGAAGGGGCGTTAATTCACGCCCTGTGATGGGGCGTTAACACATGGAAAACGACCTTGTCTAGGCCGTGAATTCAAGAAATTTCAGAAATTATCATGAACAGGAAGAAATAAATTTCAGGATAACAATCATATCATCATGACAGGAAAATTGGCAGGAATTCACAGGTAGAGTCATGCAGTATATTAGTTTTGATATTCCATAAAAATGAATTTTGAAACCGTGAACGATTATTAATTTTAGGTAATTTCATGGAATTAACGCCTGTGTTCAGGGCGTCAAATCTAGAATTGACGACCTTGTCAGGGTCGTGTCTTGTAAAATAGCACCCTTGACAGGGGCGTCTCTTTCAAAATATTGCAGAAAACGCATTAAAACTATGATAAACCGGATGCATGTCATGCTAATATTATTTTATTTGGGCTACAGTGACTTGAGAAAATCCTACCTTGATCGAAGACTTGAAATTTGAATCGTGAAGGCTATGAGAATAGAAGTTCTGTTGCTTTAACAGCAACCTAGATGAAGATGGACGACCTACAGAGGATAGAATACGAAGGTATTATGCTTCGTAATAACTAAACAGAAGATAAAGGAGGAGAATAACTTACTGGTTCTCCTAGGAAGACAGGGCTCCTTAACCTGTAGAAGAGATATAGATGAAGAACATTAGTTCTTCACATACTACGTTCATAATGAAAGAAACAGAAGAAGAAAAATAGAAGAACTTGATGTTCTTCACGTACCTGTGAAGTTCGATTGGTCAAATAGGTTTAGGGTTTAGATCGAACGATTATTTATAGTATTTTGGTATTTCTAATAGGGGTAGTGTTTGAGTGAGGGTAATATATCCCTATTAGAGTCCTTACCACCTTTTAACTCTTTCTAATACTTATCCATTACCCTGGATAAGTTTCTGGGTCGAACGGTTCACGAACTGAATTAACGACTTTGGTCAGGTCGTCGATTCTTGAATTGACGACCTTCTTCATGTCGTTTCTTAAGAAGCGCCTGGTATGAAGGCGTTCTTTGTTTTAAAACACGTCCAAGATAGCGGCTTTTCTTGGCCTTACCATTTTTGACATTTAGAATTTGATGCCGTGTAGTGAGGGCGTCACTTCTTGAATAACGCCTTATCTAGAGGCGTTTCTAATTTGAATAGCGCCTTTATCAGAGGCGTTATTTTATATTATTTTATTTATCTATTTATTTGATTTATTTTAAAATCTTTATTGTTATTAATATTTTATCAGGGTTGCTTGTCACGCCCCGAGCGCGGAAAATACCTGGAGGTGCGCGACGTGTCTATATCAATCATGTCAATCAGAGTGGTCGTGTATTCGACACAAAGACAGAGATGCGCAAAATAGCAAGATAACCCAATCCTTTATTCCTTTATAATAGACTATTACAAATCCAATACTCTGTTTAATAAAAAGAAAAGTACATAGTTGACTCAAGAAACTATAGAAAAGACTAGATGACACTTGAGCAGCTCTATCACTTTCACTCTTGACCATTCCCATCCGATTGACTTCCGTCGTCGTCGGACTTACCTGAAAAGTAAAAAGGGACAAACGGGATGAGCGAATGCTCAGTAGGAAATTATATCTCAAGTACTAGCAAGGGATTTAAGTAATTACATTTTCATGAATGCAATAAGGCTGTGCATACTCGCATAAAACGACAAGATAGAGAGAATATAATATCAAGGAAATAAGATGAACTTAATCATGAACTTTCAACAAGATAACAAGTTTATTCAAGATATTCAAGCAAGTACGTATAACAAGTCATGTCAAGAACTTTGGCTATCATGTATCAAGCAAGTAAATTACCCTTTTTCGGGCCACACATTTCATGTCAAGTCAAGTACGATTCAAGTACAAGATGTGTGTGGAATGTCCAATCAAGCAAGTCAAGTACTCGGTATAATGCCAGATACCTTATCATTTTAACTCCCATGGGCACAAGTACTTTCGGGTGCTCCTCCCAGGACCAAATCGGGCCCTATATGCGTAGGCATTTATCATGTATTTTGACATCCACTCTTGTTTATAGCCAACATAGAATTTCAATAATCAAGCTTGTAGACACGTATGACAACTTTGATAGAATAGAGTCCAAAATATGACAAAGGACATAGATTGGCGATAATAACGATATAATCACGATATCGATAAAACTAGGTGGAATTAGGTTCCCTTAACTTAGGTACCATGACAAATCGATATGGACATTCTATATATAGAATTGAGGTCCACATGAACAGTATATCAAAGGTAAGATACCCTCATTCTTATCATAGAATTGAGGTTTACAAGAATGACATGATATGGCATGATATCATCATCCCATTAAGAATTTCTTATGATACACTCTTTGTATAATCATAAGGGCCGGTATCCCATGTTTCTTTAGAGTGACATGGCATCAATGGTGTAATGGGTTTTTTAGGGTACAACTAGCTCAGTCGGCCTTGAGGGAATCCAAGGCTACGAGGAGTCTTACGAAGGTCTCTATGACTAACTCGCTAGTCCAAAGGAACGGAATGTCCAATGGAGAGCTTGTATGTCAATGAGAGTTGAGTGTGATCGATAAAATAACGTGAAAAGTGGGACTATACTCACGGAGTGGAGAATAGTGCCGATATATATGTATATGTATAATATGAAACCATCGGTTATAGAATCAGGATAAAAAATCAGTTTACATAAAATAACGACTTAGGTCAAGTCGTTTCTCAAGTAAGTAACGCCTAAGAGAAGGGCGTTTACATATGTTCCATTTTGCAGAATTTTTAATATTTCAATAATTTATATAAAAAGTGCCCTGGACGGGGTCGTTTCTTAAAGAGTTGACGACTGCAGTAGCAGGCGTCTCATTATTTATATATTTGACAGAATATCAATAATTTTTCACGATTTGTCTAAAACACGCCCTGGAAAGGGGCGTTACTGTTTAATTCTATATTACAGAATATATGTATTTCAGGATTTTGACCGATAAACGCCCTAGGAAGGGGCGTGTCTTTTCAATTTACGCCCTATGGTAGGGCGTTAACATGTGGAAAATGACTTTGTCAAGGTCGTTACTTAAAGTTTCTGCAGGAAATTTGAAGGACAGTAATAATTTCAGGATAACAGAGGAACGAAGATAATATCAGGACAGTAACGTTAGCAGGTTGAAGACAGAGGATCATGCATTGTTTATAATCATGATTTCATAGATAATCAGTTCTTAAGGTGGTTGATTAACATTTACATGAAATTAACGCCTGTGTACAGGGCGTCAAATATGAAATTGACGACCTGGGCATGGTCGTGTCTTGTAAATTAGCGCCCTTGACAGGGGCGTTTCTTTCAATAATATTCCAGAAACGAAAATAAAACTGTATGCATGCCATGCTTATACATATATCTTGCGTTATTTTATTTGGGCTACAGTGACTTGAGAAAATCCTACCTTTAATGGAACGTGAAGGATGCGATAGAAGATGAGCTCTGTTGCAACGAAAAATCCGCAACAGCAGCAGCAGCCGGAAGAAGAACAAATGTTCTTCAAAGATCTTCACGCTACAGAACCTGTAGAGGAAGAGTAAAAGAAGGAAGATGAAGATGTTAATAATCTTCATAGTTATAATCGATGTTTAAGGAAAAAGATAGAAGAATATTACCTATTCTTCGACGGCAGTAGCAGAGTTTCCTGAACAAGAAGAAAACTAATTATTCTTCATATAATCTAAAGCAAGAAAAACAAAAGGGAATAAGAAGAACAGTTTGTTCTTCACGTACCGTGCAGCAGTAGTTCGTCCAAATAGATTTAGGGTTGGCCGAACAGGTTTATTTATAAGACTTTGGAAGTCCTATTAGAGTTAGTGATTGTGTGAGGGTAGTATATCCCTAATAGAGTCCTTACTCTATTAGACACTTACTAGATTAGGTTAATCTTTCCCTGGATAAGCTCTGGGTTCGAACGGTTCACGAACGGAATTAACGCCTTTTGGTTAGGGCGTCTATTCTTTAATTAACGACCTTGTTCAGGTCGTTTCTTAAGAAGCGCCTTATATAAGGGCGTTCCTTATTTTTAAAACATGCCCAAGACAGGGGCGTTTCTTGGCCTTGCCCTTTTTTTGGCGTTGGGTTTTGACGCCGTCAGGTGAGGGCGTCCTTTCTTTAGTCACGCCGTATATAAAGGCATTTCTTTTTAAATTAACGCCTTACTAAGAGGCGTTATTTGTAAAATGTTTTATTTCGTCCAATTAACCCTATTCTTATTATCTGTATTACTTCTGTAATATATATGTTTTAATTCATTTCAAATATTCATTTATCAGGGTTGCTACATTGCTACAGGGTGAAACTCGTCGTGCTTGAACCTCTACTTTCATCCACCCTCTCAACAACATCTTTCATTAAAATGACACCATCCCTTAAGCCTACCATTTCCATCTTACCTTCTTCCACCTCCTCTCGGAGTGGGTGTACTTCTATTAACACATGTGCAAACAATGACTCTTGAAAACTGAGCAAAAAGAATTTGGTCACAGCTATACCTTTCAAAATCCAAGACTTCATTTTCTGGATGCCGATTTATGTTCTTGTGTCGGTCAAGTTTGACAAGATCAAGTCTCCACTGGTGCTCACTAAGAAAGAATGTCAAGAGTTGATACCATGTCGGCCCAAGGTCAAGATTATCAAAGCAATGCTACTCATTGATAAAGATACCTTCGAAGCTCTCATTACCCCTCGTTCCCTCATGGTGCAAATATGTAGCCGAGAGAAGGGGTTCTCCTTCAATATTGTTGTGACACATTTTGCTACTAAGGAGATGATGAAGTCCATAATCAAGGGCAAGTCAAGGCACCCCTTGCTAGAAGCCCTCAACATCAAGTCTACTTCATATTTACTTCCATGCAAGGGGTAGGCAGTTCCATCAATAAGCATACTCAAGTTCTTCACGCCAAAAGGGAAGCCCCTATGCGTTGACATTATGAATCTATGAAGGGGATTTATACAAGAGATTTGCTATGACAAGAGTACTACTCCAAAAGTAGGTCTCCTCAATGCTCTCCGTGTTTGTTTACCATAGGAGGATGATGGGAACACCAAAGGCCAAGGGGGCAATGACTGTGCCAAATATTTGTCCAAAAAGGGGTAGGCTTTCTGCTTGGTGGGCCCATTATGTAAAAAGGCATTTGGGGATAAGAAGCTGAACTACTACAGCAAAGTCACCGTGCTGTCAGCTGATATCTGCTAAGAAGAAAAGGAGGCTCAAGGCCCAAAAAGTGTGTGATGGGAGCCCAGTTAGACCACCTTCTCCTTGTTCCGCACCGTCCTCATTTATTTTATTAATCTCCTCTCCTTGGGTCATCTATCCTCCCTCTTCCAAATCAATTCTATCATCTTTCCAAAATCATGTTCTTCTTTCTCGGTCTCCCATTCAATCTGGTTCATCTTCTCCTTTTCAATCCTCTCACCATCTTTTCTAAGAATTCTCTTATTCTTACCCTTCTTTCTCCCCGGGGCCTCCTAATTGTCCCAAATTTATACCATCATTCCAATGCCTTTGTTGCATCCCTTGTGGTTCTGAAAGTTTTGAGGATGACAAATATTATGAGTCATCATATATGACTTTGGTCATTTAATTATGATGCATACATTGATGATGTCATCATTTATAAAAGTATGAAATATGTCAGAATATGTTCTAAAGATGATTCGAAAAGACATGAAGAGAAAGTCAATGGTCAACTCTAACTGATAGCTAGTCAATTTCTAGTAAAATGTGAATCAGCTTCTGACAGGTTCTAAAGATGATTCAAAAAGACATGAAGAGAAAGTCAACGGTCAACTCCAACTGATAGCAAGTCATATTTTGGTAAAATGTGAATCAGCTTCTGACAGGTAAAGTCAATGATCATCCAAGTCTGATACATGTTCAGGTCAGTACAGATATCTCAGACTTCCATTTTGTTGCATGCATCTGAGGTCAATGCTAGTTGTGTTTTCACACAGCTAAGGTCTGTGTTAGCTTTGTGTGAGGTCTGTGCAACGTTTTAGGTCTATGCATACTTTGGGTCTGTGCATGCTGAAGGTCTATGCACGTTTTACTCCTATGCTTATAAGTCTGTGCATATATGCTTTCAGAATAAGGTCTGTGCAACCTTCTCTGTTTAACCAGGTGTAAGGTCAGTGCATTCCTTATGTGATCACATACAAAGGCCAGTGCATTGTTTGCTTTGTGCATATAACCTCGGTGCAATTTTTACTTATCTTCACATAAGGTCGGTGCTAGTTGCAATTTTTTCATACATAGAGTCGGTGCACGTTTCGTCTGTCAGCATATACACAGTCGGTGCATGTTTAGGTTTCATGCAATAAGCATTCATGAGGTCGGTGCATACTTAAAGCATTTGGGTCCGTAAGTTGGTGCATATTTTGGCTTGAACATCAAGTCGGTGCATTCTCTTTTCTATAGAACATCAAGTCGGTGCACATATGCAATAAGCAGAAATAAGGTCGGTGCACGGTTGTGTCTTATGCAATAGAGGTCGGTGCATCTATGGTAACAGGCATGCATAAGTCAGTGCTGTTTTGCCTTATGTCTATAGTATACATATGGTTTTAAGGTCGGTGCACACAGGGTCGGTGCACACTCATGCATATATGTCCGAGCACTGAGCATATATCAAGGTCCGAGCATATACACAGTTTGGTGATAGCCTGATAGAGTCAGTGCAGAGTGTGTGTTACCTATGCCAAAGTCGGTGCGCATTTAGTGTTGGCCTTATTGGAGTCGATGCTAGCATAGAGTGTCTAGCATATAGGGTCTGTGCTAGTTTGTCATGCCTTGTTACTAGGTTGGTGCTAGTTGCACCTTTTGCATTGACAGAGTCGAAGCACATTTTGAACTGCGCACATTTAAGGTCGATGCTAGCACATTGAGGTTGATGTTAGTATGTCATGTATTGCTTATGAGGTCAGTGCAGGTTCCTGTTATACTATGAACACAGTCGGTGCACATTTCTGCCTCATGCACATAAGGTCTATGCAGCGGCATGTTTTCCCATAAACAAGGTCGGTGCATTGTTCGCATCTTGCAGTACCATGTCTGTGCACATCTGATCATATGTTATGAAGGTCTGAGCATGCTTCAAGTCCCAGCACATATAAGTCTGAGAATATGTACATTTGAAGCCTGAGCACGTTGTTATGTTCGAGCATTCTTCACGCCTAAGCTTCTATTAGGTCTGTGCATATTGAGAACTAGCTGACAACAGTATGTTTGATGAAATACCTGCTTTATGACTGACAGGTCAAAGATAGCACGTGAGGTAGAGCTAAGACCAGGCACGTGTTCCCAGAAGTGGTGGGATGCTGGCGGATGGACCCCGGGAGCTAATGATTGGCACGTGATCCTAGGGATCATCTTATGCCACGTGGATTAAGTTTCCTTCTGCACCTGACGCGTGGCCTCTCTGGAAAAGGCAGGAATGAGCCTCCTTCTCGCCCAAGGCATGAGCTCGTGGGACCCTGCCTGATGCCTTATAAAAAAAAAGGCCTCGTCTGTGATTGCAAAAGTCAGGGAATAGGAAAACAAGGTGAAGCATAAGAAGTGAGCAAAGCTAAAGAGAAGATATTAGAAGAAAAGAGAGCCACAGCCAGATTGGAAAAGAACCTGAGAAGAAGAAAAGAGCGAGAGCTAGAGAGGAAGAAGAGAGAGCAGTTCAACGAGAGAAGAGTGCAACAAGCTGATCAGTCTGTTCGTGGATCAAATCTAGAATGACTGTGCTCTTTGGAGCTTCTTGTTTTTCGTTCTTAGTTTTATTTTTCTTTGTTACCCTTTTTACATTTCCCGAGTGTTCTTCCGATTCCCTGGTTTGGGATCGAGTTCCTCCTGTGTGTTCATGAGAAGGGAGACTTGGGTCTCCGATTTTGAGTGACTAGGTGTCATTCACAGTTTTCCTCTGTGGATTCAGAGGAAGAGAGGATTTAATCCTCTGGGCTTTGGTGAGCAGCAAGTTGCTGTTCACGTCCCTCCTGTGGATTCAGGAGAAGGGTGACTGGTGTCTCCGGTTGCTAGTGACGGGCTGTCACTAGTGGTTCCCTCCGGTTTGGAGGAAGAGAGGAGAGTGGTCCTCTGGGTCACGCTGTAAGGCAGCATTTGTTACAGATTGAGTCTGCTTTCAACTCTAGCTTGTGCTAGTGGAATCCTCACTCGGTTTGAGTGAGCGGTGGATATAGGCAGACTGTGGGTCTGGTTGAACCACCTAAAATCTTGGTGTCCCGTGGCTTACCTTGTGAGTTTGCTCTTGCCTTCTACTTCCTTCACAGGGGCCCTTGTCAGGTTGTGTGTGCGCCACCTGTTTGATTCATTAGTTGCCTGATTCATCAAATCTGTGGAGTGGTCGATTGGTGTGCTTGTTGTATCTGAATCGTTCCCCACTAGCTTACAGATCGCCTCTAAAGAATTCAAGGTCAACCCTGGGCTGGTTTCTATTCTGAGAAATCTGCCTTGCACTTGATTGGTGCCTTTCTGTGCTTTCACGTTTTAGTAATTCATCTAGTGGAAAGTTATTCAGACTTATCATATTTAAAATTGGCAAATCCTTGTATACGAGATCCATTCACCCCCCCTCTAGATCTAACAAGTGGTATCAGAGCGAGTTACTGGCTTTACATATCCAACGATCTGCAGTAATTCCTGGTGTTTCTTGGTGATTTCTTTCTCTATTTGCTGTTTACTTTTACTGGTCGTCTACTTCCGATTTGCCAATGGATCATCATCCAGTTTTTAATGGGTCTGAGTTCCCTAACTGGCTTGGCAGTCTGTGCATGTTCATAAATTCAGTGAATCCTAACCTCTGGAATCTTGTTTCCAAAGGTCCACACAGAATGCCTAAAGATGTGTCCAAATGGACGAACAAACATAGAATAAAAAATAATGAAAATATGAGAGTTCTCAGCATTTTAAGAAGGACTTTTGATTCTGACATCTTTCCATTTGTTACAAATTGCAGGTATGCTAAAGATATCTTGTACAAACTGATGGCAGCCTATAAGAGAAGTGATGACATCTGCTTGATGGTTAATGAGAGCAACCATAGCAGTGATCAAGATGAGTTCGAAGATGCTGAAGAGGTAAACAATCCATTCTCTAGTTTCACTTTAGATGATTGGGAAGATGCTTATTCCAACCTGTTAGAATCTTATGAAAAACTATCGAAGAAGAATAAAATCTTGAAAAAGAAGTTAAATAATCTAGAGAACCCTAACTCTGGAGGCGAAGACATTGAAAGTCTGAAAACTGAAAATGAAATATTCAAAAGACAACTGTTGAATCTAGATGCAATCATTTCAGAACTTGATTATGTCAAATCAGAAAATGGAAAACTCAAAAAATAATGTCAAGAATCTGAACAAAGATTAATCAATCTTGAAAGTGAAAATAGATTGATCACTGAAAATTTCGAGGCTGTTAGAGTTGTCAATTTAAAGTTTTAGGAAAACCTTGAAAAAATATGAACCAAAAAACCAGCAAGAAAATGTTAAGAAAAACTAGAGTTTCCTAACTGATGTTTTATTTGATGATGATAAGCTTGAGGAGGAGAACACTAAATTGAAGGCAGAAACTGAGAAATGGAGAAAAGAAAAAGAGAAATTGAAACAGTTGAATACTGCTATATCGGAAAGACTTCTTGTCTTAGAAAAAGGAAAATGTGTTCTTGATGAAAATCAAAATGAGTTCGAACTGAAACAAGAAGTTGAAACCCTTAAAAATCTGAATGATGCAATGTGTCAACAAATTAAGTCTTGTGAAGAAGAACTGGCCAGTTATGAGTTTAGTATTCTAGCTCTCCAACAAGAAAATAATGATCTTAATGAATCCTTGTCTAGATTTGTTGAAGGAAGGAACAATTTAGATAAGCTTCTTGGAAGCAAGGTTAATTTTCAGAAGGAAGGGATTAGGCTATAATGTTGCAAATAAAAAGAGTTTTGGAAACAAAACTCAAACATCTTTTGTTTCCTGTTCTAATACTCACAATTCTCCGGACCAACCTGTCTTTCAGTTTACTGCTCAAAAAATTTTGAAAACAACAGAAAAACAAAAGAACAAAATTGTTTCTGCCACCTCTTTGCATGTTCCACATAAGACATCCTCACACACACATGCATACAAAAAGAAAGAGATTTGTCATTACTGTCACAAAATTGGCCATGCGATGCATGAGTGTAAAGTGATGGAAAAGGATGATCTAAATGCTAGTAAAAGGCATGCTAGGAAAACTTATCTTAGAAATCATGTTGTTCAGAAAAAGGGGATTCAATGTTATTGCTGTGGCAAATTAGGCCACATTGCATCTCACTGTTGGCACAACCATGGGAAAGATGCTCATTTCAAGTTTGTTAAATTCCCTACAAACAGAAATGTTTTTGATAGAAGTAAGTTTGGTTCTAAAGGCCAGCACATTGTGTCCTTTAACCGTGGCAAGAGAGGCCACATTGCAGCCCACTGTTGGCATGCTCAGGGAAGGAGATTTAACTCTGAATTTGTTAAATTTCCTATGAATCAAAATGCTTTCAGTAGAAATAAATCTGTTTTCAAAGAAAAATTTATTTCATGCTTTGAGTGTGGAAAGCCAGGCCACAACATTGCTGATTGCTGGCTGGCAAGGAATAAAAGACAAAGTTTCCATGATAAAAACAGATACTTCCATGAAAATTCACATAGATCCCATGTTAATGTTAATGTGCACAAAAAGAGTTCAAAATCTGGTTTATCATGTCACTACTGTGGTCTAGTTGGGCACTCTATGAACAATTGCTCTTTGATGATATTTGATGATTCAAAATCCCAAAGGTTGTGAAAAGCATCCATCAGAGGTGCTACTAACCATGCAGGACCCAAGAACTTTTGGGTACCTAAATCTGCAAAATAAGAATATGTTTTGCAGGTGTGCCTTGGATTGAGGAATAAAAGGGGGTTCAATAAACCAAGACACCTAAATATGGTAAACCCCATTTCTGCACTCTTCAAGGTCTGTTATCTGAATTTATTTTGATTCTGTCCCCAAAGCTGCATGTCTAGATTAATCTATCAATGCACAAGCTTGCACTTTATGTTTACATTCACATTATTATTTGCTTTGGTATGTTTCCTTAGTGTTGCATTCATGGAATAAAAAGGCTGACTAATTGGTATACTGGAAACTTTCCCCATGCGTGATGGTGACCCTTATGGTCTATGCTCTCCGCCAAGTATCAATTGTCAGTCTGTATGAATTTGAATCATAGATTACATATATTGAAAGCTCATGTTTACAATTGAAAATTCATAAAGATTGTTTGACCTGGAAGCTTTCATATGATAACATTTTGAGAGATTGCTCAGGTATTCAATTTGGTCAAGTTTACTGTGCATACATTTGATTCATAAATGTCATCTCTTGCCTGAACTTCTTGTTTACTTGATATCTTACTGCATATACGGCTCACATGCATATGCTCATGCTCAGCAATAGTGCATTTATATAAGACTATAGTTGCATCTCATTTTTATGCATCACCCAGAGGGTACTTCGCCAAGTGCCATGGGTATTTTTGCACTTAAGGCAGTCTAGACAATCATGAGCATAAATCATAAAGTCTTGCGCTAAGCTTGCATGTGTTGCATATAGTCAGGGGGAGTTAATTAGGGTAATTCTTGTGTCTCACACATATGTGCTTACATTATGTCTCATGCATATTGTCAAGGAAGCTTTTGAAAGTTCTGAATCTAAATCATATCAAACTGATAGTCAAGTTCATTTATCCAAGCTGCTAAAATCAGTCATCTTTTCTTATAAGAAGTAGTGATGTATCTTGAATACATTGCAGGTTTAAACCTAATGAACCTTAGAGATTAAAAAATAGAACTCAATGAAAAAGGATCGTGAAACACTTTTAATAGTTCTCAACTAGCACATATCATGTCTTTTGGAGTCTTTCTAAATCTGATATTGCCTAGACTCAGGTTGATTTGGTTGAGAAAACCCGGAAGCTTGTATTGTTTTTAAACAACACTATCTGAAAATCAAATGAGCAGTTGTGTTAAAATGATAAATCATACATGCCAATGGCAGAGCAATTGATTGAATGCACTAAGAAACTAGGTACTTCATCAATGAAATAGAGACAAACTCATGTCATGAAGTGCTTGAAGTTATCTCTGTTTAGAAAATCATTAAAGGTTAGTCTCACTAAGTATCTAGGGGTACCGACGTCTGATAAACGTGTACCCTTACAAGAAAGGTGAAAACTAAACCTGAAATAGAATAGTAAACCTTGCTGAGTAACTAGGAGCACTGGCGTCTGATAAACGTGTGCTCTTATGTCAAAAGGCAAGGTTATACTTGACTGTTCTAATAGAGTAAGGAAAAGAATAGCAAAATTGACACTGCTCTCTGAACTTTAGATCAGAACTATATTTTTGTTTAATCACAATACATGTTCTGGTTTCTCTTGATAGATACATTGATGTTTAGATAAGTAAGATGAAGCAAGATAAAATCTGACATGCATCATGTTCTTCTGGTTCTCCACGATTAAGAGTTCACACTGATTGCTTTTCAATAGAGTGAAGTGACTTTTCTCTAACTTTCATAATTTTTAAATCGCATAATTCTTGTATGCATTAATCTGACTTCTTATACTAGAAGAATATGTCCTTGGTTTGCATTGTCAATGAACAACCATTCAGTTTGTCTATCAGATTTTTCTTCTTCTGTCTGAGTCCCTTGCATGGTCTTCATGTCCTAGTATCATTCATATAGTCAATTGCATTTCATGCATATTGAATATTCCAAATAGATTGTTTGAGTGCATTCATTCAGGGGGAGCATAAGCAAACTCAAACATTGGTATCAGTCAGTCCATCTTGAACCAATCTATTTTGTAACCCACTATGTGGTATCAATCCAAGGGGGAGAATTCTTGAATGTCCCTGTGGTTCTGCTATGTCACAAGAGAGTATTTGTTCAGGGGGAGATTTTGAGTCATAACCTCTCTTTCAACTACAATGATCATTCCTTTTTGATGTTGTCAAAGGGGGAGATTTTTGAATTTTTTTGAGTTATATGTGTTGAATGCTCATTGCATATTTCATACTGGTATTTCATATTGGCTTAATCATCATGTTGAATCTACTGCAATGACTCATAATATTGCCATCATCAAAAAGGGGGAGATTGTTGCATCCCCTGTGGTTCTGAAAGTTTTGATGATGACAAATATTATGAGTCAGCATATATGACTTTGGTCATTTAATTGTGATGCATTCATTGATGATCTCATCATTTATAAAAGTATGAAATATTTCAGAACATGTTCTAAAGATGATTCAAAAGGACCTGAAGAGAAAGTCAACGGTCAACTCCAACTGACAGTAAGTCAATTTTTGGTAAAATGTGAATCAGCTTCTGACAGGTAAAGTCAATGATCATCCAAGTCTGATACATGTTCAGATCAGTACAGATATCTCAGACTTTCATTTTGTTGCATGCATCTGAGGTCAGTGCTAGTTGTGTTTTCACATAGCTAAGGTCTATGTTAGCTTTGTGTGAGGTCTATGCAACATTTTTGGTCTATGCATACTTTGGGTCTTTGCATGCTGAAGGTCTATGCACGTTTTACTGCTATGCTTATAAGTTTGTGCATATATGCTTTCAGAATAAGGTCTGTGCACCCTTCTCTATTTAACCAGGTGTAAGGTCGGTGCATTCCTTATGTGATCACATACAAAGGTCAGTGCATTGTTTGCTTTGTGCATATAACCTCGGTGCAATTTTTACTTATCTTCACATAAGGTCAGTGCTAGTTACACCTTTTGCATACATAGAGTCGGTGCACATTTCGTCTGTCAGCATATACACAGTCGGTGCATGTTTAGGTTTCATGCAATAAGCATTCATGAGGTCGATGCATACTTAAAGCATTTGGGTCCGTAAGTTGGTGCATATTTTGGCTTGAACATCAAGTCGGTGCATTCTCTTTTCTGTAGAACATCAAGTCGGTGCACATCTGCAATATGCAGAAACATGGTCGGTGCACGGTTGTGTCTCATGCAATAGAGGTCAGTGCATCTATGGTCATACGCATGCATAAGTCAGTGCTGTTTTGCCTTGTGTCTATAGTATACATATGGTTTTAAGGTCGGTGCACATAGGGTCAGTGCACACTCATGCATATATGTCCGAGCACGGAGCATATATCAAGGTCCGAGCATATACACGGTCGGTGAACATTTGGTGATAGCCTGATAGAGTTAGTGCAGAGTGTGTGTTACCTATGCCAAAGTCAGTGCACATTTAGTGTTGGCCTTATTGGAGTCGATGCTTGCACAGAGTGTCTAGCATATAGGGTTTGTGCTAGTTTGTCATGCCTTGTTACTGGGTCGGTGCTAGTTGCACCTTTTGCATTGACAGAGTCGAAGCACATTTTCAACTGCGCACATTTATGGTCGATACTAGCACATTGAGGTTGATGCTAGTATTTCACGTATTGCTTACGAGGTCAGTGCCGGTTCCTGTTGTACTATGAACACAGTCGGTGCACATTTCTACCTCATGCACATAAGGTCTATGCAGCGGCCTATTTTCCCATAAACAAGGTCGGTGCATTGTTCTCATCTTGCAGTACCATGTCTATGCACATATGATCATATGTTATGAAGGTCTGAGCATGCTTCAACTCCCAGCACATATAAGTCTGAGAATATGTGCATTTGAAGTCTGAGCACGTTGTTATGTTCGAGCATTCTTCACGCCTAAGCTTCTATTAGGTCTGTGCATATTGAGAACTAGCTGACAACAGTGTGTTTGATGAAATGCCTCCTTTATGACTGACAGGTTAAAGACAGCATGTGAGGTCGAGCTAAGACCAGACATGTGTTCCCAGAAGTGGTGGGATGCTGGCGAATGGACCCAGGGAGCTAATGATTGGCACGTGATACTAGGGAGCATCTTCTTCCAGGTGGATTTAGTTTCCCTCTGCACCTGACGCGTGGCGTCTCTGGAAAAGGCGGGAATGAACCTCCTTCTCGCCCAAGGCATGAGCTCGTGGGACCCTGCCTGATGCCTTATAAAAAAAAGGCCTCGTCTGCGATTGCAAAAGTCAGGGGGTAGGAAAACAAGGTGAAGCAGAAGAAGTGAGTAAAGCTGAAGAGAAGAGATTAGAAGAAAAGAGAGCCGCAACCAGATTGGAAAAGAACCTGAGAAGAAGAAAAGAGCGAGAGCCAGAGAATAAGAAGAGAGAGCAGTTCAACGAGAGAAGAGTGCAGCAAGCTGATCAGTCTGTTCGTGGATCAAATCCAGAACGACTGTGCTCTTTGGAGCTTGTTTTTTTTCATTCTTAGTTTTGTTTTTCTTTGTTACCCTTTTTACATTTCCTGAGTGTTCTTTCGATTCCCTGGTTTGGGATCGAGTTCCTTTTGTGTGTTCAGGAGAAGGGAGACTTGGGTCTCCGGTTGTGAGTGATTGGGTGTCATTCACAGTTTTCCTCTGTGGATTTAGAGGAAGAGAGGATTTAATGCTCTGGGCTTTGGTGAGCAGCAAGTTGCTGTTCACGTCCCTCCTGTGGATTCAGGAGAAGGGAGACTGGTGTCTCCTGTTGCTAGTGACGGGCTATCACTAGTGGTTCCCTCTGGTTTGGAGGAAGAGAGGTGAGTGTTCCTCTGGGTCAAGCTGTAAGGTAGCATTTTTTACAGACTGAGTCTGCTTTAAACTCTAGCTTGTGCTAGTGGAATCCTCAATCGGTTTGAGTGAGGGGTGGACGTAGGCAGACTGTGGGTCTGGCCGAACCACCTAAAATCTTGGTGTCCCGTGGCTTGCCTTGTGAGTTTACTCTTGCCTTCTACTTCCTTCACAGGGGCCCTTGTCAAGCTGTGTATGTGCCACCTGTTTGATTCATTAATTACCTGATTCATCAAATCTGTGGAGTGGTCGATTGGTATGCGTGTTGTATCAGAATCGTTCCCCACTAGCTTACAGATCGCCCCTAAAGAATTCAAGGTCAACCCTGGGCTGGTTTCTATTCTGAGAAATCTGCCTTACACTTGATTGGTGCCTTTCTGTGCTTTCACGTTTTAGTAATTCATCTAGTGGAAAGTTATTCAGACTTATCATATTTAAAATTGGCAAATCCTTGTATACGAGATCCATTCACCCCCCCTCTAGATCTAACAGCCTTTTTCCTCTGGGACCCCCGAAACTCCCCTTGATTCTAGACTCAACGAGTCATTCACCTAATCCATCCGCCTCTCAGGAGGCTTCAAACTTTCTTTCCACCATTCTCTGGGATTCTTCTCTAAACTTGTGTTATGTCATTCTTCATTCCTCCCCCAATCAGGGCCTCCGCCTTTTCTCATGTTATTTTAGGGGCTTTAGTCCCCCGTAATCCTCTCTAATTCCAGTGTCTTCTGTAGACCCTCATGTTTTCAGGGTTTCATGCCCTAGCAAGGGAGTTCAAGCCCTGCCTCTTTTCCTTTTATCCTCCTTCATCTTTGTCAGATCTAATCATCACTCTATAATGTTGATCTACCTCCAACCTTCATCCTATTCTTTATCCTGCGAGCTGCCAAGGCAAGAAATGCAAGTGCAAGGGGCAACACGCTGACTGCTTCAGGATTACAAGTCACCTTCACCAAGGGATGCAAGGTACGACTTAATTATGCAAGAATGCATTTTCATATTACTCATTTCTACGCATGAGCATAAAGGTGAGGTTTTCAACATGATAACGAGTGTTAGTTTTTTGTTTAAAGCATGTGTCAGTCAAGTTAGTTTAAGGTTAAATTTTGCTTATGCAACATCTAAAGGTATAATGAACTCCACGCCAGGAGTCTGACATTCCCTCCCCGGTCATTAAGGGCTACCCCTTTGCACGGGACACACACTACACGGCATCCTTAGCCGGCTCCCTTGGAAAACATCATTCCTACTTTGGCCATGTCCAAGGGGCATGAAGGTCTTGACTCTTCCTCACTCGGCTCAGGTGTAGGGGCAAGGGGCAGAATAGGTAAGACGACCAACCTAAGCACTCTCCAAAAGGAAGAAGTCTCAAATAGGGACAGTCTATTAAGACCTTGTTCTCCATTATCAAATTCCAAAAGTCAATATTTCTTATCAAAGTCCAGAGGAGAAACCACAAAAATAAAATTGGCATGGTAAGAGGGTAGTACAGTTTCCAGAGGGACGTCATGAGCCCAGTCGTACGCATGCCAGAAGTTGAACTAAGGTTCGATGATATCGATAAAAAGTCCCGGCGTAACAGACCTAATGCCTAGGAGGAGTGCCATGGGCGAAAGTCAAACTTTCATACCCCTACAATGTACACCGAGCTAGTCTCCAAGTTCTCTTCCATTTCTCCCTCTAAGGCCGAAGTATTTCTCGAGTATGGCCCTTGTAGGAGCACCGTTGACCAGGGGTAGTTGGCTATGGGAGGTCACCCTCTAATGCACCCCAGCGCTCTGGGTTTCTCTTAGTGCAAGGGGAAGGAACAAGGATCCTTGGCTAGCAACTTAATTAGCCTTGATCTTTTAGTTTGCAAACTTAAACCTAGCATTATCAGAAAAAAATAAAAATAAATCATATGCATAACTACATCCCGAGTGATCATGTGCCTTGATTCTTATTTTCTAGGTACTGGCATATTGCATTTTCATCCTTCATTCTGCCTTAATTGGTAAAGGCTTGGCCTCTTGACCCACCATCAAGGGCAGGGTTGAATTCTCCTTCTTATCGAGCAAGAGGTCAAGTCGGAACAGAGGAACTAATGCATTTTATAAAGTGTTCTACAGGGACAGGTACACATGCAAAGCAAAACAAAGAACAATCACAAGAAACACAAGAAGTAACAAAATATATTCCATTCCACTAATATCTATCAGATGTACAAAAATGAGGGTGGATGTATAAGAATGTCACTCTAACTCTCTCCTCCACCCTCCTCATCTCCCTCGGCCCTCTGCCTGAACTCTTAGCCTCTCCATGTCCTCTGCCCTGAGAAGGAACCCTAGGGGGAGCCATCGATCCCCCAGAGGCCGCACTCCTGTCGCCCCGTGCTCTCCTCTCAACCTCCACAATCCTCTGATGCTCAGAGGAGGTAACAAGAAAGTCTGTGCTCGAGTAGGCGCTGAGGCGTCCCTCACGCTGAGCACGCTCACCCCCTCACTGATAACGCTCCTCCGGGGTCCCCCGCGCACTGCTCGGCAATCCCTAATCTGGTGTTCAACTGCACCCTCTCCATCTCTCACTCTAACCTCTCCCATCTCCCCCTCTCCCATCTCTCTATCTCTCTCTCTCACGCTCCTCCCTCTCTCTCATCCTCTCTCTCCTCTCCACGTCGAGGAGGATGCACAACTTTATCACATCTCGGGGGAGCTCTTCCACGTCATGATGCCTCAGCTCTACCTCCGCTGCCAGTAATTCTCGCTCATGCACCCGAAGTTTTGGTTATAGAATTATATCAATAAAATTTTATAAGGCAACTTACTCTCTTCGGGGGAGAGGCCTCAGCTGCCCCAGCACGAGCTACTGCACCGACAAGCTAACTCTCAAGCTCGGTGAGGTCATAAGCAGGCTGTGTCAAGGAAGAGGCACCGTGGGAAGATCGGACCCTCTCCAGCTCCTCTCGCTAAAAGAATAAAAAGGATTAACATCAACTTAAAGATAAGTGCAAAAATCATCGTGAAACTGCAAGCGAGAGTCTTACCAGCTCATCGACAATGTGCTGGAGGTCATCACACTGTTGGACTGTGGAATCGAGGAGCCCCTACAGCATGGCTAGTCTACCCTCTGGATCAAACTACAAAAATAACAAAAAAAATGTCAGTTACACCATCATGGGTCTTTAAAGTTTGGAGAATGCTAAATAAAAGAACTCACCGATCGGTGTATGACATGGTAGATTCGAGTGTTGTATGTCTGTGTGTAGGCCCGAAGGTAGGTCTTGTCAGAACTTGCTCCCGTAGGGACTGGTCGTCCACACTGTTGTGTCTCCTCTGATTTGTTGTCTTGTTTTAATGATTAGCAACTGTGGGTTTGACCTTTTGACCATTAGTTGACTTTGGCAACATTGTCTTTTTATAAGTCAGAATAAGTTTCTATTGCATAAGGGTCATTGCATATTCAAATAGTTGCATTTAAAGGTCGATGCATATTACATATCAAGGCAGAAACAGGTCAATACATGTTTATAATATGGCATATGCAGGTCAGTGCATGGTCATACTTGTTGTGTTTATAGGTTCATACTTGTTGTGTTTATAGGTCAGTGCATATTTGCATATAAGCATATTAGGTTGGTGCATGTTCATACTTGTCGCATATGAAGATCATTGCATGTCTGCATATAAGCGTACAAGGTCGGTGCACATGTGTTAGAGATAGGCATAAGGTCTGTGAACATATTGGTCTGTGCACATTTGCCTTGTGCATATAAAAGGTTGGTGCACCTTTCGCTAGCATAGAGTAAGGTCGATGCATGTTTGCTTTCAAAGCCACAAAGGTCGTTGCACATTGGTATTGGTCACATATAAGGTCGGTGCACATTTGCCTTGTGCATATAGAAGGTCTGTGCACATTTGAATTTAGCAAGGTCAGGTCGGTGCTCATGCATGCACTCATTATTATAAGGTCCGTGCACAATCAATAAGGTCGGTGCACATTCATACCTTAAGTCATTTTTAGTCTGAGCACATTTTAGAGTCTATGCACATTCAGAACTCAAGGTCTTCGCACAACTTCTAGTCTGTGCACATATAGGTCTATGTACATTTGCCTTATGCATATAGAAGGTTTGAGCACATCTTAGTGTCTGTCCACATATAGGTTATTGCATGTTTGGGTCTGTGCACATTTGGAAATCAAGGTCTGAGCACATCATCAAGTCTATGCATCATTGCTCACACTCTAAGGCACTTTCATAAACATTCATATCATAAGTCTGAGCATATGAATTCTCTGATTATAACCTAAGTATGAACTCTAACATATAAGGTGTTTGACTAAATGTCTGTCTTCTGATTGGCAAGCACTATTTGTCTGAGAGTAGCTGAACTTCAAGTGGAGCACATGATCCAAGATTACAATCATTGAAGCACGTGATCCGAGGCTACTTGCTCTCCTAGAACACTCAGCCATGTGTTCTCACCTCGTCTACCAGATCTGACACATGGATCACTAAAGCCACCTGTTAGATGATCCAAGGTGAATACCATTCTGATATTCTGCCATGTGGATCATCGTACCATATGCACCTGAAGCGTGGCATCTCTGAAAAAGGCAGGAACAAGCCCTCCACACGCCCGAAGCATGTGCTCATGGGACCCAAGCCTGAAGCTATATAAAAGACTCTCCTATGATCTAAAAATAGAGAGGAGAAGAGAATATAGAAGAAAAGAGGAGAGATCAGGAAGAGAAAAGAGGAGAGAGGAAGAGAGCGAGAAAAGTGAGAGAGCCAGCTTTCTGAGAAAATGAGAGTACCGTAGAAAGGGTTGAGAAGAAGAAGAGAGTTTGAGTGAGGCTACTCCATCCTGATTTCTGGATCAGATCTAGAGTCAGATTGCTCGATGGAAGAGCTACAGTTTCATTCTTTATCCAGGTTTTCCTTGATTCCTTCGTTTTCATTTTGAACTCCATTGTAAGCTGTGAATCAGCAGAGCAAGCTGTGGTGCTCAGCAGGTGAGGGTGTTCCTCGGACAGCAAGCTGTGAGGCTCAGCAGAGCAAGCTGTAAGGCTCAGCGGTCTGGGATCTATTCCTCAAAGCTGTGGATCAGCGGTATGTAGGGATCTCTATCCCCAAAGCTGTGGATCAGTCATTATCAAGCTGTGTGACAGTAGGAAGCCTTACTTGGTTGAGTAAGGGGTGGGCGTAGATCTCTAGACTGAGATCGAACCACCTTAAAATTGAATTGTCTCATGTGATTGATTTCTTGCTCCGAGTAGATGAATGCATAGGCTCGCTTACATCTTAGCATGAGTTTGAATGTATGAATGCTCATCTGCTATATATATATCAAGTCTCTTCCATCGTGCACTTGAAATTTAAATCAATTCTTCAGAGGTATATCAAAAGGCTCAGTCAGAAAGATAGGCTACACCCATCTGAACACTAACCCTTGCATGAGGAGATCTTTGATTCAACCTGATCCTTGATTCAACCTCCGCCAAGTACCCAACTGATGCATTTGATTATTTTGTTCATGACTGTCGTTCATAATTGAATTTCATTATATCTGCTGCTCATTCCCTATAGCTGATTTGTTCTTAGTAGTTCATTTAATTCCGCATTAGTTTTTAAGCTGCTATTGGTTGTGGAAATTTGGGGTTAGATTTATTCACCCCCCCTCTAGATCAGTGATCTTCTGTTCCACACACTCTTCAATTGGTATTAGAGCCTAACTCTCCCTTAGAGCTTTACATCCCGGAGAGGTTAGTTATGGATGCTAGAGGGTTAACCGCTGAGGGTCACTCTACCAGCAAGCCGCCATTCTTTAATGGATCAAATTATGCTTATTGAAAGAGTCGTATGCAAGTCTTCCTTAGGGCTAAGGATTATGAGATCTGTAAGGTTGTTAGCAAAGGCCCCTTTAGACTACCTGAGGATGAAGAGGTCTGGACCAGGGAGCAAATCCGTAAGTCCACCTTAAACTGGAGCGCTGTAAATGCCATGCAGTGTGCTCTTCATCCCACCGAATTCTCCAGAGTTTCCTTCTATTCCACAGCTAAGGAGATATGGGATAAACTATAGGTGATATATGAAGGGAAGTCTCAGGTTAGGGAGACTAAGGCAAACATGTTAGTCTCTGAATATGAAGTCTTCAAAATGAAGCCTGATGAGTCCATCTCTGAGATGTATGCCCGTCTAATGGTGCTTACTAACAGCTTGAGAAGCTTGGGTAAATTGTATAGTGAGTACGAGCTGGTCAAGAAAATTTCTTAGGTCCCTGAAACCTATTTGGCACACCAAGGCCACTGTAATGGAGGAGTCAAGGAACCTAGCTACCACGTCTGTAGATGAACTCATCGATTCTCTCATGACTTATGAGTTGAACCTTAAGAGGGTAGATGAGTCTGAGAAAAGAAAGAAACCCCTATCTCTTAAAGTTACTTCTAGTAGTAACAAAGGATCATCTAGTGAGCATAGCTGTTCTAGTTCTGGTGATGATTAGGATGAGTTTGCCATGATCACCAGGAAGTTTAAGAAGTTTCTGAGGAAGGAAAATGGTTTAGAAGAAAATATTTCTCAAGAAAGAGGCCGTCTAAGTACAAACCTGAACCTATCAAGAAATCTGATGCTGTTGTTTGTTACAATTGCATGAAGGCAAGACATCTGAAATCTGAGTGTCCTCAGCTGCTGAAAGAAAAACAACCCAGGTGGAAGAACAAGAAAGGAAAGGCAATGGTGAGCACCTGGAGTGATGAAGATGAAGACAGCAATAGCAGCACATCTGACAGCGAGTATGACAAGAAGATTTGTCTGATAGCAAGAGGAGAAGAAGAAAAAGAAGACAATGATGAGGTAACTTCCCTTTTTGAGAATTTTACACTTAGTGATTGGAAAGAAGCATATGTTAAAATTCTTGATAAATATGATGATATGCGTAGAGAGAACAGACATCTGAAGAGGAAAGTTAATTCATTAGTTCATGATACATCTTTGAATGATAAACTTGCATGTCTAGAAATTGAAAACCTCAATCTGAAAAAGTCTCTTGATGAAACTAAAAGTGATAAAATTGTCTTGATTGATTTGAGAATTGAAAATGAGAGTCTAAAAAACACCATTGAGGAACCCAAATTAAGAATGCAAAAATTTGAGGAAGAAACTAGGATTGCTACTGAGAAATATGATGTAGTCAATGGTGTAAACAATGAATTGATAAAGACAGTTGAAAATCTAGAAAGAGAAAATGAGGACAAATAAAATTCCCTTGAAAGCATAACACAGGGTACTAAAAATCTGAATGCTATCTTGGGAACTAAAAGCAACTTCAGGAAGGAAGATTTGGGTTTTAACCCAACAAACAAGAAAAGGTTTGATGTGAGGACTACCTCCTTTGTGGCTGAAAAGGGGACATCACAACCTTTGATAAAAATGACGTCTGGGAAAATTCAGAATAAAAAACCCAGAGCCAAGGAAAAGGGCAAAGGGAAGGTAGAAGTGTCTAGGGAATCATGCTTATACACTCCCACACCTCAGGCCAAAGGACATGCTAGGGGTCAATCTGCTAAGGCTAGAGTCCAAGGAAACCCTAAGGCCAAAACAACCTAGCTTCCATAGAAAGGTCGAGACAGCCATTAATGTGCATCAACGTCTACTCCCTCTAGGTACAAGTCTCCTAGGAATCATGGTCCGAGCCGAGGTACCTCAGGTCGAGGCTATCGCCACAGTGCTCCTACCTATTTCTTCATTTCATAACTCTTATCACCACAATTCTGATAAGAGAGGTCGAGGCAGCATCTACATGAGGTCGATACAACATCACTTCCAGAACTCATGTGCTACTCATATGCATCAACCTTACGCTTGGAACTCCTATGTGCAACCTAGGCACAAAAATTTCAGAAGCCAGAACTCTTATGGCTTTGTCCATTCCATGCCTAATCAGTCTAGGGTCTACAATGAACACACTACTCCCGATGCTCATTGTACTGGTCACTGGCAAAGAAATTTTCAGAATGGCTTTAAGAAGAAATTGCCACACATCAAAAGCAATCTTCTAAGATTAAAAGTGGCAAGAAAAATAGACTAAGCAGAATGATAGGAAATCCACCACTTCAGTGAAGAAACCAAAACAAATGTGGATACCAAAATAACTTTTATCTTGTCTACATAAGATGAATGTCTTTTTGGGGCCCAAACAGCTTTGGGTCCAAAACTTTCCACTTGAGTTTGCTTGCAGGTATGCCTGGCAGCCAACCAAAATAGATGGTACCTTGACAGTGGCTGCTCTAGGCACATGACCGGGGATACCCATAAATTTTGCATGCTGGTTGAAAAGGATGCTGGTCATGTTACATTTGGAGGTAATACAAAAGGCAAAATCATTGGGGCAGGTAAAGTAGGTAAGTGCTCTTCATGTTGCATTGAGGAAGTATTATTAGTTGAAGGGCTTGCCTATAATCTGCTTAGCATTAGTCAGCTGTGTGATAAAGGCCATAAGGTGGTTTTTAACTCTCTTACATGCACAATCTTTGAACCTAATTTTGAAACTATCAAATTTACTGGTAAAAGAGTCAATAATATCTACATGGTAGACTTAGATGATGCAGCACACACAAACTTATGCCTTACTGTTAAAAAGGATGACTTAGCCCGCCTTTGGCATCGTAGGTTAGGTCATGCTAGCTATAATGTGCTGCACAAACTAAACAAACACAGCATGGTAAGAGGTCTCCCTGAAATTTCCTTCAAGATAAACAATAAAATCTGTGTCACATATACTCAATGCAAGCAAACTAGAAAGTCATTTAAATCTAGAATTGAAAGCATGTCTTCTAAACCATTTGAGCTGATTCATATGGATATGTTTGGACCATCTAGATCAGCCAGCTTATCAGGTAGAAGATATGGTTACATTTTAGTATATGACTTCTCCAGATTTACCTGGGTATTTTTCCTGACTTACAAGAATGATGCTTTTGAGGAATTTTAAGAATTTTACCATAAGATAGAACAGACTGGTGAGCATTCAATTCTGAATATTTTGTCTGATCATGGTGGTGAGTTTGAAAACTCACAATTTGATGATTTCTGCAAGGAAAATGGGATCAACCACAAGTTCTCTTCTCCAAGGACTCTAGAGCAGAATGGAGTAGTTTAAAGGAGAAATAGAACCTTGGTGGAAATGGCTAGGACAATGCTGGTTGGAGGGAATCTACCTATAAGGTTTTGGGCTGACGTAGTGAACACTTCATGTCATATCATTAGCAGAGCCCTAGTAAGACCTTCTACTCAAAAGACTCCATATGAGATTCTCAAAGGTAAGAAATCTTCACTTGCATATTTCAAGGTCTTCGATTGTAAATGCTTCATTCATGTGAATTCTAAAAGAGACCTTCATAAATGTGAACCTAAAAGTGAACCTAGAATTTTTGTAGGTTATTTCGAAAAGTCCAGAGCCTATAGGATATATAATATAAATTCTACAAGTGTTGAGGAATCACCACATGTTGTATTTGATGAGCATTCTAATAAATTTGAAACTGGTTTTTGCGGAGACAAAACTGATGGTGAGATCCTTGAAAATAAAGAAGAGCAGAATGCTGAACCTGCAGAAGAAAGTGAGACTGATGGGTCTAGAGCTTAGGGGGAGCTAAATGCAGAAATAGGTAATCAGCTTACCAATATTATAGTTCTTAGAGATCATCCTTTAGAAAATTTAATTGGTAATCTGAATGAACCACCTAGGACTAGATCACATTTCAACATAGAAAATGAAATGAACTCTTTTGCGCTAGTCTCACAGATAGAACCCAAAAATATAGATAGTGCTTAAGGATGTGTGTTGGATAAATGCCATGCATGATGAGCTGAACCAATTTGAAAGGAACAAGGTATGGCACCTAGTTCCTAAACCCTCACATGGCTCACTTATAGGCACTAAATGGGTTTTCATGAATAAAACTGATGAGCATGGTAAAATAGTTAGAAATAAATCTAGGCTAGTGGCACAGGAATATAATCTGGAATTTGGGGTAGACTTTGAGGAATCATTTGCCCCTGTTGTCAGATTAGAAGCTATCAGAATCCTTCTAGCCTTGGAATAAAATTGCAGCAGATGGATGTTAAATATGCTTTCTTAAATGGATTAATTAAGGAGGATGTGTTTGTTAAACAACCTCCAGGATTTGAATGCATTGACTTTCTTGATCATGTGTATAAGTTTGATAAGGCACTGTATGGACTGAAGCAAGCTCCTAGGGCCTGGTACGACAGGCTGAGCTCCTTCCTCACAGGTAAAGGTTTTTCAAGAGGTGAAGTTGACCAGACCCTATTCACTAAGGTAAACAACAAAGACATTCTTGTTGCTCAAATTTATATGGATGATATAGTGTTTGAGTCAACTAAATCTGTAATGTGTGAGCAATTTTCTAGATTAATGATAGATGAGTTTGAAATGAGCTCAATGGGAGAATTGAAGTTTTTCCTTGGTTTGCAGGTTAATCAAACTTTTAGAGGGAAGTTTCATCACACAGTCCAACTACCTAAGGGACCTGGTGAAAAAGTATCAATTGGAAAACCTCAAAGCTATAATTGCACCTATGGGCACATCAACTAGTCTTGATACTGTCCCAAAAGGTAAATTGGTTGACACCAAGCTTTACAGAGGTATGATCGGATCCCTTTTGTATCTTACTGCATCTCGGCCTGATATTCAATTTTTAGTATGTTTATGTGCTAGATTTCAGGCTAGTCCTAGGGAATCATACATGAGTGTTGTGAAGAGGATTTTTAGGTATCTATCAGGCACCTCTGACTTAGGTTTATGGTATCCTGCTAGGTGTGAGTTCAAACTTGTAGCTTACACTTATGCAGATTATGCATGGTGCAGAATAGATGTAAAGAGCACTAGTGGATATTGTCAATACCTACGTGGTTGTCTAGTGTCTTGGGCATCTAAGAAGTAACACACTATTGCTCTTTCCATTGCTGAAGCAGAATATGTTGCAGCAGGAAATTATGCAGCCCAAGTCCTATGGATTAAACACCAACTTGTTGATTATCACATCAATTTAGGATGCACACCTATTTTATGTGATAACACCAGTGCTATTTCATTAACTAAAAATCATGTTCATCATTCTAGGACTAAGCATATTGAAATTAAACATCCCTTCTTAAGAGATGAGGTAAGCAAGAACGAAATTGAGCTTCATTTTGTTGAATCTGAAAAATAAATTGCTGACGTTTTTACTAAGCCCCTTGGAAATGATAGATTTAAATTTTTGAGAAGGGAACAAGACTTATGTAAATTTCAGCAAGATGAGTGATGGTTCATTCTTATCTATTCTGAATAAATTCTTATTCATGATTGCTTCATATGCACTTGTTACAGTTTGTCACTAGAATTTAATTTGTCAGTATTATAACTGCATACATTGCATTTTGTCCACCTTGTTCTCAGTGGTATATAAAATGGTAAGTTGGGAGAAGGGTAGATCTCCTCTGTCTGGAAACTCACTTCATACGTGAGGTGGTCTTAGGATCTTAGTTCTCCGCCAGGTACCCTTAGTCAAGATCATGCATATGTGTCAAGCATTTTCATTTTAAATTCATATGTCAACATATTGTGTCCAATAATGATGCATATAGACAAGGGGAGCATGTGTTCAAAATTCTTGTTGAAGGTCTATTTCTTTGCATGCATGTAGTTAGAGGGAGTTCAGAAAATTATCTGTCAGTCCTGACTCTTCTTTTGTTCAAACAAAAACCTTCATTCTTTCTAAACTTTCTGATCTGAAATTTCCTTAGCTCAGTATCTCTCAATACTGTTTGATATCAGATTCTATTTTGGTACCCACATTTATGTCCATCTTTTGGTATCAAACTATTGAGAAATCCATGTCTTCCATTAATCTGAAATAATGACAAACTGATAGTCAGTTCATTACTTTAAACTACTGAAATCAGATATCTACTTCTGTAATAATCTGGAATGCACCATGAATGAACTGATGATTTAAGCATAATGAACTTTAGAGTATAAAGGCTAAGCTCAATGAAAAAGATCGTTCATTCCTGTTAATAGCTCTCAACCATCCTTTACATGTTGTGTCTGATTCAGTCTTTTAGAAACTGAAAGTCTATAATCTCAAGAATTCTTAGTTGAGAAGCTTAGAAATGTGTATTGATTTTAAACAAAACCAAAGGGCAGCTAGGTAAAACCTTGAGTCAAAAGTAATTGGCATAGTAATGGCTGAATGCACAGAGAAACTGGGTCCTCTATCAAAGAAATAGGGTAAATCCATGTCATGAAGTGCTTTAGTTACCTCTATTCAAAAATTGTAACAGAATGGTAAATGCTACTGAATGCACAGAGCAATGGCTGAATGCACAGAGAAACTGGGTCCTCTATCAAAGAAATAGGATGAACCCATGTCATGAAGTGTTTTAGTTACCTCTGTTCAAAAATTGAAACAGAATGGCAAATCCTACTGAGTAACTGGGGGTACTAGTGTCTAATCAACATGTACCTCTATGTAAAAAGGTATGGATCATACCTGCATGTTAAAAAGTTAGTGAACAAAAAGTAGAATCCAACTGTAACTCTGAAACAAGTTATCAGAATTTGTTTAACCTCAATACATGCACTAGTTTCTCTTAAAACTTCATTGAATTTTAAATAAGTAAGTTGAAGATAGACTGCTCTGACATGATTAGTGTATGACAGGTTTATTGATATTAATGGTTAATACAAACTTCTTCAAAGAGTGGAGTTGCTACACTCTAACTTTCATTATCCTTAAATTAGATTTTTATCAAGATTGCATTATATGAACTCTTATACTAATAGATTCTGATCTCTGTTGGCTTGTTTAATGAAAGATAACTCAGTTTGTCAATTAGATCTCTCCTGCATTTTCAACACTTTGAAAATATCCTATCATTCCGTGTCTCCTCACTGCCTATATCCAATTGTCTCTACCAGTTCCTTGTTTGCTGATGGCAAAGGGGGAGAGATTTTGATGGGCAGACAGTAGGTTGAGTTTATTGAGGGGTTATCAAAGGGGAGAAATTGCAGATTATGAAGGGAGAGAGACTATTTGACTGTCTGTGTCTATGCATAACCGTGACCCTTGCAGCTTCTGACTCATAATGCATTAAGTGTTGCCATCAAAGTACTGAAGTGTTGCCATCATCAAAAAGGGGGAGAATGTTGTGCCTCCTCTGATTTGTTGTCTAGTTTTAATGATTGGCAACAGTGGGTTTGACAGTTTGACCATTATTTGACTTTGGCAACATTGTTTTTTTATAAGTTAGAATAAGTTTCTGTTGCATAAGGGTCATTGCATATTTAGATAGTTGCATTTAAAGGTCGATGCATGTTACATATCAAGGAAGATACAGGTCGGTGCATGTTTATAATATTGCATATGTAGGTCGGTGCATGTTCATACTTGTTGTGTTTATAGGTTCATAATTGTTGTGTTTATAGGTTAGTGCATATCTACATATAAGCATATTAGGTTGGTGCATGTTCATACTTGTCGCATATGAAGATCATTGCATGTCTGCATATAAGCGTACAAGGTCGGTGCACATGTGTTAGAGATAGGCATAAGGTCGGTGCAGATATAGGTCTGTGCACATTTGCCTTGTGCATATAAAAGGTTGGTGCACCTTTCGCTAGCACAGAGTAAGGTCGGTGCATGTTTGCTTTCAAAGCCACAAAGGTCGTTGCACATTGGTATTGGTCACATATAAGGTTGGTGCACATTTGCCTTGTGCATATAGAAGGTCTGTGCACATTTGAATTTAGTAAGGTTAGGTCGGTGCTCATGCATGCACTCATTATTATAAGGTCCGTTCACATTCAATATGGTCGGTGCACATTCATACCTTAAGTCATTTTTAGTCTGAGCACATTTTAGAGTCTATGCACATTCAGAACTCAAGGTCTTCGCACAACTTCTAGTCTGTGCACATATAGGTCTATGTACATTTGCCTTATGCATATAGAAGGTTTGAGCACATCTTAGTGTCTGTCCACATATAGGTTATTGCATGTTTGGGTCTGTGCACATTTGGAAATCAAGGTCTGAGCACATCATCAAGTCTATGCATCATTGCTCACACTCTAAGGCACTTTCATAAACATTCATATCATAAGTCTGAGCATATGAATTCTTTGATTATAACCTAAGTATGAACTCTAATGTATAAGGTGTTTGACTAAATGTCTGTCTTCTGATTGGCAGGATTAAGGCAAGCACTATTTGTCTGAGAGTAGCTGAACTTCAAGTGGAGCACGTGATCCAAGATTCCAATCATTGAAGCACGTCATCCGAGGCTACTTGCTCTCTTAGAACACTCAGCCATGTGTTCTCACCTCGTCTACCTGATCTGACACATGGATCACTAAAGCCACAAGTTAGATGATGAGCGTTTGATGGGAGTCTTCCCTCCACACGCCCTAAGCACGAGCTCTTGGGAATTAAGTGAACCAATGATTAGCATGTGATCCAAGGTGAATACCGTTCTGATATTCTTCCATGTGGATCATCATACCATCTGCACTTAACGCGTGACATCTCTGAAAAAGGCGGGAACGAGCCCTCCACACTCCCGAATCATGTGCTCGTGGGACCCAAGCCTGAAGCTCTATAAAAGACTCTCCTGCGATCTAAATAAAAGAAGAGAAGACAAGAGAATATAGAAGAAAAGAGGAGAGGTCAGGAAGTGAACAGAGGAGAGAGCAAGAGAGCGAGAAAAGTGAGAGAGCCAGCTTTCTGAGAAAAATAGAGTACCGTAGAATGGGTTGAGAAGAAGAGAGTTTGAGTGAGGCTACTCCATCCTGATTTTTGGATCAGATCGAGAGTCAGATTGCTCGATTGAAGAGCTACATTCTTATTTTCTATCCATGCTTTCTTTGATTCCTTCATTTTCGTTTTGAACTCCATTGTAAGATGTGAATCAGCGTAGCAAGCTGTGGTGCTTAGCAGGCAAGGGTGTTCCTCGGATAGCAAGCTATGAGGCTCAGCAGCGCAAGCTGTGAGGCTCAGCGGTCTGTGATCTATTCTCCAAAGCTGTGGATCAGCGGTCTGTAGAGATCTCTATCCCCAAAGCTATGGATCAGCCATTATCAAGCTGTGTGGCAGAAGGAAGCCTTACTCGGTTGAGCAAGGGGTGGACGTAGATCTCTAGACTGAGATTGAGCCACCTTAAAATTGACTTATCTCATGTGATTGATTTCATGTCTTCTCTCCGAGTAGATGAATGCATTGGCTCGCTTACATCTTAGCATGATTTTGAATGTCTGAATGTTCATTTGCTATATACATCAAGTTTCTTCCATCATGCACTTGAAATTAAATTAATTCTTCAGAGGTATATCAAAAGGCTCAGTCAGAAAGATAGGCTACGCCCATCTGGAACACTGACCCTTGCGTGAGGAGATCTTTGATTCAACCTGATCTTTGATTCAACCTCCACCAAGTACCCAACTGATGCATTTGATTATTTTGTTCATGACTGTCGTTCATAATTAAATTTCATTATATCCGCTGCTCATTCCCTATAGCTGATTTTTTCTTAGCAGTTCATTTAATTCCGCATGGTAGATTCCAGTGTTGTATGTCTGTGTGTAGGCCCGAAGGTAGGTCTTGTCAGAACCTGCTCCCGCAGGGACTGGTCGTCCACGTTGCTGTGTCTCCTCTAATTTGTTGTCTAGTTTTAATGATTAGCAACAGTGGGTTTGACCATTTGACCATTATTTGACTTTGGCAACATTATCTTTTTATAAGTTAGAATAAGTTTCTGTTGCATAAGGGTCATTGCATATTCAAATAGTTGCATTTAAAGGTCGATTCATGTTACATATCAAGACAGATATAGGTCGGTCCATGTTTATAATATTGCATATGCAGGTCGGTGCATGTTCATACTTGTTGTGTTTATAGGTTCATACTTGTTGCATTTATAGGTCAGTGCATATCTGCATGTAAACATATTAGGTTGGTGCATGTTCATAGTTGTCGCATATGAAGATCAGTGCATGTCTGCATATAAGCGTATAAGGTCAGTGCACATGTGTTAGAGATAGGCATAAGGTTTGTGCACATATACATCTGTGCACATTTGCCTTGTGCATATAAAAGGTTGGTGCACCTTTCGCTAGCATAGAGTAAGGTCGGTGCATGTTTGCTTTCAAAGCCACAATGGTCCGTGCACATTGGTATTGGTCATATATAAGGTCGGTGCACATTTTCCTTGTGCTTATAGAAGGTCTGTGCACATTTGAATTTAGCAAGGTTAGGTCGGTGCTCATGCATGAACTCATTATTATAAGGTCCGTGCACATTTAATAAGGTTGGTGCACATTCATACCTTAAGTAATTTTTAGTCCGAGCACATTTTAGAGTCTATGCGCATTCAGAACTCAAGGTCTTTGCACAACTTCTAGTCTGTGCACATATAGGTCTGTGCACATTTGCCTTATGCATATAAAAGGTCTGTGCACATCTTTATGTCTGTGCACATATAGGTTAATGCATGTTTGGGTCTGTGCCCATTTGGAAATCAAGGTGTGAGCACATCATCAAGTCTGTGCATCATTGCTCACACTCTAAGGCACTTTCATAAACATTCATATCATAAGTCTGAGCATATAAATTCTCTGATTATAACCTAAGTATGAACTATAACGTATAAGGTGTTTCACTAAATGTCTATCTTCTGATTGGCAGGATTAAGGCAAGCACTATGTGTCTGAGAGTAGCCAAACTTCAAGTGGAGCACGTGATCCAAGATTCCAATCATTAAAGCATGTAATCTGAGGCTACTTGCTCTCCAGGAAAACTTAGCCACGTGTTCTCACCTCATCTACTAGATGTGACACATGGATTACTAAAGCCACATGTCAGATGATGAGCTTTTGGCAGGAGTCGTCTGATGTGGGACGGGACGTGAACCTGGGACTCTAGCTCGTGGACGTCCCTAAGGAGAGAGATGCGTGGATCTATGCGGTTGAGGAACTGGCAATGAGTCTCAAGTATCAACTGTTCTGCGTGCTCGGATCGAGTCACGGGATGGGTTCCACTCACTCACTCTCGCATCGGTGATAAAAATATATCGAGCTACATTCCTATCAACCGCTCATGCAGTGGCATTCAAAATATATGAGATAAGCAAATGCATCAACGAAGTAGCGAAAACGTACCTCCACCCTCCGGGCGTGGGGAAGACGACCCCGGCCAAGATCGTAACTCCGGTACAGTAAATGTAATTAATTACAGAAGTGAATTTCTATGCCCACTCCACGCAGGGAGGTAAAGGGCTATAGTGGGACCCAGGAGTAGCGGTCTGGGTTGATGGGCAGCAAGCCGGAAGGGCTCTCGGACCGGAGGCAGACTGTCGGTCCGACTCGGTACTGTTCCGACTCGCTGGACAGCAACCGAGCTCGGCTTGAAGGATGGCAACTTCCGGTCACCTTCTGATCATGGCGGCTGGATGGGACTTTGGTGGAAGACCCCTCTTCGATCTTTGAACTCTGCGGCGGTTGAATCGATGCCGAAGTAATTTTGTAAGAATTAACTTGCTGCTGCCTTTGTTGGCCTGTTTACAGAACATGTTTGCTCGACCCAGCGAAAAGAATTGTTGTGCCCAGACCCGGAGGCGGATCGAGTCGAGATTAGCGCCGTTGGATAGAGGACTCAAAAAGATACAACATATAATTATTTCAAGACCATCCAGCAAACAGAGTGGAAATGAAAATGACTGTTTCTCAAGTATTTCTGTTGGCTCAGATTACAGATAGTTAGGACATAACAAGATCAGCCTGAAAATGAATTTTTACCGACAAGGGGATGGTAGATCTAGACTTTGAGAAAATTATGGATGGAAGGGGGGATTTGAGGATCACGGATGATTTGTTGGGGAATTTTTGGAGATGACCACGGGGACAGGAAAAATAGAAGAACAAGACACTATCCTACAGATCTGCTGATTGGCAGACTATCAGGGGTGGAACTAAAATATTGGGAAAAATATCAAGCGGCGGTGGATTGACACAAAATTTAAAATGGGAGTGGCTAACAAGGAGGGGGATGATCTCTCAAAATTTCTAAGATCATCAGATACACGGATTGGGAGGACCAACCTTTTCTCTTAGCTTCTGTCCTGGATCTCGGAATCTTGGATAGTACTTCAAAGAATAGGCTGTGGCGGCTCGACGGTGGCACGAACGGAGGCGGCGGCGGCGGTGGCTTGAAGTTGCATCCAGTGGAGGTGGTAGAGGTGAGAATCACTCCAGAATATGGCTTCACACCATAGATTAGGGCAACCTTCACAGCTGCAAGGGGAGAGGGATAGAGGGGCGCCCTTGGGCTCCTAGAATAATTCTTGATTTTTTTCTCATTAATCTATCAAAAAATAAAAATACATGGGTTATATAACTCTAACTAAATGACCATTACTACCCTCAGATCTAGAATTAGCGAGGGGTAATTAGGGGATGAGAATATTTAATTCCTTCTCCTTTCTCTCATGTGGTCATAACAACATAAAAAGGGATAAATAGGGGGGGGAGAAGTCAAGAAGGAGAATGATCCAAGTTTGAATGGTCAAGCCCACCTTTGGACCTTGGACTAGCCCCACATGGGCCCTAGAGAGTCTAGGTGGCCCAATGGGAGAGAGGGTGGGGGTCTTGCCGGGCCAACATGGCCTTTTTGCAAAGAAACCTATTGACTTAGCCCAAGTAACCTATTGGCTTATACTTGCCATACAATTGTAACCTAATTAACGCAAGGATATAAATGTAAATAAAAAATTTAGTGGCATTACTTTTATGTCCCCATCAATTCTCCCCGGGTGGGAGAAGCTCGACCCCGTAGAGTAAGGGGTGCGACTGCTCAAGTACCTCCTACGGATCTGTCACTGTACCAGGTAGCACGGAGGTACACTCCACTCCAAGTAATCGTCATCTGCTCATCTCGTATATGTTCTATATGCTCACGCTGCTGTGGAATGAGGCTAGGGGTGGACACTCCGGGGTGGGGTCACTCTCAAAGGGAGGAGACGGCTCAAAGACTCACTAGGAATCACTGCTGGGTCCCTTTATGTGACTAGATCTGAGACATTGTGGTAGAGCTGATCCCAAATTTTGGCAAGTTCTACAACGCATGCATTAGACCAGACTTGCCTCACACTCGAAAGGGACTGACATTGCGAGCTTGCATTAGACCGACTATGCGACTCCTAATATGCTCGACACATGCATGTACAGAGTCTGAACAAATAAATAAAGACACAGACTCACACAAGACCCTAAACAAACCTACTGTTAGACCGACCCATACATATGCAATGGTGGATCAGGACATCCAAATGTGTGCCATACATACACACAACGCAACCTAATATTGGTGGAATGGAATCCTAGACATCCTAACATGCACCATTCATACAATGACGGCCCTTTGGATTTGGAAGGTTTGGGTGGGCAAGGAGAGCCAAATTCACCTTCTTCATCACCCCTATATGCATGTATCTCTTGACAATGAACGGGCCCCTCGTGGAGTGTAGGTGGACTGGCCCGAGTGGGAGGGGTATGATAAGGGACTTCGCTGATACGGTGAAATGGATAAGGTGGGTCATAAGGTTCACTTGGGAAGGGGTCGAAAGGGTCAAAGAAAGTGTGACCCCTTGAGAGGGGTTCCCTCATGACATGGTCCCATGTTTGGAATTCCTGAAGGTGTAGATGGTCACCTTCATGCATTGTGGTAAGTGGGACGGTGATCTCATGTAGAAAATATGGGTCCTCCCTCGGGATAAGTTGATGCGAGACGGACATGGGAGACGACACTACTAGGTGCCACCCTCGGACTCTAGATGAAGACGCGACCAGCAGCACACACCAGGGAGACACTAAGCCCGACACTACGAGCTCTTAGTGGCAAAACGTCGCTAACAGAAGTGGAAGCTCACTCGTCGTCCCAAGCGAGGGAAAGCGCGGACCGTGCGCGGTTAAGGAACCGGCGAAGGTCAAGGGTAGTCCGACTCAACTTCCGGACTCGGATCGAGTCGCGGGACGGGTCACTCTCACTCTCACAGCGGTGACATGGACACACGGGCTAGTACCTACACTCTCGGCAGTGGCAACAGACCATATACTAGCTAAGCAAATGAACGCCAAGAGGTTCGGACAATTACCTCCACGCACCCGGCGTGGCGAAGACAGCCCCGGCCGAATCACGGACTCCCGGTTAAACAATATCACAGTAATACAAAGATTTGACCCACTCCACACAGGGAGGTAAAAGGTCACATGTGGAGCCCGGGAATCACGCAACTCGGGTTGACGGGCAGCATCTTGATGTCGCCCGGCGGTGCCGAACTCCGCGTTTTCGTGCTTTCTGAACGGCCGGTTCTGCGGGCCCGCGGGGCCCACGGATGGCGCTGTCCTCTGGATCTGCGGGGGTGGGACCCAGTATGATGGGTACCCCTGGTGGCACGCCTCCACGGATGGCGGTCGGCCGGTAACACCGATCGGGGATCGATCGGTCCCGATTCCCAAGCTTTGAAGTTGCTGCCCACGGATTTTTAGTTGCTGTTTTCAGGCGCGCGCTCCAGCAAAAACGGCCGCTGCGAGCAATCCCGACGTCGGATCGGGACGCATGAGCTATCGTTGGAAAGCTCTCTTCAAATGCTTCGATCTAGAACCAGAGAGATCTACTGGATCTGGTCAGATCAGAACTTTATTGAATTTATAATTCCCTGTTGTACAGTAACCGAAATCTCAGATCTGCAAGGCACTTGTCTAAGAACCACCATTGACCACCTAGTAAACCTCCGATTCAGCTCTTGAGCTCTGCTTAGGAGTTGTAGGGAATCAAACCACGGAACTGGGACGATTTTTAGAATTTTATTTGGAGGTGGTGGTGATTTACTATGATTTTTGGGGTGGCTGGTGGTCGGATCTGGGAATAGGGGGACAGAACTATAGCTGGGACTGAGAACGATTTTTAGAAAATATGAGATGGACGAACCAAAAATTTAGAAACATTGTGGATGAAGGGGTGGATGGGTGGAACATCCAGTAAAATTGGGCGAACTAGCAGAAATCAAAAAGTGGATCTAAGGTATGAAACTCAGGGCGGTAATGAATCTGGACAGAACTCTGGCAGAATCGAAATGGAAGAGAGGACGAAAATAAAAAAATATGAAACGAGATCTGAATGGCAAACCAAAATTTATGGGATGTCCTTGACACCTCTGGAACATCCACTAAAATCCCCAGATCTATCTGAGCTCGTGGCTGAGACAAGAAATTCGTGGAAGCTTCTGTGGTACTGCGCGGGCAGAACTCCGTTGATGGCGATGGCGGTGCGGTGGCGGCTCGTGGCGGCGGCGGCGGCGACCGGAACTGATAGGGTGGAGTCTCACCACCAGAAGGAAGCCTTCACAGCTTCAAGGGGAAGAGGGAGAGGAGGAGGGGGCACACCAAGGCTGGAGCTTCAAGCTTTTTCACAATTCTTATGGCATTAAATCTCATCAAATGAAAATACAAGGTATATGTATGAATTGGCAAAAGACATAAACTACCCTTGGACCTAGGATTTGTGGGAATATAAAAATGGACTAGAACTAATTAGTTCTACTCACATTTTTCAAAAATTAAAACCTTGATGGTGAGAGGGGGGCGCCCCCTTGACTAGGGGTGGGGGTAGGTGGAAGGTTGGTGGCCAACCTTGACAAATTAGTCTAATTGTCCCCCATGTGGACAATTGACTAGTCAAGGCTTCTAGATGTCCACCTTGGATGTTGACCAACCCCACAAGGCTGATATGGACCAATGGGAGGGGTCCTGGGGGTCCCATGGGGCCCAGGGGTCCCATTTTACAAATAAGCCCCTCGTACACTCATAATTACAAACCGTATAAAATGAAATACACACACATTACACACAAATAAAAATCCCCAAAAAATATGATAAATGCTATGACTCAGTGGGGAACCTCCAGACTGTCTCCGAGCCATAGGGATGCTGAGGTGGCTCGAGTCGTGCTCCTCGTGCGGTACCGGTGGCTCGCCGGCTCGTGTCTCGCATGCGCTCGGGTGTCCGCACCATAAGTGTAATGAAATTAGGCTCATCAAGAATGGGGAGGAGCAAAAGGATCTCCGTGGTGACATGACCCACGGTGCACACGGAGGTAATGGACCCCAATGCCAGATGTGTGAAGCTACGACTATTGAGTTGGTCGAAGCCTGGGGCCAATATGTTCGTCAACTTCCATTGCCAGTCTAATCCCTTAATAAGGTCATCCAATGTATCAACATGGTGACAAGACCAGAATGTGGTATGGAATGAGTTGACTGGCACTAATGGTAGTGTGGGGTCCACAGATGGGTAGCAAGGCGGTCTAGGGACCAAACCCATCTTGAGCCAACTACGTAGTGGCTCGACAATGAATAGCTTTCCCCTTTGAAGCACGAGTGGCTCTGGCTAAGGTGGCTCCGAATAAAGATTGGAAGGTGAGGGTGGTGGCAATAGAGCTCTCATGGGTAGAGAAGGAATGTCCTCCCTGAGGGGAAGAGGTCCTTGGGGTGGCCCTCCTCGGTGTGAAACATCTCCCTTGGATGGGGAGAGGGCATCCTCTATGATAGGGAGAGGGCCTGGGGACTCCATCGATGGCACCGGGTTCAGACTACCGGCTATGACCTCCTTAGGCTAGGGCAGGAGTCGCGTCCACATCCTATCCCTCCTATACATCCGGTCCATGAACATTTGCAAGAGATCGTCTAAGGTGCGGTTTGGACTAGGGGCATCATGGTGGGTTTACTCATATTCAATTGGCCTAGTCTTGGGTTTAGACTCATCTACGTACGGGGCTCTTTGCCTCCGACTATGACCCACTTGGTTGGAGGTGACTGGGTGGGGTCGGTTGGAGGTGATTGGGTGGGGTCGGTTGAAGGTGACTGGGCCAGGTAGGTAGTCCCTTCTAAGCTCGCCCTTCATCTCACGCCATGACTCTATAGGCCATTGCCTCCTAATTTCCTTCAAGCATTCTATGTCCCTCCATTTTTCGGCAGCTTCGTGAAAAATCTGCTTTATGGCAAAATCAACTTCCATGACATCAGACATAATGTAACACTCAAAGTAGTTGTCCATAGCGGCTTCCCACTTTAGGTAGTTGCTCAGGACTTTGGAGCTATAAAAGTCTGGGGCTTCGGGCCTACGGAGGTGGAAGGGTTGGGTTCCCTATCCTTGGGTGTGTCGCCACCATTCATATGACGTGGGCATTTGGGAATCCATGGGACACGGGAGCTATAGGATGGCCATGCCGACACTTGGTGACAAGACAAATCGATTAGACACGACCCTAAAACAACAATGCAAAGTTGGAATGCGGACTCGACTACAAACCTAGACTCAACCAGTATCCGGTACGTGGCGGATATTTGATCCAAAGATCGCACTCACGCAAGTGTTCTACCTTCCCAATAGGCGTAACCTATCGTTCCGGTGTCACCTTTTAATATGCTGGGTATCGGAATGCAATGCAACCTAAGACAAAACTACCCTAGACTCAACCCGCTCTGATACCAATTTGATACAGGATGGGATGTGAACCTGGGACTCTAGCTCGCAGACATCCGGGGAGGAAAATGCATGGATCTGCGCGGTTGAGGAAACAGCAATGAGTCTCGGGTATCGGCTTTTCCGCATGCTCGAATCGAGTGACGGGACGGGTTCCACTCACTCACTCTCGCAGTGGTGATAAAAATATATCGAGCTACATTCCTATCAATCACTCATGTAGCGGCATTCAAAATATACGAGATAAGCAAATGCATCAACGAAGGAGCGAAAATGTACCTCCACACTCCGGGCGTGGGGAAGATGACCCCGACCAAGATCGTAACTCCTGGTACAGTAAATGTAATTAATTACAGAAGTGAATTTCTATGTCCACTCCATGCAGGGAGGTAAAGTGCTATAGTGGGACCCAGAAGTAGCGATCTGGGTTGACGGGCAGCAAGCCGAAAGGGCTCTCGGACCGGAGGCGGACTACTGGTCTGACTCAGTACTATTCTAACTCCCTGAACAGTAACTGAACTTGGCTTATGGGACGGAGGCTTCTGGTCACCTTCTAATCACGACGCCTGGCTGGGACGTTGGTGGAAGACTCCTTTTCGATCTCTGAACTCGGTGGCGGCTGAATCGACGCCGAAGTAATTTTGCAAGAATTAACTTGCTGCTGCCTTTGCTGGCCTATTCACGGAACAAGTTTGCACCACCCAGCGAAAAGAATTGTTGTGCCCAGATCCGGAGGCAGATCGAGGTGAGATCAGCGTCGTTGGATAGAGGACTCAAAGGGCTACAACATATAATTATTTTAAGACCATACAGTAAATAGATTGGAAATGAAAATTATTGTTCCAAACGTATTTTTGCTGGCTCAGATTACAGACAGTCAGGACAGAACATGATCAGCCTGAAAATGAATTTTGACCAACAAGGGGATGGTAGATCTAGCCTCTAAGAAAATTATGGATGGAAGGGGGGATGTGATCCACGTATGATTGTTTTGGGAATTTTTGGAGATGACTAAGGGCACAGGAAAAATATAAGAACGAGACACTATCCTACAGATCTACTGATTGGCAGACTGTCAGGGGTGGAACTAAAATACTGGAAAAAATATCAAACGGTGGTGGATCGACACGAAATTTAAAATGGGAATGGATAACAAAGAGGGGGATGATCTCTCAAAATTTCAAGATCATCAGATACACAGATTGGGAGGACCAACCTTTTCTCTTAGATTCTATCCTAGATCTCAGAATCCTGGACAACACTTCAAAGAATGGACTGTGGCGGCTCGACGGCGGCACGAACGGAGGCGGCGGCGGCGGTGGCTGGAAGTTGCATCTAGCGGAGGTGGTAGAGGTGGGAATCACTCCCAGAATATGGCTTCACACCATAGATTAGGGTAACCTTCACAGCTACAAGGGGAGAGGGAGAGAGGGGCGCCCTTGGGCTCCAAGAATAATTCTTGATTTTCTTCTCATTAATCTATCAAAAAATAAAAAATACATGGGTTATATAACTCTAACTAAATGACCATTACTACCCTCAGATATAGGGTTAGGGAGGGGCAATTGGAAGATGAGAATATTTAATTCCTTCTCGCTTCTCCCATGTGGTCAAAATAGCATAAAAAGATAAAAGGGGGGGGGGAGAAGTCAAGCGGGAGAATGGTCCAAGTTTGAATGGTCAAGCCCACCTTTGGACCTTGGACCAGCCTCACATGGGACCTAGAGAGTCTAGGTGGCCCAATGGAAGAGAGGGTGGGGGTCCCACTGGGCCAACATGGCCTTTTTAAAAAGAAACCCATTGGCTTAGCCCAAGTAACCCATTGGCTTATACTTGCCATACAATTGTAACCCAATTAACACAAGGATATAAATGTAAATAAAAAAGTTAGTGGCCTTGCTTTTATGTCCCCATCATCGTCTCTCCACACGCCCGAAGCATGAGCTCGTGGGGAGTAAGTGAGCCAATTGTGGATCATCGTACCATCTGCACCTAACACGTGGCATCTCTGAAAAAGGCGGGAACGAGCCCTCCACACACCCAAAGCATGTGCTCATGTGACCCAAGCCTGAAGCTCTATAAAAGACTCTCCTACGATCTAAACAAAAGAAGAGAAGACAAGAGAATACATGAGAAAAGAGGAGAGAGCAAGAGAACGAGAAAAGTGAGAGAGCCAGTTTTCTGAGAAAAATAGAGCACCGTAGAAAGGGTTGAGAAGAAGAAGAGAGTTTGAGTGAGGCTACTCCATCCTGATTTCTGGATCAGATCCAGAGTCAGATTGCTTGATTGAAGAGCTACATTCTTATTTTCTCTCCATGTTTTCAGTGATTCTTTCGTTTTCGTTTTAAACTCCATTGTAAGCTGTGAATCAGCAGAGCAAGCTATGGTGCTCAGCAGGCGAGGGTGTTCCTTGGACAGCAAGCTGTGAGGCTCAACAGCGCAAGCTGTGAGGCTCATCGGTCTGTGATCTATTCCCCAAAGTTGTGGATCAGCGGTCTGTAGGGATCTCTATCCCCAAAGCTGTGGATCAGCTGTTATCAAGCTTTGTGGCAGTAGGAAGCCTTACTCGGTTGAGTAAGGGGTGGACGTAGATCTCTAGACTGAGATCGAACCACCTTAAAATTGAATTGTCTCATGTGATTGATTTCTTGTCTTCTCTCCGAGTAGATGAATGCATAGGCTCGCTTACATCTTAGCATGATTTTGAATGTCTGAATGTTCATTTGCTATATACATCAAGTTTCTTCCATCATGCACTTGAAATTAAATTAATTCTTCAGAGGTATATCAAAAGGCTCAGTCAGAAAGATAGGCTACGCCCATCTGGAACACTGACCCTTGCGTGAGGAGATCTTTGATTCAACCTGATGCTTGATTCAACCTCCGCCAAGTACCCAACTGATGCATTTGATTTTTTTGTTCATGACTGTCGTTCATAATTGAATTTCATTATATCTGTTGCTCATTCCCTGTAGCTGATTTGTTCTTAGTAGTTCATTTAATTCCACATTAGTTTTTAAGCTGCTATTGGTTGTGGAAATTTGGGGTTAGATCTATTCACCCCCTTCTAGATCAGTGTTCTTATGTTCCACACACTCTTCACACGCCGCTCCCAATCAATGATCTAGTCGTACGCGTGATGACGCCAATCATCTACTCCTTGGAGACTGCGAAACCTCTACCCGAGTCGAGGAATTGTCGCACGAGTCGGGAACTCAACCACCAGCAAGTGGACCCCCAGTGTCCTCATGATCAGCCTGTAGTGCAGCAGCTCCACCAGGTTGAGGGTGTGCAACCAGATCTCTCTCCCGAAGGTGGGGACGACCGCCTCCACCCGTGGCATCTCCCCAATCTCTCTCTGATAGGGAGTCCAAACCACCTGCAGAGGAAAATTATTAGTGTCTATGGCATCATTAATATAACAGAATATGAAATTATAATATTCTTACCTCTACGTGTGGCATGACATCTATCATGTCCTGAATATGAGTAACCTGGTCTCTCAGAGACCGACTGTCTTGCCATGGGGTCCACCGTCGCGCCAACAGAACTAAATCTGCACGAGCATCAAAGCCCCGTTTAAGAGTGGGTAGGTACAAGTAACTCCAAACCTGAAAAGTATTTCACATTTGATTAACATAAGAAATAAGTGCAATATTCATAAAGTTTAAGGGTTTAGAATTTACCTGAAGTAAAGGGTAGAAGGCACCAAGGGAGGACTGGCGAGTGGAGATACCCAAACTGTCAAATAGGTGGGCTAGCAGTGCCACACCCCAGACATACTGTCTGACTCTATCCAAATCCTCGAACAGGGGAAAAAACTAGCAACTCATAGCATCACCTCGTGATCCTAGCAATAACCTCCTAATTAGTAATATGAGGAACCGATGTAACTCTTTGTCAGCCTGCGGTCCTGCCACTGCGAAAAAGCTCCCCCTTGCCTCACTCACCAGCCTCTTAAAATAGTCTGTTGCGGAGTCCCCTACCTCCCTCTACGTATGTGACAGACCCAGACTCTCCTATAGGGATACTCTGGGGACTAGAGAAGTCTGACCTCTACCGTCCAACTCCAAGCCTATCAACCCATGTGCCATCTCTCGATAGCAGGGGTATGTACATCCACTCACTACCACTCCAAGTACTCGTAGTCCTGTGATGCGAGTGACATCCTCTAGGGTTGCGATCATGTGACCCCATGGGAAGATGAAGGCTTTGTACTCAAAATCCCACCTGGCCTTTAAGGCTTGAATCAAGCCAACATCTACCCTCAGCACCTCAATGTCCAAAAACTCACCAAAGCCCATCCGACGGAGGCGGGCCTACTGAAACTCCGGCAATGCGAGGAAGGCGGCCCGAACCAGGGTCCACAAAATCTAAGTACGAGTCGTGTCCTGTGATTAAAGAGAGGTTAGTAATGCACCATTTACACAAAACAAAAAAAACAAGAAAAAAACAACATAAGTCTTTTTATTAATGAGGTGGATCGCGACACCGCGTTAATTAACGCGGTGTCTGTTAGCACCGTGTTCTCTCGCGGGCGGCCGCCAGTGATTCCCCTCCTCCCAGGGCGTTCTCCATGGGCATTTTACCCTCTACAGCGTGCCAAGGGGCACGGTTTCTTCCCATTCGCATTCATGAACCACAAAAACAACAAAATAAATGAGATTTTAAAAAGAAAAAAATTAGTTTTTCTCACCTCTCTCACGCCGCGCATCGCCGACCGAATCTTCCGCGCCCTTAGCTTCCTCGGCCACACCAGGGGCCTCCTCCGCATCCATAGGTTACTCACCAGCGCTATCGGCCGTCCTAGTCGATGATGTTGCCTCCATTTCACCTCTTTCCACTGCGGGTGAGCTTCCCTCTTCACCCTCTTCTTGGGAACGAGGGCGTCTATTGACCGCCCTCCACTTCGAGCCCCGAACACCCTCCTGGGGGTCCATCGGAGAAGGGTGAGGTGTGGGGAGGTGGTGTTCCCCTTTTCTCTTCGTTTGAATGAAGGTGAGGTGGGGAAGAAGATGAATGGTGGGGGCCGGTTTTGAGGGCTTCTCTGTGTTTAACACGGTTTCAAGATAAATCGCGATAATTTAAGGTCACCGTATTAATTATGACCACATTAAATAAAAATTCCAAAAAACATACAAAAAAATTCAAAAAAACTCTTGTTTTCTTGTTTTAAAATAAAAAAAGCTCTTGTTCTCTTATTTTAAAAAAAATGCAAAAAATGCAAAAAGGTAAAATAAATAAAATCACTCGTTCTCAGCTTCTTAGTCCTTCATTGATTGATCGAAGATTGCTTCGTTTTATTTACTTATGTCTTCCATGGTATTTTACTTTATTGTGCTTGTGCTTGTCTGCTTTGTCCAACTGTGGCATGTAGCCATTTATTTATTATGATTATCCTTCTGGCATGCATCTATTTACCCATCATTACTATGTCTTTTACCACTTCATTTGCATATCCTTTGTTTGTTATTCTCCATGTTTTTTATCATCACTTAACCTCTTGTTCACACACACACACACACAAAAGAAGAAGCAGAAATCATGGAATTGGCACGCCATTAGGTATGTGTCTCTTTATCCCTTCTTTGTTACATTACTATATGTTATTTACACTATTATATCATCTCAAGGACCGGCTAGTTCTCTGTGTGTTTTGGGATTTGAGTTCCCCTCTACCAAAAATAGTGATGATCTAGGGACCCGTAGTTAATCGCTGAATAGGCCATTAGGTTGGATAAATTTGGGGATGATGGACTCCATCTCTCACGCCGTGGTTGCGGATGACTCTTGACCCAGATTAGCTCAATTTAATAATATTATCCTTGAGTATTTTATATTTTAATCTTGTTTTGCATTCATTTTGAATATTTATTTTATTTTAGGCTTGCATGCATCATGTCATCTTTGAGCATTCATGATTCACAAATTACCTTAGTTTCTCTCCAATTGGTGAATAATCATGCTTCAATTCTTGAATAAGAAATCTCATTCCATTCTGAATTTGAAAGACTGCTCCGGGTTGGCTACTCGATATTATCGGTCAGTGTGACCCTTGTCTGGAAGTTTTCTATCTCCTTTCAATCCAATTTCAGTTATTTCTTCCTTGATCCGCTCATTAGCTATGAACCGCATGATGGCGTCGATAGATCCACCAGGCTCGCGTCTATTCCACTAACTGAGTGAAACCCATAGTTGCTACGTGTTGGGGTGCCTCTTTTGTGCAAGACACTGATCATCTTCTTTTTTTTCCTTGCTTGTCGTTCCAGGTAGGAGTCACCCGTGCTAGCTTGACCTTGTGGTTAGCTCGGAGTTTTCTGGATTATTCTTATCACTTGTCAGTGATGACGGGTGTCTTCTTACCTTGATGATCACTTATCAGTCCACTTCACTACATCTCCACTCCACCTCTACTTTGCAAACACTTTGTGTCGTCTCCGCCTCGCGTCCGTTTCACCTCTGCTCGCTCCCCTGCAAAGCGGACATAAAGGAGAGGCATCTATAGACACCCATTTTTGGCCAACAAGCTGAGACATTTTCTTGTTCTCCTTGTTGACGCCCCAACTGATCCTTAATTGGTTGAGTTTCTGGTCCATTTGTGAGATCTTTCTGACCATTTTCAGCCCTTGAATTCCATCTTTCTGCCATGGATATCGGCCTGATGCCTTGGCCAGCCCATCAGGAATGCGGTTACAACGGTGTAGATATATATTCCTTCCTTCCGCTCTCTCACCGATGGTCAAAGCGCATCAAATGTATGGAACAACGAGTGATGAGCGAACCACGAGAGCGAGAGAAAGAAAATAAGACAGAGAGCAATGAAAAAGTACCGTGATCGCCACCAAGATGCCGTACGTGATAGTCACGCCGTACCTTGGAAAGGAAGGGGAGACACTCGCCTTGCTGCAGCACCGGGAAGACGCGCGGTTGACGTAGAACCGCCTTAATCGACGCGCGGCCCTACGATAGACCGTTTGATGGTGCTTCCGAACGTGCGGGAGAAGAACTCCTCGAGGACGAACGGCTTTAATGGGACTGCCTAAAGATGACGAGCGGCGCAGAGAGGGCCGCTTGTATCCTTGAACGGGCCTACACGAACCGCGCTATTCCGCCACACCAAGAGTTACAAAAGGGGCTCACCTCCACCCTCTCCAGCCGGCTAGAGGGGATGGGCCTCGTGCTGATGAAGTGCTGACCTGCGAAACAATACCAAGACACAGAAGGAACACCCAGATTAGAACTAAATGACGTAGTACGTGTTCATGTGAGAAGAATGAAGCATAATCAAATGGAAAGGGGGATACCTGGGGGGTTTTAAACCCCTAGGGTGATAAAAACGTAGGTGGGTGTATGCATGGGGAGAAAACGAGGTAAACGCAGAGAGAGAAGAATGCATGCAACAGATGATGAAGAAATCGGAAAGTGACGCTATGACTCGACACACGGACTACTCCCTGAACCGGAGGCTCGTAAGGATGTAGAGAGCCTCCCTCCTTGGTGCTAGGTCATTCGGAAATGCGGCAGGGCTTCACCGTCGACCAAAATCTCCCCCCCCCCCCTTTCCGAGTCCGGCCACTAGGGTCTATTTATAGAGCTTAGAAAGCCAGCCCCGAAACTAGGGTTTAGAGGCATTTTCAGGTCAAATTTGCAAAAGATAATTCGTAGACAATATCCCTATCTTCCATTTAGACAAAACGGCATCAAAAATGGCGGATTATCCATGGAGAGATCGTTAAAACAAATCAGGGATAAAACCATGCGTAAAAGGATGAAAATCCGTTAAAAAACCTCCATCGAAGGGATGAACGGTCTAACGATAGACCGCTCACGCCTTGAACGGTTATGTTCCGACCGTTCAACCTGTCGGTGGAAATTGAATTAAATCAGATAATTAGCCCCATTATCGCTCGAACAGACCGAAACGGCCGGCGTTGGACCCTGAAGGATGAACGGCGCCTTGGCGACCGCTCCAACGTAGAACGGTCTAAAAGAAGCCGTTTTAACCTTGTCGGTGATAATGCAAATATTTGGATAATTGTCTGAGGAGATTAGCACACGTAGGACTCTGAGATATGGGCGGTTGGAATGCGGCCGTCCATTAGTTTGAACGGGTAGAATAGCGCCACACAAAAGCATGTCGGTGAATATTAAGAAAATCCTCAGAAAATAACCAAAATGTGTGAACGGTCTGGGATCAACCGCCCTAGTCCTGAACGGCTGATGTTGGACCGTTCATGATCTTGGATACTTGACTTTCATAAAATAGTTCAATTAATCAAAGCTAAGGTCCAATAAGCCCTGAATTGATACGACCTCTACCAAGGAGGGAGGCTACCCCTAAAATGGGCCCACGGCGTGCCACAAAAAATGGCCAAACGAATGATGGACAACTTAGGGCATCAACTAATGGGAGTAAGAGAAACTACTCAACTTATCGGCGTAAAACGGGTGTCAACAGATGCCCCTCCTTAACGTCCTCTTTGCAGGGGAGCGAGCGGAGGTGAAGCGGAGGTGACACGGAACGTGGAGACGAAGCGGAAATGTAGCGGGGTGTACCGGAAAAGTCGGCGTTAAGGTGAAACGACACCCGTTTCTACAAACAAGCGATGAGAATCTTTCGAAAAACCTTGAACCGAGCATCAGGAGTAATTGACCAAAAGGCGACGCCAATCTGGAGGGACTAAACTAAACGAAACCAACCGACAAGACCAACCTCATGGGGGACACAATCCCGCGGTCCAATGAGGGGGCCACAAAAGAAAAATGCTAAAGCTCCAGACAGGGACCTTTTAATCAACCGGACCAAACGAATCGACCAAAGAAAACCTTCGAATTCAGAGTGGAATTAGTTCATCTTAGTCGATAATCGGAACACACAGCTGACCATCACTTGACGGGACATTTCTTAAGCAATTATGGGGCATGAAAGCTCAAAAGGATGCATATGATGCATGATGGGCTAAAAATAAAGGAAACTGTTAAATCAAATGCCAAGAAAGATTAAAATATAGAATATTCGAGAGTAGTATTGCTAAGCTGGGAATATCAGAGTCAAGATACCATCCACAACCACAGCGCGCGGATAGAACCGTCCTCCTCGTGACATCCCAACTTAACGGCCTATCCGAAGGTTCGGTACATGAGCCTGGATCATCATCGTTTTTGTTGAAGGGGAACATCAGATCCTGGGACACGTAGGTAACCTGCCGGCTCTCGAAATAGTATAATATAATACCATATAATTAATGCAATAAGGGATTAGGGATAGAAGGCCATACCTATCTTACCTGTGCAGGCGAAACGGTGAGACTGTAGGACATGATGCTGCATAAGATGGTTAAGAAATAACTTTCCAAAGAAAATATCAATATTCATGATCTAGATACACTATCCAGATAAACGGCATTATTGTAACCGTGCAATATTCCAAACGGCTCTATGTTAACCATGTGTACCTGACATTCAAACAATTCTTACAGGGCTGGTTGCCAGGGATGGACGGTCCAGATCATACCGTTTAAATAAGAACGGCTCATTCAGAACCGCTTGGGCTTGGAATTTGAACCGACTTAAAGTTAACGGTCACCAGGGTTGCCCGGTCATATTGGAACCGCCCACTGGACAAACGGTCTAACGATAGACCGTTCTTCTCTGTAACCTCGAAAAACTGAAACCCCCTCGCCTCCTTCCACCGTAACCGATGGTGGGAGGGACGAAGGGGCAACAAGGCCTCATTCTCCCCACTCCCTCACTCCAACTTCTCCAAACTCCTCCCCCTTTCTCTCCATCTCTCTCTCAAGCTCCCTCGATGACCCGGACGACGCACCAAGGGGCCCGACCGTCGGCCGCCGGTGAGGGTTCGCCGCCGCCGAGGCAACCGCCACCACCGCCTGAGGAGGGAGAGTCGCCAAGAGTGACGATGGAGGAGCTCGCCATCGTCGCCGCCGAGGAAGAGGTCCCTGCCGGTGAGGAGGAGATCGTCGGAGAACAACCACCGACGGGGGTGGCCAAGAAGCCCCGTGATCCCGAGGTAGGCCCCCCCACCCCAAACCTCATTTTCCTTCCAATTTTTATCAATGCATGTTAATTTAGAAATCTTTTAGGGGGGTTTAGATGCTTAGGGGTCGGTTAGGGGCCATGATGGTCTTCCCAGCTGGCCGGGGGGCGTTCACCGTCGTCGGGGACGACGACGGCAGAACGGTTCAACAGAAATCGCACAGAAAATAATGCGGTCCTCATAGGACTGTCCCAAACTAAACACGGCTTAGGGAGCACCGTTCAAACTCACACAGCCAATGGGTCACCAAAACACCAATACGGTGAGGCTATCACCGTTCAAATGATAGACGGACCATATAGCTCCGTTCAAACATGCAACCAAGGCAAAACAATACGGTCCTCACAGGACCGTCGTCAATCCATACGGCCAAAGGTGGGCCGTTTCTCCTTGGGAAAATGGGCAAACAGACGGTACAGTGTAATCCGTCCAATATGGGAACGGTTAGGGATAGTCCGTTCAAAAACGGGGAACCTGAGAAATAAAACGGTTCGAGATAGGCCGTTCGTATGTTGAGCGGTCCGTGAGTAACCGTTCGTCAAATCAAGAATTGGACTTTGAGAATTTATTTGAGTGAAACAAAATATGAAACTAAGTGACTAACCTAAATGAGGTGGATGAATGCAGGGGAAGCGTAGGACCCGTACCTCCTGGCTGCAGGTCCGTGCTATGTACCTGGCACTGCCGGACTTCCAGAGGGAGCGGTTGACTGCCATGGGGTTTGCCCCCTTCCTGAGCATCGAGGTGTGTCGTTTCGACACAACTCTGCTCTACGCCCTGCACGACCGCTGGGATCCAGTGAGTCGGACGTTCCTTTTCCCGTGGGGGCACATGGTCCCTACGTTGGAGGACGTGGCCAGGCTCACTGGCCTACGTGTGCACGGGTCACCGGTCAGCGGGACTACCTTTCCCGACTACCGGGGGATGGCTAGGGAGTTGCTCGGCTTACAGCTGCGGCGCCCCGAGAGGCAGTCGACCCTCCTTCCCCGGGCTGCTCTCCAGGACAGCCTGGGTCTACGACGAGCGGGAGTTGCGGTCGGGGAGCGACCGGAGGAGCACTTGGAGCGGCTCGTCGGGCTAGCGAGACCGAGGGTTGCAGCGGGACCGGGACCTGAGGCGGACAGAGTACTACGACGGTTCCTGATGCTGATGTTCGGACGGCTTCTCTTCTCCACGCGGGCGGACGTGATGAGCTGTCGCTTCCTCCCCTTCCTCCAGGAGCTCGAGCACGTAGGTGACTATGCTTGGGGAGCGGCGGTCCTCGCCTTCCTCTTTGACACTCTCAGTTCGACGGCGCGTCGGACGATGCTTGGGGGCTTCTCCCCCTTACTCCAGGTGTGACTCTCTTCTCTAGACTCAATTATGCAACCCTATATGCTTGCTAAATGCTGACATGACCTTGTGGTACAGGTGTGGGCCTACGTGCGCCTACGTGGGTTGGGCAGAGGCGAGGAGACCCGCCCTGGGCTCCTGCCGATCGCACGGAGGTGGACAGCACCCCGGGAGATGATGGCCTTGAGGAGGCAGGTCCGGGAGCTGCAGGATGACCTGGACACTCTACTGTATACCTCGGTATGCTTCTAGACTCAGACTCTTTAATTACATGCTATTCTTTCATGATTATGATGCTGATGCAGTTTCCTATCCCTTGCAGGTACGGTGGACTCCTTACACGGAGGAGAGCCCGGAGGGCCAGCCGTGGGTGACCGAGGCCTTGGCCTTCTCTGGCCGGGACGTGTGGCTTCACTGCATGAATGTGGTGGAGCCACTGTACTTCAGGTTGGTGATGAGGACCATCGGGGTCCATCAGCCGGCCGTAGAGTTCCCTGCGCCTGAGAAGGCGGGGGAACGGGTGACGAGGATGACCCGGGGACTCCGCGAGGCGTACGACTGGACAGCGAGGAACGCCGAGCAGGTCGCCGACTGGGCTGCGCGAGGGCGAGTGGTGACCGCCCGGGCAGAGAGCGACAGCGCGTACTACACTGCGTACGCACGGCACTACCGGGACCAGGTGTTCCGAGGCGCCCACCGACCGGTACGACTTCTAAACTTAAACTTTGTCTATTATGCTTATGAATGATGCACTAACAAGGACTTTTAAATGTAGGTCGACCCTGCAGGACGAGTGGCAGAGTTGCAGGGACTCCTGCACTCCACCATCCGAGAGAGAGACGAGGCCCGGTAGGCCCTGGCCCTACTGGTGAGTTTTCTAACCGTAGACTCTTTAAATTATGTAGTCCTATATGATTATGATTATGCCTGTGACTGACCTGGAGTATTTGGATGCAGCGCGCCGAGGGTGCTCAGAGGGCGGGACCAGATGCTCCTTCTTCCTCCTCCGTCCAGACCCCAGCAGACCGAGCCGAGCGGGATGCGGACTTCACTCGGATGGTAGAGCGGGCCAAGGCGGCCGAGGTGGCACTCGTGGAGAGGGTACGCAACTCTAAACTTCCCTTTTACTTACTATGCTTATGAATGAAATGTTGACTAACAATGCCATGCGGATGCAGACGTCCGAGCTGACTCGCCTCCAGGCGGAGCTGGAGCGGAGCCGGGTGGCGGCTCGGGAGGAGGTAGCCCGGGTGCGAGAGGAGGCTGCGCGGAGCCGACCGGTGGACACAGTGGAGACCGCGCTCCTCCAGGCCGAGCTAGAGCGACTGCGGGCTGGCGCAGCCGAGGCGGAGCGGTGCCGGACTGAGGCGGCCGAGTTACGCGGGGAGCTGCGAGCGTATAAGGACATCAGTCGGCGCTCACGCAGCGGGACCCCGAGCGTCAGCCATGGTACGCACGGTTCCGTGAGGAGTTTTTTTCACGGGTTCCTCCGGTCAGCGGAGGAACGAGGAGGATGAGCGGCGCCGGCGACGACAGCGTGACGAGGCGACCTCAGCGATGCCTCCTCCAAAGAGGCATGAGGGTGAGGGGGACAGTGACGGAGGCCAGGGAGAGAGAGCCGCTTGACTTGTCATACAGGGCCCGTCCTTTTGTACATGATGATACTGATGTGCATATATATATATACACTTTTCTTCTTTTTCACTTGCTTTGTGGATGAATGCATGTATGCATGAATGGATGAATGTGACTTGTTTACTAGATAGAGTGAGATAGATGGGTGAGTTTGAGGAGTGTGCTTAGCCCGAGAGAGATGAGCGACGCATACGCCGACTTGAGTGAGATGAGTGACGCACACGCCAACTTGAGTGGGATGAGTGACGCACACGCCGACTTGAGTGAGATGAGTGACGCACACGCCGACTTGAGTGAGATGAGTGACGCACACACAGACTTGAGTGAGATGAGTGATGCACACGCCGACTTGAGTGAGATGAGTGACGCACACGCCAACTTGAGTGAGATGAGTGCGCCAAATGACTGAGACATGAGTGCAGTGGGTTGATTAGGGGCAGAGCACATGGGCGGTTCTCCTCAAGCCGTTCGTGGAGAAGAGCGGTTCTCCAAAGACCGCTTCAATTCAGTTGGAACGGTTCAATATAAACCGTAATAACATTTGAGCGGCCTATTGTAGGCCGCACAAGAGGCTGGATTCGGGCTCTCTCAGAGAGATGAACGGTTGATGATGGGCCGTACATACATATGGACGGTCTATCGTAAGACCGCCCAAGTGGACCTCCTATTTGCTCGAAAGGGGACTCCCTGGAGAGTCCCCAGCCCGCGGGTAGGACAATTTGCACTTATCATAACCCTATCTTAACCCGTCCTAGACTTATCCGAGCCTAATTCCAATAGGTTTAGGCTTCCCAATTGGACCTATAAATAGTAGGGGGGCCTGAACCTGCAACTCACACATCTTCCATTCCCCAAGGCTTAACACCTTTGATTCCTACCACCCGATCATCATGAAGAGGGCCTTCGACGGAAGTTCTGCGGAGGGAGCATCCTTTGAAGGGCCGAGACCAGCTAGAAAGGAGCGGGAGGTGATCCAACGGCTAAGCTTGATTCCTCGCCATCTCAGCGCCTCCCCTATGAGAGAGGTAAGTTAAATCAGAATATATTCAATTTCTCTCAATTTCCCTTATATTTCCTTACATCCTTAGCCTTTTCCTTCTTCTCAGCTCCTCCCCGGCCCGAGACGCTTTTCTAGTTTAAAGTGGGTGGCTCCCATGGTCCGTGCGTTGCCCCTCGGGGTGACTTACCTTCTCAAATCCTGGCACCTACACTCCCTCTTAGTTCTAGGTCAGAATTACTCTAGACTTTCTTTAGACTGGCATAGTATCTCTGCTCTGATGGAGATTTGGCACCCCCAGACCCACACTTTCCTCTTCCCATCTTTTGAGGCCACTATCCTACTAGAGGAGGTAGAGACATACTTCGGGCTCCCTAGGTCCAAGGTGGGGGAGGAAGACTTGATATGCCATACCGTTGCCCCTATAGATCCAAAACTCATCCTAGGGGGATTCATGCCTGATAGCGGGGATGTTCGCGCCTGTGTAGGTCCTCGTCACATTCACCTCCTTCCTCTGAGCCAGTGGGTAGTGGAGCATTGCCGGAATAAGTGCGGGTGGGTTGAAGCCATAGCCAAAGCTGCGTCCATCTGCCTATGCGGGGCCATCCTTTTCCCTTCAGCCGACCATGTCCTAGAGATCCCCTTACTCAGCACCATTAGTGGCCTTTGGCGGGGACTTTCCATCTCTCAGGCTATCTTAGCTTATTTGTATGAGGGTCTTACTTCAGCAGCCTTAGGAGGTCCTCTCTTTGGTTCGATGATCCTATTGGAGTGCTGGATGGGAGTTAGGATGAAGTTTACCCTGAGGGAGGACATCACTTCAGTTAGCAGGATCTTTGGGAGCCATCCCCTTTACTTCATAGGAGGCGCCTTCAGGTTTTCTCCACAGGTCGAGTGTAGGACGGCGGAGCTGAAGACCAGGGACGAGTGGCGCCCGTACATCAACAGGCTGCCCCTGGACAGGTTTGTGATGCGCCCGGACTTCCTCCACGACACCACCATCATGCTACCGAGGAGAGCCGGCTTGGACTTGAGGCTCGTGAGCGACACTGCCTTAGCGATGTACAGCCCACACAGATGCTACCTGCAGATTGGACTACCCCGGACGGTGCTACCTACGCTACCCCACCTTCCCGCGCTACAGGCGCGGAGGATCGGGACAGAGGAGGACGAGCAGGCGGTCAGGAGTGCGCTGATTATGTGGGAAGTGAGTAGGGCGCGTACCCTACCAGCAGAGGTTGAGGAGGCTCCAGAGACTCGACAGGCTTACCTTAGGGAGTTGAGAGAGATACGTCCTCGCGGGGATGCCCAGCGGCGGACTGAGTGATTTTCTTTTGTTTTTATGATGACATGGGATGGGATTTTATATCCGGACAGCTTGACATGTGAAATGAATAAGATTTGATGAGATTGAGTTTGAGCTTTGATTCGATTATGATGTCATGTGATTGCATAGGCCAACGCGAGGATTGAATATTCATGTGGTCTTGAGCCAACTGCCCTTCCAACCTGCCCCTGTACACATGCAAACATGAAACATATTAAATCTATTTTAGGCTTAGCCCCTTGCCTATAGCAAGTTAGGGGATGACCCTTTCTTGATTTTTGGTCAAGGGGTTGAGCCTTATTAAATAGGCGAATATCAAAATGCGAGAAATGCAGATGAATGCAAGAGAGAAACATGTGAGTTTTCTTTGGTTTTGAAATATTTGATCTTTTTGGGTTTTGAAATATTCAATTTTTTGGGTTTTGAAATATTTGATTTTTTGGATTTTGAAATATTTGATTTTTTTGGGTTTTTGAAATATTTTGTTTTTTGTTTTTTTTTGGGTTTTGAAATATTCGATTTTTTTTTTTGGGTTTTGAAATATTCAATTTTTTTTTGGGTTTTGAAATATTCGATTTTTTTGGGTTTTATAATATTTGGCTTTTTTGGGTTTTGAAACCAGCTCGGGTCTCAATAGCAGGGACCTTCTTGTCTTGCTATGGACTTCCAAGGCTCAGCGCGTGCAGGAAGGGGGACTGCCCGTGATCGGAGTCAACTTTGCTCAACGGTGCTTCTGCTGAGGCCATACCCGGGGTGGGATTCTTTCCTTGGGAAGGTAAAAAAGATTGAGTAGGAAAGCTGACGATAGGTGTAGAGGTTTTTAGGGCTTGAGTTCTTTCCCAGGACACCCCCCTTTTCAAAGAATCCGGTCTGTTGCGCCGGGGCTTTGTATCCGTTATCGAACCTTCATCCGCTCTAGGCACGCATGCGACCGGGCTCATAACGTCCCGCGGGGAACTGTACTGCCACTCTTGCCATGCCTAGTTGTATCCTTTGGGGATTCGGAGAGCTTCGAGCTTTGTGCTTTCGGCTTTATCTTTTGATTTTGCCCCTTTTCTTTCTTTTTTCTTCTTGCTTTCCTTTTCTTTCTTTTTGCGGAGTGAGGTCTTAACGGACTGCCCCTATTTGAGACCTCTCTTAATGGAGGGATCTGGGTCAGTTCTCACCCCCTTATTCACCACTTGCCCCCATCTTCAACCGAGAGAGAGGAAATACAAGGCTCTCCACCTTCCCCGAGCATGGCCAAAGGAGAAACGGTGTCGGGTAGCATGAGAGAATACCGCACCACGGGGTCGTGTAGTGTGTGAGATGCTGGACCTAGGTCCTCCTTTCGCAATTTGGTGGAGGGATGCCCTGCCATCGAGACGTTCACTGGTTTTATTTTTATGGATAGAAACGTTTTAAATACAGCCCATTCCACGGGTTTGGCAATTCCTCTCCCTCCGCGTTAGTTAGACAATATGCATTGCCCGGATAAGCCTCTTTGATTACGAAGGGCCCTTCCCAGTTAGGTTGCAGCTTAGACCTGGGGCCTGCTGACCTGATGAATTTGCGTTTCAAAACCATATTACCCACTTGAAATTTCCTTTCGATGACCTTCTTTTGAAAATATCGCGAGACACGCTTTTGATATACTGAAACATGATTGGCCGCGTTCAACCTCTTCTCGTCTAAAAGTTCCAGTTGGACTAGCAACGCCTCTCGACGTTCGTCAAGATTAAGTTCCTTATCCAGCTGCACCCTTAGGGAAGGGATCAGAATTTCATACGAGAGCACCGCTTCCATTCCATAAGTGAGGGCAAAGGGAGTCTGCCCTGTGGGAGTGCGGACGGAGGTGCGGTAGGCCCATAGAGCTTCTATCAATTTGTCGGCCCAATCAGCAAATTTATGTGACTCACATGTTTTCTTGATAATTTTAAGAAGGGTTTTATTCGTGGCCTCAGCCTGGCCATTACCTTGGGGGTAGTATGGTGATGAATGATGCAAAACTATATTGAATTTCTTACAGAGGTCTGGAGTTCTTGTGAGACGAATTGAGGCCCGTTGTCGGTGACGATGTCGCTTGGCACCCCGAACCGCGAGATAATGTTCTTCATAATGAAGCGGCATACTGTGGTGGCTTTGATTTCTGCATAAGCTTCAGCTTCCGCCCACTTGGTAAAGTATTCCGTAGCCGTCAGAATGAAGGATTTCTGTTTAACAGCAGAATTCGGATCACCGAGGGGTCCGATGATATCAAATGCCCACATAGAAAATGGCCAGGGGGCCGTAATAGGATGAAGAGAAGAGGCAGGAGCGTGGATTTTGTCGGCATGAATTTGGCACTGAAGACACCTACGGACATAGGTGGAGCAATCTTCTTCTAGAGTTGGCCAGTAATAGCCCTGCCTAAGAATCTTCTTTGCCAACGCCTGTCCGTTCACATGCCCTCCACACTCGCTGGAGTGGGCTGCTTCCACAACTTTCCAAGCTTCTTCGTCATCTAGGCACCTCATTAGAACTCCATTCAGAGCCCGCCTATACAATTCTCCTGCGATGATTGTGTATCTTGCGGCGACTCTTCTAATGGCTCTTCGCTGCTCAGCATTGGCCGTTTCTGGAAATGTACCATCCTTGCAGTATTGCTCGATCTCATAAAACCACGGCAGTTCTTCCTCTTCAATGATCTACTCGAGCTCAGTCAATGAAACTTCTTTTGTCTCCTCCCTTGCTATTCTCTTCTCTACAGACATTCTAAGATTGTCGAACCAGGGATCCTAAAGAGAAGGAACATCTAACCTTTGGACCACAATGGTCTCGGTGGCGCGACTTAGGGGAAGTGATAGGGAAGAGGCGAGCGATGCAAGGGCATCGGCCAAGATATTCTGAGAACGAGGAGTGTGAATATAGACGAGTTTCCTGAATTGCCTGGCCAAAAGCGTGACCAGATCCTGGTAGGGTTTGAGCTTAGGGTCGCGGGTGCGGTAAGTCGACAAAACTTGCCGCAGCACCAGCTGAGAGTCTCCTATGATGTTAAGGTATCGCGCGCCCAAGATGTAGGCGTGCTTCAGACCGGCAAGGAGAGCCTCATACTCGGCTATATTGTTGGTGGCGGGAAATGAGAGTTGATATGCCACGGGGATAGTTACCCCTTCTGGAGTAAGGAGAACGGCGCCGATTCCGCTGCCCTGGGAATTAAGAGCACCATCGAAATGAAGAGACCAGAAAGGAAGATGAGTGATCACCGCCAGGTGTTCATCGGGGAATTCATCCTGGATGGAATCAGTGCGAGGGATAGGAGAATGAGCCAGGTGCTCGGCAATAGCATATCCCTTGATTGCTTTCTGCACGATGAAGGTGATGTCGAACTGGGAAAGAAAGCTTTGCCAGCGAGCTAGCCGACTTGAAAGGACTGGCTTTTCCAACAGATAACGAATGGGGTCCATTCTAGAGATGAGCTTAACCTCGTGGGCAAGAAAATAGTGTTTAAGCTTCTGCGCTACCCATACTAGTGCTGCACAGGTCTTCTCCATAGCAGTGTACTTGGATTCAGCGGGATTAAATAACCTTGAGAGATAGTACGCCGCCCTTTCCTTTCCTTCATCGTCTACCTGTGCCAGAACAGCTCCTAGGGAGTCCTCAATTACAGAAATGTACAGGATCAGGGGTTTCCCGGGGACGGGTGGTTGTAGAACCGGGGGATTAGAGAGGTAAACCTTGAGTTCCTCATAGGCCTTCTGACATTGTTCATTCCATTCAAATTTCGCGCCTGCCTTTAGTAATTCATAAAACGGGCGGCATCTTTGCGAATGCTGAGATATGAATCTCCTGATAAATTGCAAACGCCCGATCAAACCTCGAAGCTCAGTGATGTTCTTCGGCGGCGGCATTTCCATGACGGCCTTTGCCTTGTTTGGATCGATCTGAATCCCCCGCTTACTAACTATAAACCCGAGCAATTTCCCTGATGCAACCCCGAACACACATTTCTTTGGATTCATCTTTAATTTGTATTCCCTAGCCCTTGCAACACCTTGGCTAGAATGGCGGGGTGTTCTTCTTGTGACCTCGATTTGACTAAAATATCATCCACATAAGCTTCTAAATAAACGTGCATCATATCGTGGAAGATAGCCATCATCGCTCTTTGGTAGGTGGCACCTGCATTTTTCAACCCAAATGGCATAACGACGTAGCAGTATGTGCCCCAAGGTGTGGTGAACGAGGTCTTTTCTTGATCCTCCGGAGCCAGAAGGATTTGGTTATACCCCGAGTAACCATCCATGAAGGAGAGGGCTTCGTACCCAGCTGTATTATCGACCAAGACATCGATGTGAGGAAGTGGAAAATCATCTTTCGGACATGCCTTGTTTAAGTCCCTGAAGTCAATACAGATTCGAATTTTACCATCCTTCTTCATTACCGGGACTATGTTCGCCACCCATTGTGGGTACAGCACAACTCTAATGAACCTGGCCTTATGCAATTTATCGACTTCTTCCTTAATCCTCAAGGCCATCTGTGGGTGGAATCTCCTTGCTTTCTGTTTAACAGGCGTTGCCCCTGGTTTGAGAATCAGCCTGTGTTCGACCAAGGCGGGGTCAAGGCCCGGCATGTCTTCGTAGGACCAGGCGAAAGAATCGCTGTACTCCCTCAAGACTTTGACAAGCTCCTCTTCGACTTGAGGAGGGAGATTAGCGGAAATAAGTATGAGCCTGGGGTCCTCTTCTGTTCCGAGGTTAATTTCCTTAGTGGATTCATCCACTGCTACGGAAGGCTCGTCGAACTTCTTCAAGCCTTGGGCATATAGGTCGGCAGTGTCATCCATTTCATCTTCCTCATCATCTGCTGGGTCTTTTTCATTCACAATTTCATATACTCCTAATCCATCATTGCTCCATACCTCCTCAATTCCCTCATCATCTTCCAGGACAATCGCGGTCTCTACAAATTCCGGACACTTTAACAGAGCATGACATCTTCCAGCCAAATCTTGTAGAAACCTATCGGGGACGGTTTTGGGAGGGCGCGTTACGGCGGGTGCCGCAGACGTGGATGGGCTGACAAGACTCGAACTAGACTCTACCCTGACTGACTCGACCATCCTAGAAGACTCTGTACACTGTACATCTAATCTAGGGGAGAAGAAGTCTACCGGAAAAGAAACAGGGGTCTCGTGCCCCTGGGAATCTGGGTAGAACATAGCGTAATCTTCCAAGGAGACCTCCGTTTTGAAATTGGCATTTTTTTTTGGGGCTGGAGGTGATCACGCAACAGGAGGAAGAAGACGGAGGAGGAGGAAGCTGCATGGGAAACAATTCTGGGAAGATGCAATCAAAGAAAGGATCAGACGACGAAAACCACATTTCATGGAGCTGAGCTCCTGGGGGAGGAGGAGTGAATAGGGTTGATAGATCAATGGGCGGGCAGCGCCCGCAAGCACATGGAACGAATAAAATTTTGGGTCTCTCCGCAAAACACGGGTCGACCATGAGTGGAGGGGAACGGGGAACAGAATCCAACCGTTGAAACCAGGAAGTGAGACGGGACGGGGACATAGAATAAGTAGTGGCGGAGCTTCCCATCTTTCGTGGCCCCTGGTGGGCCAATGGCATCGGAGGACGCTTTACCAGCTGCGTCTCCTTCTTCTTTGGTTCACCCTCTTTTTCATAAAACATCCTCGCAAAGCAATCAGAAAGGTCTTCCAAGTCACCGGCTAGCCCTTGCGGTGATGGTGGCGGATCAGCAACAGCACAAGCTTCGTCTACCTTTTCTTCAAGACTGGATGACGAGGTCTTCAAGGTGCCGGGCTGCAACGGACCCTTCACAAAATGTTGCCGGTAATCCCAGGTCAACGGCCCAGAGTCCCCAAGCATCGACATGGAGGATTCATGATAGCCGAGGCCCCGGCGGCCCATCTTCCTTCCTTTGGGAACGGGGTTGGTTCGGCCCTGCAATTGTGCGCCGAGTCCTCGGCCTGGCTGATAGCCCAATTTTAGAATTAGGTGCCACCCTTTGGAGTCTCTCATTTTGGGCTTGACCTTCACATTGGTTGGTACAGCGGTGGGCTTGCGTGACGCATATGCCCACGAATAGTTTAAGTCCATGACAGATAGAACAGGCCTGTTACTCGGCCACAGTGTGGGCAGAATCTTGGCGGCTATGGCGTCAACATTTTGAACCGTGGAAACACTCTTCACCTTGACCACTCGTCCTTGGAATGGGAACTTTAGACATTGATGGGCCGTCGAGGGGACGGCATTCAAACTATTCAACCACGGACGGCCCAGAATGGCTTTGAACATCGGGTCTATATCCAGCACATAAAATTCCACATCCATAACTAAGGGCCCTAGCTCGGCCTGCACAGTCACCACTCCGTGACAAGCACGTCTGGAGTTATCATAGGCTGCTATGGTAGTCGGCGTCGGCTTGAGCATGTCCTCTGATATATTGCAAGCACGAGGGTACTCAATGGGCAGACATTTATTGACGCCCCCGTGTCCACAAGGGCGGATTCCACGGCTGTTTTGTTTAGAGAGATGGTGATACATAACGGCATCTGCCGTGCCTCAGGAGGTGCTAGCTCTGACTCAGCAAATGAAAGGGAGGGCCCCCTTGTGATCGTGGCCAAGACCGAGGGCAGGCTATCCACTGCCACGTCTTCGCTCACCATAACTTTCTGTAAGAAGGTCTTCAGGGCATCTTGGTGGAGTGGCGACCTCTTGATTAGTTCTAACATTGAGAGTTTAGCCGGCAGCCGGTCTAAGTGTTGCAATAAGTCATATCTTGTGCCCGGCACAGGGTCCATCTCTTCTGGCTCAACTGTAGGGGAGGAAACTGCAGGGTTTGGGGCAGATGCACCTGGAGAAGGAAAAATTCTTTGGAAAGGACGCCCGCTCCGAAGGGCGCATTGTGATGCTGGCACGGCCTGGACTGGACCCCCGCTTGGCCTGGTGGGGTGGGTGAATGGCGTGGAGATGGAGGTGAGGATGACTGAAGTGGGTTTAATAGGCCCTGGTGGAGGGGAAATGGGTGAAGGGTTAAGCTTAGGGGAAATGATGGGAGGTATGGCGGGTGGTGGTGAAAGGACGGACGGAGCAGAGGGGAATGTAGCGGGCCTAAGAGGCGACGCGGAGGAAGTGACGAGTGGTGTAGCGGTCGGAATGGCGGGTCTAAGAATGGAGGGGATGGCAGGTGTGGGAGAGTAGTGGTGGTGGAAGGCCAAGAGATGGGCGGGGGTCTCATCATCAAACGTCCACCCAGCGTTGGGGGCTGGGCGCTGGACCATATTCACTTGTGCTGGGGCCGGCGGCTGCTGTTGTTGCGGAGGAGCGGGTTGATGTACTGGCATGGGATTTTGATGGATCCCAAGGTCTTGCTGCTGCGGTTGAGGTTGCTGTTGCTGCTGGGGTTGCTGTAGCGGGGGTTGCTGAGGTGCCGCCTGCTGCTGCCTGGCTTGCTTTTGCCTCTGCTTAATATCCTCAATTAACTGGTGCATCTGGGCCCAATCAATCCTCTGGCCCTCATGCAAATCATACACCAGGTCTCTGAACTGGTAGCATCGCTCTATCGTGTGCCCGGGTTGCCGATGGAATATACAATATCGGGATTGGTCGGCAGCCGGATTCCAGTTCGGGCGTTCAGGAGGCAACTGAAGGTCACCAGTATACATTAGAGCAGAGAAAATATCTGGCAAGGTCTCCGGAAGAGGAGGGTAATGAGCCCTTTTTGGAGCTGGTCGAGCAGAGCCATAGGCGGTGGGTGGAGGAACATTATTGTACTGCGGGGGCCGCTGAGGCTGTTGGGGTGGCGGAGGTGCCTGTTGAGGGTATTGCGGGACTTGGAAGGTGGGCTGGGGAACTTGCGGAGCGGCATACTGGGGGTTGCGCTGAGGCGGTGGGAAGCGGGGTGGCGCGGCTTGTTGGGGGAACTGAACGGCCTGGACTTGCTCATTAATTTGTACTCCCTCAGTGACGGGGCCTTGGGTTCTTTTGGTGGCTTTGGGCTTCTGGGCCTCGAATAAAGAATGGATGGGGGAGTCCTTGAATTGGGTTTGAATAAACCTAGCTCTGCTGTATAGCTGGTGCATGTTTGCGATATCATTCATTGCCAGAATATTTCTGAAAGTTGGTGTAGCATTGGAAATTAACAACTTCACTTTTTCCTCTTCCGGGATCTGCCCGGGCACACGTGAGGCCATCTGCCTCCAGCGGTCTGCATAGGTTGCGAAGTCTTCTTCCGGCTTCATCTTCTCCGCCACTAGGTCAGTGAAAGAGTATTCGGGTCCAACCCGATCCTGAAATCTCTGTATAAACCTCTCCTTGACTGTCTTGAAATTCTCGGCCTCCTCCATAGGCAAGGTGTAGAACCATTCCAGAGCGACCCCTTCCAGAGACCGACGGAACAAATAGGCCATCAAGCGATCGTCCTGCTGGAACTGTGCCGATTCGTACAAGAACTCCCGGACGTGGATGAACGGGTTGCCATTCCCATCGTATTTGCGGTACACGGGGAGTTCAGACTGAGAAGGAAAATGAATGTCCCTAAAGTTAGGGATAGGGACATCGGCAAGAGATTGCGGGCCGACCCGCTTGTGGAGGAGATCAATTTGTTGCTGCATAGCAGCCCATTTGTCAAGAATTTCCCGTTCCCGGGAAGGAGGGGAAGGAGCAAGAGGAGTAATACCTGGATAGGTGGCCAAAGGATAAGCTGATGAAGGGGGCAACCCGTAAGAGGGATAATGGGCTGAGGAAGGGCCCATATCCGCATGAGCCAACTGGGCCGCCCCTGACTGTAACCTAGCGAAGTCCGCCGGGACTATGGGGGCTTGAGGTGATGGAGAAATCGTGGTGTACGGATCAAGGTAAGGAACAGAGGGGAGGGGGGACTTTCCTTTATCAAGCTGTTGATGGACCGAGGTGGAAGCCTGGCCCATTTCTATATTGGGATGGCGAAAGGTCTGAGGGCGGACAGGAGTAAGGTCAATGGGAGCCACGGAGGTGGTCCCGACCACGGGGGATGTGGTGACAGCAACGGTCGTGCCGTGAGCAGGAATTGAGGCCGGGGCATCGCCCCCTTGCAAAGCTTGTCTGATGAGATGGAGCTGGGTGGGGTCTAACTGGGCCATCATATCGAGGATCATACTGGCTGAATTCTGATTGGGCGGGTTTGAAAGAGAGGGTCGGGGACCCTCGCCAAGAACGGTCGGGAGTGAAGGGGCCGTCCCCTCTCCCCCCTGCAAATGGGTGACCCTAGGTGGGTCCTCAAGGAGACCACGAGGAAGGGAGTCCTCGTGGGCCGAAGAGAAGTCGTATGACGACATGGAAGAAGACGAATCGAACAAGGGGTTGGAGTAGGAATGGAAATAAGAGTCGACCCTAGGAGGTGATCGTGGGTGAAGAAGGCAACCCCACATACACCAAGACACCTAGGGCTAGAACCAGCAACACCAATCAATCAGATCTACCAAGCAACTAACAAGCATACAATGGAGAGAGATGAGAGCAGAATCACTCAGTAATGCAATCAAGTTCTTACAATGATGCTCGTCAATTCCTTATATCTTCTTCTTCAAGCTTTAGTGGATTAATGAAAATATAAATCTGCTCAACCACTAGGCGCCTAACTGGGATAGGAAATGATGAACTGTGTGACTCTATCAGGATCTCTCACTTGCGGATGCAACCCTAGACTGAGGTGGGTACGGTACAACCTGCCCGGCGTCCGTGTGGGAGTCCACGGCTCACGGGGGCTTACGGAGGTCCTCGGCAAGGTCCCTAGTCGGCTCCAAGGAATATGGAGACGAGAGGAAACCCTACCTCGGTAGGAATGCAACTAATATGAGAAGGGGTCGATGCTCCTATGCGCACCGGAGTGCATGCACAAACTAGCCTAGCAGCTATCAATCAATGAGCAGATATACACATGAGCAATGAAAAGCATGGTAATATAATGATGATAAGAGAGCAGGGGGGGAAATCAATGAGTAGCACCAAGCATAGCAAACCCCATAGAATATGACAATCAAGGTATAACGTAAACACACTGTGGCACCAGATGAACGGCCCCTCTGCGGCCGCTCCTACAGTAGAACGGTGTATGTGAAACCGTCTAACCCAGGGAGAGCACAGAACTATAGCGTAATCACAGAACCTAAAAAAAATGAGGGAGCAACGGCAGGAGAATACCCGAAAGACGGTCACTAGTCAACCGTGTCACCTCTTGAACGGCCCTCAATCAGCCGCGTACCTGCAGTAAGAACAGACCCAAACGTACCTGTGCTGAAAAACTGAGCGGCCAGATCTACGCCGCTCTACAGTATGAACGGTGTATCTAGCACCGTGCGTAACAGGAAATACCGATAAAGCTGGCTCCGACTGCAGGGGATGGACGGTAGAGTATCAACCGCTCTCGTGGGTGGGCGGCCCAGGGAGAACCGCGTAGGCCCCCAGAGGACAGAAAACGCATTCACCCTGCAAATCACTCTAAGGAGAAAACTTGGACAACAAATAAGGAGGGTCAGCAACTCAAAGGCACGATGGGCATTAGGTGTCCCACCGTGATCGCCACAAAAGGGGTGTAGATATATATTCCTTCCTTCCGCTCTCTCACCGATGGTCAAAGCGCATCAAATGTATGGAACAACGAGCGATGAGCGAACCACGAGAGCGAGAGAAAGAAAATAAGACAGAGAGCAACGAAAAAGTACCGTGATCGCCACCAAGATGCCGTACGTGATAGTCACGCCGTACCTTGGAAAGGAAGGGGAGACACTCGCCTTGCTGCAGCACCGGGAAGACGCGCGGTTGACGTAGAACCGCCTTAATCGACGCGCGGCCCTACGATAGACCGTTTGATGGTGCTGCCGAACATGCGGGAGAAGAACTCCTGGAGGACGAACGGCTTTAATGGGACCGCCTAAAGACGAAGAGCGGCGCAGAGAGGGCCGCTCGTATCCTTGAACGGGCCTACACGAACCGCGCTATTCCGCCACGCCAAGAGTTACAAAAGGGGCTCACCTCCACCCTCTCCAGCCGGCTAGAGGGGATGGGCCTCGTGCTGATGAAGTGCTGACCTGCGAAACAATACCAAGACACAGAAGGAACACCCAGATTAGAACTAAATGACGTAGTACGCGTTCATGTGAGAAGAATGAAGCATAATCAAATGGAAAGGGGGATACCTGGGGGGTTTTAAACCCCTAGGGTGATAAAAACGTAGGTGGGTGTATGCATGGGGAGAAAAAAGAGGTAAACGCAGAGAGAGAAGAATGCATGCAACAGATGATGAAGAAATCGAAAATGACGCTATGACTCGACACACGGACTACTCCCTGAACCGGAGGCTCGTAAGGACGTAGAGAGCCTCCCTCCTTGGTGCTAGGTCATTTGGAAATGCGGCAGGGCTTCGCCGTCGACCAAAATTCCCCCCCCTTTCCGAGTCCGGCCACTAGGGTCTATTTATAGAGCTTAGAAAGCCAGCCCCGAAACTAGGGTTTAGAGGCATTTTCGGGTCGAATTTGCAAAAGATAATTCGTAGACAATATCCTTATCTTCCATCCAGACAAAACGGCATCAAAAATGGCGGATTATCCACGGAGAGATCGTTAAAACAAATCAGGGATAAAACCATGCGTAAAAGGATGAAAATCCGTTAAAAAACCTCCATCGAAGGGATGAACGGTCTAACGATAGACCGCTCACGCCTTGAACGGTTATGTTCCGACCGTTCAACCTGTCGGTGGAAATTGAATTAAATCAGATAATTAGCCCCATTATCGCTCGAACAGACCGAAACGGCCGGCGTTGGACCCTGAAGGATGAACGGCGCCTTGGCGACCGCTCCAACGTAGAACGGTCTAAAAGAAGCCGTTTTAACCTTGTCGGTGATAATGCAAATATTTGGATAATTGTCTGAGGAGATTAGCACGCGTAGGACTCTGAGATATGGGCGGTTGGAATGCGGCCGTCCATTAGTTTGAACGGGTAGAATAGGGCCGCACAAAAGCCTGTCGGTGAATATTAAGAAAATCCTCAGAAAATAACCAAAATGTGTGAACGGTCTGGGATCAACCGCCCTAGTCCTGAACGGCTGATGTTGGACCGTTCATGATCTTGGATACTTGACTTTCATAAAATAGTTCAATTAATCAAAGCCAAGGTCCAATAAGCCCTGAATTGATACGACCTTTACCAAGGAGGGAGGCTACCCATAAAATGGGCCCAGGGCGTGCCACAAAAAATGGCCAAACGAATGATGGACAACTTAGGGCATCAACTAATGGGAGTAAGAGAAACGACTCAACTTATCGGCGTAAAATGGGTGTCAACAAACAGACACTGCGTTCATTCTATTATCGCACAATAAACATCAACCACGTTCTTAAAAATTAATGTCAGCTAATTCTTAAATTAACGACTTTTCACAGAGACGCCAATTACTTTAAATTAAATTGTTTTAAATTTTGCGTCAAGGGTGATGATGCTAATTCTTTTGATATTCCAAGTTAACGCGGTATGTCTGATGACTGCTTTAATTATCATGGTCAAAAGATAGGTCGTGTTCCTAAGGAGTCTTTGACCTTTTGACCAACCAACTTTGACCAGTCAACATTTATCATGGTTAATCGTGGGACCGCGTTAATGTTAGCTTGTGGTATCCACCTTGACCTCATTCTTAGTCGGAAATCCTGTCCGATCGAAACTCACCCTTTCTAATTTTTGATCCCTCTAGAACCCATTTTGGGTAGGTTTCGGAGCTCGAATCAGTCGAGGGAGGTTCCTAATCCTTCTAGGAACATTTCGCCCTCATTAATCAGCAGGATTAACAAATTTTGGGCCTCCAAATCCTCAGATTCTTTTGACTCCGACCTAGGGTTTCTAGGTTCACCTTCTTCTATAAATTCGACCCTTGGCCGTCAATTCCAGGGGATTTCACTACAGAGGGAAGGGAGATGCTATGCTTTGTTGAGGATTCTTAATTCCTCGTCCCTCACTCATCCAGGGAGTATTTTAGGGAATTTTTTCTTGTTCTTCTTTGTTTCTCTTCTCCTCCCTTAGTGTCTTTTAGTTCATTTTTAATCTTCTCATAGCATCGCATATTCTCTTCAAGCTAGTTTCTTTTATCAAATACACACATAAACACATGTTCTTCTCTGATAACGTGGCCTACATTTTTACCGTGTTCTATAGAACGCACCCATCAACAGAACCGTGTTAATGACTAGGCCCTCCTTCGGCCTTCTTCCAATTTTTGAGGTAAGTAGCGTACCCCATTTCTTTAGTCTTACATTATTTGCCGCGTTATAAGCTTCGGTGGCGATCACGGATTTTATTTATCTATCTTCTATTGCATGCGCCCTACCCCCTTTTATCATTCACTTATCATCATTATTTTGACGCATTTTATACCTTTGTTGTTATTTATTATTATTATTTGGAGTGGTCGATTTTGCGATCTACACATGTCAACATGTGATGGCTGAGCGGCAAAGACCATCAGGGCTGTTACAACCACTGGATGTTCCGTTGTAGAAGTAAGAGCGCATAACTATGAATTTTGTGATGGGTTTGTCAAAAACAAGGAGACAACATGATTCTATTTGGGTGATTGTAGATAGGTTGACGAAGTCAGTTCATTTCATACTCGTTAATATAAGGCAGTCAGTTAACAGCCTGATAAAGTTACATGTGGAGGAGATTGTATGTCTGTACAAGATTCCAATATCAATATTATCTAAGAGAGATTCATGATTTACGTCATGGTTGTGGACGACGTTTCAGGCAACTTTTGGCACCCAGTTAAAGTTTAGTTTAGTTTACCACCCTTAGACAAATGGGCAGTCAAAAAGGACAACACAGATGTTGGAGGATATACTCAGAGCTTGTAGTCTAGACTAGGAAAATGCATGAGATGGGCAACTAGCCATGGCAGAGTTTGCTTATAATAATAGTTTCTATTCAAGTATTGGCATGGCACCTTTTGAGGCTTTATATGGCAAACCTTGTAGATCTCTGTTGTGTTGGGCTGAGATAGGAGACAAACTATTAACTGGACAAGAAATTATATTGCCTAGCTCAAAACAAATGGATATGATCAGGAAGAGGCTATTAACATCTCACAGTAGATAGAAGAGCTATGCTTGTTGCCCAGTAAATGGATTGACCCAAAGGGAGGTGAATGGGTAAATAAAATTTAATCATGATAAAATCAACGTTTAGAAACCAGTGCGAATGGAAATATGAACATTGCAACAATCACACAATAGAACACAATGATTTTATCCTGGTTCGGCCTTGACTATCCATCAGTCCTATGTCCAGTCCCCAACAACTACTGAGAGTTTCACTATCTCCAATTGAGAATAGTACACATACTATTTTTGATCAGGTGTTCAGTCACACCACATGTGTTCTCTCCACTAGAACCCCAGTTGATTTCACTGGTATGAGCCAAACCACAGGATGCCAACCTCCTATTGGCCCTAAGTCACAGGATACAGATATCCTACAGGTCCTCTTGCTCTCAAGCAAGAGCTTCTCCCCTCAAGGAGAAGACAACAACTTTACAAGTTGTCACGCCCCGACGCGGAATATCAGAATGCAGCAGTTATACATTCATGATAAAACAGAGCAATGTGCGAAATTTAAAAGAATATAATTGCGAGGAACGAATCCAAAATACTAACTTAATTTAACAACCAAAATAACTAGTCCAACCAACTCCAACAATCATTCAAGATATCCAACCTTACGACTCGAAGAGATAAAAATCAAGAAAATTACAACTCGAAGTAGTCACTCAGTGACTGGACTAACCAAAGACTTAACAAAATCACTACGACAACTCTCGGTTTGTGACTATCATGTCCACTCTGGTCTTCACTCCTGCCAATCCCCGTCTGTTTGAGTATCCTCATCGGAGCTACATGAAAAGGGGGAAAACTGGGTGAGCAAATGCTCAGTAGATAATAGCAGGTAGGGTTTACAAAATTATCAATTTAAATTAATGTCATGTGAATAAAATAAATGGCAATAAACAACTAACATAAGCGGAAATGGAATGAGAATAAAATAGAACTAAGATATATCATTTTGATGTACTTGGCCGATCATGTAATAAAACAAGCAAGTCAAGTAGAATTAATTCCATGTAGGAATTCCAAGAATATCGAAATGAACGAATGTTATAGATATCACGCTAGTCATGCACTCGGTGCAATGCCTCACCATGTCATTACAACTCCCTAGGGTACTAGTACTTTTCGAGCGCTCTTCCCAGGACCAGACCAGGCCCTTATGATGCGTTGGCATTGATTTGGTGGATCCAAGATCCCAAGTAACCATCTTAGACATTCATTTAGAATCTTCCAGAATTCCAAGGTTAAGCTATGTAACTTACCAACTAATATCAATTGGTAATTCAATGATTGACTGAGAAGTCAAGAGGTTTATGAGTACAAAAAAAGCATGAAACACATGAAAGCAAGTTTTGGATAGATACGGTCATGATCAAGCCACCTAGAAGAGAAATCGGTCTAGGCTAGACCGCAAGAGGCTAACTGGGTCAAAGCGTCATAGCCCAGAGTGCAAGAGTAGAAACGGTCCAATATGGGCCATAATCAAGACTACACGGTCCTAGTGGGGCCGCTTGAAGAGGTAAACGGTCTACTAACGACTGCATATAGTACTAAGTCCAAAGGACTAAGGTCGACGTATAGTCGGTTGACTTTGGTCACCAGAGGGCCGTTTAAACAGTCTGGCGGTCATGTCTGGACCGAACACTGACAGAAACGGTCTCAGAAGGGCCACAATAGATAGGACAGTCCCGACTCTGGCTCTGGCAAAAATAAGCAATTAGAACGAGTAGAAAGGTTCAGGCTTTGTGGTACAACCCGCTCGACGTCCTAGTAGGAATCCTAGGCTCGCGGGGGCTTACGGAGGTCTCATTATAGAGGTCCTAGTCCGACAGAAGGAATATCCGACGGAGAGTGCCAACTATTACAAGAATCCAGGCTAATTAACCATCAGAAAACGAATGTATAGCGGTCAGTCAGCGCCACTGGTGTGAAGCGACTGTCAAACAAACCTAACAATTAATCAATGACCAATAACTTATGAATTTAACAATTTGTTTATCAATTCAAAGGAATAGACAAGAGGATGCAATTTGGGTGAAAGGGGAGACATTGGCAGTCATAATCATAGTTAATTATTCCATATGCTCCAATTACTTAGTGCGTTGCTACCCTAATCATGATATCTAACAAAAGGAATAAGTGTAACCAGAACAGCACATAAAACAGTCGTGGCATGGCCGTTGGGGTAGGAAACGGTCTTCTAACAGGCTGCTAGCCATGACCTTGCGGTCTATTGAGGGGCTGCTAGGGTCTACGGGCTTCGAATTCATATAAAAAAGGGGGAAAACGGTCAGTCACGAGACCGCCAGGGACAGAAGCGGTCCCTGTTACGACCGTATACGTGATGCCTTGTCCGAACTGTTGTGCCCCTGTAGTTTTGATGATGGTTTTGATGATTGATCTTTGAAGTGAGTTATTCACTGTGAGTCATCTAGTTGTGTCTTTTATATGCTCGATAAATTCATGTTTTATCATGTAAGTGAATGGAGTTCATATGGCTGTCAGATAACATGCCCTACTTTAATTCTGTCTACACTCTGTCTGCACAGTCTCCACACCAGTGCGTCAACTCCTTGAGCTGATGCATCGACCCTTCAGTTCAGGTTCTTCATTTGATTAAGTCTATACATCATCAGTTGAACGTAAAGTATATATGTTGCAGCGTCAACTCATTGGGCTGCAGCGTCAACTCAGCAAGTATGCACATCACCTTCAGACTTTCAAGTCTATACACTCTATACTCATTCAAGTCTGTTCAGCCGTTTGCATTTCATAAGTCTATACATCGTGTTCATTCAAGTTCACATCAAGTCTATACAGCCGTTCACTGGTGAAGTCTATACACTAGTCAGTGGAAAGTCTATACACTGGTTTCTATTTTCAAAGACTATACAGCGGCTGTCTTCGAATTTGAAGTCTGTACAGCCCTTTTGCTTGGCAAGTCTATACGTCGTGTTTGGACTAAGTCTGTACAGCCATTTACTTAATGAAGTCCATACATTCATTTGCATTGAATGAAGTCTGTACATTGGTTTTGTTATGCTCAAGAACGCTTAAGTCTATACACTGCTATGGCTTGTTCCTAAACGATCTTCAAGTTAAAGTCTGTACACTCCCTCAGTGTACACACTTATTCTTTTGTTACCTAAAGTCTATACACCTGATTCCCTCATGCATTTCACAGAAGTCTACACATTCTATCTTGTTATGATAATGCATTCATCAACAAGTCTATACACTGAGAGAGCATGTTACAAGTCTATACACTCTCTCAGTATACATACTTGATCATTTGTTGTTCAAATGTATATACACTCGCTGTTATAAGAGCCTGAACTAACTAAGTATATACATTCCTTCCATCTCTGTTTGCAGACGATTCAGACTGATGATTGAGCCAACGCAGTTGCACAATGCATCAACGCACCCCACACGAAACGTGAGAGGGCTGAAGCCATCTAAGTTCAGATGCTGCAGCTCCGTGCGTCAACGCCATTGCTAGACAGTGTAGACGCAGCCATTAAACCTGATAGGCATCTAGCTCGGAGACATTTTAGAAGGTTAACGCTGGAGTTTTTAGCATCCACGCAGCATGCAAACAAGCTGAACTATTAGTTGCAAAAATACACCAACGCGTCAACGCAGCAGTGGAGCAGCGTCGTCGCAGCAGTTAAAAAGGGGTAGACTGTTTGTTTACTGGACTGCCGATGCCGATATGTCAACGCCACAACTGAGCAGCGTCGATGCAACTGTCAATAGGGCTAGGCTGGTTGTTCACTGGAACGCATCAATGCGTCAACGCCATGGGTTGGAAGCGTCAACGCAGCAGACTTGAGTTTTGCTGGTAGAATGTCTTTGAAGGCTGCGTCAACTCCTTGAAGCAAGTGCGTTAACGCCACCTCATTCCAGTTGCTGAGCGTACTGAATTGAAGGGCACGTGATCCAAGGTGCCTGGCTCGTGAACCAAGATGCTGCCACGTGGTCCGAATTTCTAGGGCAGGAAACGTGGAAGCCACACTCGCCCAGGTGCTGCCTGCTGTTGATGCTTATATACGAGTCTTCATCCTCTGTAGAAGACTGATCGAAGAAGAAGCCTGGAGAGCAGAAAGGCCTTCGATCCAGAAAAAGAAAAGAAGAAGAAAAAGAGCAGAAGAAGAAGAGAAAAGAAGAGATAGGGAGAGCCTGCGAAAGAGAAGAAAAGAAGAGAGTGAGAGCAGTAGAAGAAAGAGAGAAAGATTGCGTGAGCTGAGAAGAAGAAAGAAGAGGAAGAAAAGAAGAGAGGAGAGTTCTATTGAAGACCTGTTCAGTCTGTTCGTGGATCAAATCTAGAACGACTATTGTGTTTCATTTCCAGCCTTTGTCGTTGTTCCTTTTATGTTTTCTTATTTTTCATTTTGTTTCTCTGGTTAGCTTTGTTCATCCGATTGCCCTGTTGGGGATCGGGTTCCTCCTGGTGAGTCAGGAGAAGGGAGATCTAATCTCCGATTGCAAGTAGCTGGGTGCTACTTGTGGGTTCCTCCTGTGGATTCAGGAGAAGGGAGATCGTGGGATATCCAGTTTGCTCGCAGCAGGGTGCCGCGAGTGGGTTCCCTCCGGCTGAGGAGGAAGAGAGGCTAGACCTCTGATCTGCCAGCAGCTGGGAGCTGCTAGGTGTTTCCCTCCGGGATTAGAGGAAGGGAGGTTGATTCCTCCGGTTGCAACTGGCTGGTGCCATTTGTGGGTTCCCTCCGGCGTGGAGGAAGAGGGGAGGCTGTTCCCCTAGTCAAGCTGTGAGGCAGCGTCTGTTGCAGACTGAGTCTGCTGGTTCTAGCTCTGGCTAGTGAAGCCTCACTCCTGTTGGGAGTGAGGGGTGGATGTAGGTCTGGAGGACCGAACCACCTTAAAATTATGTGTGCAGTGGTTTGCCTTGCGTTAGCTCCATATCTTCTACCTCCCATTCACAAGTTGTGCATGCTTGGCTAGTTGCATTATCTAGAGAGTTATTTTTTGAGCATTATATTCTGCTAAGTGTGTTTGGGTTGTTTAGCTCTGCCTTCGTTTCTGATTGATCAGGTGGCTGCATTGTTGCAGTCCAACTGTTTGTTCATTCGTTGCCTTATCATTTCATCTTGGAAAGCTCATTAGTCCTTATTCCGCATATCTGAGCTTTAGTGTTTTAATTTGGGCTATATTTTCTAGAGGGATACATTCACCCCCCTCTGTATCCGGGCCTAGCACCCTAACAGTTGGTATCAGAGCGGTGTCTGCATACAAGGTCCAGCGACCTGCAGATTCGATCTTGCAGTCTTAGGTGCTAATTTGTTTTTAGTGCATCAATATTTCTGTTGCGTTAATCTGATTTGTTTTCAATGGCTCATCCACCGATTTTCAGTGGTACACATTTTAATGCATGGTTCGCTAGTCTGAAGAATTATGTTAAATCTGTGAATCCAGACCTGTGGAAAGTAATTTCACACGGTCCTCATGAACTACCAAAGAAAAAGTCCAAATGGACTGACAGTCACAAGTCTAAGCATGAAGAAAATCAGATAGCTATAAATCTGATGAAGGCAGCTACTGATAGAGCTTTCCATTCATGTTTCTTTGATTGCAGTTCTGCTAAAGATATTTTGGATACACTGAAGCGAATTCAGGAGATAGATGTGGACAGCTGCATGATGGCCAACAGAAGCAATCAAAGTGGCAGCGATCAAGGCAGCAATCAAAATGAAGAAGATGATGATGATGAGGTAAATGTCTTCGAGAATTTTTCTCTAGAAGATTGGGAGAATGCATATGCTGAATTATTTGAATCTCATGAACTGCTAAGAAAACAATACAAAAAATTGAAGAAAAGTAGTAGGTCAGACAATTTAAATATTGATTGTAGAAATTGTGTTGAATTGAAAAATGCTCTTGATGCTAATATGTCTGATACTCAAATGCTGAAAGAATTTGAATGCGTTAAGTCTGAATTAAACAAGCTGAAATCAGAAAATGATTCTCTTAGAGGGTTCTCCAAAGAAGATGAAGAAAAATCAGAGAAACTTAAACAGGAGAACAAATTGCTGATTGAAAAACTTAATGCCATAAAGTCTGTAAACATAGAATTACAGAAAGATCTTGAAAAACAGCAAAAAGATATGAAGGAAATTGAAAATGGAAGAAAGTATGAAGTCAATTCAAAAGATCAGCTTCTAATAAATGAATTGGTTCAGAATGACAAACTTAAGGAAGAAAATGAGAAATTGAAAATGCTGAACTCCACTATGTCTGATAGACTTCTAGCTTTAGAAAGAGGTAAAAGTGTTTGCGTTGAAAATTCTGATAAACTAAGCAATCTGGAAAATGAAATTGAGAAATATAAAACTGCTAACAAAGTTTTGAATGAAGCTATGAATTGCAGTGAGCAAGAGATTGCCAGTTATGAGTTACAAATCACCTCTTTAGAAAATGAAATCCAAGACTTAAAGAACTCTCTGTCAAAGTTTGTTAGTGGGCAAGATAATCTGAACAAACTGCTGGGAGTAAAAGTCAATTTTCAGAATGAGGGGTTAGGTTATAATCCTGTAAATAAAATAAATTTTGAAAATAAAATTCGTACATCTTTTGTTGCTAGCTCTACTTCTCACACTTCTCAGAAGTCACCTGTTTCTCAGTCTACTGGTCAGAGAACCCAAAAACAAACTGAAAAGTTGAAAAAGGTTGATGGATCCAAGCTGAAAACTGTTTTCATTAAAACTTCTGAACAGGAAAAGCCTTCTACCTCATCTCCACCTCAGTACAAGGCTAAGAAAATAGGAAAACAGGATAAAAATTAGAAAAGGACTGTAAATCAGAAAATCAATGAAAAGGGTTCATCAGTGCACATTGATCACAGTCCTCACACACACTCACATGCATCTAAAATGAAGATTATCTGTCATGACTGTCATAAAGTTGGACATTCGATGCATGAGTGTAAGTTGATAGAGAAGGATTATAAGAATGCTAGGAGATCTCATGATAAAAATCCTTCACCTCAGAAAAGGAGTGTCACATGTTCTAATTGTGGCAAATTAGGACACTCAATTGCTCATTGCTGGTTTACAAGTAATAAGGAAAAATCATGTTCATATCATACAAAACACTTTACAAATCAGCATGTCTTTAGTAAAAATAAATCTGTTTTTATGAACCAGCACATCATCTATTTTAATTGCAATAAAAGGGGTCACAGGGCCTCTAAATGCTGGTCAGGTTCTTTTAGAAGAAATTCTCTCAATTGCTCTCACTGTAGAAAGCATGGCCATACAGTCAAGGACTGTTGGCATATTCAGGGTAGAAATGTGAATCTCAAACATACTAAATTCCCTGTAAAACAATTTGCAAAACCTTCATGTTATAACTATGGGAAGCCAGGCCACAGAGCTGGAGATTGTTGGCATGTTTAGAAAAACTCTGCTAAACTCCATGTTGTGAAATTTACATGCCATCATTGTGGGAAGCCAGGTCACAGGGCTGCAACCTGTTGGCTGGCAGGATATCAAAACCAAACTGACTTTGGTAAACAGAATTTTTATTCTATTAACAGAAAATCTTATGCATATGCACATGGATTTCATGCTAACAATTGGTATTATGTTAATAAGAATGTGCATAAATCCAATCTGAAAACTGCTGCTCCTTGCTATCAAGTTAAAAATGTGCTGAGAAAACCTGCTAGAAGTAATAATGTCATGTCAGGACCCAAGACTTCTTGGGTACCTATTTGTGCAAAATAACTTTGCTATGCAGGTGTGCCTTGGGACTGGAATAAAAGGGGTAATGATCCAAGGCACTCAAGAATGAAAAACCCCATTCTCACACTTTTCAGGTAATCTCTCTGCATATCTATTTTGAAACTCATTGCATATCTGATTTGATGTATTCCTGCATATCTGCCATTTGTAGTTGTTTGACAATTGTTGAAATGCATAAATTCTGAAACCAAATTGCATTCTGAATAATCTGAACTGCTTATGTATATGGCTTGAAATTTGTCTATTGCACAGTTCATTGTAAATCTGTCCATTACATCTTGAAAAATCTGATAGGACAGTCTGATTGTGCACAAGTCACAATATCATTTGATTTCATATGTTCAGTTTTCAGTGCAAACATTATATGCTTTCAGGGGGAGTTAATTGCATGTCTTTGCATAGCATTCAGTGTTGAGTCTTTGCATGCATGTAGTTAATTGCATTGCATTTCCTTAGATTGAAAATGCCAAAAAGATTGCCTAAATGCATGTTGTCAGGGGGAGTCAATGCATTGCATATAGGTTGTCAAATGCATACTCATGTGAGAATTCATTGCATATCCTTCCTTATTGATTTTGTTTGACAGACCTTGAACATATTTTTGAAAACATTGAGCTTCAAAATCTCTCCTATCAATGTGTATCATTTGGCTTCAAATTTTTATCAGTCCTTCATGAAGATTTCAATGGACTATCTCGATCATAAATCTGAAAACTTTTGAACTAGAAATCTTCTATTATACGTTTTTATGAATATCTGAAACAACTCAGGTGGTTTAAGCTTAATGTATTCATGGAGTTTAACTTTAAAATCTCTTAACATATCTGAATCATGTTTAATAAATCTTAACCAACTGTTTCATGCCGTGTCTTGAAAACTTCTGAAATCTGCACTTTTGAATACATGACTTCAACTGATTAAGTACATGAAACTATTATTAATTTGAAGCAAATGAATTTTTCTGAAAAGTCTAGAGGGTAATATCTGTCAGAGCAATGACCTTGGTCACTGAGAAACACATGTCCAAAGGACTGTGTCATGAGGTACCATAGTTAACTCTGATTAAGAATTCATTGAAATTTAGGCAGAGCAATGGCATGCACACTGAGAAATACAACTCACTCATCAAGAAATGATTTGGAGTGTGTCATGATGTGTAAATGGTATCTCTGTTCATATATAGCATGACAGTTAGTCACACTAAGTGCTTAGGGATATTGGCCTCTGATCAAGGTATATTCTCTAGTTACAAGGTGTGCACTGAACTAGACTGCTCGTAAAATTTGTAGCATGAAAAATTGTTGAACATATCTCAATATTTGAATATTGATGCTAAAATCAAATTGCTACATCCCTAGACAAAATAATATGACTTCATAATTGCTTAATCTCATTACTAGTGCATGTAATTCTGAAAGAAGGCAATAAATTTGATTGTGTAAGACGAAGGGAGGACAATCAAGATAAATATGAGGGCTTGGTTCATTTTTATTAAACCATGGTTTTAGATATCAATACATAATTTTATTGATAAACTCTGCATACATCATGTTTAAACCATGATGTTCAAAAAGCTCATTCATAAGTCCCTATAATGGAAGACTTTGACAACTTATGTTTTAGATTTATGAGATTGATATATCTTTGAAAATCTGGCTAAAATTCTTGTGTTTGGAGCATCCTTGAAAAATCTGTTAATTGAAACTCTTCTGTCCTTGGTTCAACGACCTGCACTTCTCCTTGTTTGCCCCTGTGGTCTCCTTCTCATTCATCTCATAAGATTCCACTTATTGAGGGGGAGCTTCCATATCATATGCATCATGCTGCATAGAAACTCTTAAAAAGGGGAGAATTGTGCTCATGCATTCATATTTCTAGGGGAAGATCTTGCATTCATATTTCTGGTATCTGCATCTACATTCTTACCCTCCCATGATTCATCTTGACTATATCAAAGGGGGAGATTTTTACCAAAGGGGGATATTGTTTTTTCAATTATAGCATGCTAGTTGCTTTAATTTCTCAAACTATTTTCTTTTTGATGAAGTCAAAGGGGGAGAATAGTTTGAGTCATCAGATGACTCACTGTGTAGTGTTGCCATCATCAAAAAGGGGGAGATTGTTGTGCCCCTGTGGTTTTGATGATTGGTCTTTGAAGTGAGTTATTCACTGTGAGTCATCTAGCTGTGTCTTTTATATGCTCGACAAATTCATGTTTTATCATGTAAGTGAATGGAGTTCATATGGCTGTCAGATAACATGTCCTACTTTAATTCTGTCTACACTCTGTCTGCACAGTCTCCACACCAGTGCGTCAACTCCTTGAGCTGATGCGTCGACCCTTCAGTTCAGGTTCTTCATTTGATTAAGTCTATACATCATCAGTTGAACGTAAAGTATATACGTTGCAGCGTCAACTCATTGGGCTGCAGCGTCAACTCAGCAAGTATGCACATCGCCTTCAGACTTTCAAGTCTATACACTCTATACTCATTCAAGTCTGTTCAGCCGTTTGCATTTCATAAGTCTGTACATCGTGTTCATTCAAGTTCACATCAAGTCTATACAGCCGTTCACTGGTGAAGTCTATACACTAGTCAGTGGAAAGTCTATACACTGGTTTCTATTTTCAAAGACTATACAGCGGCTGTCTTCGAATTTGAAGTCTGTACAGCCCTTTTGCTTGGCAAGTCTATACATCGTGTTTGGACTAAGTCTGTACAGCCATTTACTTAATGAAGTCCATACATTCATTTGCATTGAATGAAGTCTGTACATTGGTTTTGTTATGCTCAAGAACGCTTAAGTCTATACACTGCTATGGCTTGTTCCTAAACGATCTTCAAGTTAAAGTCTGTACACTCCCTCAGTGTACACACTTATTCTTTTGTTACCTAAAGTCTATACACCTGATTCCCTCATGCATTTCACAGAAGTCTACACATTCTATCTTGTTATGATAATGCATTCATCAACAAGTCTATACACTGAGAGCGCATGTTACAAGTCTATACACTCTCTCAGTGTACATACTTGATCATTTGCTGTTCAAATGTATATACACTCGCTGTTATAAGAGCCCGAACTAACTAAGTATATACATTCCTTCCATCTCTGTTTGCAGACGATTCAGACTGATGATTGAGCCAACGCAGTTGCACAATGCGTCAACGCACTCCACACGAAACGTGAGAGGGCTGAAGCCATCTAAGTTCAGATGCTGCAGCTCCGTGCATCAACGCCATTGCTAGACAGCGTAGACGCAGCCATTAAACCTGATAGGCATCTAGCTCGGAGACAGTTTAGAAGGTTAACGCTGGAGTTCTTAGCGTCCACGCAGCATGCAAACAAGCTGAACTATTAGTTGCAAAAATACACCAATGCGTCAACGCAGCAGTGGAGCAGCGTCGACGCAGTAGTTAAAAAGGGGTAGACTGTTTGTTTACTGGACTGTCGATGCCGATGCGTCAACGCCACAACTGAGCAGCGTCGACGCAACTATCAATAGGGCTAGGCTGGTTGTTCACTGGAACGCATCAATGCGTCAACGCCATGGGTTGGAAGCGTCAACGCAGCAGACTTGAGTTTTGCTGGTAGAATGTCTTGAAGGCTGCGTCAACTCCTTGAAGCAAGTGCGTTAACGCCACCTCACTCCAGTTGCTGAGCGTACTGAATTGAAGGGCACGTGATCCGAGGTGCCTGGCTCGTGAACCAGGATGCTGCCACATGGTCCTGAATTTCTAGGGCAGGAAACGTGGAAGCCACACTCGCCCAGTGTGCTGCTGCTGCTGATGCTATATATACGAGTCTTCATCCTCTGTAGAAGACTGATCGAAGAAGAAGCCTGGAGAGCAGAAAGGCCTTCGATCCAGAAAAAGAAAAGAAGAAGAAAAGAGCAGAAGAAGAAGAGAAAGAAGAGATAGGGAGAGCCTGCGAAAGAGAAGAAAAGAAGAGAGTGAGAGCAGTAGAAGAAAGAGAGAAAGATTGCGTGAGCTGAGAAGAAGAAAGAAGAGGAAGAAAAGAAGAGAGGAGAGTTCTATTGAAGACATGTTCAGTCTGTTCGTGGATCAAATCCAGAACGACTATTGTGTTTCATTTCCAGCCTTTGTCGTGTTCCTTTTATGTTTTCTTATTTTTCATTTTGTTTCTCTGGTTAGCTTTGTTCATCCGATTGCCCTGTTGGGGATCGGGTTCCTCCTGGTGAGTCAGGAGAAGGGAGATCTAATCTCCGGTTGCAAGTAGCTGGGTGCTACTTGTGGGTTCCTCCTGTGGATTCAGGAGAAGGGAGATCGTGGGATCTCCGGTTTGCTCGCAGCAGGGTGCCGCGAGTGGGTTCCCTCCGGCTGAGGAGGAAGAGAGGCTAGACCTCTGATCTGCCAGCAGCTGGGAGCTGCTAGGTGTTTCCCTCCGGGATTGGAGGAAGGGAGGTTGATTCCTCCGGTTGCAAGTGGCTGGTGCCATTTGTGGGTTCCCTCCGTCGTGGAGGAAGAGGGGAGGCTGTTCCCCTAGTCAAGCTGTGAGGCAGCGTCTGTTGCAGACTGAGTCTGCTGGTTCTAGCTCTGGCTAGTGAAGCCTCACTCCGGTTGGGAGTGAGGGGTGGATGTAGGTCTGGAGGACCGAACCACCTTAAAATTATGTGTGCAGTGGTTTGCCTTGCGTTAGCTCCATATCTTCTACCTCCCATTCACAGGTTGTGCATGCTTGGCTAGTTGCATTATCTAGAGAGTTATTTTTTGAGCATTATATTCTGCTAAGTGTGTTTGGGTTGTTTAGCTCTGCCTTCATTTCTGATTGATCAGGTGGCTGCATTGTTGCAGTCCAACTGTTTGTTCATTCGTTGCCTTATCATTTCATCTTGGAAAGCTCATTAGTCCTTATTCCGCATATCTGAGCTTTAGAGTTTTAATTTGGGCTATATTTTCTAGAGGGATACATTCACCCCCCTCTGTATCCGGGCCTAGCACCCTAACACGAACACCGGCGAACTCCGATAGACTAGGGTTGTAGCAATAAATTGGCTCGGTATGGTGCATTCAAATTTGGCAAAATGCTACCTCTAGAAAGATAACAAAAAAACACATAATATAGCAAGTTCAATTAAAGTTTTCAGCCTGCTTACCTAGCATTCAATCAAGATAAGAAGAGGGTACAAGATTGGTGCCCAAATACGACATGCTCTGACTAAAACTAGCAATACGAGGGCTATACTGAATAAAATTTGGGGCTTTTACTATCAAAAGAAAGAGAACTTGAAGACGAATCCAATGGTATATTTTACTTGGGATTGGGTGTCACGCCCCGACGCGGAAAAATCAGAAGGTAGTAGTTTATATCAATCATGTCAATCAGAGCATACATTGCCACAAGAGACTCAAACAATCAAGCTAATAATAAAGAAAACAATTAACCCATCTTTATTGATAAATAAGAGAAAGTATTTAATTACACCCGACTCCTTGTGGACTTCTAACTTATACATAATATATCAACTCTATATAACAACTTAACACAATCTAACTTGACTTGATCAAAATCTCTAAATGGCTCGCTCCTAGAATCACTCGTTCACATCCTAATCAGAACGCACATCCTCATCCGAACTACCTGAAAAGGATTGGAAAGTAGGGGTGAGCAAAGCTCAGTAAGATTTTATATCTCTATCATCAGGCATAATTAAAGTGCTTAACCAATTCAATTATAAATAACATTGTAACAAAAGCAATGGTAATTAAATGACAAGAGAATAGATAGAAAAATAAATACGAACTTTCAAGTAAAGAGTAACCACAAGTATAGCAAGAATAATTCATGAAATTGCACGAAAATGATAAGTGGAATTGGTCATAACAAGCACGTATATCATGTCACGCAGGAATTTCAAGTAATTGAGTAAAAGTGCAATGTCTTAGACCAATCACGCTAGTCATGCACTTCGGTGCAATGCCACACCTTGTCATTACAAACTCCTCGGGGCACAACTACTTTCGGGCGCTCCTCCCAGGACCAGACCGGGCCCTTTATGATGCGTTGGCATTGACAAGTTAGATCATAGATCCTAGTCTCAACATTCATCACATTAAATGGCCAAGAGTTCCAAGGTTTAAGCTCACGAACTTACTTTTAAGATTAAGAGAAATTCCAACAACATTGGAATGAACATTAGGTAGAAAGACAAGGATGCAAACAAGGATTTCGCAGGATTTCACAGTTCAAGGCCAACCTTGATAACCGCTACATGATAATAAATCAAAGGGAACATATTTGATATCTCACCTATGGCGGTCGATAACTAGGCTGCTACAGAAACGTGACGGTCTTACATGAGGCCGTTACGGTGACGTGATGGTCCAACCTTGGGCCATTACAGTTCACAGATCGGTCCAGTTTGGACTAGCCCAAAACACGATTCAAACCACGTTCATAGGTTCAAGTCTTTAAGGTACAACCTGCCCGACGTCCTGGTGGGAATCCCAGGCTCACGGGGTGTTACA